>OY735232.1:10625627-10648127 GCA_963457665.1 Thysanoteuthis rhombus | reverse complement strand
AATAGAAGCATTTCTCTTATGACTCAACTTAATTTTCTAATCAGCATTGTTGGTAGAGTTTATTGTAATTTGCTGAGTGTTGCTAAGTTAAGAAAATGTTAATAATTAAAAGGGAACTTACCAAAGGCCCAGACATCTGATTTACTGCTGAACTTGGTGTATTTAAGGACTTCGGGAGCCGCCCATTTGATTGGGAATTTGGCACCATAGGAACTGGAATACTCATCATCAATTACATGCCTAAAATAAATGATGATGATGATGTTATTGTTGTTGTTATTATTATTTTTTTTAATCATTATTATTATTATTATTATTATTATGATGATGATGATGATGATGATGAGGATGATAATAATAATAATAATAATAATAATAATAATAATAATAATAATAATAATAATAATAACAGCAGCAGCAGCAGCAGCATGTAATTGTCACTGATGCTTTAATCTTAATCTTTTGCTTGTATATCACATTTCAGATAGTTCTATGAGAGGGAAGGAAAAGAGAGACAGAGAAAGACAAAAAGTGAAATATGATAATTAATAAAAATGTTAAACGTCAGATGTTGTCGTCTGCTTTTATAAAATGGAAGGTGTTACTGACTGAGAAAGAAAGGAAGAGAATATAGGAAAAAGAATGGAAATAAAGATAGGAAGAGAAAAAGAAAGGAAATGAAGATAGAGAGAAAGAAAGAAGAAAAAAGAAGTGAAGGCAGGGAGGGAGAGAAAGAAAAGAAAAAAAAAGAAAAGATGTGAAGCAATAATTAAATGTCAGCCATAATTGGTTGTTCACAGTTAAATTTGATGAATTTTTCTTTCAATCCATCAGATATCAATTAAGAGTTAAACATTTTTTAAACTTTATCAGAAACTTTTTTTTAACAGAGAGTAAAAAAAATGGATTGTATTCACTCGATAATAACGCGAGAAATTTAATATAAAAGATAAGTGTCAAAATAGTGGTGTAAAAAAATGTAGTCACTAAAAGTTTTTTCTGAAGATTTTCAAAAATTCAATAAATTTTGATTAATCTAAAAATATTTCAAAAGCCTTGCTCATAATTTTCAAATGATTTAAATAAAGATGAATTACATTTTTTTTTTGATGATCAATGGATTGAATGATTGTATTTTCCAATAACCTTTACAGCTTTAAAGCTTCATTTTTGAATGATGATGAATCAACATTTCTGTTGCCAAATAGGTTTCTGCCAAATGACACCCAAATGCCCCGACCCACGATTATCTGCTATGCCAAAACGTTCCATTCTGTTGTCAGATATGTTTGAGAAAATTGACCACATTATTATTAGTATACTGAAATCTAAAATTAAAGATTCCATGAAAATATGAACTCTATGGAATCGGATATCTTTCAGAAAATTGACACTGTGAAACATCTGTAAACAAAAAACTAACAATGTTTTATGATTGATAATAAAATAAAATATTCCAAATTTTTTAAAATGATCTAATCTTTTAGATAAAATGTTTTGTACTTATTTATTAGATTTATTTGATGTTTTTTCATTAAATAAAAATGCCTGTCAATATACAATTTACATTAAAAATACTTATTCAACATTTAAATGCTCATTGATTCAAGTGATAAAAATGTGTATGAAATTTAATGAAAAATTACAAGCTTATCAGTTCAGAGAATCATTCACGATTCTTTTCCTAAATTCTTCAATACATTTCAGTAGATAGCTCCCAAATTTGCTCTGTTGATTTATTTGCTATTCCAGATGATCTGAATTTGCCTCAGTTATTCTTTAAATTATTTACACTTGGTAATATTTATCACATAAGTTTGTAAACTACTCCAGTATTTCAAAATTCTCTGGGATAGATATATCAATTCGTTTTTGTGACTCTGTTTTTGCAATGGACCAAACCAATAAATTTTCCATCCTTTTTAACACATTAAACATTAGACTTGCATAATAAGTAAACCATTTAATATCTAGAAAGTTTCTTCTTGTTTTCTTCTCAAACAGAGTCATCATGCCTAACCTGTCTAGTCTATTCCTAGAATCTCTCATACCACATATCATTCAGGTAAATTTTCTCTCTACAATCTCCAATTTCAAAATTAAATTCCAATTATCATTATTAAAAGATGAAATTTTTTAAAGAATTTTCCATTTGATGAAGAAAAAACTTTTTCATGAGATTACACCCACCCCTTTATTAATTTGATGATATACATTCAGGCTTTAATGATTTTACACATTTTACTTTGAGAGATGAATTCGGTTTATGTTTTTTTTTTCCAAGTAATGGAAGTTCCGTACTAAAAAATTACTTTGAGATTTAAAGAAACTGGAAAATCAAATAAAACGTTTTTCCTCAATTTAGCTTCATTTGATTATTCAAAATTCAAGCTTTCAATCCATGGTGGCCAGATTAGCGTACAAGGGGAAGTAATCCAAACTTTATCACCGAGACTTGACTAATATTTGGAAATCGAGCGAGTCTGGAAGCAGGTGTTCAATACCAGTCTTCAATACAGTGATACAAGGCTCGAGGCTGGAATTGAACCCTTGCCTCTAGACATGCTCAATTTCCAAATTCTGCTCTGTTCCAATGCCTGTGTTGGGGAAGTCTAAGATTTTTTCCTTTGTAGCCAAATCAGTTATAACATTAAACTGAATATTAAGACATCTTATTGCATCTGAATAGCATATTATAGGAACAGCTCAATGGTTATATCCTTAGACTGAAAACAATGAAGTACTTTTGCATGGGAAAACTCAATGGTTATATTACATAGAAGTGGGATGATATTTCCTACAATACATAAGTTATATGATTTGACAAATAGGAAAAAACTAATTATTGAATAATTAGTTTTTCCAACTTGAAATGCAAGTGAGTTAAATAAACTTCAAAATTCAGAACATGACCATTATGTCACATGGTTTTTAGTGAAAATAAATTATAAATAAGATTCATAACAACTTATGTTTTTGTCAATCAAAAATTTTTTAGATTAAATTAAAATTCATGAAGAAAACAATTATGATACAACCATAATGATGTTCAAATTGAAAATGCGAAGGTAATGCTGTTTCGCTGATGTGACAAGAAAAACCCAAGTCTTGTCACTTTGATCTCAATCAAAAGGCTGGACAACAAAACTAGGATAATGCCAAGTTCATCAAAGTCCATGTGTTTGCCACAATTATGCAATTTTGTTTGGTAAATCTAAAGTCAGATGGGTCCACATGTTTATTAGAGCTGAAATTCATTATATTGGGGTTTGTGATAGTGAGGATTTACTATATGAGATTTTTGAGTGCAGAACATTCCATTGGAAGGCAAAAATTGGAAATCTGTAATTACAATAATTTTACTCTTGCTTTTTGCATTGGTAATTCACAGAAGGTTCTTATGAATGATATAATTTCTGCTTAGATCACAATGTTACCCTCCTATTTGGGCAATGACTCATAACATAAAACCAACTCGACCCAGAGATGGTTCAATTTTTTTTCTTTTTTCAAATTCTGAACTGGCCGAATAAATGCCAAACTTTGGACCCCATCAAAAATGTGTGTCAGGAGTATCCCAGATCACAAGAGTTTTGACATGAAATAATAGCATGAAACACCTTCTATTTGATGTTAAAAGCCTGTATCCAGTTTTGTTTACAGGCAATCATTGATGAACGAGTGGCTCTACTTAATATAATTAAAGAACAAATGAATGAAGAAATTTTTCTCATTTAAAGAGTTTTTTGACAATTGAACTCTTTCTTGTTGTTTGTGTTGTTAACACAACATTTTGGCCAATCTTTGCTATAGCCTCCTTTGGATGTACTTACCCAATGTGATGATGGTGAAAAGAAATTATTTTCCCTCCAATGGTAGCAATGCTTATAACAATTTGGCTTTTTTTTCTTCCTTTCCTTGGATTTATATACCTTGTCCCTGTTGAGTAGCAGTAGCTACATCAAGTTGAACTCTGCATTTGTTTGACACACACTCAGCTGATATGTTTATGTATGCTGCTTTTTTTATTTTTCTTGGTTTCCTACCGCGTTCCCTGTTTTTAGTCTAGACTTCTTCCCAGAGCGGATAGTGTTCATCCGTCTCTCTCCAAATAAGGTCAACCATCTAAGATTTTTCTATTTCACCTTTGATTATGTTTTTTTTTAGGTTCCTTGAGTCTGACCTTGAATGGCCTTGTTTCTCTTTCATAATTCTTCCCATATTCACAGAGAATATCATAAATACAGTTCTTTGGTCAGATTCGTATTTCGTGTTAGACCCACTCAGGTGAGCAAGTTTCAAAGGGTGTACAGACTACTTAAAGTAACCTAGAATCTTTGTATCCTCTTTCTGTCTGGAATGTGGATGGTTGGAACAAAGTTGGCACACAATGTGATGCTTATAGTGTACCAACTATCATTTTTCTTCCTTCATGGGGGAGAGGAAACTATTTTGCCCGAGAGTGTAACCTATATAATCTAATTCCTCTTCCTCTGTCTTATTGCTGAGGACTCCATCATTATCAGTCTTTGATTGTCAGTCATTAGACATAGATCTTCCCCAGGATCCGCCACAATTCTCTATCATGGGCGTCACAGAGCAAGTATTTTCTGAATTTGTCTAGCTCGTCTCTCCACCTTATAGTCTGTCGACCTTAGTCTCGCATGTGATCTCTGGGGATCCATGTTGTGAGTCATGATATCCATCAGTTGTCTGCCATTCTTGCAGCATGGCCTGCCCATTGCCATTTGATTTTTTTAATAGATTCTATGATGTCTTGGCAAAGGACTGCATCTCGTTTTTTTCAAACATTCAACCAATTCTTAACACAGAATAGGTGGTTTGAAATAAAATTCAGATATAGACCGGTGTGTGTCGGTTTCTTTCATATAATACAGTACAACATTCACCTTCCGTGCAGGTTACTACCCATGAAGAAAGTGAATATACTTTAGTACTATATCCACCTTCTGGGCAGCTAGTAACCTGCATGGAAGGTGGATATAGTGCTGTAGAATGTGACCATGTCAACCATGTGAACATGGTGGAAAGGGACTTGTACATCAACATAGTTAGACCAGAGTATAAACATATCATCCATGTACCTAACCCAGACTGAAAGTTTCAAAGCTGATGAGCTGAAGGAAAGATTTTTTTTAATTCCAAATATATATATTGGACTTAACAGGGAAATCATTAAACCCATAGCAAAGCCTTCTTCTTGTTGATATACAAACTGAAAATGTGTAGTCCATATACAAAATGTTAACATTTCCCAAAAGTTATCAATAGGGTTGCTTGCACAGTTCTTTTAATCCTAGTCATTTTCCAGTTTGTCTTGTAGGACATGGTTCCCTTAGTTGATACTGTGCTAAATAGGTTGAAGAAAGCTGTAGAATGAATTGACCAAAACATCATGTAAACAACACAAACCACAAGGAGTTCAATTGTCTGAAAAACTCTTTGAATGTTGATGACCTTTTTCAAAACTATAGACAGGGTCTTTTTTATAGGATAAAAAATATGTTATTTGATACAAAACATTACCCCTTTCCAAGATATTTGAGACTAAGAAATTGAAAATAAGTATATATGTATATGTACATATACATTTATATTGCTCCTGGCACATACATTTGTCAGATTTTTATATTATAAGAGATTGTTGTTTGGTGACCATGCCATAGAGCTGAACTTGATTTGAATGACTGATATATCAGAAACATTTACTATATTAAATTTATATTAATGCTTTGAAGACCTTAGAATGAGGTGAAGAATACTTGAAAATGATGGACGTAATTCTTACCGTGCTAAGCCAAAATCTCCAACTTTGACAACATAATTCTGACCGACCAAACAGTTTCTTGCTGCTAAATCTCGATGGATGCATTTTCTAGATTCTAAATATTCCATTCCTTTGCAAACATCAACACAAAACATAATCAATCTTTCTGCTTCTTTAAGAATTCTAGGTTCTTTGCTTTTTAAAAACTGCCACAATGACCCTGAAAAAACAAAAGTTATATATATATATATATATATATATATATATATGTGTATATATATATAAAAAAACATTATACACAGATGTCAGTTCTTAATTTGTTTAAATAGAGAAATGTATTTCTTTTGATTATGAATTAATTAATATTGGAATGCAACTTAATATGCTGGAAGTCAAATGACAGAATGAATTCTCATTGATCCAATAAGATGCCTACCATGTACCATATATTCTGTGATGATTATAAGAGGTCGTTGTTTAGTGACCACACCATATAGCTGGACCAGATTTGGATGACTCAGTTGGCTGCAAAACAAATGGATAATTGATGAAAAAAAAAAACCTGATTGAATTTACTTTCAACTTTTTTTTCTGCAAGAAAAATATGAAGTTGAAAGTAAAAATTTAAAAAATCTTATGAGAGAATAAATTTGTGAGGTAAGTAGCCAATTTGTCAAAAACAACATTTTCAGAATAAAAAATACTGAAGAAAGAAGAAAGAAGAAAAGAAAAATCTAAATAAAAGGAGTCAACAAATATAATACACAACTTTGAATAAGTCAGCAAAAAGTACAATAACAGGACTTAGTTTATGGACCAGATTATAAGCAGAATAAGATGGGACACATTTACTCAAAGAAAGACAGAGAATGAACAAATTGAAATATTATGAAAAAAGAATAAGAGATAAAAACAACCCCAAATGACACACAGCAAAATTACAGTTTTCTATAAAAAGTTCAAATCCCCAAAATCTTTCAAATTCACCTAATGTCCACATGTGACAGCCAACTGCAAAAACTACTTTACATAACCTCATGAATTTTTCTGTGGGTACTACTGGGAGCCCTAGGTGGGTTCTTAGCAAGTTAGACTTTGAAAATCCCCCCATATGTTTTCGGTGGAGAATTTGATTTCCATTTCTAATATGATCCCATATTATGTGGCTGCTCATAACATTGGCCTTACCTGATGATTGAAATTTACTAAACCTCTTAGAGAGGAGATTGTATTTATTCTCCTTCTCTTTCTCTTCCAAAAGATCTAGATTCTTACAAAGAAATATTTTTATGCAGTAAATGAAATTCCAATTTAAAAAATGAAACGATGATTTGATTAAAAACAAAAAGTAATGTACATTAGATTTTCATTAACATTCAATCAATTCTATTCAACAAATTTTGAGCAAGTACACAATTATTAACCATAGTTTTTTCCTCTCTTGATGACTTCTCCATAGCTGAATGAGTTTGAATACAAATAATAATATTATTTATTTATTCATCTATAACAAAAATTAAATCATTTTCTCTTCACAGGAACTAAACATTCTATTCAGCCATTAGCTAAAGTTTTATTTAAAGCAAAATTGCTGCTTTGTTTTTAAATTAATTTTTTTAACCTATTGTATGCTAAAAATCAAAGGTAAATTAAATTTCATTTTTTGTAGGCAATTCTTGGATAAGAACATTCAAAAATTGCCAACTCCAAAAAACCCTTAAATATTAGAGTAAATTTGAAGAAAAACCACTGAGAAATTTGTTTAATTCAATAGTATCTTTTCAATAATGTTACATTTATAGTTTTCAGGCTTTTTAAATTTTTACTCTTGAATGATGATTAATTAATCATAATGCCAAAAATACCAGCTAATGCCAAAATAGGTTTGACGCCAAAGAAGATTTTCAGCAAATTAATTTTTGAAAATTCCCTCCCCTCCCCTCCCAGCTCTTTTCTTTATCTTCAGAAGCAGAAGCGAGGCAAAATGTATGATTTAGAAAAAATTGTATTAAATGAAAGAATAAGAATGAAACAAATATTTTTTCTGTATGTATACTATCCTAAATACTCGCTCTAAGAAGTAGAGTAAATTACTGTCCAAAAAAGGAATTTATAAAATGGAAAGATAGATAGAAATCAAACAGCAGTTCACTCCGTCTGAAATCTAGTATAATGAATAAATACCAAGAATAAGCCGATGGAATTTGTTTTTAAATCAAGAGATCAATAAAAACAATCGAGTCTTTGAATTGTTCTTATTTCCTAGAGGTTTATGTCAAGACACTGACATTTATGGCTCCTTTGATACAGCATTACAACTTGGTGTGTACGTTTGGGAAGTGCTTGTAGATGTGAAAGCACCAATTGATCAGTTTTTCGATTTCAAAGGGAAGAGAACTCAATGTATACTGTGACTGACATTGGATGATTTTGAAAATTTAGATCATCAACCAGCCCATAACAAGAAGTCAGATGCAGAGGCACAAAAGAGTAGATGAATATCATTGCTTTTGAAAAGAATCATGGAATAAGGGACAGATTGAGTTCTTCATTCTCTTACTTTTTACTCATAGTATTAGTGCTGTAATGGAGCTCTGTAGGAATTTTTGAGTTGACTAATGAAATCTATTGGACATGCTATATGGAATTTCGCTGAGTAAGAATATCTTGGGTAGACATTTCAGATCAGTCACAAAATCTTTTTACCTATAATTTTACCTATATAATTTTCTATAATTGTGTATTTTTGCTGTGATGCCCAAGTAAAAAAAATTCTTTTTCCATCAAATATGGGCATATTGTATATCATTGAAAGAGAAATTTCATGCTGAATAAAGTTCACGAGAGAAACATGCCATAAAGTAAGTCATTTTGAGCCATTTACAATCAAATGTCATAAACCATTGTTTTAAAATGAAACTGTGTGTCATTCCATCCCAGGTCACCCTCTCAGATTCTGCTGAAAAAAAGAAAAGAAAAAAAAAATCACAGATATCCCTGTACCAAACCTATGGAGAAATCAAACATATCAAGTCTGTATCTCTAATAGTTTTGAAATTGAAAATCTTTGAAATTTTACTCAATTTTATACATTTTGCTTAATGAGCCTTTCTGTCCAGATGCCAACATGACTCCTTTGATAAAAGCATATGTACAGCTTTCCAACTCTGTGACTGGGGCTAACTCTTTTTGTAGAATTCAAAAATGTAATCTGATCAGGTGTATCAGAAAATTCTCTTTCTACAAAGCTCTAAAAATGGCCCCAAATCCAAAATGTAAAAAGACAGCACTCACTTTGAGAGCTTCTCATTCAGACAGTATGCGAGATAAAGGAAGTATACTTATTCCTGTCATTTATAATGTGTACGCAGTAAGTATATTTATTACTGTTATAAGAATATCAGAATTATTGTATGGAAAGTGCTCATTTTTCGGGGGTCCTCAAAATTGCCTATTTTCATGTCCTCATTTGACCATGTGGATAGTTAACCATCACTTTCATATTTTTACCATGAATTCTTATACATTTGAAGATTTGGTGAAAGTTTGGTGTGGTTGCTGATCTTCCTTGTGGAGTAAGGATTTTTTTTTAATGTATATACCATGGGGGGTGGGGTGCTGAACTTCCTTGTGGAATAAGGATTTTTTTTTTATGTATATACGGTGGGGTGGGGTGCTGAACTTCCTTGTGGAGTAAGGATTTTTTTTTTTAATATATATACGGTGGGGGGGTGGCTGAAAAGATATCTGCTTGGAAAATAGTGTCAGTTCTTGGCCCCTTGTCACTGTAGCCAGACCCTTTGCTTTTATTCATTACTTTTTCATATTGTAAAGTTCCAATTTGCAGGATCCTTCCACTATAGGAAAAAAAATTTGTTCCTCGGTCATTCCTTTTTGAAGATTGTCTGAGAAAAATTTGGTGTTGTTGCTTCTGGAGTAATTTTTTTAAAAGTTAAGCTGTCATAGTCCAATCACCATGCACAATCAACCAAGACGCGAATATTACATAACTCACTATTTCAGAATAGCCACAGAATTATTCCAATAACAGGAACATACTACATCTTCATAAATCAATTCAAATTAGTGAAAATTATTAGCATTCTTTTTTCAATTTGGACAATTATATTGATTGTCAAAAACATGTCAAAGCATTATCATCTATAATGGATAAATAATCACAGTAAAAACTCTTCTTTTCAAGATATAAACGATCAGTATATGGAAATATCAACAGGCTTCACTTAACATCTCAAGATGATCGTTCACACATGAAATACCCTTCAAATGTGAAAAGTTCCACTTACACTTGTGATTCAACTTCTGCCGTTGTTATACTTTTGGTCTTCAACAGTATTAGAGAAGTTGATAATCTTCTATATATTCAGTTTTCTTGATACATACCAGTAAAGTTAATAAGGTACAATATTTTTTTTTTTATGAGTGCTAGTAATGTTTTTAAGTTATAATTTTTGGTAATTGGTTAAGTTACATAAAATACTAAAAAAAAAAATAAACATCTGTATAGTTCAAAGTATCTTCAAAACACAATAGTTCAAGAAGAAATTTTCTATACATTGTCTGTTCAAGTACTTGAACAAAATGATCCCTCCAGATAAGCGGGATCAAAATCTATATCCCTAAATCTATTTCGTAATGACTTGTACCGACTTACATATCTACATATTTCATAAAATACATTCTCATGGAACTTCAATCTGATTGTCTATCATGCTTTCCATGTTGGAAATAATTTCTCCTTGTTCCAGCAATTAGTTGCTAACACATTGTCCGTCTGTCTGTTGATTTGTTCAATGGCTTCTGGGTTATACTCAAGATAACAATCAAGTTCATCTAATCATGTAAAAGTCAAACTCGCATGAAATGAATGAGCATTCTTTTTTTTATAGCAAAAGGAATTTCAACTGAGCGATGAATAACTTTGGTTATATCAAATATTCAACTTCAATACAAGTCAGCTCTGTCATCTTTATATCAATTTAGTTTTGGTTCGCCTCTGGACAGCTAACTTCTCAAGTTGGTATTCCCAGCACAAATCCACATTCTCTTGTCCTTCAAACCGATTGGCACAACTGGCGCTGTGTCTAGCATCTTCAGACATACACTGCGTATGAATTTTTCCAATTCGTTTGGGGATCCTGTCCAGGACTTTGCTTCTATTAATCCTGTTGAGACTTAATCCCATGTCTGCTTCCTGGGCCTCTCTTCAATTCATTTAACAGACTATGTTCATCTTGACATTTAGAATTGCATATCTCTTTATTATTATTTATTCTTAAAAAGAGAAGAAAACAATAACATCACTATAATTCCAACGGAAAGTTATTGAGTTCAAAAGAGATAAAATCAAGAATATTTTCATTTTATAAAACATTGTTCATCATAGTACACGAAAAAAAATTTCTCAATTTGACTAACGGATTCAAATAACGTACCTGCTATAAGAATTTCCGACAGCAAAAACACTTTCCAAATTTCATAAAGTTCCTTATCCAAATTCAAGCCTTTATCTTTCTTTCATGAGTGGAATCTGTCACAGAACAATCAATGCATCCTTGAACAGTTGCTCTTGAATCAGAATAACATCTTCTGTTCCTTTCACAATGAAATATCCATCTCGTTAGTACAATTTTTTTACGAGAATAAAAAATTTGAAAACATTAACATGTGCACCAGTAAGCCCACAGGAAGTCAATCTATCACTTCTTTTCTTTCTTTCATTTTTTTTCACTGGTCCAATGACTTTCTTTTCTTTGTTTCCATGCCAATTCAAATGTTTAGTTTTCAGTTGTCAATCAGAGAATTAAACAACAACAATGGCCCATATATTCAGCTGCCATTTTTCCTTTACTTCTTATATGAAAAAAAACAGCAAATCACTGAAAGTATTTTCTTGGAACAATACGTGTCATCTACGTGTGTTTTCATCAAACAGTAACAAAACAATCCTTAATCACCGTTGTATTTAACGCGACTTCAATTGCAATAGTAGACCACAGGAACAAACAGATAGAAATAGGTACTCACATTCTTACTGAAAAAGTGAAAAATTTCAATGAAATGTTGTGGAAAGCTGGGCAATCAGCTACGGAAGAAGAGATTCAATTTTGGGGTGGCATAATCAATTGTCTGTGACATAACTATCAGTCCACACCGGTTTCATTTTAAAACAAGGGTTTAAAACATTTGATTATAAATAGTTGAAATCCACTTGCATATAGGTCTTTTTGTAAATTTTCCTTTCGAACAATATATATATCCCCATATTTGAAAATCTGCCATTATGAAAAATGATGCAAAAAATGTTTTGCAACAAGACATTCTTACTCACTGAAGGTCCAATTGGTTTCATTAGTCAATTCAAAATTTCCTATAGCGCCAGCACGTTCTGGAAAGGTTTAGTATGTTTTTTTTAGAAGCCACAGTGTCAGATATTAATGAAAGATGACAATGAAGTTGATGGAAATGGTCTGATCATGACAGAAGGGAAGGAGTCATTAAAAGAACATTCTCTCTATGAAAATCGACTACATTACTGAATAGAGAAGACATGGCTTGTTTGAATGGTGGAGAAAGAGGATAATATCTACCTTGGTCCTGGATAGCACGAGTTAAGGATCACACAAGAAATTGCAGATCAAATTTTTAGCAAACCATACTTAATTGGTAAAACTTCCAGCAAAAATTGCTCTGATCATTTTAGTCTATATTATTTATTGGCTTTACTATGTTATGATTTGCTTTGAAAAGCAAAAAATAGATTCCTGAATTGAAAAACTTTTCTTTTTGAAGAATTTTTTTAAGACTTGATTAGTTGTAGGATAGCCTTAAGACGATCGTATATTCTAGCATCATCGAATGTCATGAGATTGAAAGTAAAATCAAATAACACCAAAACTTACGTCATTGTTTTGGCCTCTTCAATGAAATTTACTTCAGACATTGAACCAGGCTTCATAAGTTTTATTGCAACAATATTGTCTTTCCACCAAGCTTCATATACAGTCTGAAACAATAAAATTATCATATTTATTAAAATCATGCTCTTAAATTTTTCATTTATTCCCTAAATGGAAAATTCACGACTAATGGATAGAATATCTGTTAAAATGTAGATATCTATTGAGAATAGATCAAAAGTTGTTTCAGAATGGTCATTATCTTTCTGACTATAATAAATCTTATTAATCATCAAAAATGAAGGTAGAAAAAGTGAGAGAAAATAATTTTTGAAGGATAAGCTTTTCCTCATTCTTTCAAGTACACAAATCATTTTTTTTAAATTCTAACTGAAGTAAATGAGAACACATTAGAGATGACAGGTAGATAATATTTCTTGTCAAGATGATTCCTAAAAATATCAACTTCAAGGGAACATTTTCATAGGCAAATTCAAGTTTATATAACTTAGCTGTACATTTACCACTAATATTTCAAGAAGGATATCTTTCTTTAAAAGTAAGTGACAGAACTATGAGACAAGAAGATTTGATAATTTGCAATTTTTTAATGATTAAAGAATTTGTAAAACCAAATCTACTCAACATAAGTCAGGCAGGCACTATATTCTTCAAACTTGTTCATGTGAAAAAGCTGGACACATTACGCAACAAGAATAGAAATTTATGGCTAAAATGATGGAGTAATAATGAAAGAGCATCAGTACCAAGTATTTATATACAAAAGATAGGCTCATATAGCCACTCAACTCTCACAAATGGCTGTGATACTACAAGGCTGAAAGAATATTGATATTCAGGAAACATCACTCTTCCATTAATAATTAAGCTTATATATCATTTTAAAATTCCTCTTAAAATATACCAAAATGAGCTTACAGTTTTCACTTTTAAAAATCGAATTATTATTAACCTTATATCTTACATGTCATATCGTGAACAAGGTTTCTGAGGAAGAAAAGAAACTCTATAAAATGAATTACACTTGAGATACAATCGCTGCAGCATTTTTTCAAAGAAAAGACATTAACGACTCACACCAAAACAACCCGTGCCCAACTCCCTGCCTCTCAGTAATTCGGATGAATCAATCTCCCAGTGATCTGAAATAAAAAGAAAGTGATATAAAAGGTTAAAATGTTTTTTTATAAGTGTAGAATTCATAGAATAAAACATGGAAATATACAAAAGCCCATGAGAAAGGATGACCCTGCAAGACAATAAGTGATAGTAATGAGACAATGCAATAGACAGCCTCGTTAGATATTCAGGAGGATGAGATTGGCTGAATAAATGGAAAGGGTCATAGAAATAAGATAGGTATGGTGATATCTTTTTATATCCCCCCCAAGGCACTTCGCTAGAAAAAATTTAGGTATATTTAATCAATTCTGGGGAATCTTTATGAAAGGAATGTACCTTCTGGTTTCATTAAATAAGCTTATTGGATTCTAAAGTGGTTGTTCCTCTCTCTGTGTTGACACACATGCTTAATGATGATTTAGTTTTCATTATTTTGGTAGGGAGTGCATATATTGGAGAATGTCGAATCTCCCAAATGTCAGCAATTATTTCACACAATCGAACATTCAGAGAGCATGTTAGATGTAAATGTATCATTTGGCTAGTCTAGAGATCTGATTGGACTAGTAAGAAGTCCCAGTAAGAAAGCCACATAATATAAAACATTATGTTCTTGGCCTCAGATGGTCTTATATCTGTATAAAGACTTAATCCAAAAGAGAGCAAGGACATCCTTTTATATAGAAACTATCTAGGAGAAAGCAGCAACATTTACAGTGGAGCAGCCACAGTGTTTCAATAGCAGTCATTTGCAATTTTGTTGATCATAAAACCTTTGTTGCCCTAATAACAAAAAAAATGTCATTGCAGCATCTTTGAGATATACACTGACTTGACTTAATCATCAGATTTATTGTGTCCCTCTTAGAGAATCTGATTAGATTGTGAATAGTACAAGAAACAATGTAATACAATATCATACACTTCCATTTGTCATTTTAAAGGCCAAATTGGAGGGATTAGGTGGAAAGGGTAATAAAAATGAAGATAATCATGATGGTCATTGTATACAATAAACAGGTTTTAATCACTGGAAAAAGAAAGACACTTATTGCTAGAAGAATCTTATTTCTTATAAAATGAATGAAACTTCTGGTTTCATCCAATTGATCAAATGAATTCTATGAGTTTCATGTCTCTTTGTATGTACCCAAGAAGCATTAAACGAAGCCTTGGATCTCACTATTTTGATATGATTTCTCAGAGAGAATTCTCACAACTAACTGAACTTCAATTTTTCGGATAGACTCCAGTGAAATAGATTTTCATGCCAATGTGCCAGCTGAAAATAATCAACTGTTCTTATGTAGTTTTAAACCCATTTTCTCATTGTTTTCTGTTTTGGTTTAGGAACCAACAAAGAATCAAAGATCAATAAAACATACATCAAACACCATATTTGGTGCCTACGAACTTAGAGGCACTTTGTGCAATTCATCCCATCAATGTTTAATTATAGTAATATCTGGGAATTAATATTTGTATTTGTACCAACACTTTCCTCTTTTAGCTAAATGTTGTCCAAATTCAGATAATTTATACATCAGATTATTTGAAATTTTACAAATTGAGATGTAAATTTCAACTTGAAATATGCCAATTTCATGCATCACTGAATATTTTTCAGTTTTCATTAATCAATCAGAATAAATTGCCCAAAGAATGTTGATCCAAGAAGCAGCAAAGAACTTTGAATACTGACCATGTCCAAAGCCTGCAGTTGTAGGAGCAATCCTTTGACCATGGCGTGGAGGAAAACGCAATCTTGTTTCAAGACCTGAATAATAAAATGCATATAAAGTGATTAAATATAAAATCATTTTCTTATGTGATCTAAAAAATATATTAATCCTGTTACAAATTAAACTTATTAATTTTTCTCTTAATTTACTTATTATTTAGTTCATTGTCATTTTGAAATAAAAAATTAAAAAAATAAGAAATTATTTCAATAAAAGTTGAAAATATAGAAACTCAAGTTTCTGACATTTCTATGAAAACAAAAGATTGTAAAAACTGTAAAAAATTTCAAGACATTTTCGAGAAAATATAATAATTACCTGATTACAAAAAGTAATGAGGTAATTTCTTTACTATGATCAGATAATTTCTTTATCACTTACTTCCACAGTTTGTTTTTTAACAATTAAATCAGTTTTAGTAGCAGAATGATATACAATAACAGTGGCCTGGGAACTTTCTTTTATATTTTTTTAAAATATTGTGAAAAATAAACATAAAATGTATTTCTTGTTGAAATAGATGTGAATCTTTATCCACGGTATTCAAGGAAGTATTAAAATGACCTTCGTGATTACTCCTGTATTCTATCACACCGACTAATCAATTCATTTGTGTTAATGAAAATACAATTACAGGAAATTCTTCTTGACTCTTATTCAAGAATTTACCCAAAAGTGAATTACGATAGATTGAATTAAAGTAGTTAAATGGAAAAAATAACCCTAACCCTGACATGGACAATGGAATGAGAATAATCTGCCCCAGTGAATTGAATAGAGGGTTCAGTTGAAAATTCCTAGAAAATTACTGAAGAGGACAAATATCTGAAGAAGGCTGAAGGTTACAACAGCCAAAATTTTGTGACAATAACAACAAATATGAGGACATTAATCCAAGTAAATCAGTGTATAATAATGATAATTCCCCATCTCAGAAACTCAGTTAGAAAAATTATCTCTGTGCATTTCCAAGTATTGCCAACCACAATCAGGTATGAACTGTGAACTCCATGCATCCAAACAAAAACTTGGTACCTGAAGTAAAACTACAGGAAAAACTAACCTGCTGCATTGTGTCTGTGGTAATTAATGAGATCAGGAACATTGTTGAAGTAACATCTTTCTGCTAAATAGAATTTCCCATCTGACTGTTTTATATGGTAGTGCCTTGACTTGCTGAAATAAAGAAAAAATGCTTTTAAAATATCAGAACTTGAACAAATATCAGTGTTTTAATACTTCTTTTTGAATCACAGTTTTCAGAGAAGAAGATGCAGACAATACTGACAGTTATACTTACCCATTGGCATATAAAGAAATGGTGTAGAAGATACTATGTGTTGTTGAATCTCGCACCATAAAACAGCCATCCCGTCCATCATCTAAGAGTAATTCTTCACACTTTTGACGGGTTATATCTCTATAATACCAGCTTTAAAAAATGATAGAGAAAAAATGTGTGAGAATATAGAATAAATTTTATAATTCAACATTAAGATTCAAAACAGAAAAATGAATGCCATTAAAAGAATGAAATCATTTCAACATACTGTTTGTAGCTGACTAGTGTAGAGTTAATAAAAGCCCATCAAAGAAAATAATTGGCTTTGTAAAAATGATTAAATCCAAGGAAATTCTAAATATTTTGATAAAACCCATACATGACAATCGTATATGCTCTGATTTTTAAAATATTTTATAACATTTGTTTATTAGAAATAAATATGTACTCATGAAATTCAATCATTAATCCAAAAAGTCAATTCATAAAGAGCTAGAAAAAAAAAGATTTCTCAAAAATCAGAACTAACATGAAGCATCTATCACTTGTAAAACAATTGTCTTGTTCTGCATAAACAAAACAACAAAGAAATATAATTCAATTCCAAATCAATTGACTAATTGAATAGCACAAAACATGTTTACATTGTTATTCATTCTATTTTCAAATGGTACAAACAGACAAATATACATTTTAAAAAATGTATCCCTCTTTTTTATTGTCACTTGTCTCCAAAAGTGATCTCAACAAAAACTGACTTTGGAATTGATTTGCAGGAGTTTTTCATGAGAAATGTTCTTGTATGGCTTCTAAAGTATCCCCTCCTGTGTAGGAATGCCATGTTTGGCAAATTCATCAACTGGAAATATTGCAATTAAGGCAAGAGTAGAAAGTAGATGATATTGTCTTTTGTATACAATTCATGTTCTTTTTCCAGACTCTAAATGTTTTAAATGAAATAGTGACATGGACACATATTTGCATGCATATTCAGAGTGAAGACTCAGTACTAAAATATTGTGAAAGACATATTTTAGGAATGTATGTGACAATGCAGTATTTTGAAAAATGTCTTGTTGGCATTCAAAGACAGGTAATTGTAATTGGATTGAAGCAGATATTTACATACCAGTCAAGATCATCATGTCAATCATTTATTTATAATGCAATCAATTTGAGGTATATGGTTTATATTATTTATTAATTATTGTAATTCTATAAACTTGAATTGTCAACAAGTCTCAAGACAAACTCTCACATACTATTTGCCTCTCTAAAAATGTATTTTGGAAGAAATGAAACCAGAAACAATTCCAATAGGATTATCAATAAAGTTTTCAAAATCTGCTGAAATATTTAAGACCTAAACATAACAGGTGTTAGTTTCTAAGATAGAGGCAGTTCTGTGATAAATACATTTGATAAGAGCAACTGCACCAGCAGCTGTCACAAATGTTTTGATTTATATTTATATTTATAAGTATGTGGACATGATATCCGAGAAACTTTTAGCTAATTTATTCTGACTGTTTTCAACTCAATTGAAACACTTTTCTCCTATTCATGCTGTTCTTTGATAGCATCGTATGATGCAAAATTCAATACCAAAGTATTTTAATGATATTAAAAAACTAAAAATTTTAAAAAACTCAAGCAATACAGGGGTAGGAATAAAAACAGAGGATCCCCATGATGCATTCTGTGTCACCAAATGATCATTTATTATGTGTGCAGGCTCACATTGAATAATCCGAACAAAATGGATCATAATTTGAAAAAAAAAGGTATGATTGATCAAAAAAAGATCATACAATACAAAATGAAGGTGTATTGAATACACATTGACACAAGAATGTGAAACGTTCGAGCAAAGACCGAGATATTTCAACATATCCCCCCTCCCACCAACCTATCAAAAATAGTTTTGAAACGGCATAAAAAAATAGTTAACAAGCAGGATCATGATCAATTGTAAATAGACAAGGTGCCCTATTGCCTCATTTAAATGCGCACATGATTAATGATCATTTAGTGACACAGGACTACGTTTTCATTCCTGCCCCTTTTGTTTTTTGAATGTATTGACTCATTTTATTTTTACATTTTTTTTATATTATCAAGAAGGTTTGGCACCCAATTTTGTGCTATGTAATGTTATCACGCAGCAGTGTGAATTGGAGAAGAAAGTTTCAAATGTTTATCAATGTCAAAACAAGTCAGAATGAATAATTTGAAAAATATTTTTCCAATTATTATTTAATTTTTATACATACATATAATTATAAATTGCATTATATTACGTAGAAACTTACATGAAATAATCTCCCATCATTATTCGGTTAATATATCACTCAATTTAGACAATGTAAATAGAATAAACAATTAGAGGAAACAGGGCTGCTGGAGGAAATAGAACCTGTCACCAATAGGGTAGCTGCTTCAATGTAGCAATGCTCTTACCATTCGGCTATGTTGATGCAAAAGCCAAATGACTGCTTTCAACCCAAATTCTCATCTTATTCATTCTCAGTCCATTAATCTCTTTCAATGTGACAGCCCGCCAGTAAATCTTATTCATTCTCAGTCCATTAATCTCTTTCAATGTGACAGCCCGCCAGTAATGTAATTGTTCATTCTGATTACATTGTTTAAATTCAATGATATTTTCACCGTGTAACAATAGGCGATCATTTCAAGTAAGTTTCTACATAATACAATGCAATTAATAATTCAATTAAAAGTCAATAATAAATGCATTTAAAATCATCTATGAAATTAATTATCATGAAATAAATTTGTAATGGTTCATGCAACAGCCACAAATAAAAAAAATGAAAATTACTCACGCGTATACTTCTAAATCACATAATTTTCTCACATAAGTTGATGGAATGTATCCAGTATGGCTAACAAAAAAACGAGAAAAAATAAATGGAGAATAATGAATAACTTCTGAAAATTATGTAATCTCTCATCTTTTATTTTTTTGTTATCTTGACACCCAGAATGCAAATAAACCCAAGTGAAAGGAAAGTTTCTTTCAAAAAGTTCCATTTTCAAGGTCAACACAAAAACACAATCAAGATATATTGGTTGTATAAAAAATGGGTGAAAGCACAGATGGCATTGTATATATATATAATATATATATATATATATATATATATATATATATATACATATATATATATATATTACCCAAAGGTAACTTGACCCAGAATGAACATAATATAGGTAGCACTGACCTATGATGACCTCTAATATTCAATTTAGGATCAGACCAATTTTAGCATTTTTAAATCCGAAAGAAAAAGTTGTACCCTATAGGCTGCAAATTTACATAAGATAAGGTCAATTTTGTCATTTTCTGATCTTATTGGAGACAGCAGCACCTAATGGGCTGCAAATTTGTGTCCAAAAGTAACTTGACCCCAGGATGAATATTCAATAAGTGGTGCTAACCTCTGGTGATCTCTAAGGGTCAATTTAGGCTCAAGCAAATTTTAGCATAATGAAATCTCATGGAGACAGCTTCACTCTACAGGCTGCAAATTTGTGTACAGCGGTAACTTGACCCCAGGATGAACATACGATATATACATACATATATATATATATATATATATATATATAAAAAGACAACGAATGTTTCTAACAGTCAGTTTAGGCCTTTCCAAGAGAAATTCTTCAATTTTTTCCCATCATTTTTTTTCCTCTTAACACCAAAAACTATGATACAATGGCGACTGGTCAGGTAGTAAAACAGCTTTTGTCATAGAGGCAACAATAATGTCTGGTGTTGGAGAAGTATTCAACCAAAAAATTCATATAATTTGGACTTGTTCCAGAGAAGGATCCCCTAAATACTTTTCCATTCTTAACTAAGAAAGAAAGACTGTTAATGCTGTTTATCTAAAAGCATTATTAACATGATAAACTTTTGGTATTTTCTCACCACACAGTTACCTCTTTTTTTTGAAAACTTTCCAGTACATGGCTACTCAATAATTTTTCACTCATTATCCCTTTTGATGAGACAAAATTTTTCATCATCCCACACTTTCTGTTATAAAATTGTAGGTATTATGATTAAATATTAGTCTTCAGTTGTAATCCAACAGTAACTGAACATAGAAACAAATAATGACCTAAAAAATGTCCAATTTGCAACTTATTTTTAATCTTTAATAAGTTCAACAGAGTTTACCATAAACAAAATGATGAATAGCATTGAACCATTTTACAATATTTTGTTATATAGATAAATTTGAAAAATACATAATTATTTATTGAAAAAAAAAATATTCAAATAGTTCTGCGACCCCCAATTATTTTAAAGTTAAATTATCCAACATTGATAACTCTTTTCTTCGGGCGACATCAGGAACCTAAAGTATATATATATATATATATATATATATATATATATATGATTTAAACTAAAGAGAGTGAGACAGACTCGGGAGTGAAGTGTATAGAAGAAAGGTTTATTTATCTGTAAATGTTCTCATTAATGGTTGAGACATGTTTCGGGAGGTATTCCCATCTTCAGTAGTGTGTGCTGTGCATGAGTGTGTGTGTACTTGTAGACGTTATAGGTTTGATGTTGAACAAGAGTTTACCATCAGAAGCTTTGTTTTGTGAGCAAAAAATGGTAACCCATCTGCTAGGGGCATCCTGTTGTATGAGAGGAAGTTCAGCCAGTGATGAAGTCTGTGGTGTTAGCAGCAGCAATGGGTCTTGGTGAGGTGTCAGGGTAGGAGGGAAGCGCTTTGGTGTTAGATTGTGTGATGAGGTTAAGGAACTACATAGGTTTTAACCTTACAGGTCATTGAAAATATACTGGCTCTGATTTGTACAAGTGAGATGACTGATTAAGGTAGAGGTTGCTATGGGTCTGAGTGACTTTGAAGTTCCCAGTATTAGATGTATCTGAGGGTGGGGTAGATGTGGATTTGAGGTTATTATTAGTAGGAGGTTTATGAATTAGAGATCTGTGTGATTAGGGTCGTTAAGTTTGGTGTTAAGTCCATTAGGGGAGAGAGTTTTTAGTTGATCCACATGTCCTCATGTCTTTCTAGAATATTAGTTATGTCCATGGGAGTATTTTTTTCTATTTTTTCAATGATAGTAAAGCTAGTGTCAGTGGCAAAGTTGTGGCTAGGTGTGCAAAAATATAGTTCTACGGGAAGTGGGCTTGGATTGTTTTGTGATTCAATTCTCTGTCTGTAATTGTTGAGTCTGATGTTAAATTGCTACTCGGACTTGCTTGTAAATTACGTCTATTATATCCTAGAAGGTAGATAATGTTTTTACTGCAACAGTTAGTGCTACAGTTTATGTGGTAACTCTATTTGGTGGTAGTACTTGTGAAGGTGTTAGTATACTTAAGGTGGTTGCAACATAGACAATTTCCTCTATTGCATGGTTCACAGAATTCAGTGGTTCTAGGGATATTGTTATGAGAGACTTCATTATTTATAATATAGGTTATGGTTGTGTCTATTGTTCACCATCTGTAGAGCAAATTCTTTTAATTCTAAGGGCTTGAGAAAATGGTAGGCTTCTTTTTAGGTGTTGGGGATGTGGAGGTAATTGGGTATCTGTGGGTTTAGTGTAGAGGGT
>OY735232.1:10458127-10620627 GCA_963457665.1 Thysanoteuthis rhombus | reverse complement strand
TCAAAATAATAGCTTTAAGATAATATTTGACGCTTGGGAAGTCATGAAAATTTACAGATAATTGATTGTCTATGAATGGAGTTATACTTCTTTGACTTTAGTCCTTAGGAATAGTCCTCATGCTTGAAACAGCATCAACTCTGAGTTTAATTTATTTTTATGAATAACTAATTTTTCTGTTTTATTGAAAGCTTAACTCATTCTTCAAAATCATCAGAAATAAATAGTAGGTGAAATTAGGGGCACATTGGACCACCAATATTTCTTTTGGTATCTCCTCAGCAATAGTAGTTCTTAGCTCCCTTTTCATCAGCCTTGAAAGAGCTACAAGTTCTCCATGTGATCTGTGTTGTCAAAAGTGAATCTTGTAGTTTTAACATATGGTGCAATTTCTCCTTTTCAGTAACACCTTTGATGTATAGGAGAACAATGGCTCAGAACTTTCTTTAAAAAAAATATGAACACAAAGAAAAATCCAACCATATACATAATGATTGATACACCTGATCTATCAAAATTCAGACAAGATATCTCTCAAAGTACTGTGAATCGAAAACATTTACTTCAAATCAAGTTAGAGACTGTACTGCGCTGACAGTTGGGGCAACCCAAAGGTTCCTTTTGAATAGGGGAGGGTGCAACTCTTTTCTCAATTTTTGCACTCCAATTACACAACTTGGGAAGTACTTAGCTGTTGAGTGCACAAGGAAATTTGTCCAATTGAAAAGTTTTCTACACTCTTCTCTAATATTTGTTATGAAATCCTTCTGCATGTCAGGCAGACATGCTAACCATTACACCAGATGATCTACTTATAATGTCTTAATCGGCCACGTGTTGTGCACAGTTGGCCATAACTATATTGCATTTATACTTTGTTTTCCATGGATATTTTGCATGAGATGTTAGAAGGTTGCTGTGGGGCAGATTGGACCACTTTGATTAGGTGGTCAGACCAGCCCCAAGAAATTTTCATTGTAAAGCTAATTTATATTCAGTCATCTAAGTGAGGCTACTATAGTTGATATACAAGAACTATATGCATTCGATATACAGGAACTAAATGCTAATTTTATCTTTAAAAAACCTAGTTATAGGGTCATCGGGTGTAAACCTTCTTCCAGGTAAAAATGGTTAAAAAGACCAATCATACAACATAAAATGGTGCTTTGGTTCAACATACGTTGGAAGAAATTGGGAAAGCAAAATCTCTGAAGGATGTTTCGAAAGATCTGTGAATTCCCAAGACAACACTGATCCGATTCAGAAATGCTGCACACCCGCGAAGCAAACGTTAGCTTGAGCTTTCGATTGGAAAGTTAAACAAGGATGATAAGGAATTCATTGTTAGCTATTTAAGACAATCCAGAAAAATCTATGGTAAATTCACCCCCCCCCATGTCCACATTCCTAACATTGACAATGTGGTCATGTGACAGCCTCCAACTATCTCAGTTGAAGGTATCAAAAATACAAAGGCAAATCTGCATTTTTCCTGTTGACTTGACAGCCTATAACTGCCATTAAGTTAACAGAGTAACTCATAGTAAGCCCTACTTTGAATGAAAACCTACTTATACCAGATTGTACAAGAACCTTATAGTCTATACAATACTAAATTGAAACTAGCTAGCTTCTGTAAATTCCAGTTGTCAAGCTGAAATATATTTGACAGATTTCAGAACCAGAATTTGTGTTTTTCTTTCACTTTATTTGTCATTGATCCGATGTGCCCCACATGATGGTTCACCTTTTAACAAACTTTTTTGAATCTCAATTTTCCCTTCTACAAAATTACTTGAGAAAGACTTGATGCTGGCTAACATTAAACAAGATGTAATACTGTCACCCTGTGTAAGAATCTGGGACGTAATACTGTCACCCTGTGTAAGAATCTGGGACTTAATCACAAAAGCAGTTACCTGACAGCTTCTTGTTCAAAAAGTGAACCAACATGTCCTACACTTATATGCATGAAGACATATATATTCTTTTTGATAAGAATGATGGAAATGACGTTACAAATTAAAGCAAATAGAATGATCAATGTTACAATACACTCCCTGTTCTACAGGCTGTGATGCATGTTAAATAGAAAATTCAATAACAATTTTTAAAAACTGAAAATATAAACTTACCATAAAAAGTTGCAGATCCCCTTCAGCCATAGGATTGAAATTGTATATAGCAATGTAAGTTTTATCAATGTTCCTTTCAGAAGTAGGATTTGCTGTATAGGCATGTATCTGAGACTTATGGTCGACGATAAATGGCAGATTATCTACAAAATTAATTTTACTTTGAAAAAATATAGGCTCAAAAAAATTAAACTGAATTTGACAAAAAAGATGGCAAAGTTTAACCTTTGAGCCAACAAAAATGGATTGTTTCATTTGAGCTGATTTTTGCTAATCACCAAATTCTTTTGAAAAGAACTTAACATTTCTTTCACTTGTATTTTTTCCAAAAAGTTGGTTTTGTGCAAAACTCGAGATATATAGCTTTATTTGACTTTTTAAAATTTACTTTTTAAAAGAAACATTTTTCTAATGTTAAAAAACAAAAAAAAACATACCCAACTCTGATTTTTAGGTTTTGATGGCCCCCCAAAAGTCCCGTACACTTTCAGAAAACAAAGGCGACAGTCACTAAAATTTAAAACTTTCAATTTCATTATTTCTTGACTATTCTTAAACAATTGGTTCATATATTTCAGAATGAATAATTATGAAGAGCCTATGATTTATCTGTGAAATGTTGCAATCTTATAGATAAATAGTTAAAAAGATAAATTATATTCCATACTGCTATAGGCAATGGTGGTGTTTAAAAGTTTTAGGAACCAGTATTTTTTTTTTACATCCCTAAATTTTCTGTCTATGGGATTAGATATCAGTTCTCTTGGGCCTCCACACACATTACCAGACAGACCCACGAAGGTCTGCAGAGCTCTGAGCCCCAAACCTTAATGAAAGCACTAAAATTTACTTGCAAAAAAGATTCTATGACTTTGAAAAGGGGAAAAACTAAATACTTTGAGCCCATACTTCTGTACGTCTATGTCTGAATAGGCCTAAATTTATAAGAATTAAATCAAGTATCAGAGACGGAATTAAATTAAATAGAAAAAAAGAATGAAACTGAGAAATTTCTCCTTTATTCTCAAGAAAGAGAAAACAGAAATCATTTTAATTCATTCATTGAATAATTCTCTTATCATTATTTGGTTTACTTTGTTCTTTTGTTTTTGTTTGTTTTTTGGTTCACACACACACACACAAACACACACACACACTGTGATTTATCTAATTTCCTACCACTTCTATGATCAGGAAATGAGGAAAAACATAAAAAACAAGGATTGTTGGACACACTCTCCTCCTCAGTTGCGTCTTTTCTCTTTCATATTCATTCCCATTCTTTCTCTTTTTCACTCACTTTCCTGTTCTCAATTAATGCAGCATACAAACTGGGAAAATGAAATCAATTGACCAAAAATATTTCAGTAGTCAATGAACAAAAATTTTATATCAGTCTACTACAGCTATATGTACTTATGACCCTGTCTTTTGTTACATGGTTATGAGACAAAATATCAATTTTACATAAGCCCTCATTTTTTACAGCATCAGTAAAAAAGAAATCTATTTTTCATCCAATACTGTTGCCATGTTGTTTTAGAATAAAAATAACAGAGACAGCAAAGATCTTAAAATTGGCTGCATTATTCAATTTTTGTTGTCTTCACACATGTTAGAATTCTTAGCACTTAATAAAAAAGGAATAGCTATTAGCTTATATTTCAATAGATTTTCTCTAAATCTAGTAGCACTAACATCTGAGTAGACAAGGAAATTCAAGAACTAGTTATGCAAACTTCTGTAATTTTAGTAACTGGTTTGCATGAACCAGCGTAAAACCCGCCAATCCCACAGCAGGTTATAGGTTACATATTTTTTATAAACTTGTAAATAATTGATTAATAAGTTATAATCTTACATTTCATAATGCTATGTTTCATACATTTTTTTATTCATTTTAACAAAATTTGAAAGATCCCTCCAATAAAAATATTAAGTCCAAAAAAGAAATATTTGCTTCTTTTCAAAAGAATATGGAGATTGTTAAAAGTCAGTTCTAATGAAACAATTCATTTTTTCATGTGTAGTCAACATAAGTTCTCAACCACAATTACCTCAAAGTTATTGTTAACCAAATAATTTTCAAATGAAAATTCCCTAAAACACTTAACATTGTTATATGTATATATATATATATATATATATATATATATATAACATTTAAGATTGTTATACATATATAACATTTGAGATTGTTATAATAAAATTGACATGGATATTGGTTTTGGGCATTGTATGTTGTCATTTTGTTGACAATAGTCCATTGGCATTAATGCTCCATCTGCTTGAGCTTCCAGAGAGGGAAAAAAAAAATGAATAAAAAATTGATAAAATGACAAAAAGTTATTGAAAGTTCTTATTGAGTATAAACTAGGTTTACTGATAAACTGTGCAAAATTGAAATAACCAAAAAAATGACGAAAAGGAACAAGCAAAATTTTTCCTATCGTTATTCTGTAGTTGAATCTACATATAAATGTGCATATATATATATAACTAAATAAATAAAAGGTGAGCCCTTATTTTTTCCAGGGTGAACATACTAATTGCCATGCACTATCAGTCTAGAGTACCCTTGCTTAGAAAAGAAATGCAAAATGGACATGAAAAGAGTCAGAGACTTGGAACATTAGGGTTAAGGTGAAGAAGAGAGGAGAGAAAGAGAGACAGAAGGAGAGCAACAGGAAGAACCCGCCATTAACCACTCTACCTCTTCCATCCTGCACATACCTCCTGCCAACACCTTTATCCCATCCTCATGATGGATCTTCCGGGTGGTTGGCATTGAATATTATCATTGTTTGTGTTCAATAACACTGCTACTGTCAAACAACGTTCAGATAAAAACCTACCATCTACGTGCAGGTTTATGACCATGTGCTTCCAAATCATTCTGTCTCCACTTATTGTCATTTGCCCATTATCACAGGATTTCAAGGAAGCAGTTGTACTCCACAGAGATGATATGACTGACCATGAAACACAAATAAGTATCCACACACTAAATTTTATAGTGACAAATGTTTGCACTATATGAGTGTCCGCAACCATTAACCTAGCAACAAGCCAAAAACAAGATGGTCAGAGGTTACACACAGAGCAGATTTTATTTCAGAGTGTCTTTCCCAAAGAACACATTTCTCCAAACTGTGAATCAAGTATCATTTTGTATATTTCTCAAAAGATACTTTTCTGACTCCTGGAATGACATTATATAGTTATATGATTATTTATTCATGAATGTGTGTGTGTGTGTATATATATATATATATATATATATATATATATATATATATATATGTATAAAGAAATTGATATATTTGATCCGACAGAATGATTATAAATTGCATTGTATCATATAGAAAGTCTTATTTGAAATATCTCCTATCGTTACACAGTTAATATATCACTCAAACTGGACATTGTGGATATAATAAACAATTGAATGGGGCTGCTGCAGGAATTGAAACTCCATTACTCTTACCATTGAACCAAAACTTATATAATATAATACAATTTATAATTCTATGATAGTAAAATTCAGCATAAATTGTATTCATTTCAAATAAATAGCAACTTACCATGTCTTTCAATAAAAGACAATTCACATCCTGGTGCTTTCCGATCTATTTGATCACAGCAGGTGTATTTGTCCAAACTCTTCGTCCATACTCCTGGATGGTACTTTGGAAAAAATGAGGAGTGTTTCTCTTTACACTCTGTCAAAAAATTTTTAGAGTGTGCAAATTTAAAGAAAAGGTAAGAAATTTTTCAAAGAATTATAAAATGAAAAAAAAAATTATTTGATGAAAATTTGAGTCACTCAGAGTTGCATCATACAGGCATTCAATCACTGCAATTAACATAATCTCTTCTCTATATGACCTTTCTGAAACAGATACCACTACATAAAATACAACCAAACCAGTAAAATTGCCCAATATTCCTATCTAGAAAGGAACATTTCAAGCATTTATTCCCACACTGTGGCATTTTGAAACTTTCAAAATCATTTTTTTCTATTCTTGGCTTCCATTGTACATGCAATATAAATCATTGGGAAAAAATTGAATTGCTATTTGATGCCAACAGATAAAAAATATAGCATATTTATATTTTTTATGTCATCAGCCTTTTTGCATGATTGAAGGACATAGACTTTTTCCAGGATTCACCAGGCCTCTCTATCATGGCTATTGCAAAGCCAGTACTTTCTGAACTTGTCTATGCTATATTTTGCCGGCCACAGTTTCGCATGAGATCTCTGGGGATCTACATTGTGAGTCATGATGTCCAGTGGTTGTCTTCCATACTTCAAACATGACCAGCCTGATGATTTCTTATGGTTTCTATGATATCTCGGACTCCTATTTTTTCCCTTAATATAATGTGCTGCCTTATGATCTATCCATATAAGGTTGAGCACGATTCTTTAATGCGCACTTTACATGGTACTCAGTTTGATGGTCAGTCTCTTGGTTATATTCCATGTTTCAGCTCCATTGGTGACTATTGGTAGAATACATTGGTTGTATACCCTTCCTTTTAGGACTAATGGTATTCTCTTGTTCTTGAAAGTCAAACTTACTCTACCGAAAGCTTGCCAACCTAGAGTGATTTGGAGGATACATTGGTTGCATAGCCTTCTTTTTAGAATTAATGGGATTTTTTTTGTTCTTGGAGGTTGAGTTTGCTATACTGAAAGTTTGCCATCCTAGAGTGATTCTTCATTTGATTTCTTCTTTTTGAGGATTTCATGGGGATTCATTGTCCTAGGTAAATGTAATGGTCTACTTTCTCCAGATATGCATTTTCAATTTTGATCATTGTGTCTTAGTCTTCAACATGTTTGTTGCACATGATCTTTGTTCTAGAAGTTCTCGAGAAGACTAACTTTCTCTCTTTATTCATTTTGTCTATAAGTTGGAAGTCATGAAGGTTCTCAGCAAAAAAGACGATGCCTTCTGCAAATCTGTGGTTGCTTAGATATTTGCCGTCTCTCCTGATTCCTTATTTTTTCAAGTTTACGTTTCAAAAGATTATCTCGAGGCAGGCTGTAAAGAGTTTGGGTGAGCAGGTTTCATATTGTCTAACCTCTTTTTGAAGCTGAAAGGACTCCATCTTTATGTAGTCTGATGAGAGAGCTGATGCAATGGCATATATATGTTGCAATTATTTGACATATATGGGATCTACACCTTATAGAGTGATAGCATCAATAACCTTGGGAATTTCCACAGAGTCAAAGGTCTTCTTGAAGTCAATAAATGCTTCCGTGTATGGCATTTTATATTCTGCTCTTTTGGTCAAGTAACTTCTAAAGCCAGCTTGTTCCCATGGTTGGTTTTACATTTTTCAAAAACATATTGCTCATTTTGAAATTGAATTTTCAAAACCTAACTTGCTGAAAACCTGCTCTGGGGTTCCATTAATAGCAACAGAAAATTGGGTGGCCATACCTCTGGTTATCCAATGAGCTTTGTTAAACCAGATAGGCAAACATTTGGTGAATTATAGTAAGATGAGTGATTTCACTTTTCATATTATTAGATAAAACTTTTCTACCAAATTTCATAGAGTTTAAATTTGCATTAATTTGTATGATTTTTATCCAACAACATCAATAAAAATTATTAATGGAAAATCAGTGGCAAAAAAAAATTAACTTTATGGCACAGTTGCTGTGGTATCTTTCAAGCATACTTAAAATTACTGAAAATGAGATTTCAAGTTGTTCTTAAATTTTGATTTGATGTAGAATTTTTTTCAAAATTTAACTTTTAATTTTGCTTTCTGTATATTTCCAAACATTTTCAACAGAAATTAAGAGGAATGTTTAAAAATACAATACAGTAAAGCTTAAATTTGAACTACGCTCTCTAATACTAAGTTTGAATAAACTGTGTTCACATGCCTCTTGGAGTTTGTGAGGGTATAAATTAAATAAACAACTTAAACAAAAGAATAAAGATATATCAGGTATTATTTTGGTTTTTTAAACAATGAAACCTAACTAAAATTCAAGTATAGATTTGTTGACTCAATGGGGAAATTGGAACAAAAATTACAAACTGCATTACTTCTGTGAATTGGAAAATGTTGCTTTATTGTTTTGGAAATCATAAGAAAAACAATGGGTGTATAGATTTTGGATATTGATTACGGGGTGTGGCACAATCTTGAGCATTGGAAGCACTCTGATAGACTGATTTACCAGTTAGCTTTTGTCAGACGCTTTATTGCCATTTTTCTCACACAATAGTTTGCTGATGATAATCTACTAGAAATAAGGCTAAAATGGGGGATTTGCACCAAATTTGTCAAGTAAAACTGGTTTACGATGGGAGCTCTGAATCAAATAAATTAATCAGTCAACTTGCCAATAATTTCATTTGAAGAGCAAAACATTTCCCAAGACCTTTTTTGGCAGACAACTTATTAGTTCATTCAGCTTGAAAGAGGGTTTGAAAATAAGTCTCAACAAATGTATTAGATATCTAAATAATAGTTTATTCTTAGTATAAGTAAATAAATAGAGGATAAAGTTAAGCTTGTAAATATTTATATTTTACAAAACTATAACACAAAGAAAACATTTTATAGCATTAAACAATTCATATAATTCACAAATATACACTAATTTGTTCATCAACACAACAACTCATTTCATCACAGTGGCATACATTCACTCTTGATCCCTTATTTTCTTGTCATTGCAATTACTTGATACCAATAATTTATCGATCATTGATAATTATTCAGTACTTCCATTTGATAAAGATTAGGTTATTGATTGAAGTATTGATGTGATTTGAAAGATTTATTTGAAAAAACATGCCTGTAACTTATTGATCCTTATAAAAATTACTTACCTAGTCTAAGAGTTTTAATCCAAGTTTCTCTTTGTCTTTTTGTTTCAGCAATAATGTATAAAGTGTAGCAGTCATTCGATTCCAGATAAACCACCTACAGAAAACAAATCAATGGCACTTAGCATTTGATTTCTTTCATTGGGAGAAGAGAAAGCATTAACCCTCTGCACACAACAAATTTCTTACATCAAAATGACAAATGCCCATCTCAGCAGCACACAAAGATATAGATTTTGTTAAAGACTTAACAGTTTTCATATTAGTAATATAAAGTAATACACATCAATGGACTCTAAAATCTTTGCATGAAATGTGCCTATAAAAAGTTTGGAGATCAATCTTAGTGCATTAAATATTTTTAAATCATCTGCATTTTTATTACAAAGCAAATTGATGATTTTTTTCCAGAAAGCCTAATGCCCAAAGATCAGGAAAAAATGTATTACAATTTTTTAACTCCCATCCTGAGAAAAAGGATGCACAAACACCGCCAGAATGAGCTTTTTTATCCATAATTACAAAATATGTCATTATTTTTGACTGAAAATTTGCCAGGAAGTACGATCTATGATCAGAAATGACATAACATCATTCGTTAATGCAGGAATCTCCTCATTCAGAATTTTGGGCAAAAAAAAAAGGGGAAAAAACTTCCCAAAATGAGCTTTTTTGTTCATAACCGAAAAACTTTTAGTAAGTGTGATCCAAGATTAGAAATGACATAAGTCCATTGGTTATGACAGGAAAAAGCTCATTTGGGATACTGGGGCCTACAAGAGAATAAAAACTTCCAAATAATCTTCTTTTGTTCATAACTCAAAAAATGTCATTGTTTATGGCTAAAAAGTTACTGACAGGGAAGAAGTAATTATTAATGGATCCACTCCAAAATTCAATCACTTCTTTAGTAATCTACATTCCACCATTCCATGCAATTTCATTGAAATTCATTGTGAATATTTGAAGATATCATGTGTACATTCACAGACATGAAATTTGGTCATTATCATATAACTATCATGGAGAAGTTGTTTTGCATGAATCCTCCCCAATATTTAATCACTTTTCTGTAGTGTATTACCCATCCCTCAACAAAATTTCATAGAAAACTTTTAAAGATATCACATGAACTGACATGGAATATTGGCAGTATTATACGGTGAGGACATATAACAAGGTGTAGGGGAAGAAATTATGCATGGATACATTCAAAGATGTAATCACTTCTTCTGTAGTACAATGTCCACCATTTCGTAAAGTTTCATTGAAATTTATTGTGAACTTTTGGAGATATTGTGTGGACAGGTACAAGTATGTACATAAATGTTTGAAAAAAGAAAACAGAAAAATATCTCTCAATCAAAAAAGTTCTCAAAGTTATACAAGAGATATTTTAGAAATGGTATACCAAAACTGTCAACACTGGTTTCTTCAGATTTTAAGTGATTCTGATGGCTATTTACCAACGAATGTATGTGTTGTGCATACAGGTGATACCAATGGAGCTAGGTGGCTGGAAATATAAACTTTACTCCTAATAGGAAAAAAGATTTTTTCTTTTTAAATCCTCCCCCTAAAATAGGTTTTGGAGGGGTTCAATTTACTATGTTAGTTAATGCTAAATTTATCCCTTAGTTAGTGACAGTGGCAGTGTTCATGCTTGCTTTTTGAAAATTCTGCTTTTTTTCAGTGATCACTGACCAACAAAAGGCAAGAGAAGTAATTCATCCATTTATTACCCCTTTTTCAAATTTCTTATCTGATCATCCCCAACATGACATGCTGCCATAAGTCATGTGCCTGTTTCTATTAAGTGACTTATCATACCTGTTTAGTATTTTTTTATATTGGTACACTAAGAAAAACTAAACTTGTAATTTGTAACAATGAGTAAAGCGAAGAAGTAATCACCATTAAATTATGTGGAAAAATATTTTTAAAACTCCTATTGCTGACTTCTAGTTTATCTTTGAATAAGAGTCTGCAGTTATATTTAAGCATTGGGAGCTAAATATTCACTGATATATTTCAAGTTTATCTTTAGACAACAGTGTCAAGTTATATTTATACATCAAGAGCTATATATAAACTGTTGGGGGTAAATAGTTTATCCTTTGAGGAGTGTAAATGTAGATCAGCAGTGATGCTATATGTGTGCAATTAAAAATACTACAAAATCACGGTTTAAAATGCTGAGTGTTCAGTTTCAATCTGATTATGATTCATTTGCATATAGTATATATGTATAAATCCTTTATGGTCTACTTGAGTAGCTGTAACAGAAGAATCATTTGTATAATACCAGCAATTATTATGTTTTAATACAAGTAAAATATTGTCCACTGATTATTTTGTTTCCTACATGAACTCAAGTTCCAACATACTTGAAATTAGATTCACTTTCATTTTCAGATATAGTTAGAACAGAATATGCAGTATAGTGTATATGCTTCCTTTTTCCTCATAAATTAGGCAAAAGTGTTCAAACTGGTCTATTGTGGGTAGCAATAATTAAAAAAAAAAAAGAATTTGATAACAGGTTTGGCGAGTCACTCAATAGAAACTGTCACATGTCTGATGTCTTTTAGCAACACAGTGCGTTGATGGTGATCAATTAAAAATTGGAAAAGGGTTGAACAATGGATAAATTACTTTTTTCACCTTCTGTAAGACAGTGATCAGTGAAAGACCAAATTTTCAAAAAACAAGCATGAGTGCTGCCTGACACAAACAAAAAGACCAATTTAGCATAAACATACACTCAAAATTGACCACACTTGAAACTTTTGGGGGAGGATGGGATGAAAAGAAATTGTTTGTTCTAGACATAAGGAGTAATAATTTCAATTCGCAGCCCTCTAGCTCTATTGGTGTGGCCTGTATGTGTGACACATACATATATAGATAGCAAACCAAACGAAATCACTTAAAAACCGAAGAAACCTTTGTTGATAGTTTTGTTTAATGGTTTCAAATACAATAAATATAATCTTCAGTGGTAGCAAGCTGTTGAGTCACTGATTTCAGAGACTAAGTATTTCAATCTGATTTTATTAGTTCTAGAACAGATGACACATCTTTCAGTAGCAATAGGCAACCTTGGTATTGGTTTTCAGCAAGATACAAATTATTTGGTGCTGCCAAAGCTTGGAAAGATTTCTTTCCACCTTCTGGGCCAGAAACATTTGCTGTGGTGTAATAAACATGAGAATTCTTTTTAAAATCATTCGCATCTGTTGATAGCACTAGATACTCCGGTAATCTGTTCAAAGTTGTACTGCTCTATAGCTAAAAAGTATAAGAACAAGAACGATCCTCACCAAATTTAGGGGAGTGAACTCTTCACTGATGGTCTATTCTGTCACATCAAACCAAACTGATAATTAACATTTCCTAACCGTGATTTGAAATCACAACCAACTGATTGGTGACTGGCCCTCTTACTGTCTCAGCAAAATTAACAAGTCTTACATATCTATAACATTTGCTGTAAACGACTTTAATCTGAATAGAAGTAGGAGTGGGGTCTGACCCCACAGTAGCCAGGCTTGTTTTATTTATCAATACTTTCACTTAAACTCAACAATATATATATATATGCAAAATCAACCTTTTAAAAAAAATTAACTATGGAACAGAGAAATTTTAGCTTTCTTGAATGAATATAGTGATTGCTCAAAATCAGTCCGAATGAAAAGATCCATTTTTTATGGCCTCCAAAGATAAACTTTGCCATTGATTCAGACATTCTAATGCATGTAATATGCATTATGATAATATTGATAATGAAAATTCAAATGCTTCTTTTCAGATTACAACAACACGCCACACAATTCTTGACTTTGATAATTGGTATGCTCTTACACATGAAGAGCAAATCCACTATTGTTATTCATCTTTTCCAAAATAGTATTTTAATGAAGTGAAGAATTTGAATGAGTTGATGTCTAAAACCAATGTGATAGGGCTTTGAAAAAACAATAGCAGGCTAGGAAAAATATGTTGATTAAATCAAGGCATGCAATGTGTTGTTGATCAGAAGAGCAATGTTGCTTAGGACACAGTAAAAATTACAAAAATTGACTAAGTTGCTGAAGTTACAACAATTCTTTTAAAAGAAAAGGAATTACCTGGAAGACATTGTTATTTAGGTCTAAGGACAAGTTCTCAACCTCTTCAATCCCACGTATACTGTTCAAAAAGATTTCACCTTTTTTGCTCCCCCGTTTCTGTAAAAGAAAAATTGTAAGAATCAGAAGTAATGCATGTTTTAACCAAGCTAAGTTTGGCACAAGGTCACATTCAAGGAGTAATAAGTTTGGAACATTCACGAGCAATAACTTGTGAGATAAGCTTACAAAATATCACTGAGAGGTCTGTTAGTAGTAGTACATCACTGAAACAACACAAAGAATTGAGAGCTATTAGATCCCAGCAATGAGTGACAGCCTTTTTAGAGCAATATGTTCAGAGGTGGATCTCATCTAATTCTGAATTTATTTTTTCATCAATGATTTTTTCAAAGTTTGTGAATTTACATCTTCCTGAATCAATTCAACTAGGTTCCCTATTGCTAGTTTATTCATGTGTTACAAAAATACATTCAAGGATATATCTATCTTTTGTCCTTTCTCAAATCCCAAATCAAAGGAGTTGTCCCCCTTGTCCTCTAGTTCTTTTTCACCCCACCCCTCTCTTACATACCTTTTCCTTTCTATTGTACTTTTCCTTTATTGACACTTGCTCAATAGAGACCATCAAAATTTTTTTTAAGACTCTAAACTGATCAGGAGGAACAGGCAAATATTAACATGAAGAAAGCAACAAATTGATTCATTTATATCTATTTTATTCTCAGAATACAAAATTTTCTCAGTTCAAATAATATACATCAACTGTTTGGGCATTATTTGAATGAATATAATAAAAATATATAGAACTTGCCATCACAGTCAATAATTGAACAACTATTACAGCAAAAGTAACGTAAAAAGAAAATACATCGAAAAATAAATATAATCATAACAAATTCTATTTATGACATCACTGGTGTTTTCCACTGGAGAACATGTAAAATAGAATTTTAAAAAAACATTGAGAAACATCTACGAGCTGGAGGGTCAAGATGTTATAAATAAAGACCAAAAAAGCTTTTTGAAGAAAAAAAAAAAAAAAAAATATTTAGGAGGGGTCTTGTGGAGTACTGATATCAAAATGATATGAAATAACACCTCATACAAACGACTTTGATGCTAGCTTAAAGGTATGATTTTTCTAAATCCTCTCCTGCACACATCTTACATAACCCCTTTAGATAAATGATCCCCCCCCCCCGAATCTGACCCCTTTCCCCCCACACCTACCAAATCACCAAAACAACCTTATCTACTAAAAAGGACATCCACTTGTTTACAGACCCAGAAAAATGTTTCCCTCTAATGCAGAATAATAAAAAAACAAACTTTGTCTCCTCCTTTACTCAACTATTTCTCTACCTCAACTACTATCCACGTCTTTCTGTAATTTTCACCATTTCTCTTGAAGCTCTGATGGAACCCAGGGTCCACAGGTGACACGTACATAAACTAATAAGACTCTTTAATAAAAAATTTGAGATGTATTAAGTAATCTCAAGTCTTTTTCCTTTTTTCATATTGTGAACTTTTCACTTCCTTTCCCTCATATATGTACGTGTGTGTGTGTGTGTATATATATATATATATATATATATATATTAGAGAGAGAGAGACAGACAATTTATACATAGTACCAAGATATCAAAATATCTGTGGGACAGGAAAAAAAACACTGAAGAAAATTACATAGATTGCATTGACAGATATTGGGAAATAGGCGACTGAAGTGACACAAAAAAAATCTTCTGAAAAGTTTCTTAATGTTTGGTGTTTAGAGCAGTAAAGCTTCCTAGACATGATGAAATAAAGGATCTGCTAAACAAACACATTCATGTTTCTGCCCTGTTTATATATATATATATATATATATATATATATATATATATATCTCCAGAGATAATTTAGACATTGAAGGCTATTTCATTGTATCATTGCACTGAAAAAGGTAGAGCCTGCATCCATTCTTATTCTTCCCCATATTTGTATGTGGTTCCATATAACATCACAGTTGGATGATGTTTAAATATTAATTAGTAGAGGGAAAAATAACTTCAAAAATAACTTTCACACAGGAAAAGATACGTTCCTTGATATATGTCTCCTTACACAACACAACAAATTAAAAAAAGCAATTATTTACACATGAAAAAATAACTGTTATAGAAGAATTATTCCTATGCACATAACAGACAGTTTGACAGCGCTTCTGGATACACAACATTAACGCTTCTGGATACACAACATTAGCGCTTCTGGATACACAACATTAGCACTCCTGGATACACAACATTAGCACTCCTGAATACACAACATTAGCGCTTCTGGATACACAACATTAGCGCTTCTCCCACAACGTAAAAAGTTAGAAAAGGGTGTTCAGGGATCCAACCCAAGGATTACAAATGGCCAAAAGAAAAGCATGGAAGATGTCAGGTTAAGGCCAGTGATTCTGAGAGATTATAGTTTTGTTTTGTTATTAGTTTTTCAGCTCCTCAAGTTATTTCAATCCAAAATTGATACATGCTGGCCTCCAACGAAATAAACAAACAAAAAGAAGGCCCAAATAGTGTGATGTCACAGCTGCTTTTAAGCATTCTGGGCCCAGGTAACTGATAATAGTGTTTTTATATATGCTATTTATTCTGATATGGTAACCATGATATTCACTTGTGAACAACTTTTTACCTTGTCCAAATTGAACAAAAATAAAATTTTAGACATTTTCCATAAGGTTTAGTAACATGAAATTTCTAATTAATCTCGTATAAACGTAGTCACACCTTTCTACAAAGTTAGAACCAGATAGCTTTAAACTTACGCAGAAAGATTTAAAGTATGAAACCAACGCAGATAACAAGCAATTTTTGGCTCAGATCCTTTTAGCATTCCTGTCTAAAACTATGTCTGATTCTCGTATATAGATTCTAGGGCATAAATATCCAAAGGCCCATCTGCCTTATGCAAACGTAAAACTCCCTTCTTAAATTCATTCAAATGCTTTATTATGCACATTTTTATCTTCTCTTTCCATTCTGCATGCATTGATTATGTATATTGAATAATATGTTTACTATATCAATCATTTTTATTACCTATGTTCTGTAACAAGCACATTTCTCTTCATTTCACAAATACTCTCTTATGTTTATAATCAAATGTATATATTTTTACAGAAAGATATGTCTTGTTTCTATTGACATGTATTCTACTGTTATACATGATTGCAATTTATATTCAAATGGTACTAAAATTACGTGCATACATTTCTCAACAAACAGCAATTCATTTCAATGGTGACCCAAACTACTAAATTTCTACCGAGAAATATTGTTTGGAGAATTCATCTTACAAGGCCAAACTAAACAGTTACTATACACTTATTCTTTATAAATTTTCCTGAAACTTACCACAAAGTTATATCTTATTGGGGGATGTAGAGCTATTCAAAATTGCAATATGTTTCTAAATTTAACCATCAATGGAGTTGATATCTTATTGGATTTTGTGAATATTGAATTTTTTGAATACCCCTCATATTTCTTAATATCAAGGCAGTAAGAAAGTCCTTCAACTACATTTAAGCCCCTCGACAAAGAAAGTAAAGCGGAGTAACTTTAACCAGTATTGAATAAGAGAAATGTACTTTTTCTTCCAAGTTATTCATCTGCATCTGAGTAAAATGTACAAAACTCATTCAATTTCAACACAACCTCAAAACTTTATCTTCTGAATTCCAAGCTACAACTTAACTCTTTTTTGTGCATGTGGTCAGCCAGATTTTGCCATACAACCATGTAATACTTCTTATCCTTGTCTTCCAATACAACGTTCTTGTTCACCAAGTTCATCAATCCTAACATAAGCTGCAAACTGCATTCCTTTTAACTAGAAATAGAATTAGTTTGTCTCCCTCTTATCCAATATAAAGATAGAGACATTTTCAAACACAAATGTACATAATGAATAAAGATGATTACCTCATTGTTGCCATCATAATAAGTTAATGCTTCAGGAGTTAGCACAAACCATCTATCTTTATAACTCTCTCGTGTAAAAGTTTTCTTGGTCTGGGACCTCTTTTTCATATAATTGACCAGTATTTCAGCATTCTGCATTGTGCCAAACACAGCTAAAGCCTCTTAACATTACAGATTGATTGTTTGATAGAAGCCAGGAGGAATTTCTGAAATAAAAGGAAAAAGTATTACTTCTTGCGACAATAACATGTATTAAAAATATGATATAAATAAACATAAATATACTAAATGACACTAATACATAACAGCAGAAACTTACGTTTCTTTTCTTTTACTTCATTTTACAAATCAGGCTTCATATCAGGTTGTAACATAAGTTCTGTCCGATTGCTCCATTTATTTGGAAACACAAATACAGAATCGATTAAATATACACTAATTATTAATATATTCTCATTCACTTTCAATAACTTAATTCAATCTATCAACAAGTTTCAATAACAGATTCAAAAATTTCCTTCAATTTTGATCTGAAATAAGAGACTAACTGATTTTCAATCTTTTCTCTTGAAAAGAGTCATTATCCATCAAAATGATTGAGCGAACTCCGAAACATATGATAGTCAGTTGAAGCAAGATCAGGTGAATCATTTTTCCCCCACTTTTGATCACAAGTGTTCCCTGAAACCACATTAATAAAACACACAATTTTTGGAAAGACAAAAATTGCCAGAATACTGTTGAAGGCTTGTAATTTTTTGTTCCTTTTTGAATAGAATTGACATCTACCATTTTTTGTTCCTTTTCAACTGAATGCAAAGTGATTTCTGTTTCTTGCACAATTTTTTACTAATCCAGGTTCACCTTCTGTTAACTGGAGTCCTAAAATGAAAAAGAGGAATTTAAACTGATCCTTCATTCGAAGGTTCAGCTTGAAACATTTATATTCTCTGTTTATAGAACTCGCCTAAATGATGGAATCTTCACTGGGATGTTGACAGTCATATATCATTTAGAGCAGAGATGATTTTTTTACCACAAAATTTGCCTAGGCATAGTATGTTATCAGTCGTGTTGAAATCATTATGTTTTTGGGGAAAATAAAATTAGGAAACATTTCGTGCTCTGAAACATTCAATTTCCTTGATAGCAGCCTGACTTTCTGATCTTCATAACATTTAAATCATACTTTTAATGTCACACCATTGTCAGGATCCTATTCAATTTCATTTGTGGTATTTGCCATCAAATCTGAAGTTTATCCTGGAGTTGTTTCTGATGACATTTGATTGAACATTAACTCAATAAGTTTCATTTGTTGTAATATCAATTTCATCTCATGATATATTTTTGCATATATCTGAATCCTAATCACCTGTGTTATATTGTTGGTTTCTAGTTACCTTCATTTTGGTGCTAATGATGTATCATAGATATACTGTGTCTGACCAAAACTCAGCAGGGTAATTCTTGTTCACCTTGCAGTTACACAAATGCAAATTAAGTGAACTAGCAATCCAATGAATATCTAATCTATTTTGTAAAACAAGTATATTAAATGTGCCAATAGAATTATGAAAACTTTTTAGAAACTGAACAAGAACATTATTTTTTTTTTTACCGGTCCTTTTTTCTTCAAGATTTTTTATGTCATTTATAACTTCTAGGTAAACAATTAGCTTATTATTGGAATTGAGAATTGGCTGATTCTTGCATTTCAAATTAAGTTCAAACCTGGGATTTGTAAATCAAACAAAATATATCAAAATTATGAACTATATTTCAAAATTTCCTAATGCTGAAAAAATTATCACTAATTTTACATTGAATATTTTGATATGGATAACATGTATTTAGTAATAAGATTTATTTCCAAGATATACTATATGATTTTGTTCTGAATTTCTAAATGAGAAATTGTCACTATCATTCATAGATTTATTAGTGTCTGTGGTACTCAGTAACCTACTAGGAATTTTAAACTGAATTTACAGGAGAAAATATTTCTCATTCTGTTGTCCATTTCAGCAATGTAGGTGATATCTCATATTGGTCATTCTTCCGAGTCAATTCAGTGTCGCTTGTCCATTGAACCAGTAGTGGCCAAGCAAGTTTTAGATGCACTTAATGTCCTTAGGGACAATTAGGTGATGGAAACATTGTCTAATAAACCTGACATGGGTTGGTGTCGCTTATTTGCCTCGTACATATAGCACAAAAAACTGGGACCTTGTTATATGTTTATAAAAGGGGGAAATCCTTGTTTTTCAGTAGTGTAATAATGTTACAAATGCTTACAAAGTTTCATCTAATCATTCATTTCTGCAGTTCAGTCATGAATTAACTTCTTACAGCAAATTTTTAGCAAAAACAAGAATTTGAAAATTTGCCAAGATTTTGTATCCAGCAGTTTTCACAGCAATTTTCATGGCTTGTTATAAAAAGTTACTCAGAATAAAATTTTCTACAAGATGACCTTCATTAAATTTTATTGAAATTAGTTGACTTTTACAAAAGTTATTGAGAAATTAAGATCATTACTTGAGTCCATGGATGTATGTTTATCTGTGGCTGATCCTGGTGACATTTTGGGGACTACAACCAGGAAAATTTGAGTGTGTCAAAAATTTTACTTAAACAATGGCAGAGTCCAAGATGTTGGCAAATGATATGAAATGAAATCATACAAATTTTCAACAAAACAAAAAAAACATTATCAACTTCGCTACATTCACGTGGACAAGATATTTCTCATAAAATCTGTTTAAATTAGGATAATTATGAGATCTAAAAAAACTATGATAATGTATTTTGTGATGCTGAATACTTTATAAGTATTTAAAAATTAATTTAGCAGTATATACTATAGATTTCTTTGAAAAATATGATTTTTCCCAGAAAAATGTCATTTTTGATCACTTTTAACCCCTACATGTAATTTACTTAAGATGTGGTGACCCATCACATTGTACAGACATAATTGGGAATGCACCATATGACACTAATTTGGCTAAAATCAGTAATTACTGCCCAATCAGAACAGTAACCATCAGAGATGACTCAATTTACATTGATGGAAACACGACTGACCAACACTAATATAGATGGGAAATATCACCCTCATACCATCTTTGAAGAACACTTTGTTGTGGTTGGAAAACCTGGAGTATTATATCTCAATTATTTCACACCAAAGATAACAAAGGTGTCACAATTGTTTACAAGTATTTCGGACACCAAGCTGATTGATCATGTCACAGATGGAACAAATTTGATGACTGCCAATCATGAAGGTGCCATCAGGATTTATGAAGAAAGCCACTCTAGTGGGCAATAATTACCATTGCATCATATTTTTACTGAAGTACATGGCACAGCAAAAAGACCTGGTAAACTTGAAGGTCCAATCGGTAAAACACTCAATAGGTCAGCATCAGAATGGGGTTAGGAAGAGTTCTCAGCTATACCTAATTGTCATTTTCCAGAAATACCAGATGATGTTGTTGATCAGTTGAGTCATGATCAATATTATGTGTATAAAATGTGTTGAGTTGTAATAACTGGAAGTGTTGGCAAAAATTTAGAGAAACTTGAAGTTTCTGGGATTGACCATTTAAGGTGTTCAACTCTTGCTTGAAAGAGCCTGAGTAGATATATGGCCATGAAGAAAAATTATAATAATCATGATTTTAAAAATAACTTGCTGAGTTGGCAATTAAATCTATATTGCAAATCAAGGAATCATAAGATAACAGATGACAGCCCAAACCTCTCCATTTTAGAAAGAACAAATCATGAGGATCAGAAAGTTTACTCTGAAGAACTTCAAGTGAAATGCTTTCTTCTATCACCCCAAAAATATTATCTTGAGTATCTTAGCAGATATTGATGATCAGAAAAGGAACAAAGCTTTGAACGTGCTTCTGAAAATGAAATGTCTAATGATTTTCAGTTTTAATTTAAAGGAGGGGATTTTCATCACACAGAATCAGATTGTGATGAATATGATGATAACACCCTATTTTGCTGAGAAAATTCACTATTCCCATCATTAACTTGAAGGAAACATCCTATGATGAGATGGCTGATCTAAGCAAAATTTAATCTTTTATATTCATGACATGTTGTGACATTGCAACAAGCCTGTCATAACAAAGGCGTTGAATGTCACATTGTTGGTAACTGAAGTAACAATCCAGGTAATAGGTTATTGCTGTAGAGATGGTTTTATAAGTCAAAAAATAAAATCTAGAAAATTAATGAAATCATTTGACAGCAAACAACAAATCTATTAATAAATTGATTATTGCTTGATGATTTGCTTCTGTTTTGTCATTGTATTTCTCATAAAGATTTTTTTTTCATTGCCCCAATCATATATGTCTAACATAACTGATACATAAAATTGTGCTTCATGATTCTCTTGGTAGAGATGGAGTGGCTTCTTTTTTCTTTAAGTGTATTATTTTCAAAAGTTACAGTGAATGTTGGTTAATTGTCTTAAAAACATTACAAAAAGATTTAGCAAGAAGATGAAAAAAAAAGAGCATAACTTTTGAGTTGGGTAGCCCAAGGGTAGCCGAGTAGGTGATTGTTGCTCCTACAAGACTTAACAAAATTTCTTTTTAGGTCATTTGCCAACCCATACTACTATGTCATCGGAGATTCAAGACAAGAGTTGAAGGTTCAACCCACCCTACAAGGCATCATCTAAAAATGTTTTTGTTTTCTGTCGAAATGTGCTCTTTTTATGTTTCAGTGGTCATTCTAGGACAAATCTTATACCAATATTGTTTTAGATACTTTTAGATGAAAGATATCTTTATATGATTATTTCTGGTACACATGCAGGCTATGGTGATTCATGGATATAATTAATGATTTATACAAACCACCAACAGAAAATTTGTCCACATCTAAAACTACTCTTGGTTTAAAGAACATTCAAACCATCAACATTTCAGATAATAACTGAACATGTTAATCAGTTGCACCAGAAAGGCATATGCCTCTCAAATCAGAAATGTTTATTTCTGAATCCAATATGTACTTGATTTTCATTTCCAGCCATGAAAAATAACCTATTGTTTTAAAAATCATATCCCTCAAGATGGATTCAAATCTTCAAGTTACAAAGGCATATATCTGATGAGCAATTCATTTCTGATTATAAATTATATATGCCCAAATTTTTAAAATCTTTTTCTCATAATGAAACCCTTGTCATATGTTTACAAAATAAGGATATCTTTGCTTTTAGTAACCTGAAACATTCATATGTTACATGTACCTGCAAAAGTCATCGAATTCAGTAGGCATGCATTAACTACTTAGAGCCAATTTTAGCAAAAATAAGAAAAATAAAATTTAATAAAACTTTTCATAACATCAGAAAAAGGGATCAGAAAGGAAATTCTTCACATGATGATGAAGATATTTTTAAAAACCTGGTCAAGTTTTATAAAAGTTGTAACAAAATTGAATATCATTTTGTGTGAAAACTTAACTTAATCATATTAAGGTCACAGTGCCACCAAGTGTACCTGATATAAAGTATTTTTATGTGTGCTTGTCTATAATACTAAAGAATCGATCATTTTTCACAAATATAGGAATATCTTTTATTAGGAATGGTTTGATTTTTTTCTTCCTTGGAAGATCGATTTTTCCTTATCCAAAAAACAGAACAAAATTGCCATAAAATCAAGCGACTTCGATTTTACTTTCTGTTTGAAGAAGAGAAAAAAAAATTGAATCCTAGTCAATCATAGGTTTTCTTTCACTATCAAAATAATTGATTCGAATAATATTCTTTTTTTATTGCATTTGTGCTTTCTTTATTATACCTTATTAAGTGCACAATGCAGATTAGTGGGAATAAAACATTCCAAAGATGATATCCTACTAGAATGAAAGTTTAACAGGAATTAGAGTTTGATACTTTTCCAATGATTCACTCAATAGTTTGCTTTATGAGAAAACCAACAAATCATTCTACTCCAGACAAATAAATCTTTAGCTGATATAGAAATTCTCTGATAAAAAAATTGATATGTTGAAGATATTTCAAATGCCTGTATTTTAACTGGTGAAAATCATTGTATGTAATAAAGAATGTGAGAGACAAAAGAAAATAACAGTACAGCTTTTTATGAGAAAAACAAAAAAGAATATCAATGTTAGAAAGAAGTGTCTCATATGTTAGATGTGCATCAAGTGAGAAAAGGTTACAAAACTACCAAAGAATGTGAAGAGAGAATTTAGCCAGAAATCTGTCTTAAGTCTTAAATAAAAGTATTATGAACTTGATTGAGTTAGAACTAGAAAAACACACAGACAAAAAATAAACATAATTAAATCCAGCATTAGTTTTAGTCTTGAAATTAATTCTCAAAGTTATTCTCTTGATCTATTGGTCATTTATACACAGATAAAGGAACAGGGACTCGAGTGTACAGAAACCTTTTTTTTTCTTTAGAGAGTAAGGATGTCTATTCTAAGTCTTGACATTTTTTCTCAAAAAATACTAATCTTCATTATTTCCGATTGCTCACATTTGGGATCATCAGGTACAAGATATTGGCCTCTTGTTTCACTTCAAATGATCTGGAAATATAGAAAGATCTAAGAGCTTCTCACAATGATCGACAAGTTTCAAATTTCACCCATTTTGTTTTGATTGGTTGATGATTTTATTTACAAGTTACAGGAATAATTTCAATTATTTAAATATAAATGATAGAAAGAAAAATTACTTTTTACAACAGATAAATTAGGAAGAAATTGATAAAAGCATAGTATTCAAGGCAAAATTTACAAAATAATCATTTTCTATAAGATGTTCAAGTAATTAATTATGAATTTTCTAATCTAAATATGAACACTTGTTACAACACAAATAGCTTACTATAGTTGAATGAACAGGACATTGTACATAGATAGATAATAACTGACCATTACAGATGAATAAACTACCTAGTGAGAACCGGTATTAACTGACTGACCAATGTCAGGAAATGGCATGCACAAATTGGATCAGCAAACAATATACAGATGAATACATTATTGGCTGCCCAAGTCAGTTATCAAGACAAGAAAGTTACAGATTAATAGTTACTTAGATGATAGTTCTAATAAGATTTTGTCAACACCGAAGTAAGTCTTATCCAACTGTGATCTTCTACTGGCTATCACACGAATAATTTCTGTTTTTCTAATAAACTTTAAGCAAACAACTCGATTTCACTATCTTATCTAAGAATATTTCATTCAAACTGGAAACATTGTTTCTTTTATTATGTAAATTGACACTTTTATCTTTGTTATGGTAAAACATTGAAACAACCCTTCAAAAAACCAGAATAGTCTAATACCAAAACAATTAGATACGATCACTTAGATGCAAACTTTTTTGTGTTATGCGCTAAATTACAATCTACTCTAATAAGCAAATGAATTAGTAGAATTTTTCTAAGTAATCAAAAGTCAGTCCAATGAAAAATCACCCTTCTAGTTGCATAATAATAAAATTACTATGCCAACAATAATTAGAGCCAGCCTGTTTGCTGTTTATCACTATTGGCTATTGACAGCCTGATATCAAAAGAAAATTATTGGCTTCTAGTGTCCATCAAATTTGCTTTTACTAGCTAAGTTACTAATGGATAAGTTCAAAGCAGCTGTTAATAGAAACATTCCCTTCCCCTAATCACACAGTGTTTTTTGTCAATCTCATGTCCATACCTAGAAAACAACTAGTACACCATGAATTGTATTTGATGAACAAACTTTCCCTTGGAAATCATGATGAGAGTGAAAAACTACAAGTCAACTTAAAACATACAGTTTCAGTAGTTGATGTGTCAAACTGCACAATTTCAAACCCTTGAGAATAAAATTTGTATCTTAATTCATATCTTATTCAGAACAATATTGAGTAAGTGAGGTCAAGCTATGGAGTTCTTCAGTAGTTATTATTCAGTTTGGAAATTCATACTTGAACATTAAGTGTACAAGATCTTTTCTGAGATTTGATTTGAATAAGCTTAAGAATTGTGGCTTTAGTGGCTATTTGAATTTGTGGCTTCTTGCTGTATCCTCAGGTTGCATTGCTCAGGGATAGCTATAGCATGATTATATCAGGGCAAATACTGCACTTGCAGTTGTGGTTGATGGCGTGGAGAACTGAGGTTATCCTGTATATTTCAGGTAGATCAGCATGGGTTCTTCTGTAGGATAAGTGTCTCCAGATCAAGCTCTCTTAGCCTTTCTGAATATGGCAGATGTTTGATGCTGGGGACCATTTCTGGTGAATTTTAATGATTTGTCAATGTGTACACCAAGGTCTTTCTCTATGTTTGCTTTTTCCAGAGTAAGTTAACCTTTATATTCTGCCTGATGTATAGGTGCTTTGGGCTATTTTTGCCTCTGAGCCCAAGTCTTAAGCTGCAGATTACAATACTGACTCTTCTGTTGGTATCTGTGAATACAGATAAGTATTAGGTCCAAAGTAGAGCCCTGTGGCATCCCAGAGAGAATACAACCATCCAGAGGCAAATCCATTCACAGCTACTTTCTGTCACAGTTAGACAGAAAGAACTTAATCCATCCCAAAGCACCATCCTTGATCTCAAACCTCTCCAATCGGTGTATTCACGGCTGATGTAGAACACCATCAAAAGCTTTGCAATAGTCAAGGTATGGAATGTTAACTGGTGTATTATGACTAGGAGCTTCTGTCCATATGTTCATGGCTTCCAGCAAGTTTGTTGTTACACTTTTCTCTCTTGTGAACAAATGCTGTTGTTTGGATGTGTGGTTTGTTAATGATCTAGATCACTATGACCTTTTGTAGGATTTTACAAATCGGTCAAACTGATGAGCCTGAAATTGTCAGGGTTGCTCCCATCTCTTTTTTTGTAGATGGGAGTTATGCTGGCTTCTCTCCAATGGTTTGGTAGCTCTCCTGACTCGAGACTTTTCTTTTACAGTATGTTGAGTGGAACAGTCATCCCATTTTTCGAGGACTTGGAGACTTATTTGGGAGTAACACTGTTAACTGTTTCCTCACGTTATTCTCTGCTACGGTGAAGTTTCCCAATGCATTAGTAACTAGTTCTTTCTGGGGTATGTTGGGTATATTGGGAGTGTCTTCCTTGAAAAATGGACAGTAATGCTGCTCATTCAGAACTATTTCAGCATCAATAGCGAGATACCATTCTTTTTCTTGAGGTTTAGGATTTCACTTCTGACTTTGTTGGATGATTCTTTTCACCTCCATATGTACTTATGAGTTTCTTCTATATTTTTTGGCTTATTTCATTTTATATATTTCTTATAATCATCAACTTGTTTAGTATCTTAAGTTCTAATCCAGCAACAGTATATCTATTTGATCATTCTGAGAGCATATTCATTCAAGCATATGGGTCTCTTTATCTTTCCGACAGTTGCTGTAGTTTTAGGAGTATTCTTTTTCCATACCTCTGTTGAAGAGTTCCTCTATGATGTCCATGCATTGTTTTGTTGATTTGTCTTTAAACATCTTATTCCAATTATGATTGAAGAATGTTTTCATTTCTTCATAGTAACCCTCCTCGTAGTTCTTGCTCACTTTGAAGAGATACGTGGTTTCAAGTTGGAGTTGATGCAACACGTCACATTGTCACATGATCACTTGCATCTACAGGTGGCCAGTACTGGATATCCTGCTCAGGAGATAAAAATCATCAAAGGTAGCACGTTGACCTTCCTATAATGTGTTATTTCTGTAACATGTTGGTGTAGAAACATGTCTCTTATGCACTCGACAGATATGTGTTTCGTATTTTTCAGTGCTAGCAATTCTGGTTTTGGAGTTCACTTTATCCTATTTAAATCAAAGTTCCCTGCAGTTATCTTATTCTGGTAACTAGGGAGAGAGGCTGCTGCCCTGGGGAGATTCAGTAGCTTTGTGTCATAAATTGCTGCTCTATCAAGAGAAACACTTTTATGAACACATATGACCAGTAACTTGAGGTTATTTGCACCAGTCATGTTCACACATACAGCAACTTCGTATGTGTGTCCGTCAATGTTTATATCTACCAATTTAAATTTGTTATTCATGTAGATGTATGTACCTCTGGTGTCTGTAGTGTTCAAATCACGTACATATCTGTAGATTTTTTACATCAGATAATTGACCATGATTTGGCTTTTTTGTTTAGAGCACTCAGGTCATACTGCTTTATTCTTGAGGTGGTTTTGATTTTGTCTAACTTAGTCTGGAGTTGTTATTATTTGGGTACATCATCATCGGCTGTTTTATACTGACACTGTTCTATTCTATTGTTGCTACTGGCTTGGTTAACTCTTATTTCCTCCTTTATCATTTTCGAGTTCTTTGTTGGGTTTTTTCCTCTTCTTCCTGGGGAAGTCTCGTAGGTTTTTGCTTCTATCTGTTGTTTAACAGTTTGGTCAGGACAGATGTAAATCTTATTCTTTCTGTAGTCATCAGTTGAACTTCTTAACTGCTTCTTGGAGGATTTTCTTCCTATTTCTTGGGTCTTTCATGACTAGCTTTAGTACCCACGGTCTGTAGTCATTGTCTGAGGTGTTTCTTTTCCTTCCAAACCTTTGTATAGTCTCAATATCTGCGGTATTGTCCAGCTCTTCTAGCTTTATGTTCTCTAGAAGCTTCCTTTCCCTCTTGAGCAGACTCAGGCACTCCTGAACAACAAGATTCATTTTGAGCAATTTTGATTTTACAATTTCACTCGTAGGGTGTTTGTGACATTGCCTTAGGTAGAGCCTGTTGATTTTATATACTGGTTCATGGTATCAATTTAACTCTTGATGGTTATGATGCATTTGTTTAGTACAGAAAGCTTTTGGCACTGAACAGTGATCAGTCTGATTTAAGGAATGTTTACTTCACATTCTTTGTAATGGTACTTCATTCTACTGTTGGTTTCAAACGTGTCCTTTAATAACTCGGAGCATTTTAGACAGCAACATCTTAGATATATGTTGCAGAAGGTGGCATCATTTTTGCTTTTAATTCATAGTCACATGGCATACACTTTCTTCTTTTTATTTCCATTTTGAACAAAGTTTAGAATGAGGGGAGAGAATGATTTTGGTTCCAAATGTGCACTAAGTTAATTGGAGTTTGTTGATTTCATATCCACATTTATATTTAATCCAGCAAAATATTATGAAGACTTTAACAAAAATATCATAAATTACTTCATGAAACAATATTGCAAATTTGCTGATTTACCATGAGGGTAACAGGGGTCTTTATCTGGGTCTACATCGAAAATGACATTCATGTTGTTTACATTAGTAGCCATGATTGGTATTTCAAATATATGAATCAGCTACCGAAAGGATCAACTATTGTTGCCATTTGCTTGAGTCAATTAGTAAAATAAGGCCTCTAACATGATCAGATGCATAAACTTTAACAGTTTCTGCATTTGACAAAAAGATGGCATTGAATTTACCATGTTGATTTGATCAGTGATTGTCATTGTATTGATGCCTTGACAACAAAATCCACAGACACATCCTAGAAGCTGAAGGTTTCATCATAAGACAAGTATCTGACCCAAACAATTGAGCTATATTCTTCACCCAAATTTTGACAATATCTAAATATTGTACCCCTACCAATAGACTCCATCATGGATGAAACAATTTTGTCACCTTTTTGTCAAAACAAGGCCAGTGGCAAACCACTGGAACTAATAAGAGTCAACCAGAAATGGCGGAGTTGAGGAAACATATATAAGTACTTATAATCTCTATGAACTGGTAGGGGAGATCAACAATTTTTGTTTGCTTCTTTTCAATTTTTATAGGTTTGCTTTGCATCATGCTGGAATATTGAGTAAGTCCAATGTTAAATCATGCTGTGCGGTGTCAATATTGACACTTTTCTTTGGAGCCTTGTCTGCTTTTTTTTCAGAAAGTCAGGTGAAGTAGATAGTGTAAATTATGTAAGATGTCCTACAAACAAGGTGTCAATTTTCCGCCAAGGGAATTGTAATGTTTCAATACTATGGCACAATAGTATATAACAACCATATCAGGGTTTTGCAAGAAGTCTGGGATGGAAGAGTCCATAGAAGAAGATCTGAAGAAGTTTGAGAATCTCTCTGATGCTAATGGTAGTTGTTCTTCCCATTCCATTTAAACTTACACACGTTGTTTCCACAGCCAATTAGATGGTCTTCAACAGAGTTTCATTCATTCTTTCACACTGTCTAATTGCAAGTGGTGAATATAGTGTATTTCACATTTTTATTACACCTTTAAGCCAGAGGAAGAAGAGTTCATCCTTTTAGATTGGGTTCCTTGGTCAGAATGTAATGAACTTAGAGGCCCAAAGATGAAAAGGAATTTTAAATGATTGATTATTGTGCCTGTAGAGATGTTGCAACAGGGAAAAGCAGATGGAAAGAAGGATTAGTGAATATCTAGATTTAGTAGATAAACCCCAAGGTTCCCAAAGAAACTCTTTTACGCTGCCACATAGATAGCATAAAACTTTACACTAAGTGGCTTGTAGAGGTTGACTATCGACTGCATTACATTTATCAGTAAGTGAAATTGGTATATTGTTTGATTTATGATGGTGCACAAGTTTAGTCACTCCTGGATGATTTCTTTGAATAATTGGCACTTCTTAGGAAGCTATTGAGTAATAGGTTATCAATGATTTTATAATATTGTTCAGATCAACCAGAAGTTTTAGGGTGGAAATCTGATATTTCCAGATGCGAACAGAATCAGTGTTTCACAACTGAATTTCAATTTAAACTTTGTTGAGAACAAAGATGATACAGAGCATTGGTCAGTAAAAATTGAATAGGTTGGAACTGAATGTAATAGGCTCTGCATTTTTCTGATACAATCTATAATGCCAGCTACTTCTCATTCACTGTTTTCTTTTAGCAGCAGACAGTTATCTCTTGAGCGGTAGATTAGTCGGCATTTGGGGAGAGGATGCTGCCTGAAGCTGTTAGACACATCAGTTTCAAGCAGTAATGAATGGCTAAAGTGAGTCATGTGCAGGAGAGCAGATACTAGAAGCTGTATACCTCCAGTGGAACAATGCAGAAGTACTAATATTCTCTGACATTAAAATGCAATTCTCAACAGCTGAGAAGACTAATCTTTTGTTCTTTTATCATAAGAGACTAATAGATCACAGTTATATGTGTATCAGTACAATAGTTGGCTTTCTATCAACCCAAAATGTACAAATTCTGACAAAGAGTATAACAACACATTCAAGAAATATGTATTCTCTAACACATGAGCTTTCTTATTTTGGATAAAAATTTTGCACCAGCTCTATTCTCATGGTTATACAGATGGGGCTCTAGTTAAGGAACTGGATTAGTTTTTCATTTCAGTGATTGTGTTTTCCATTTGTAAAATGACACATCTATTTTTCATCACCAGAAACTATTTGATAAAGAAAAGACCCATCCTTATTCCTGCAAAGGATTGCAAATTATTGAATTAATCATCTACTCAAATGAGTTCATGAGTCATCCCAATCTGTTCTGAGACAACTTCTACATTTGTTTAAGGTATAAAGGCAAAAACTGAATCATTTACAATTAGAGCCAACCCTCTTGTGCCTTAGTTATTCTCAATCTTTCATTACTCAAACTTTTTAGTCTTATGAATGATCAGCAGAGAAATTAAAATCATATTTCATAAACTTTCATTTTAAACACACATTCTTAGTTCCTGTTATATTGCAGCCAATTCATGCCACACATCAAAATTCTTGTCCTCCATGGGTTGAATAATACAACTGAGTGGAAATGATACAGAACTGCAGTAGACAAAATAGATTGTTGATTATATAGTAGCTTAGATATCACTTTAGTTACTTTTCTTCGAATGTTTACTTTCTGAACAGATTTATAAGTTTACTTTCATTTTATATTCCAGCAGAAAAATGATGTAAATATATTCTCTATCTCTTACGAACTTTATTTTAGCTCATTTTTGGCATTGAATTACTTTTTGATTTCAAAATTAGAAAAACTTGCTTTATATATTATCTAGAAAGGAATTCCCTGTGTATCTAACTGAACCTCTTCTCAATCAGTACCAATCATAAATTAGAATTAATAATTGATAAGACTTAATTTCCTGAGTATGATCATTGCAGCATCCATTTCATCAAATCCAATAGGACTCACTTAATTTGATGAAATTAATTACCATTCTCCTACATAAAATGCAATAACATCTAACTGAATCAATTTTAACATCTTCTAAATGGTACCCTTCCTTATGATGATTGACTTCAACATGAGATAAAAATATCTTGAATACATGAATTGATATTATTTATTATTAGTTAACTTCCCCCCACAAAACTAAAGATTCCTAAAAAGGTTAATAGATACAGTAAATGGTAGAGAGAGACATTTTATAATTGTCTCTCAGAGTTATAACTCCTAGAGACTAGAGCTCATCTGTCTCCAGGCTTCTTTAATCCTTCTTTCTATACTGAGTACTAATTAAATGGTATCCAATGACCCTGAAGTAAGTCTTTGGTATGACACAACCAACCAAACCACTGGGCTATGGTGATCTGTCTTCCATGTAAGTACAAATCATGTAACTTACCAAATCTGATACACAGAATGGTATGAAGGTTGTCTGTGAGCACCAAAAATCGACCAACTCAAATTCCAACTATATAAGTTGTATATGTATGAAAAATAAAATGGTTAAAATCAGAAATTTGACTTAACACTCAAGTCAATAAATAGCCCAGTTGTAAGGATTATTAAAGTTTAGATTAATTGATTAATTAGCATCTAATTCCATAATTAACTAAACCTTATTCCCATCATATTGAATTTTAATACTGACCTTTGAGTGAGGCATACGGTTCCAAAAGATTTGACACTATTTTAAAAACATAGTGAAAATTAAAAGGAAAAAAAAAATTGTTTTTCAGATATTTCTTGTTTTTTCCAGAAGGAAAAAAGTCGAAATATAAAATTTCCATTAATAATTAGGTAGGATCAAACTGTTATAATACAATTTACAGGCAAAAATGGTCAATAATTTGTCCAACCCACAAAAAAATATTGGATCCCTAAAACCTTAATAACCATGTAAATAATGTATAATGTATCATTTACAGTGAAGATTAGTTTCTTTACAAACGCTGTTCAAAAGATTGTTTTTTTCTTTCTTTTTTTAAAAACGGGAAATGCGTTAGTTTTTGGGAAAAAAATTTCCCTATGTTTTACAAGAGGGTTGTATTTACACTGTAATTATAATGTTATAGTGGGCACTTACTTTCCACCAGAGGTAGTGACAATAATTTCTACATTAGCGTCATGGTTTCTACATGGAGTTGGCTACTTATTGAAATTCTTTCAAACACTTTTCTACCAAAAAGACCAACAAGCACTTGTTGTTTTTTCTATCAAGAACCATGAAACAAAACTGTCAAAATAGGTTTCTCCAGTTCTTACAGGAACGTCGACAGGCGACACCTATCAACCTACAAGGCTGAAAATTTCCATTAGTACTTCACTAGAGCTCTTCTGAAAACGTTTTCTTGAAAGAGTACTTTTTCCTGCTAATGGTTCTGTTTCAAATGATTCCCTCTGATTTAGTATCCCTGATTGCAGACTTATGCAATCTATCTATATAGCAAACAAGCGAACCTTGAACCTCTCCTTAAAAAAAGGTTCAAAAGATGAATAGAAAAAGTATCGTCCAATTCCTTTATTACCATTCATCTAAAAAAATATTTGAAAAAGCTATTGATACCCAAGTACTGAAATATCTTGACCAGAAAAAATCCAATACTGATACCAATTCTATTTTCTTTCATATCACTCATCAATTACACATGATTAGTGATGAAATTATACAGGGTTTTGATAAAAGCCTGCTGACTGGCATGATTTTGATTGATCTTCACCATTGACCATGAAAATTGACCAACCTTGGTATCCTATGGTTTAAATATCATCACCAAAATAAAGTGTTCATAGTCAGAATGGGGGGAGCAACTTTCTCTTCTGCTAATTTAGTATGTGGTGTCCCCCAAGGATCTATACATAAGCTTCTTATTTTCCCATCATAATGTGAAGGATGGATAGTTGACTGTGAATCACTTCTATATGTGGACAATTCATGTTATGTTTGCTCTCATTTGCAATCCCTTGTTACTTGGATGTTTGTAATTTTTTTTTATATCTTTACTCTTCAATAAATAATTTTTAATCTAGCTCTTGGAAGTTTTTACAATTGATGGTGAATTGATTCTTACTTTTTTACTTTCTTGGGCTTTTTGTCCAAAAAACACATATTTTTTTAGGGTTTTAAAAATAAAAGTTGTCCAGAAGACATTTTTCATCCCATACGCTTGAAAATTGCATTAGTGGTCTACTGTAGATTTTCAGAATAAAGTTTATTTTTCGTTCAAATTAGCACCCAACAAAGGTTTTGAAGGAGTTCCATTTACAAGTTTATGCTAAATTGATCACCAGTTTATGCAGGCTTGTCTTTTTTTTAAAATTCAGCTGTATTTAGTGATTGTTGCTCAACAAAAGGAGAAAGAAGTATCTTATTCATTGCTTATCCCTCTTTCCCACTTTTCAAGTTGATCACCCCCAACATGGTATGTGATGTGACAGTTTTTATTGAGCTATAGTAAGACCCAAGGGAGGGAAAAGAGAAAGATGATCCAGGGGAAATGTGTACAGAAGAGGCTGGCTACATCAAAAATGGGAAAAAAGCAAATTCGAGCAATATATATATATATTTTTATTGAAGCTATACGAATGGACATCTCAAGACATATCAAGTAGCATATTTACACCCAGTGACAATTGTTTTTTTTCTATTTGTGACGCCTTCGGGGATCTTTGTTCTAGCGCTGCAGAATCTTATAGCCAACAGCTGCACGCCCCTCAGATTTGGACACAATGTGGGTAAGGTGGGGGCGACTTGAGGCAGAGATATAGCGACCAGTCAACTATCTCTTGACTAGCATTACACTCACTGGTGAAGGGCTGCGGAGATTGGCTGGGGAGTCCTGTCATAATAAGACATGGCTTAGTGGATAAAAACACAGGCAATAGTCATTTGGTTCTCCTGAAGTCATGAGTTCAACCAGAAATATACATCAGCTCAGTGGAGAGTCAGGTCAGAACCATAAAAAAGAAATGATGATTTCAAGTTCAGATATTCCCTGAGAAAAACACAGGACACAATCAAAGGAATGAGAACAACATATACTAGTGGATCAAATAAAAGATACTATTCAACATTCCCAAAAGGTTACTAAGTGTAAAGTCATGTGAGGAAGGCCAGAGAGTATAGTGGATGAAATGTTGTAAAGAGAACAAAGACAATTGCCATTTTTGCAACCTGACCAGCTCATTGCCATTCAAATTTTCTAATTGATTCTATGATTTCTCAGATTCTTGTTTTTTTCCTAATATACTGTGTTGTCTGATGATCTCTCCATATGATGTTGAGCAAGATTCTCTCATGTTCATATTGCATGTTTCTCAGTTTAAGGATCAGTCTCTTGGAAATGTTGCATGTTTCAGCTCCATAGGTGACTATCCAGAGAATGTATTGGTTGTATACTCATCTTTTTAGGATTAATGAGACTATCTTGTTCTTGAAGGTTGAGGTTGGATGTAATTGTCTCTTAGCAATAGTATTATTATATTTCGTTAGTGAGTATCAAGAGGAGCTTTATAATTCAGTACAAGTACCCGTATGGTTATACAGCAGATCTGAGCAAGTAAAGGATCTTTTTGTAAGAGTAATCTATACAATTCTAAAAATTCTATAGATTGATCACAACTTACACAAGAAACTACTGAAAACCATACTTCAGAAACATTCACAAAAATAAATTGGTAAAAAAAATGCTTTGATAGGATACATACATCATTAGGAACTATTTCTGCAAAGAGAACATCATAATGTCTACTAATACTTCAGGCATCTCATTTAAAAACGGGAAATTCATTATATCATCATTACAGAAGTAGAGGAAACATATTGGGATGAGAACATTTGAGAACTCCTTGTCTTGATCATAAATACAATTAGGATAAATGTTGACCAATAGATATTAATTGATATATCTGATCTATAAAAGAAAGGATATAGATGTGCAGGGCTTTTTCAGGACAAGAATAATAACAGAAAAGAAAAGAAATAAAAATTTCAGTTGTCAGCATAATTTGAAAGCATTCGGTAGTGTTGTGATGTCAACAACAAAGATATGTAGAGGGGGCACTGGATGGAGGTAGGGTTATGACAATTATGGAAGTGTGGCACAATAGTACACATGCAACAACACTGCAAGGCCATAAACAAATGCAAAATATCATTTACGTTAAGTGCTGTTATCCCAACAGAGGATAGGCACAGGGGAGGGGGTTTTGCACTGATAAGAAGAGAAATTAGCCCCACCACACCCATCTCTTAGAAAAGTGGATAATAACCAGCTGTACACTGTAAGTCAATGAGTGATGACCATTGGTTCCTATAGGGTCAGGATCAAAGACCAGATCATCTTCCAGTTTTCTGTATGTATGTTTTGAACATCAGTGAGACAAAGCTGAGTCTTTAAATATAGATGCAAGTTGAATAGAATCAATGCACATTTGAAGACGTTGAATTGACAAATCCTTCTGTTGCAAACATCTTATTTCAGACTTAGTAAAAGATGATCAATGCAGCACAGGCATGTGTACAATGGACAACAGTATGATGCAATACATTCTTAGGAAAATGGATCAACTTGTGGAATTTTCAGGCCTCAGAACTCGAATGCAACCTACCAGTCCCTTACTCATTATCATGTTGGGGTTCAGGTAATAGCAGCATATGGCTTTAACTGCTCACACCCATGACAAATGATAAATGGCCTGACTAGACAGGCTGGTGGAAGATAATGGAAAGAGAAAATAGGAGAACAGGGATAAACTCCCAAGGCCTGATTTGTCACTGACTTCCATTTTGTGTTGGAAGACATCTTGAGCATGTTCTACACTTGAACCCATGACAGTTTTGATGTTCTAGGAATTTAAAAAAATGTGTAAATGCTTTTTGATTTCTTAGTGCTTGATTTATGGTGGGATTTTCTTTCAGAAAGATCTTTTAGCTCGATAAATCCCACAGATAAATCCAGACAGGCAGGGTTGCTACTGACCAATTGCTTTGAGGTGCACCTTCACCAAGAAAAACACAAAAATGCAATATTTAAACTGAAGAAATATATTTTACAAACTTTGCAAAGACAATAAAATAAAATAAACCAGAGAAAGATGTATTATCAAAAATGAATATAGAATAAAATAAATGTATACAAATAAGAAAACAGAACTATATAATTAGTCACATAAAAGCAGAAGAAAAGTCACATAACTTGACAAACATTGTAAAAACACAGGTGTTCAAGTATACAAGCATTTTCCTACAGTTATAGGAGGCTCAACTGAGCTTCTCTAGCATGCTGTCTCATCCTTACACCTGTAATTTATTGAGCTGTCCAATAATCAATGTGAAGTTGCAGCCAGAAATTGGAGCTTCAGCTGTCTTTCAGGAAAAAATGAGATAAATGCCAATGAAAAATTTGCACAGTACTTTTCATAACTATATATTATGCATTAAAAGGAACACAACAAAGATATAAACATAATCAGCACAGCAATGATACAGACAACTGGTTGTGGATTTTTTTCAACGGCCTCAGCCTTCAACAACACCTAGTAAATAGAGTCCCATCCAACAAGTTTGGCAATATTAGCATTGGAATAAAAAACATAGATTATCAGTTTAACAGGCAGCTGTTGAAGACAAAGAATATGTTTGTTTGGGGGGGGGGTTGCAACATCTTTTGTGTTAACCTGTCATTTCTTTCTTTTTTTCTCTTCACTTCTGTTAATGCAGCTCTTTTCTCTGTCTGTTCGGCCATGCTGATTAACACCGACTAACTACCCAGTTCTTCATCTGTTTATACAAAACAAACAGCCATATTTGCTTCCAGAGACCTGTGTACCAATGAAGTTTCCTAAGAAAGATCACTACACAGTGGCTGCTTAGAATAGAAAATGGGAAATTTTCATGCACGGAGAACAGACTTTAGAGACACGTCTATTTTTCCCATCTCAGCTTCTGAGCGAGTCCTGCATTGATGCTGATGACAGCAAGGCAGCTTGAATATTCCTGTGCCATTGATAAACACAGGTATGTTTTGATAAGCTTAATTTTTTATAAACTTTGCCCAGCAGAGGCAACTATAACAGAGAGTAATTACAATCCTCAGAGCAATCCAGAAGTTTAGGTAGAGGTCTTGAAGTTACTTCTCATGCAGGAATGTCAGCATCTCCAGGACTAGTTGTGGCAGGTTCATGATATTCTGTGCCATCTCAGAATATCATGAACCTGTCACAACATCTGTTTTTCCCTTCGTGGTCAGCATCTTTTGCGTTTCAGTGCAATGTTTATGCAAGTCATCCTTGAACATTCCTAGGACTTTGCTGAAGTCTAAGCAAACAATATTTGAATACATCTGAAGATATTTAGAACTAATAAGTCAAGTTTAAGGATAACTCATTTCTGAGCCACTTAACCCTTTTCGCTATTCTCACTTAAATTCCAAATTGCCTACCCCAAAATATTCGAATTTCCCCATTGTGGAGAATGCACCCCACATTGGGAAATTCTGGTATAAACTATTATATTAAGTACTAAATCTGAATTTGTCAACTATTTTCTGTAAAAATAGTGGAAATCACAGTAGTTATAAAATATTTTTTCTATATACGTACTCAAAGATATTATTATTTTTATAGAGAAAATAATAATATCCTTTATTTCTATTTTTTTGGATTGTTAAGACACTCTGAAAATGCTGAATTAATAAAATATTTCTTCCAAATATGCAGGGATATGGATTTTCTTTCTTTTTGAATTTTATATTGTTATTACATAAAAATAGCATTTTACATAAAAGAAATTTCAGAATATTTTTGAGGGCCAAATTTAGACCATTTCAATGTTCACCTATGGACAACTTCCCAAGCAATAAACTTTCTGAAAAATCTGATATAGGTATAACCAATGAGAAAAATCAGATTATTTTTCTATCTTTCTTCTAAATAATAACACAAAGATTTTGATGATGAAGTAATCTTTTATGCAAGTTTGAGGCATTTTTTTAAATTCCGGTGAAAATATTTGGCAATTAAAAGGTCACTTTTCATGAAAAAAAAAAAATTATTTGTCAATAACAACAACTCAGCAATCAATTTCAACAATTTTTACACCAAATTGTTGACAAAATCAGACTTAGTACTTATTATAGTACTTTAGACCAGATAGATGAACCCTTTTAGAAATAAAATTGTGAGTCTTAGTCACTTATTAGTGACTTAGAGTCGACTTGAACCTCCTCCTGTCAGACAATTCGTAAAAACTGGTCTGTATTGCAAAGTAAAAAAAGGTTGGAGATCCCTGGTTCAAACAATTTGGGTTTAGACAAAGCGAACAGTCACTAATGAAAAAATCTTAATATTTAATCATTTTCAATTGATTTTGATTTAAGACTTTACATTTGACATTCTATGTCGAGAAAAGGGAACCATTAAATTAAAAAGTAAACAAATGTGAACCATCAAATTGAAGAGACAAAAGTAAACAAAGGAGAGAATAGAAGCAAAATCAATAATTTTTTAATTATTTTTCTCAAAAAAATGGTGTCGGAGTCTTTATCTTATGTGTTGTTTTTTCAACAAAAGTGAAACTTTAAGGAAAGTTTTATATGGTTTAAATTTAGAATCTCCTTTTCCAATATTTTGAGAATTAACACCTGCATAAGCAATGCCCAAGAGTCATCTCATTGTTTCATCAATCGTTGCCTTTTTTGGGGCCATTTTTCCTAAACTTTCACACATGTTATGGATTTGTTGTCCATCCTGAGAGTAAATGGCCAAGTTTGAAATCAAGGGAAAAGTTGAGGGCAGCAAGTACGTGATGAGTAGGTTGGGGCAATTTATTACTTCAAGAAATTACATATATCTAGTATTAATTTTCTATATGTTGATCGGTGCCGATTGTAATTTTAAAACATGATTTTTTAAAAAATTATTAGTCTGCTTTGGGAGTCCTCCCTGCATGTGGTTGCGTGAGTGTGTCTTGTGGCAGCCCTACAGACAGGTCAGATTTTTACCAGCTGGGGATGGTTCAGTGTGCGATAACTGACTGATGGAAAGCAAAGATGATCAAATCGAATGTGTTATTCCTGGGAGTAAGTGATTCTAATGAAGCATTGTAAGTACAAAACTCAAGTGCTCATTTGGCTATTTGGTTTACAAACATATCTCAGTGAACAAATTAGCATTCTCAAATTCAACCTTATGTGTCTATAGAGGCATCAGGCAAACTGTATCAACCAATTCACGAGAACTTGTAAAATCCAAGACAAACATACATATATCCTATACCAACTTCCTCTTAGTGCATTAGGGACAAAGATATTCTTTTCAAGATTCTAACAAGCTAAAAGAACATATGAAGAAAGTGGATCAGTTAAATGAATTGTACATTGTAGGGTGTAGTGATACTTGTTAAAATACCAGTCATCATTTTACATAGGAATGCATTATCAACCTATTTCCCCCTATTTTATCGAAAACATAAGCAACACGAACATGTTTCAACCTTTTTCATTTTGAGATCCAAGATTTGGGATTTTCCTCCTTCAGATCCAACAATTGGGATTTTATACAAATTCATTGTGATCAATGAGATTTTTAAATTGAACATAAAAAAAAGAAAATTCAAAGAATTTAAAAAAAAAATCACACAAGCATTTCAAAACTTGCTTTAATTATTGTGATATTAATGATAGGTATTGTTCGATGAAAACAGTCAGAATATCAATGAGAGTCCTGGGACATAGATGTCCCTTGGTTTCTATGACTGTATAAACAAAGGTGCATTTTTCATACGCAATAAAAAGACTTTGTATCGACCAAGTTCTGACGTATTCACTGAATCAAAATTTTGATAATTCAAATAACAAACAATATCAAAGGCATTATTACAATTTTGATTTCTTTATCTTCCTTACCACTGCTTCAAATGCAAATGAACAGCAGAAAAAGTCTTTTTTCCACCCATTACCAACAGCAAGAAAAATCTCTGATTCAACCTGCTCTTTTCTCAGTCAACTATCATGGTATGCCAGTGTCCAGACTTATCAAAATATCTAATGATTGTACAGGTTAAAGAGACAGGTTGATTTATGTGTTTTACAGAGTCATTACTTCAAAATTAATACATACAGCATCAACCAGAATTTGCCCATTTTGTTTTCCATGTTGATAACCAAAGCACCAACTCACAACTCCTCATAATTACATGATTAAAAATTGATTAGGTTAAAGAAATCATGTACATAAAGTACAACCACTTCTTGTGCAAAAGATTTATCAATGCCACAGATGTAGTGAAAAAAAAAAATTTTGAATAAAAATAAAATAATTTGTACTCCTCCTAGCAATAGTAATGCAATAAAATATGTTTAGGATTACTCATCAATTCTGTATAATGATAGAAAAATGTGAACAACATGAAGAAATTACAGAAAAGCATACAATAATGAATAATTGTAATTTTGTATACTGATAATTTTTCATGTGATGAGCAAATAACAGTAATTCTTTAGAAACTTTTAGACTAAAATGTTAGCTCATACTTTTTAGGTAACTTCAACAAGTAATAAGTGAAACCAAATGTTTGAAGTTTGGAAATGTCTTCATTACTTAGTAAAAATTTGCAATCTTTATTACTTAGTTAAAAATTGACTTCCTGTAAGGAATCTATAATACTGCTGCTCAAATCTTGTGGTGATTTTGAGAAAAAAAACAAAAAATGGGCAATTGTGTATAACTGTAGTAATGTTATTTTTCCAACACAGAAGGCAAATTTGGAATACCATTAAATCTTTGGTTTGAATGTATAAGTGTGGTATTGTGCAGTACAGGAAGCTATGTAGTATCGTGCAGTACAGGAAGTTAAGAGTTGGATACAAAAAAAGAGAGTCCTTGTTTCTTATCACTAATCAGGTCTAAACAAAACATTAAAAAAAAAAATAGGGAAACTACTCATATGGAAATACAGCCTATAACACTGACTAGTCCATCTATTAAATCTTCAGCAAATCTGTTGAAGACACCATACATAGACATGAGAGAAAGAGAGAGATACTAGTGCATACACGCTTATGATGAACAACGGTCTTATTGTTTATGATCTTCAAGACTAATGTTCATTCAAAACTTAATACAGAGCACATACCAAATATGTACACACAAGATTCAGATTCACACACGCACTATTATTCAAAATAAAAATAAATGTAGTAAAAAGAATAATATAGTTTGAATAGATATTAATTTCATAATGCAGTTAATTTATTATTTCAATTAAAAACTCAAACAGCAGTGTCACTTTGAAGCAACTTAATTATCATGGCAATGAGAGATTGTCTTTCTCAAGTTGGGTTAGTAAGATGTTATTCAGAACATGAGTGAATTAGGTTGAAATTCAGAAAATATCGAAAGAAATTTTTTGAAAACTAAATCAAGATTTATAGAAAACAAAGTAAAGAAAGCTTAGTTTTTATTGATTAAATGTCAAAAGCATATGACATGAAACTTTCAATTTCAGTTGATTTACCAGAGCATGACAACTCTAAAACATTAAAAGCATTGTATATTTGAAATATTTTGTTGAAAACATTCAAACCTCTATATATTGGTTAAACAATCATATAAAGTAAGCTATTGCAAAATTATATATGTATTTAAGAAATGGACATACTTGGTCAGACAGAATGAATTATAAATGGCGTTATATCATATAGGAATTCATTTGAAATGATCTCCTGTCATTGCACAGTTAATATATCATTCAATTTAGGCAATGTAAATAGAATAAATAATTAGAGAAAATGAGGCGGTTGCAGGAATTGAACCTGCTACTTCAACGAAACAATTTACTTACTATTGTGCTAAACAGTCGCCGGTAATGCTAAGGCCAAACAACTGCTTTCAACCCAAATCCACGTAGGATAAATTCTTGAAGTTCACTTTCCTCACAGCAATCAATTTTCCCAAATATCACCCGTCCAGGTCCTCAGGTTTTGATAGTTTTCCTTTTTTTTAAACTGTCACAAACCATTAACCAGTGATTATCTGTCAAAGTTTACAAGCTCTAGTTTTATTTGTAATCCTAGTATTTGGGTTTTAGAGCAGGCTCATCATAACTGTCTGTTTTCAACTATTGAGCATAGTGTGATAAGTACTTCCTCACTTGGTCTGATCTCTACCCACCAACGCCTTCTATATCTACATTGTGCTTGGAGATTTGCAGAAGGGTTGATGGGGAAGTTGAAATGTCTTTCAAGTTTCTGTTGGTCAGGTCGCAAAATGAATTTTCCAAAGACCTTAGTGACTTAGGGAATGAAGACGAACGTTTCTGTAAAAGTTAACAATAATAAAAGCATTTTATTAGATGTTCTAGGGTTACTAATTTCAATCTAACCCTTTGTGCAGTGCTTTGTCACTCTCTTCAGTGGTTTCCCGTGGTCTGCTGCTGAAGGGCCAATCTTAAGCATATTTAGAGAGAACCCTTGGTAAGGGGTTAGGGTTTTCAGCAAATGAACCCAAGGTTAAATTCCATGCATTTCCAAAATCCACTGGACAACACTTTTGCTCCATCTCCCTTTGATTTCCTCCAACTATTTCTTTGAATGGGCAGATCATTATTTTACAGACTATTGTAGACCTCAATTTCAGAAAATCTTTTCATTACTTTCATAAACAAATTCTTTAATTAATTAGAAAAATCTCTCAAGTATACTTAATAATTTCTATGACTGATAATTTTTTGAGTTGTTTCAGTACAAAGTATAATTCAGCCTCAGGTTACATCATTTTTATAACCAGATAGTTTTAGGATCACTTTTGACACCTTAATATAATTTTAGATAAACAACCATTTAAAATTACTGTCATCTGCACTGCCCAACTCTTATTTGAGGTACCAACAACTTGGTACCAAATTTTTGTTAAAAGTTCACAAATTAGAGTTGTGATCAACCGTCAATCTTGTATACTTCTGAAATCCACACACTAGTGATACTATTATGATAGAAAGTGCACCTTTGCTCTGTAGAGAACACCTTTTACACTATATTTACAACACACACAAATCTGTACAAGAAAATTGAAATTTCAACATTAGTCTTTTTAGACCAGTGATGAAATGTAAATACCATTGACATCATGTCTGTTCGTCGGTTCAGCTCAAAAAGTCAAGCTGAACTAAACCGATTTATAAAATGAACAAAAGATCTAGCATGATTAGAACCCACACAAAGATAGCTAATAGTCCAGTACAATAACCATTACACAAAGATAACAACTGTAAAAATTAAACAGTAATTGCTGTAAAACTTAGGGAGATTTATTGAGAAAAATTAAAATGCTGAGTTATTACATATTTTACCTCACCAGGAATCGTTTCAAAAACTTGGATTTGAATTTTTTTATTAACTTGATTTAAAGTTTATAAAGTTCCTAAACACCCAAACTTTATCATTCTTACTTAAGTATAATTTTTTCATAAGATTATTCAAGTCTTCGTCATCATCAGTTTTTTAACATCCCTCATTGGACAGAGATCTTCCCCAGGATTTACCAGACCTCTCTATCGTGGGCATTGCAGAGTCAATACATTCTCAGTCTCTTGGTAAGTTTCCATGTTCTAGCTCCATAGGTAACTATCGAGAATATGTATTGGTTGTATACTCATCTTTTAGAACTAATGGGTTCTTCTTGTTCTCAAAAGGTTGAGCTTGCCCTACCAAAGGTTTGCAATCCTAAAATGATTATTTGCTTGATTTCTTCTTCTTTTGAAGATTTCGTGGAGATTTGCTGTCTCAGGTAGATGTAATGGTCTATTTTCTCCAGTTCTGTGTCCTCGATTTTGCTCATTGTGTTTATTTCCAATGTGACTGTTACACATGATCTTTGTTTTGCTAAAGCTCATATAAAGGCCAGATTTCTTGCTTTCTTCATTCAGTTCATCTAGCATTAGTTGGGGGTCGAGACGGTTCTCTGCAAGAAGGACAATGTCGTCTGCAAATCTGAGGTTGCTCAGCTATTCGCCATCTATTCCAATTTCTTTATTTCCCAAATCTAGATTCGGAAGATCATCTCGAGGCAGGCTGTAAAGAGTTTGGATGAGCTGGTATCATCTTGTCTTATCCTTTTTTGAAGCTGAAAAGGCTTAGAGTCTTTAGGTACCTGATAAAGGAGGTGCTATGACTGTATATATGTTGTAGTACAGAGTCTTCACTTTTTAGAGTGAAAACCTCTATGGTCTTGGCAATATCCACCTAGACAAAGGCCTTCTTGAAGTGATAAATGCTACAACAGGTGCCACTTGGTATTCTGCTGCTTTCTCTTTTAGTTGATTTATCAAATGGAGATAGTCCATGGTCAAGTAGCTTCTTCTAAAGCCACCTTGTTCCTGTGGTTGGTTTTCATTTGACAATTTGGTGACTTTTAGGTGATGCGGTTAGTAAAGACTTGGGTGGAAAGTTTGCTGATGCAGTTTACTGGTTATTTATTTCCATCCTGTATAGAAAGCTTTGTTAAAAGCTTTGGTTTTGATGATTGCTGTCGTGTATGTTCTTTTGTCTTCTCTTCATTTCTTTTGGATTGTTTTATTTAGTTTGGTTTATTCAAGTAGATCAACACAAAAGCTTTTGATGATATATTTTTTTCCAAAATTCTCAACATATATTAAATAGTTATTTAATTTTCAACATTTCCATCTTTCAAAATTATCTTTTGATATATATTATTCAATAAACTGTGCAACTTTTGAAACCTGTTTTTATTTTATTATGTACTTTGGAGATAAAATATTCATGGAAAGGTTTCTTTTAAATAGTTGGTCAGAAACTGTTGATGTTATGAATGAATACTTATTGGAAGGCTGTGCAGACATTACACATTTAGATTCCAGTAAGGCATCTGATAGTGTCTCACATTATGGATTACTTTTGGAAATGGATGATTTTGGGGTTTCAAAAAAAAAAATAATAGGCATTATAGGAGATTTTTTAATCTATAGGAAAATGAGTTGAAGTAGGGGATGCTTCTTCTGACAACAGTTATGTCTGGGGTACTGCATGGGTCTGTTTTGGGGCTAATGTTCTTAATGTTTATAAATGAAATTAAAATGTAGAGTAGAAATGTTTGCGATGATGTAAAATTATTAGTTGGTTGAACTGGATGTAAAATAGCGCAGGAAGACTGGGGGGGGGGCTCTCTGTGTAGAATTCAAAATTTAATGTGGATATATGTAAAATAATATACCCCAGAATAGAAAATAAAAGTTACAAATACATATTGGGAAATCAGTGATTACAAAAAGCATTAGAAGAGAAAGACTTAAAGTACCGGTCAAAATGTCGTTCCTAATAATAATAATTGCTGAAGGATCCTGAAATTTATAGAAATCATAACTCTTTGTATATACTCGTGTAGGAAAAAGCTTTTATTGAAAGTGGTTACGTAAAAAGATATTCGAGAAAAACCTTTATTTAAAAAAAACGAATACAGCAGATGAGGGAACGGGTATACAATATGATTTTTATAATGGAGTTTACAAAATAGAAATCAAACATTTGTGAATAATTCAATTGAAAACAATTAGTTTGGAGTATAAAGACCTCTATTAACAATAACTTCAGTGCACCAACACCTACAGGACATGGCAAGTTTCTTGCACAGATCTGATGTCATTTTGTCCCATTCATCTTCCACTTTTCCCCAGAAATCATTAACAGAATTTTCATTCCCTAACCTTGTCTCTCATGATCTTCCACAAGTTCTTGACGGAATTCAAGTCAGGACTCTGTGCAGACCATCTCTTGACTTCAATGTTCTCTTCTTCAAAAAAGAAAAAAAAAATCTTCCACTCATTTAGCAGTATGAAGAACAAGCTTTCAATTCAAATTCATTCAATTCCATCATGACTCACCTCCTATAGATCAGCCTTGAAATTCCTGCTGCAGTGTTGACAGGATCATTCATTTTAATTACTGTTCTCCCTAAAGCTTGCAATACATAGCCATAGAGCTTTATTGATGAAACAAAAGATTTTGTGAAACATGCCATTGGTCTTCATCTTGACAATTTGTTGCCGAGAGCCTGCAGTTACTTTGGTGTGTTCTGGCATGCCTGTCAGCCGTATGATTTCTAGAAATTTCCAGATCCTATGACAATTACTATCAATAGGAACTAAATTGGAAAAAAAGTTATGACTTTTTTTCATAGATGTTTTATTCAATACTGGACCTTACGACTTCCTTCTTATGATTTGTGAGTGTCATAATTCACATATAAAACTCATAATATTTCTATGAACACACAGATGCTACAGTGTGATCCTATGAAGAAAGCTGGGGAGCAACATTTTGATCCTATGCCGTACACACAGATGCTCTGATCCTAAACAAAAGTGCCAATCTATACATGAATAATCCCGTCATTTTTACGGGTACTATGCTAATAATAAAATACAACACAATTAGTCAATCAGCAAACAGTCAAATTAGTCGACTTTTTTATCTGGTTATTCACTATGAATACCTCCATTTTGCGCAAAAGTCTTCAGGAACCGAATGCACAACAAGCTCATATAGGAGTCCCGTGTTATAAGACAAATAAAGACAGCTAACAGTGTTATGATTGAACCATGATAACTGCAGGGTGGATGTGGGTGATATTCAAGGGCAGGCGATAGATAAAAGACGGCAATCATTGAATGTCATATAAAAACTGACATTTGAACATATGACAAAACATTCTTTAGTGTTTGTTCTTAATAAATAACACAATCAAAATAACTAATATATGTTCTAGAGGAAACCAAAGTTCAATATTTGAAAATAAAAAATGAGCATATTTACATCACTGACTCTATCAACCCATAAGCTGATTCACTTTCAGCTACCCTGCATCTGAGCTTCTCAGAGGAAAAGGGTAAATAAAATTTAAAAAAAGTTTTGTTCATTGACTACTGGAATGTTTTGGTCTTTTTATTTCATTTTTTGGTTGCTTTGCTGGCATAAGTCAAATTTATTTCTGAGGTTAGGTAGGAGTTGTGTGTCATCAAACAAACTTAGGGCCTAAAATATCAGACAACACCCCTGACCACCCAGACACTGTTTGTGAGCGGCATTTCCCATCTGGTTATGAAATTGGGGTTATTAAAGAAAAAGTACGGCCCAAAAATCCACCATCAATATTTAATGATTTGCCGTTAAGTGCATTACCAAGTCCCCTACCCAAACCAGGAATGAAAAAAAACTTCTGCTTCAGAGCAAACAGTACAAGATGATGAATTCAAACACTTTCAAGAAAAAGAGAGCAGGAGGAATTTTGAAAATTCGTTGGCCAATTATGTCCGTAGTTACAAGCTATAAATCAAACTATCAACTGTACACCAAGTCTTCTGATTCTTTCACTGGAGGTATTCAAATTTTTTTAATAAAAATTTTTGAAACTTGAAAATTTAAAAGCTACCATGCGAGTATAAACACATCAATTTCTGCCTTGTCAAAAAAGATACATTTTGAGGTTATGTCACCACAAATAATTAGCAAAAAATTTTTGTCAGAAGTTTTTGTCTTGGCATTTGAATATTTTGTAAGACATACGTCTCTGTATAACAGACCTTGAGATGATAACAAGCTACCCAGCACGAAAACACAGTTTTGACATTAAAAGTTTAAAATTTATAAGATTTGAATTTTCTTGGTGTTGTGTAAAGCAAAATCTTGGATAATCAGAAAAATACATCATTATAATTGATGAAGCCCAAGTTGAAGTAAGTTTACAATACCATAGAGGAGACGTATTTTGTTTTGTCAAAGAATCTGAGGTATTAGCAAAAACAGTATTGGGTATCATAATAAAATGTTTCTATGGGAGACCAAAAGTTCTGATTAAGACGATCCCATTTGCCAAGCAAGATTCTGAATTTTTACATTAGATGGTAACAGATGTTGTAAATTCAATCAATCACTTGAATGGGCATATGCAATTGCAGTTATTTGTGACAATAATCGTACTGATCAAGCTTTTTTTCAAGAAACTTGACACTATTGCAAATAAGTGTTGAGTAACTATAAATGGTTTATACTTGCTTTTTGACTACGTCAATACATTTAAAGTATTTGCAAACCTGGATAACTCAAACTTGTTTAGCATTAATGTTTCATTCTGAAGGTAAAGAAATGACAACAAAAGGGGAAATTGTGAAACAACTTAAACGAGAGACAAACAAGAAAAGAGAATTAAATCATGCACAACAGACACAAGTTTAGCCATTGAACATACATGCAATGATAAAATGTTTATGAATATTTACTTAACAGTAAACTTACTTTTGTTATGCTTGGAGAATTTACAAGAGGTGATCTTGAAAATGAATTTGATCAATTAAGACAAGGTTTGGGCAATGCATATCTTATTGCAGCATTAAATATCATTGAGAAATTTCATATTAAAAAAAAATTCCTTCTTCAGTTGAAAGTTGAGGTGGAAGAATAATTTTGATCCAGGATCATGTGGATATTTGCTGGATGGAATGGCATGCCAAACATTGATCACTTACATAAAAACCAGCAACCCCTAAGATATTAAAATGTCACTTTTTTACATGGCATGATATGTTACACGAGAGGGGAAATATTTAATGATACAGCTTTTTATTGTCAGGAGTATTGAGCTTTTTGAAGAAATAGATCATGATGATTTAAAAAATTCCAATGCATACCACAGTTCAGACAGTGTTTTTCTCCTCCATGATGTTTAATGTAGTCAAATCAAAGGCTTGCAGGAATTCTTCAACAAATATCTTTACGTCACTTGCTAAAATGCATCATTTCAATTTAAAGAGAGAACATGGAATTATCAAATAATTTCCAAGAATTATCTTTTGTTTGACTCTTCTAAGGCAACTAGAGAACCAACACTAAAGGTCTCAAAGTGGTCTTAGAATTTCAACTTTCTGATCAATACAAAATACTAATAAATGATCAGTAGAAACAAATGGACTCATCATTTCTGCAATATCATAGTGTAAAAATGTACCTACTGTGCGATGAATTAAGTTATTTTTGTGGTTTTCCATTTATTCCTTTATGGTGGACCAGAGGATCCAGAGAGCACTTTTTTTCTTTTTGTAATACCAAGATCTTGAAAAGAAAATACTCCGGGGGGGGGGATTTTTAATTATAATAAGTCACTAATGGAACACTAAAAATAAACTTTTTTTAAAATTTTCTGAGATGAGGACTTTTCATTATAAATGACAGAAATTTTCCTAGTTGTATCCTCATTGTTGTTCTTGCCACTACTTTTCAGTCGCCTTGGCCTACTGTTTCACCCATCTAATTCGGTAACCTACAGATTTTCAAACTGAACTTTCTATTTAATCAATGGCCATCATTCTCATTCCATCTTGGCAAGAAGTTCCATCTTCCATTACAGCAAACTTGCTAGCTCAGCAAGAAGATCACACTGGAGATTTTAATGTTGAAATATCAGCTTTTGAACTTCATCATTTGACCAATAAATGTAGAAAAAATGCAATGAAATGAAGACGACAATCGAAACATTGTGTTCAAAACAACCAAAATGAGAAAAGTGAAAGATTATTATTAAATTTACATAAACCACCACAATCTTTCTTCGATTGATATCATCAATTGGTGCAGGTCCTTTTCTTTTCTTCTTAAAACCAATATGCAGATTATAACCTTTTGATACAAGTACAAATTCCCTTAAAACATTTTACATTAAAATGAAATAAAAATTTTCCCTGAAAATATTCTATGCTCACATTTGTTTATTCTTAATTTCATTTTGCTCTTCATTTATAGAAACAATCCAATAATTGTTATAATTACTAATTAGCTAATTGTGATTCTTTTTTCAACATGTAAGACAAATAAAGACATCAAAATGTTCTCATAAGTAACTTTTTCTCCTCCGTTTGCACCAGCTATATTGATCATCTATAAGAATTCTTGTCTGTCTCCAGTCACATGGCTGTCAGGACTGGTTAAGTATTGCCTTGTGGCAAGCTCATAAGGCCCATACAAAGTGAGAGCCCAATAGATATTTTTAGATTATGAACATCCATAGGTTTTCATAAATTGAAACAAAAAGATCTCTGCTGTTCTGTTGCTTTTTACTCACATACTGCCTACATATAGATTTCATCACAAAAATTTGTTACTTATAAGTAACTCAAAACTCTGCGCAGTGGAAATGTTTGCAAGAGTTCTTTTTATGCCAAGAGGCTTGTTGAAAATTATTCACACCTGGACCAGTTTTCGTCCATCCATAATTTGCTTGTTTCAGCCGTTTGTACTTTTTGAAAAGTTTTTTTTATATCAATAGAGCCAATAGAAAGTCAAAAAGTCTACAATGAGAATCACTGGCACCAAAGGAAGCATTGAACACATTTCAGTCAGCACGCCATTTCTAAGTATATACATAACACAAAATATTTTGTGATTGGCACTGGCATTACAATTGCTATCATGATACCAGACACAAATAAAATCATGGTGGCCATTTTGATTTTTTATGTACAATCATTGATCCAAAAAAAGTCCAACAAGTTGAAATATGGTTTATTTCACTGAGAGCAGGGCTCTTGGTAGTGGGGAAGAAAACTTGTAAAAATAGGCTGGCAGTCAGCATGTTAACTTCATTATTAATGTGATTCAACTGTTTCCAGAGTTAGAAGACTAGCATTTGACAAATTCTAAACAGCATGGCATAAATTGAATACAATGCTAGTTCAAGAGAAAAATTAGATTCAATAAGATAAGTATTCAATATGTTAGAAATTTTCTAATTCGATTCATTTTATCTCCACACTTCTATGGTTGCAATTGGTAACTTTTAATGAGTCCATCAATGTTGGCAAAACTTTTCAACTGAAGTATACCGATGGGATGAAAAAAAAAGTAAAGAGACATCAACATTGAAAATATGGCCAATTATTAACATACAAAAAACAAACTGGGGCACAACTATACAACTGAGGACCCGAATTTGACTCATTTCAATTGGTCACTTCTTGAGCTGACAATGCCTGTTATCACGTGATACGTCAAGATGACAATATTTCTTACTAATTGATTCTTTTGACAGGTATTCTTTTTCTTCACACAAAGCATGGAAGGGATGGTCCCAATTGTGAAGTTCCAAACACTCATTCACTCAATGTTAAAAACGGAACACAAATAAAAACAATGTAATTAATTCAAAGCAGAAACAATATAATTTATGTCAGAATTATTAAGACAATTGTATGTGTTGTTAACACATTTCGGTCTAATCATTCTGCAGCCTTCTTCAGGTGTATTATCCGACTGAGATGGTGATAAACAGAATTCTCCTAATGGTAGCAATGCTATAATACTGGATTCAGGTAATATTTTCTTCTTTCCTAGTAAGGCCTGAATTTCCATATCTAGTCCCTATTGAGTAAGAGAAGCCACACTGGGTTGAACTCAGCACTTGTGAATGGAATGTACACCAAGCATGAAGTTGGACATGCATTGAAAAAAAGAGGAATGAACACATACAAGTATTATGGCCAGACAAGAAACGTACATTTAATACAAGACTGAAGATGAGGTACATATAAGGATAACATAAATACAATTGATTGTGAGGAGTGATGTTGAGAGAAGAGAAGGAGAAGAGATGGCAAAAAGTGGGAGCTTTCTTGTCTTGATAGTACTGGCGTCGGTGTCGAAGTGGAGTTTGTCTGAACTGCTTGGATTCCGTATGGTTGGACCGCTCCAAGATAATACATGGAAACTGGGTTCAGTGTGCGAGCCTTACTGCCAAGTTAGTGAGTTAACTTGGGGGCTATTGTCCGACGCTGATAGACTCTTGACGAATAGACTATGAAAGACATAGAACATGGAGTTTTATCCATGCATGTTTCCCGAAGTGGGGATGATGGTTAAGATCAGATCGGCCAGTGGGTCGGCAAAATGATAACGATCTTAGAAAGTGGGAAGAGAGTGGAAGAATAGCCGGCCGCAAAGGCCGGGGCGAGAGGCATGACCAGCTAGGGGTCCTGGCGCCTATGAGCCTTGGACTAGGAAGAAGGAAAGAGAGAGAATGGCCAGCCGCAAAGGCCGGGGCTAGAAGCGTAACCAGCTAGAGGTGCTGGAGCTAGTGAGCATTGGACTATGTGCATCCAGGGGTTTTATAGGGGTCGTTGGAGGAAGTGACATTTTGGTTATCTAGCTAAAAGAAGAGTTTCGTACTTAATTCTTGACTAGAAGTATAGACGGCACTACAAGTGATTTTTTTATGCTCATCGAGTCGGACTTTGAGAGGTTTGCTAGTTTCTCAAATATAGATTTTGAAAGTCTGTATACCATCATCACACTCAGATAGTCATGAAGTACAGTACACCTGAAGAAGGCAGTAGAATGAATCGGTCGAAACGACGTATTAGCAACACAAACAGTAAGGACTTCAATCGTCCGAAAAACTCATTGAATACTAATGACTCTTCTCAAAACTATAGACAGTAAAATTTATGTATCAAGTTCTTTTCCTTTCAAAAATTTTCCACACACTCGCTCACCCTATGTTAAAAACGGCGTTTTGAACATCGAGTGAGCAAGTGTACGCTTTATAATTCACAATTATACACAATCTACATGATGAGTTTTAAAGGACAACAACCATATAATTGCGGAGAAAAAAAATTGGGCTTGGCCGTTTTATTTGTAGGGAAAAAAAAGCAAGTACGATCGAATGTATACATTTTCTATTCTGGATTTTTTTTTTTTTTTTGTGCAGACAGGGCGAACAACACTACAAAACAAATTCACAGTTAATGTCATTAAAGTAATTAGAAATACACGAGTGGACACATATTTTCAAAAAGATGATTTCGATTATACAAATAAATAATCATAAATTAAGATTCGGAAGTTCAGTCAGAGAAAGTTGAAAACCATATGAAAGATTTTCAAGAAAATTTTATTTGCCTTCAATCGATAAGAAAAATCCTCATCATCTTTGGGAAATTATCAGTTTTGGAAAAGAGAGAAAAAGGAAGTTCTTTTGAGGTTAGAGGTGTTTAATGCTGGACGGTACACATACTTTTCGTCCATCGCACGAAACTAAGGCTTCGAAGTAATTAGTTTACTTCCGTAGTGAATTTTCATCCGGGATTTTTTTTTTTTTCATTTTTGAGAAGTGGTAAGGATAATACAAGACGACAGATATACGGAATAGATATTTAATCTGAATATTGCTTTTTCATCATTTTTTTTTTTTCTTTTCTTTTCCAAGCCAGTCGTTTGCGGGCCTATGCAGACCTGCTTGAGGATTTTAGCAGGTCTTCCCAGGACTGAGAAAAGCATTTTCAGAATAAATATTTTATTCCGCACTTCTATTTTCATCATTTTTGTAGGGTTTTTTCGTTTTTTTATTCGATACAAAAGTATAACTACCATATAAAAGAAGAGATCAAGTTATCATAGAATGAGGCTATATTTTTCCACGAAAAAAATCACAACGGAGGAAACTGAAAAAACTTCTAAGCTGTAATTTTATATGACAGCTTTACGACAGACTAGAAGTAATAGTCCAGTCCAGCATTCTAGTTACATGGTATATAGACCCTACCCCTCTCGGCCTAAAACCTTTTTTCTTTTCAAATCTGACACTTTTCCAACGGCATGAAGGTCTTATTGATTGAAAGCACAAAAGATTTTTCCAGAAAAAAAATGTTTTTCGGAAGGTGGGTGGGTAATTGAACTTCATAAACCACAAAGAATTGAAGGAGATGCAATAGATATTCTCAAACTAATAATAGGTAAAACATCTAGTAGATAAATTGTTTACAATACACAGAAGAAACAAAACATAACTCTAGAAAAAAAACTTCCCTCACAGAATTATCAACAACTAGAAGTCACTTGTGGTAAAGCACGACCTAAATATACGGATACAAAAACAGTAAATAACTTCAACAAAAATATGACAATTACACGATACATAACTGATAACACAAGTGAAAACCTCAAGAAAACAACTCTGAATATAAAGAGTTAAAATCTGTAAGTTCAGAACTTACAAATCTTGAACTTTTTATGAATCTTGATCAATAAATTTTCGTTTCGATAGTTGATATATCCTTTTCACACACCTTCCCCAATTTATGTTCTTAAAAATCGTGTGAATTTCTGGAAACTATCACTGTTCAAGCATTGTTTTTATTTATGGATTATTTAATTAATTTTCCAGTGTGCTTCTCGTTCTGAAACCCTCGAAATTATCAATAACAACCAAAACTTTCCCCAGGAGTATGCAATGGCTTTGTCTGGAGGATCTCGACTCAGTCAGATACAAACAAACAACGATTCGGAAAATCGAAAAGAAAAATCGAAATATATAAAAAAATAAAATTGCTACAATAAATCAGAACTTATGGTTGATTTCCAAGTGTACTTCATCCGTAATCAGTCAGTTAACAAAAAGTTTGAGACAAAGTAGTTTTATTCTCATCAGATTAACCGAAGAAGGAAGAAGTTTGGAATTCAGTGTTATTATTTGTCACTATCATCCCGTCAACAGGGTTTAAAGGATAAATGATAACTTGTGCCATAAGTGTAAAACATGACAAGATTTAATCAGTAGATGGATGCAAATTTGGATGATTAAGACGAAGAGAATGTTGAAAAACTAAATATCAAAAACGTTCAAATTATTTGTCTGTATCTGGAATAGTAGTAAGTCAACGGATGAGCACTCCTTTCTTGCTTGTTATCAGGCCACATGCAAGCACTAATCCATCCGTTATACATATGGCTTTTAACTTTTATTCGAAAAACAGAAATAATCGAACCATCAGATTTATGCTTTAAAGACCTATTTGGATTTTAAAAAATAGTGAAAATTAGATACTTACTCAACGTTCAAAATGTCCTGACAGAAAACGGAGCAGTAGCAAATTATCCAGCGGCAAAGGAAGCAGGAGTAAAAATGTAACCTCACACAAGTCTTGAAAAGTTTTTTGTGGTCATATCATTCGCACACACAGATTTATTCGTATGTACATATACTACTATGGTGTTGCATGACAACAAATGAGGTCACGCAATAAGTATTTTATTCATAGAACAGGCTTTCTCCCTCTCTTTCTCGCTCTGGTATGGATCGGACTAAATCACATTGTGATTGACGCCCCTCTGTATCTGGTAATCAGAAAATCTTTTTGGACTGATTACCCGATGGAAGAAAACTAAAGAATGACCAAACTTTTTTCAAACTTGGTGCGTTTCCAAATATGGAAAAAAAAATTTTTTTTTCATTATCAATCGGCTGACTGATGACCATTACACTACACACACACACACACACACACTCACACACACACACACACACACACACACACATATACACACACACGCACACATTAATTTTTGTTTATGAAAAAACATCAAAATTCATTACAACTGCACAACATATAAATTGAGGTGGTAGTTTTAAGAGATGAGGAATTAAAAATGATGCAATTGAAATTCCAGTAAATGAGAGAAGCACGAACAGATTCATTCAGATCTTTCTTTAATCCTTAGAGATTAAACGTGATGTGCATGTGTGTATGGGTGTGCATGTGTGTGTGTGTGTGTGTGTGAGTGTACATCATATAATTCAAAATACTTATGTTTAAGCATCTGACCTTCTAAGTAATAAATGTACTTGATACTTGATAAAGGCACTTATGGTCAATTATGAAAAATACTTTTCAATTTGGTTGATAATCAAAATACTCTTCAAAAAGAGCAACTTTAAAAAAAATTCTTATTACAGGCTTCCCTTCCGTATAACACTGTCTCATTATAGCACAGTTTGCAATATAAGACGGTTAAGTGGAGGACCCAACATTTTTACCTACATTATTGCCCATAACTGCAAATTTCCTTTTGAATCCGTGAGCTCGATATTTCAGGCTGAGCTCTATTTTGTCACACTGTAAGCCCACTTGGGGACAGATGTGATACAATTCCCTCCTAACCCCCAATAATAAATATATCTGACTTACCAGTGCATCAAGTATAAAAATAAAATGAATAAGACAAAAACATTTCAGTTGTCAATGAATGAAACTTTTTGAAAAACTAATTTGAGAAACTCAGGCATGAGGTATTGAAAGGCAGTGGGACCCATCCAGCAGAGGAAAAGTGAATTTCATGCAAAAACAGGTGTTGAAAAATGGATAGATAGGTGCATTTAGTTGCTTCTGTATTTAAGGGATGCCATGAACAGTTTTGGTATATGTGTGTATGTTACACTACAAATTTGCGTATGCGTGTGTATAAGTAGTGGGGGTACATATTAGATTAACATTCACACTGGCCATGAAAACATTAAAAAGTATGGTATGTATGTGTGTATGTGTCCCTGTGTATTTATATATGTGAGTATACATGTATGTATGAGTGTGTGGTAGTATAAGTGTTTGGATGGGTGTACGTTATAGGCTAACTAATGGCGGTCAGAGTGACAGGGCATCTAGCTTGAAAGGGAGATAACTGGGTTATGTTCAGAACAACCATTGAGCCCAACTTTGGTAATAATTTTATGTTTTCAACAGTTGAAAGATGTTAAAGTCAAAATAAGGATAATATCTTTGCATAGGAGTGCTCCTCCATGTGAAAGTGAAAAAAAAAGAAAGAAACCAGGAGTCATTATGTATAAATTATGGTTGGAGTTAGATGGTGTGAGAGATCACGGGGCAATTTTGAGTTCTATTCAATAGCAAACAAATCTCAGTCACGGCTGAAAGTACTTTGGGCTGACCATGATCTGTGGGGGGAAAATTAGATTAGCCATAACAAGTGACGGATATTGTTTTGGCAGACTAAGAAGAGGGAAGAAATATATAGAAAGGATTGAAAGTGGATAACAGAAATAAAGAAACACTTTTAACAGATCATTATCATAAAAGTTGTAAGCAACACAAGGGTGATACTTATACACTGAGCAGATGAACATCCCCCCCTCTCTCTTTACCTTAGTCACTCTCACTATCTCTCTCTTGTATTTTTCGGACATAATATATATTTTTTTGACGTACAAACAATGAAGGTTCGGCAACAAAAATAAACTCTTCTTACACAAAACAAGGAAAAGGCAAGACTTAATTTTTTCATGTCAATCCCTGATAAAATGTCTGGAACAAAACCGTGTAAGTTGACAGTATGAGATCAAAGGAAAGGATTTTACTGACAAAGATCATCTCATCAGAGGGAATGCTACGCTCCGACATGCTGTCTTACCTATACAATATATATGTTCATAACAATACACTTACTTTTGCACATACCTGCTTTGCCTGACGCACATACATTCAACTTCATGAACCCAATCCTCTTCAGATGGTTCTCAAAGGAAAATTCAAACCTCACATATGCATAAATCTTTGAGCCTTACAAAACTATATTTGATTCAACACTAACCTTTTTTACTACTCCTTTACTCAAAAGAGACATTTCGTTGAACTTTGACACTCATGAATGAACATCAAACATCACTTTTCCAAAATCAATTAAATTCTTACATATGAAATTCATCAGAAACACAAAATGAATTTCTTTGTTAAACGTTCATCAAATAAATACTATAAATATTAACCAAACATATGTTTTGCAATTCATTCAACAATGAGCATCATTTGAACATTTTCTCTTGATACTTAAAAATAATTAATAAAAGTCAATATAAGATTTATCATTAATACTATGTCATCATCATCATCATCATCAGTCTTTTAACGTCCGTCGTTGGACATAGACCTTCCCTAGGATTTGCTACAATTCTGTATCATAAGCGTTGCAAAGCCAATATTTCCTGAATTTGTCTAGTTCATCTCTCCATCTTGTGTTTTGTTGGCTTCGGTTTCTTATGTGATCTCTAGGGATCCATGTTGTGAGTCATGGTGTTCATCGGTTGTCTTTCATTCTTACAACATGGCCTGCCCATTGCCATTAGAGTTTTTTAATAGTTTCTATGATATCACAGACACCCGTTTTCTTCCTGATATACTGTGCTGACTTGTGATCTCTCTATGTAAGGTTGAGCATGATTCTTTCATGCGCACGTTGCATACTTCTCAGTTTGCAGGTTTGTCTCTTGGTTAGGTTCCATGTTTCAGCTCTGTAAGAGACTATCGGGAGAATGCATTGGTTGTACACTCTTCTTTTTAGGATTATTGGGATCATCTGGTTTTTGAAAGTTGAGCTCGCTCTGCCAAAGACTTGCCATCCCAAAGTGATTCTTCGCTTGATTTCCTCCTCTTTTGAGGATCTCATGGAGATTCGTTGTCCTAGGTAGATGTAGTGGTCTACCTTGCCGAGTTTTGCATCTTTTATCTTGACAGTTATGTTCTTTCTCTCAACATGATTATTGCACATGATTTTCGTTTTACTGAAGTTCATGTGTCAGCCGACTTTTTTACTTTCTTCATTTAGATCATCTAGCATTAGTTGGAGGTTGTGTGGGTTTTCTGCAAAAAGGACGATGTCATCTGCAAATCTAAGGTTGCTCAGATATTCGCTGTCTATTTTGATTCCCATATTTTCCCAATCCATGTTTCCGAAGATCATCTCATGGCAGGCTGTAAAGAGTTTGGGTGAGCTGGTATCACCTTGTCATACTCCTTTTTGGCCCTGAAATGGTTCAGAGTCCTTATGTAGCCTAATGAAGGAGTTGCTGTGGTTGTATATGTGTTGCAGTACTTTAACATATACAGGGTCTACACCTTGTAGGGTGATGGCCTTCGTGACCATGGGAATTTCTACAGAGTCGAATGCCTTCTTGAAGTCTAAAATGCTACAGCGAGTGGCATTTTGTATTCTGCTGCCTTCTCTTTCAGCTGATTTATTGAATGAAGATGGTCCATGGACCGTCTTCATTCAATAAATCAGTACTATGTAGTTGGAATTATTAGACCATAATTCATTACACCAGCTATATTTGGCACTAAAAGGCTCAAAGAATTAAGTCAATGACGTTTAATATTTTGTTTTTACATACAGAAATTTGATATACTTTGTAATATAGTGTAATTATTTTGATGGTATCTATATTAATATTTGAGCCTTCCACTTATTTGTTTCTTTGTTTATTTATTTATTTGTCAATGCTTCTTTTATGTCCAAGGGTTATTGAGATGATATTTGGCTGGAAGACGACTTGTGACAAACATAGACTATGTGAGATTGATCTTGAATGTCTTTCAAGGTCACCAGAGATCATTTCTAGCCAATTTTCAAAGTTGTTGGCCATAATTTTGCATCAAGGATTCTGAAATTTAGTTATATTCTTGGAAGTAAAAGCCGTCAAAAGCAGCTGAATAGATAAATATGTATGGCTGATATGCTCAGTACTTAGTATATAAATCCAAAGACAGTGACATACCCCTCCAAAACACAAACGCTTGAAAATTTGAGAAAATAAGTAAAAATTAGTCGTAGTTTGCCGCCAATAAAATCATCAATTAGTGATATTTTTTGTAATTTGTCAAGTCAATTATAAATTCCACGTATCTATATCAATGTAACTAATTTTCTCAGTATCAGCAAAATTACATGAGCTCCTGTTGTTTATTGAATGAATTTCCTTTCAAGAGAAAAACACATAAAAGCAAGAAATCAAAATTAATGAAACATCCTAAATATAAAGTAACTTTTTAATATTGCAGTAAGTAAGGACCAAAAACCTGGATGGCTATGCCTAAAGGCTCCATTGACATTGTTGGAGAAAACCATCAAAGACATGGGGTATTGCTAGGGTGCCCGGTATTTTTCTAATCCTGCAGACTCCTTGTGGCGCATAAGGCAGCTACCATTCTTCTGTAGTCTCTGCAGCAAGTAGGTTTTATGGGGTCAAGTAGCTAGCCCCATACCCAATCTGACTCCTTTACCCAAGGTTGGGACCAGCTATGGCAACTGCTGTTTTTTGAGTCAAGCCTTACAGGGAGAAAGAGCTCCAACTGCCTAGCTATTTACCCATAGCTGGGAGGTGCCCTGGGATAAAGATAATGATGCTTCAGCCCTAAAATTATCTCTGACACTAGGGTCATTATTAGCCAAAAGGTTTGTTGAGAGTTATTGTTTCAGCAGAAAGACTACCAGCTTGAAAGATATTTGGTTAACATCCATTTTTTATTTTATTTAACATTCATTTTCTTGGTGCATTTGATTTGAAAAAGTTGTTTTGGTTTTCTTCACACACAATATGGTTTCACGTTCATGCACTTATAACATTTGAAATACACAATAGACCTGTCTAATGTGGCTCAATACAATGCAGAACTACTTATAACGTGGTTTGAACATGGACCATAATTTTAAAATAATAAATCCAGCTCTCAAAATAATAGTTGGATACAAGAATAGAAAGACCCCCACTAAATCAGGTTATACCAACTGTAAAAAGGAAATGAATCAGATAAAAACGTTTCAGTAGTCAAAAAAATTCATTGCCCCTTTCTCTTTCATCTATTATTGAAAAAATTACTAATGTATTGTCAAATTCCTACTTTAGACACTCGCTATATATGTCATTTGTCAAAAGGTAACCTCCGAATGAGGTGTCATGATTTTGATTTTTTTTATATCTATTTCTGTTTTCCTGTTGGGCGGGCCTTCCCTTACCCCACAGCTTTCTCTTCATTTCTGTACAAATCATGAGGGTTGGTCTTGAAGAAGTTGTGGTTGGGCTGGACTTGGATCACGGTTAATAAAAATGAAAAATTTATTATAATGCAGACTCACTTATAATGCAGTAGAAAATTATAAAACTTGACTTCCACATTATGACAATCTATAATGTTCTCCAAAAGCTTCAATATAAAAGTAATCAGAAATAATGAAGGGAAAAACTCACCACCTAAATTATCATTCACTATATATATCTATATGATCTGATTCTATGATATGCTCTCCCCACTATCACAAATGATTAAGAACAGATTGGACATCCTAACATTGGAACCAAAATTCAAAGAAGTCTTCCAGGGACTTAGCGTACTTTCCTATTGCAAACCTATGAATATCAAAGTTATAATAAGCAGTAACACTATGATTGATAATAAAATCTTCCACAGAAAAGGCATCCCTAAAACTAAATTTTTCCAATCATATAACAGTAAGCATTGTCTATTCTGTAACCACCTCAAACATACCAATACCTTCACCAGCTCCACTACCAAACAGACTTTCAATATCAACCACAGTCTCAACTGCAAAAGAAACAATCAGTTATCTCTTTAAATTTACACAATGTAATATACAATATATAAGTAAATCAGAATGGCCATCCAATATCAGACTTAAGAATCCAATGATAATAATTTACTCCCAAAAGAGCATCACTTCTACCTACCTGACTACAACTTTGGCAATTGTGTAAAATTCACCACTATTGAAAAGAAACACACCAGATGAACTCACCAAAATTCTTGAATCTCATGAGGACATGTGGATATGCCTAAAAACTTCTTAACCAAACAGGCAAAGCATTAAATTAAACAAACCAAACAATACCAAACATAAACCCTAAAAACCATTGAAATAACCCTGATAAAACCATCCAAAAACCTCACCTATCCATGTAAACCTAAATACCCTTAAGAATTAATGGGGAACTTAACAGAGTCAACTTGACCCTCTTCTTAAACCAATATAAATCTATACTCCAGTATAAATTATCCAAACAATTATAACCATCCAAGGACCATTAATACATAGTACAAATCCAAGTAATTGAACTCTCCAAAAGAGACTATAGTCTTTAATGGTTTTAAGATTTAAACCTGCTAATTTCCTGGATATCATTGATTTTGCATTTTTCTTTGATTTCTCATCTTTCTTTAATGTTTACCATTCTTGCACCCAGATCTCCAGAGTGGCCCAGTTATAGACCCAGATTAATACAACAAAGTTGGAAGAGTTAGGTCAAAATGAAAATTGTATCCATAGCAATCCTATGTGCTTAAATCTAATTGTCCTCCTTTCTGATCTGAGAATGACGTGTTATCACCAGGCTACTCATCCCAACACACTGTAATAACATAGACAGCAACAGCATTGAAATATACACATATCTATCCTCTACTGGGAATACACAACAACAATCATGAAAATTCTTATATTAAAAATGATGCACATATTTGTGCTTGTATTTCACTTTTTTCAAGTCATTTACTTCTAATTAACTAACAACTGCTGATGATGGAGATGAACTTGGAAACATACACAGGGAAAATACATAATATGAATAAAGATTTCATGTACATTTGACACTTCTATTCTGTCTTGATTTGAATAGTATATCCATATATATATATATATATATATAAGAATGCATACCTTACTCTTGAAAGAAACAACATCAGAATCAGTTCTAACATAGTATTTATCAGATAAGTCGAAAGACAAGCAATATTTCAAACCTTTTTTAAAAAACTAAATTACTGTTATTCATGGAATCATCAATTAGAACAAAAAATAAAAAATCTGCCCCATGGAAATATTTCAAGAATATGTGCTCAAAATAAAGAAAAGGCAATAAACAAGCCTGGCTGCTGCAAGATCAAACTCCACTCCTACTTCTATTCCAACTGATGATGATTACTATAACTTTTGTATTTCATCTTATATAGATATTATCTTATATAGATATTATCTTATATAGATATTATCTTGTATAGTTATATATTATATATATATATATATATATATATATATATATATATATATATATATATATATATATATATATATATATATATGTACATGTATATGTATATTATTATATATAAGCATGAAAATTTGATTGTCCTGAAACAGCATCACCATTTTGAAAAAAATCTTCATCAATTTCTGCACAAAGGTTCAAAAATTACCGTAGAATAATGCATGAGCAAAGATGACCTGAGTCGAGGCACACCCTGGAGTAATATCTGATGTAACTTTCCAATAACCCAAAAGCTATAAAACCAAAGAAGGTGACCGTATTTCTGTATTTTGATTTTTTAGGTGTTTCTCATCTATATTTAGTTATTTTCACTTATGTCTAATTGTCAGACACTGCTATTTAGATTGTTTGTTTTGAATTGATATTTTTATCTATGTTTTTGGACTCAATTTTATAATCCTGACAATAAATTCTGCTTTATACCTGAAAATATTTTTGAGGTTTCATGCTGGAGATCTTTCATTTTTGGTTGACATCAATATATCTTGTTGAAATATCAGCATTTTATTTTTTATTGCTATTTGTGTTTTACATCAATCTTTTAGAAAAAGCTGAGGAATGTGTTGGAGTCAACAGAATGATAGAAAGCATTATGAAATAGTTTTCATCGAATCATTTTGTATCACAAATTTCCAAAGGAATGTTTTGCTGACTCCTAATGAGTTTCACAAAATTACATTTTTCACTGGAAACCTTTGGAAGCTTTTGCACAGATGTAATATATTTCTTTTCTTTTACTTTTCCAATAGAAATATTGACACACTCAATATTTTTTTGAAACATTTGCACACACATGACCCTTTATCAAAAAATTGCAGTTTATCAATAGTTTTTTTCTTTCAGAATTTTTACTGATATTTTTTATGAGACATAATTATCCAATGTAACAATGATTTCTAAATAATATTAAGCAGTAATGACTATGAATTGATAATGACAAAATAATATTATCTTTCAGTATTGATTTCTCTTTTCCCTTGAGCAATGCAAATTACCCTTACTTGTATATGATAAATAAAAAAACATGAAAATACTATACTAGAAGAGTAACTGGCATTGCCCAGGTGTCAAATACATGGAAGCATTTATTTTGTGTTGAACTTGAAGAAACTTGAATAAATAGTTTTATTTGAATGCACATACTTCACTTAAGTTGATTTTTTTCAGGTTGCTATGATGCATGAAGTTTTTCGAGACTGTTGTGAATTATGAATAAATAATCAAAACAGCTAATTGTGAAGGACTGTCTTTGTTTCTCAAATTTTTTATTATTGCACGTGGCTTTTTTATATGCAAAATTAGCTCAAAAGAATATAATTAAAGCATGGCCTTTTTTACACATTAAATTGAGAAAAGAAACATTAAAAAACATTGAAAAAATAAAACCTAAATAGCAATATTCGCTGTTATAAACAAAGGGGATTCAATTAATTAAGTACAATATTGATCTGACTCCAGATATTACATTATGACTCAATTAATCAATTTATATTTAATGTTAACTAATTACTTAGTAATGATTAGGAGCAAAAATGATGTAGAGATACTGTGGCCGTCTTTATCAGATGAGCCATATATTGTATTAGTAGTAGTATGTATGTTTACATGTAAACAATTACTTATTGATTAAGAGAGAGAGTGAGAGTCTATAGAGTGAGAGCAAGGAATATTCTGTTTCTTTCATTCTCTATAGTCATCAGCATAAAAAGTTGTAATGAAAGCATTGAAACAGTAAATGCAGTTTGCATATGTATTTGAAAAGATGTAGATAACAGTGTGTGACTTGAAAAAAAACATCAGAAACAATGATTTGAAGAACAAAGAATGTATTTATTAAGATGAGGATAATATAGAATGAATGATACAATTGTAGCTCTCGTTAAGAAAAGAATCAGTGAATACATCTTTTCTGTGAAATAACAACATTTGAACGTAATTTAGAAAATAGATAAATTCAATATCTTCTTCTGTGAATAGATAAATTTCTTCCACCAACGCGAGACAAAACTATCAGGCTGATTATGTTAGAAAATGTAAGAATATATTGAAATGAATCAATGATAAAGAAAAAACCCTTTGCTTCTATGATGAGAAGATACTTTTAAAAAAATCATCACTTGCTTTTTGTTCAATATATTATGCACTTGCGTGTGGAGAGAAATTTTGGGTGTGTCCATTAGCTTGGTCAGATTGGCAGTGTAATACCAGATTCACTTAAATCCTATTCAAATTTTCAATTTCATTGAAAATTGAATTATCCAGTAAAAACTTTAAAAAGACAAACATCATATGTCCTCCGCTGTGAAAAGATGTAATGCTATGCAAAATTTCAGCTTCTTACATGCACGATTGTAGCCTATAACATGGAACTGATGCAGATATTCTTTTTAGTATAAATGTATTCATTAGAATGAAACAAGCTCTTGTGTAGTTCTAACATAAATTTTGGTATGCATCTAAGACTTGTCAATTTAGCACTGTTGATTAGAGACATAAATACAGATCAGTTATTTCATATCATGGTAGAGGAATGTCACACAAACATCTTAACAGAATCAGACTTTTAGTAATATGGTGTCATTATTATGTGGGAGGGTTAGGGTGAACACAGACATCCCCCTCACTTTTTTTTTTAATTTTTAAAGACTAATATGCAGAAAACATGCTCTGGGATCCCATTAGTAACCATAGACCTGAAACTTGAAAAGTGTTGGATTTTGAAAAACTTGCTGTGGTCCCATTATTGCACAGAAAATTTCATGGAGATATGTTGTGTGGCTCTCGAGTTATGCTAATACAGACAGATGGACAGAAATTTTGAGAATCCTTTGTATAATGAAGGAATATATACATACACATATATATATATATATATATATATATATATATATATATATATATATATATATATATTACATCTCTTCAGTATGGCTATAGACTTTCCATTATCCCATCCAGTAATGCGAGGTAGAATTGAAACCTTCACTTCAGACCCGTAGGCTGATGTCCTACCTCAGGACTATGGAACTGGACGGGCAGTAAGGCTGAATTTAAGCAATATAATTAAATCATATATATATATGTCCCTAAAATCTTATTCAGAAACTGCTCAACTAATCTTGACCAAATTTGGCAGGGATACCAAATATCATACAGGAATCTTAAATATAATTTTGGGGACTGATTCATGCCCCCTGCATTGTCACTATTTGTTCAAAAAATTCATAACTCAGAAACCACTTGACTGACCCGCACAAGAGGTACCAACTGTTCTTCTTATATTTTTCCTCAATGATCTGATCAGTCTGATCACTGGAATACAGCCCATCCTGTGTGTTTCCATCATTTCAGGATGATTCCATTGTTGATTGTACTAATGATAACTTTTTTAGTCCAGAGTTCATACTCTGAATTCTTAAAGCTAAAAACTTGAAAAGCTCTTCCTGATTTGCATCAAGGCTGAGAAAGTTTTCCAGTTCACTGGTATAGGGATATCTGGTAGGATGCATTTATTCACAGATACCATCCTATGGCCAAAGCTTATGCGCACCGTGTTTCAAGTAAAAGGTCAAGTCTCAAAGTATATATCCCAAATCACATAAATTCTGGCAACTGATTCAAACTGGGTTACGAGGTATGGATAGAAAATATTAATCTTATATATGATCTTTGAAGATTTTCTGGACTTTGGGTGACAACGTGAACTAATGCAGCACCATTATACAGCTTAACATAAATGTCAGGAGCAGCCTATACTTGATCTAAATCTCTTCCAAGGATTCCCACATGGTCAAATTCCTTCCCTGGTCTCAACTGATCCATATCTGAGATGGGTAGTTGGTCAGGCTGACATGTCATTTTCACGATAGAAGAATTCTTCAAAGTCTCTTGCATGGATCTGATAAGATATGTAGTCTTGAAAGCAGGGAACAATCATCTTTTTGTAACGAGAGTTATGCTTGAGATCTCTTCTCAACTTAAACTTGTTTATAGGGGAGGCATGCATCAGAACAAAAAAAGATCTAACCTTATTTTGATCTCCCTATACCATGGTTCATTGGCTTTCAGAACTTTTCAGAATTTTGTCACGTTTTACATGATTTTTACAATATGTGACTCTTAATAACTGGACTAAATAAGGGAAGCATGCATCAGATCAAATGTCTTCTTCTCTTATATTGATCACCATATATTATGGTTCATTAGCTGAAACTTTCATAATTCTCTTACATTTTGTATGATTCTGACAATTTATGACCTTTAATAGTTGGACTATAGCATAGTATGGATAAATTGTACAAATTTCTATTTTAGTATGAATGTAATTATTTGCAAATAAAAACTCACAGCCCAAACAGGATTTATTTTTCCATTGATTTTCTACTACTCTTTATAATTAGATTTTATATTTATTTCAAAACAATAAAGCAATAGAATTGAATGAAAAACAAATTTCTTTAATATGAGAAAAACATCAATTTTATTCATGAAAAATTAGTGATGCCTACCATATTTGTTTTCTTTCTGTATACAGACATCAGCAGCAGTAGTAGTGATGTAGATATGAACACAGGCATACAGCTGTTTGCTTTTGTATACATGGATACACTGATGTAGGCTTTATCTTACATAAACACAGATACACAGCTATTTACTTCAACATATGCAAACACACAGGCACAATCTTTGATTTACCTCCTTTCTCTTTACTTTAACGTGAGAGACACTAACAAGCAAAAGAAGTGACATTGGCTTTTATATAATGAGATACTGTATCATAATGAGAGGACTGGAAATAGATAGTTATAAATAGATCTATATGCTAACCACTGATTTATTTTTATATTAGATGAAGAAGCATTGTCACCTCTTCATTTTCCAAGTACTTCTTCCATCTTAATTTCTCTTCTTTTTCAACACAATCAATGTCATTCTATGGCCATTAGTAAGCAGTGTCGATCAGAAGTTAAAATGAAAAGTTTGGGTCTTCCCAAAAAGCTTATTTCTTATTTCTGACTAACGCTGATTACTAAAGAATAATGGTCTGAGTAGCTGTGATAAAAAAAAACCCATTATTATCTGAAATTAAGATGAAAGACACACTAGTTGAAAATTTATAACAACTGTTGACAATGCTTCATCTAATAATAATTCCAAAATAATATTATTACTAAAACAATTAGTGTCTGCAAAGAAACATTACAGATGGCAATGAATCAGGTGAAAATAAAGCGGAGTGGTGGCAGTGATAATGATGATGATATTGATAATAATAATAATGGTAGTAGTCCTGTGTAGAAAGAAGGTTGCTAGTAATCGCCAGAAAACAAGAGTAATCACATGTGAGAGGTTGCCATCAGATGTTATGTCATAAAGAGAGTTTGAGGAAGAAGCTGCTAGATTATTAAAAAGCTGTTGGTTCAGTTGCAAGAAGCTTATGTTGCGAATGAGGGAAGTGATGGGCATTCTTTTTATGGATTCTCACATCAAGGAGGATTGTTGACAAAAGACATGTTATAATCACTGTAACAGATTCTTAATCAAACTGATTTGGATGCTGGGGCTATCTTGGACCACTACTAGATGCAAAATTTGGATCCAAGTGTACATCCAGAAGTAAGGAGATGATAAAAGACAAAGATAAAGAGGAGATAACTAATCCATAGAAAGACCATGGCTGAAGTAAGCAATGATAAAAGAAGGAGCTAAATGGAAATGACGTCATCAAATTTGTGGCTAACTTCAAAGTTTCTCTATTTAAAGCTGGGTATTTATTCCCACTTATTTTTTAATCAATTTCAACTGGAAATAGAATAGGGTCACTCAAACTTTCCTCTCATTCTATCAACTAATACAAGATGTTTTAAACTGTGAATTTTTAACTCAATTGATGATATTATGTTGAACACCATTTTGATATTTCTTCTGTTCTCACTAAGAGTCGAAATATTTTTACCACACACATTTTTAGCATTTGAAAATTTGAATATATTCATTGAAGGTTTAATTTTGGTTATTATTTGCTAGGTAATGGCATAAAGTCAGCCATAATAAAATGTAAATACTTTTTGCAGATTCACAGAGGATATCTCAGTGTTTGTGTTTGTTTAGGTTTTCAACTTTTTTTTATTAAAAAGTTCAATTAAACAACAGATTCATCAAAAATAAATGCAGTAATGAAATTAAAAGCCTGTCTTCTGTTCTTCATCAACAAATTCATACATACTTTTCACAAAGAAAGAAACACATGAAGTGTGCCTTTGAAATACAATGCACACATCCGCCTAGTGCCATAATCTGATTAAAACAAGCCATGGAGTGTGCATTGTGATCTCAGCACAAGTGCCAAAATATTTCAGTACAGAGGACAGAAACACTAGTTTCCCATTATGACACACACTTATATTATTGAGTAAACTTGATATCAAATTAATATTCAGGATGAATTTTTTGGTGGATGTGCAGCACAAACCCGACACACCCAGAATATATGCCCTTGAACTCCATATATATATATACAAGATATTCCTGCTAAAAGTTTGACTTAATTTAGTAACTTTTGCAAAAATTACAGAGAGCAAAAACCAACCTTTCAATATAATGTTTTATAAAATCTTATATATTATCAATTCATTATATATTCTATGATTTTAATACCAAAGAAATAAATAAAAATGATCTTATTTGTGATAAGATTTACAGTTGATATCAGTTATGTTTCTATATTTACTACAGGCAATAGTACTTGGAAAATAATGAGAGGAATTTTTTCTATAGGAAATATCTAAAAATTGATCAAAGCTAATGACTTAGTAGCTCTTAGTATTTGAATTGTAACTGTAGGTAAATTATAAGTATGTATCATTGTTCTCCCCTTATGCTATCATCAAGGGTGTTCGATAAAATAGTTAGTAAGACCCACTTCCGGCTTGTCAGGCCTATTGGAGTTTTGTTGTACTTATGGCACCTGGTATTACCTAATGGTCACTTAATTAGGTACTGAAAAGGCTTGATATAGCTTAACCTTGGAGATCTTATGAGAACTGGTGTATCTAATATAATTTGTCCATAATTCCTTAGCCTCTGGAAAAAGCTCCTCAATCCTTGTCCTTATGCTAAGTCCGTGGCAGAGATTGAATATTACTTCTAAAATCTTTGGTATGAATCTTTGGTGGATTAAATCACAGACTACGGAACTGTAGACAAGCACTCCACCCCTGGGCAATTGGTGACAGTAAATAATTGAGACAAAAACTTTGTATTAATATTTATGATGTACTTTTTTTTAGTCCAAATTCCCAAATAAAATAATTCTTTTCTGCTTTAAACCAAAATCATCATAAATTACTGAAGCTGTTGGTAAAAAATTATGGACGGCATATAGATGTTTTTGAGGAAAATTTTCTAGAAAAATTTGCACAAAAAAGATGTGAACGATTTATTCGCTCTGCTCAGATGATATTTTTGCTGGAGAGTAATTGACATCTGAACAGAAGATTGGTCTTTTAATACACTTCCTATATAAGAGTGTATCCTAATAATATGAATACATATCATCATCTGTATACCCAGTTATTTGGGAAAGCAGTAAGACAACAGTCTACTTTAAATCACACTTGATTCAAATCAGAAAGCATACCTGCAAAGCATAAGTAAATAAATCAGTTTATTTGTTCTCAAGTCTCAGTTCTTCTCTGTTAAACACTGGCCAAAGTGCACACTTTGTTAAGTACTAAAATTCCCAACAAGTTTAGTTGTTAATGAGAAAATTGTATTTACTATGATTATGAAGTACTAAACTGTTAGAGTCATCTATGAAGTTGAGGAAGTTTTTTTTTTTACTATTCACTGAAATAAATAGAAACAATCCACCATAGTCATTGTTTCATTTTGACCTATTTACTAATTTCAGTGACTTTTTAATAGCTACTTGACTTTGAAATACTTAAAAGACTGTTTTGAAGGAGTGTTTTTGTCTTGAGAACTGCACCTTTGTTGGAAATATTTTCAGAGTGTAAAATGTTGGATGCTGAACAAGATAACATTTTTTTTCTGTGAGGTTAAAAATAATCTGTATATGATATGCACAAAATGTGTTTAGTAACAAATTGTTTTTGTTTTTTTTGTAGAATGGGAAAAATGCACCTTTTTAAAGATTACACTTTGATCTGTTCTGAACAGGGTGATAAGAAAAGACATTAAGGCTATCCCCCTATTAGTCTGTTAATAAGATAGCTTACATTACAATGTATACAATGTGTGTATGTATGTTTAAAAGATGAAAAAAACTCTAAAATGGGTTATTATTGCAAATTGAGCATCCCCAAAAAATAATTGAAAGAAGCTAAATTCAAAAAAAATAAATAAATGAAAAAGCTGTTTTCTAGAAGATGGCCACAGGACTACAGATAGAAATTTTCAAGGCTCTATGCCAAAAATGGATGCTTAATCAAATTGTCCAAAAAAAAAAAATACCCAATATTAAAGATGTCCAAAACTATTGGCCCAAGTACATAATATCCATTGCAAATGGCCCAAAGACAAAAGATCCAAAATGCAAATCATCCAATGCAAACACGTCCAAGAAGACCCAATGTTCAAAGGGCCAATTTATCAAAATATACACACAATATACACAATACATATGCTTATGTACATGTTTTTTGAATCAGAGTTAGAATATAAAAGTCAGTTAAAAACAAACCTTTAATGTCATGGATGAAGAAGCAATTTTTTTCATCTCACACCATCTCAATGAAGAATTCTCTAGAACCAGTTCTCTCGTGTTACTTCAATTGTTTTTTTAATTCCCTCACTAAATGTTTTCTTTTTTAAATTGTACATATAAGAATACATAAACATGTGCATATACATAAGTGTATGAATCACTTGTGTATATATGTATGAATCATTTGTGTATTTATGTATAAATCATTTTATGTGCATACAGTTCAGGCTCAATCAAAAGTTTGTTGTGATTAATCTTGGCTTTCTAGCTTCACATGAAGACTACTGAGCGACTTCTGTTCACTATTTAAACTTCCTTTTCTCTGCAATCAAAGTTCCTCCCTTTTATTTAGTAATGGCCCATTTAAATTTGGCTCGAATGTAAAGGAGGCAACATGCCACTCCTCAAAATGGCAAAAGGCCTCTTCAAATCCTTTTTTCCAACTGTTGATTTTTCTAACTCTTTCAATCCTGACAACCAAATTCATAATTCCAATGGGCCAACTATTGTCATGTGATCAACGCTTATTTATCAATAATATCTATCAATAACATTTCAACTTCATATGCCCCAAACACCCAAAGAGATTTTAAAATAATCAGCTTGACAACCACCTTATCCCACTCCTAGCTAACCAAAGACAGACTGGCTGACCATCCTTGCTCGAGAGCTGTCCCGATTAATTAATGTATCTGTGTCACCTAGCACACTTCCACTCTGATCACTTACATGTGTATACACAACTAAAAACATACATACATATTTTATGTATGAACTAGAAACTGCTAATTTGATTAACTTGCAATTTCTAGTGAGGTAAAGTGACAACCTCATTGTCAAACAAGAATAGCAAAACTGAATTTTCAAAGCAGCATTGCGTAGTGTGTTTACAACTCCCTCTGATGCTTTTATAAAAAGGATGAGCAGCTAAATTCTTTCTGCCAGTTTCCCTAGTATAGACTTTTCTACATTTACATGGAATAACATACATTTACAGGTCAGAAAATTTGCTCACCAAAGTAAATCTTTCACAAGAAAGAAATCTGATCAGTAACTATATTTCATATCATTCTGTATAAAATGTCTATACTGGAAAAACTGGCAGGCTTCTCAAAGTTTGACGACAAAGATAAAGAAGCTATAATCAAAGGTGAGATAGAAAGATTTGAGAAAGCTAACCATAAAAGGAGATGGAAATCCACGCCCAACAAGGAAAAAAGAAGAAATCAACATACTTCATTGTAGCATGGCTGCCATTGGAATATTCTGTTAACTACTATCACAATCAGATATTAAACCTGAAGAAAGCTGTAGAATGAACCAGACAAATTGCCAAGTTAACAACACAATCAGCAAGCAGGAGTTCAATTGCCAGACAATTCTTTGATAGTAAAGTAATGTTTCTATCAGTCAAAACCTAATTTATGTTTCAGATTCAAGCCGAAATGACTGAAAGATCATATCATTGAATTACGAGATATGATGAAAAAACATTATTTTATATGACTCAAGTAAGTTTAACCATGAATATGGTAGCTGCCTGCAATTTATCTAGGATGATTTCCTTATGTAGATGACAGCTGCAAGGAAAGATGAAAAATGGAGGATTCAAACACACAAAACAACTCCAGTAATCAGTAATGTTGGAATTTAGTACTACAGTAAATATAACAAAAATCACGTTTGATTAGCATTCATTAACATTGGTCTCATCATTATCAATAACCTTCTTCAAATGATTCAAAATACAGTTTCTATAAAAGTCTTTTGGTTTGAAAACAAGAATGTAGAGAGGGCAATTTCTACCTCTTTATGTACTTAAAAACCAGTCCAGCAAGAAGGTTCTGTAAACTCTAGAATAGTGGGAGTAAGATCTGAGAATGAAATTTGTTTTTTTCTTTTTCAAATGTAATCTTTGCTGTAAGGTGCCATCATTATCATGATGAAAAATCACACCTTTGCGATCAATCTGACTAGGTCCGTTTTCCTCCTAAGTTGTGTTTGAACATTAATTTCAGACAATGCATATCTGCTATAAATGTAACATTGACTGGTAGCAACTCGAAGTGGACTACATAACTCAATCCCACCAAACACTTTCCAAAAATTACCTTGCTTGGATTCATTATGGCTAATGCTTTAGCCTGTTCCCCTATACTAAAGCATTGTCGGTGTCACTTTATGTTCTTGTAAAATATCCATTTTTCATCACCAGTCACTAACCTGTACAAAAATGACGAAATGCGTCCATAAATACAGAGAAGTATAGATGTCCACTTATACTTTGTAGTAGGCTTCTGTCACATCATACAGAACTTATTATCAAAGTTGTTACAGCTGACAAACCGTCGAATGGTTTGAATTCAATTTTTGCGATAATTCTTCTGCAATAACCACTTTTACTATTGAATTCGGGCATGAGCAGGTCATCGTTAAACTCAACTGGATGACCTGTTAGTGGCCCATTTTGTAAGCTGAAGCTTTCTGTAAACTTTTCAAACCTTTTTTGTAATCATTTTTATTTAGAGAATTTATCCCATAAACATTTCAGGACCTTCTGCAGCATTATTGTCTTTTTTTAACTCTAACTATTTAAGAAATACATGTTTTATGTGATCCATGGATATGTTCATCTGCAGGAGAGTCATGTTAATGACCATATCTAATTGTAGTCTGATGATACAAGTTGATCATTTAAAAATGCAAACATGTACTAGCATGTAGTTATCACTTAAGTATTTTAGAATAGCAAGAATATCATTCTATCACTATGAAATTTGGGATATTTCTCTTTAGAATTCTATCCTAAGTAAAGAAAACAGGTGAAAATTTCCATTTCATAGATATTCTTGAATTTATAAAATCTGATATTAAGAGGTATACATAATTGTGTCACTTAAGGCAGCAGCAAATATTAATATATGAAGGATGATGATACAATTATATATATATATATTACACACACATAGATATGTGTGTGTGTATGTTTGCGCACAATAAATTGGTGTTTAGATTATTCTTGTAGATGATACCTTCTCAGCACACACAAAAAACCCAAACTGAATTTCATTTCCCTTTGTGACTTTATGTGATCATAACAAATCACAAATATCACACAAAAATAAATGAAAAATACTTTTATAACTCCTATAGATCATCATTTCAAAACGTTTCATTGCATACAATGCAGGGCTTTATATCTAAAATTTTGCTCTAGCATGAAGATCATGATACGAACAATATCTTGTTGAAATATCAATGTACATACATAGGAGATATGAAGAGAAAAATGCAGCTAATTTTTTTTAACAATTCACAGACCAGAATTTATGACATCATCAGCAGTAATTTCTCAAATAGTTGGGTGCATATATATATCAAAACCACTTTTTTCCCCTATTTTTCTACTAAATATTCACCTTTTTTATGCAATTGGATTGAAAACACAAAAAACTGCTGTTGTTTTAGGGTAAGTAACTTTTGGAAATAATGCATTAGTTAAAAAAAAAAAACACCATCTTTTATAGATAATACATTTTTTTGTTTTTCTGGAGGTAAGATTCAACTTTTGGGGATTGAAAGGACAAAAATTATATTTTTCTAATCAAAATATGATTAATTTTTCTGAGGGCAAGTAACTTCAGTGAACATGTGTTATTTGTCAATGTTTTTAAAATGGTGACATTTGAATGACATCATCCAGTGTCAAGTCAAATGTGTCCATTTACAAAGCAGTCAGTCTCGGGGTGCAAAAAGTAAACTTGATTCAGTCAGTTTATTGGGTTGGTTTACATTCTGTACAAGAATTACGGTTCAAATCATGGTTTGAAACCAAATCAAAGAACTCTAGAGGTAGATACACAAACTAATGGCAGCAAAATAAAAAATGTGCTGGATTCTGGGTGTTGCTGGACCACAGAATGCTGGATTCGAGCAGTACAACCACTACCAAATAACAGAATGTCTTCAAAGTATTCCTCAAATTTAGAGTTCTGAAGTTTTATTTGTTGTCACTAAAATTATTATGAAGTAATGACTGCTAAAAACTATTTCAGATAAATTTAGTGTTACCCAAATGAAATTCACAACAATGACACAGAAATATTATCAGTGAAGAATATTTATTCATAGTGAAAATAAATGACCGTAATAGTGTACTGAAACAAAATGTATTCTTATCTAATAGAAAGGAAGAAAGAGAATAGAAGTAAAAATTCAAAATATTTAAAAAAAAAAAAAAAATTTCCAGCTGAATGAGCTGAAGATTTCAGATGAGACTGATTAAAAGCATATTTTCCTGCCTACCATGCACACTTACAAATTGCTGTTGTGCTTCAATCGGTATCGGTAATGATAGTAATGGTCAAAATTGGATTGTTTATTTGTTTGTTAAATGATTGTTTCCTTTTTAAGATTTTCAAAAAATTAATCCAAAGAAAAATTGACTAAACTTTTCTTTCTGTTAATAGCAGGTTTTAGAAAGATTACTTAACATAGAAAAATGTGACAACAACAGATACTAGAAGAATAATTAGAGCCAATATATATCGTGCATATTTCTGCACAAAGCTGAACTCTGTCTTCTCCTCTGATGGCTTGCTTCGTTTTTTACGGCCAGTACGCTTGATTTTTTTATTGAAATCTTCAAGTTCAATTTGTTTTCTTTTCTCTTCTTCTTCTTTTTTCTTCAACTCAGCTTCTTCAGCAGCCTGGGATCATAGAAAGAGAAAAATATTCAAATTTAGAACAGAAATATTTCACATCACACAGTGATAAACAAAGTAGATTAACTAAAATACATATCTATTTTCTATAAAAAAATTACTGTTTAGCATAGAGAGACCACAATGATAAGAAGACTAAATCAAAGGAGTTGCATTTTAAAGACTATATGAAATAATTTATAACAAGAATATATATATATATGTTTCTCCTTCCTCCAACTGAACACAAGGATGAAGTGTGTGTACATGTGTGAGCATTTATTTGTAGCTAATCGGAATCATTTAATAGAAAAAATAATTATGATTCTTGAGATAAAAGTAGTGATAGAAATCTTTAATAATGATACATAAATAATGTTCATCACAAATTTAAAAAAGAATTAAAGGAGAGCATATCAAGTTTAGAAAGAGAAGAAATTGTCTGTTGCAGAACTATACTTATTGTTAGATTAGTGAGTTTGATACTCTGTAGGTGACTCATCAAATTGGGGCCCTATGCCAGATTAAGCTAAGCTTAATAAACATTAATAGGAAAAACAACCAATATATAGCTGTATTTATTTCCCTCAACCTATAACACTGACTATTAAAAACCAGAGGAAAGATCGCTTATGACATTTGTTATGTTCTATAAAGAGGACTATATCTTGAATGTCCCATGTATGTAATTGGTTAATGTTCTACTCTCTACAGTTAAGTTCTTAGAAATTAATTTTATGATAGAAATTATCGCAGCTGACAATTTAAAAAATTTTTTCACATTTTGGCCGATACGTTCTACAACCTTGTTCAGGTATAATACGTATGTGATATGTCTGTAGGGGAAGAGCATCTCTTTCATTGGTCTATTTCTCAGAGAAAAAAAAAAGAAGGTATGTTAATGACTCATCTGAAAGTTAGAGGCAATAATGCACATTTAACAAATCCTCATATTAAAATTGTACAAATATATCAATAAATCCTGTGCTTTAAAAAAGAAGGAAATGATTACTTTCTGTTGTTTCAGCTTCAATTCGTTACATCCTTCATCACATTGGAGCTGAGCTTTTCCTGACATCACTTGAAGACAAGGGAATTCTTTTTTACGTCTTTTGCATTTACAACGAATAGATTTCTTTTTGTCACATCCTTTTTCATCACAGTCACCAGAATGACAAATCTGGTTACACTTGTGTTCACATGACATCTATAAAATAAACAAGCAGTTAATCTTGAAGACATTCATAGAAAAAATAGACATTATTGCAACTCAATACTAAATTTTCTCTCTATTTCCAAATAATTCATACATGGTCTTCAAGTCCTTACTGATATCTTGATATTTAGATAAACTAGATACTTTGAAAGAAATTCTGATGTCGAAAAAGGAAAATGTGTTTTTTTTTAAATTTTTTCTTTATTGTTTAATCAATAGCTGTTTTGGATTTCAAAACAATATCTATAGTGACAGCAGTTATACACTCATATAAGAGTTAATGAAATGATATTTTTCTTCATTGACAACAGCTTTAAAAGAGAAAAGGTTTTATAACATTCTTCATGAATGATAAAAATGTTGATATTTTTTGAATATTCAAGCTTATGGCAAAATGTTAGATTATTAAGAGATTTTCAAGAATAAAGAGAAATTTCTTTATTTTTTCAAAATTGGAATCAGTCACTCTAAAAGAAATGTTTATCTTAATAGAAACTTACGATTCTGGGACATTCTTGTCCACATGATTTCAAATTGTTACGTGCTTCTTGATCAGCAGATACCCATTTGAAACAATCAATGTGCTTCAGTATGCCTCGGCAATGACATCGAATGCGAAACATCTGTACACAAGGAGGACAGTCTCCTGGATGACATGGTAACAAGCAAATATGGTTACAGCCTTGCGGACGTTCTCGGAGGCACTCATATTCACATTTAACACAGTTAGAGCCAGCCTAAAATAGGAACAGTAATGTACAGATTATCAATGACATTATCAAGAATAAAGTAGTAAAAACCTTTACTAAAATAAACTGCAAGAAAAATATTCTTCATGTAGAAATAAAACTATTAGCCATTTGTCCAGTGAATTCAAGAATTTTACTTAACCCACATGGATACAAAACAATGATTAAAAAATTGAAAATTATCAAAATGAAAAAATACTACTTACACTTTTCTCATCAGCAGCACCAATAACTGCATGACATTCTAAACAGCAAGTATGATTGGTACAAACCAGTTGTCGCCCACAAGGCCTCTTGCAGGAATATGGGCCCAGTCGAGAGCAAGAGAATTCATTTATCTACAATTAAACAAAAACAAATAAAAAAAATGCACAAACCTACAAAAGATAAATTATTATAACTCTTCATGTGACCTTTGAAACAATAGATGAATCCAATATGAAGCATTAAGAACAACATGGTACAATCTGCCACATATGGCAATATTGAGTTAGATATATATCTTAAAAGCCTGCTATATCTGGAGAGCAAGTCAGATGATGGTGTATTAAAGAGGTCGAAATTTCAATTTGTGCAAATATAGCTAAACACATTAAAAATCTTTTTGCTTTAATTGCTTTCTGATGAAAGCGTTTGTATTTCAAAAGGAAAATGCGGAAAACAAAAAAATTCAACTTAATGTTTATTGGCCTCTTCTCATGGAGAAATTGTAACTTTGATGGAAAAATGCTGATCCGTGTGGACCAAAAGTAGCAGCACTCATTGTTGCTCTCCTCTCTTTTTCCCTCTCCAGCACAGCAACAACACTGTGAAGGGATTCTCTTGAACCATTGCACTACGATGCAGACAAAAAAAAAAATTTCTGAAGGAATATAATTTGAAGCAGGACTTCAAAATTGAGCATCCTCTACTAGCTAAATTGGATTCACATGATAAGGGGAGCATTAAGGTGGACAGTTGGTGGATGCTGAACTTAGTAGGGATCCTTTTTCCAACCAGCAATGAAAATGATCAGTATTTTCTGTAGTACCTACAAACTTCCTCTATCATGAACAAGAAAAAGAGCAAGCAATGTTCTTTAATAGATGAATATTTTGAAGATATTTTGAAAATATTGACTTCACACGTCTCTGGGATACAACAAGCTTGTAGCCAGATAGAGATGTAACATTTTTTATTGATACTGAAGTTGGCAAAATTTAAAAAAAATAAGTCAAGACAAATAAATGATCACTTTTTGACCATAACTTTTTCTTTTCTTTGTTATTTATACTATTTTTGAATTGCAATGAACTAACCCCTCCTTGGCGGGGGTAGGGTGAATAGGCAAAGGGATACATAAATGGATAAGACCAATACTATGATGATGAAATGAATAAATAAGTAAATAAATAGATAATTAGAAAAATGAATAGATAATTAGAAAAATAAATAGATAGGTAGACAGCCAGATAAAATAGAGAGATAGATAGATGAGGAAAGGAAAAATAGTGAGATTAAAATGCAATCTCAGGTACTTAAAATGTACTGGGTTCTAAAGAGGAAGGGTGGGAAGCTTACAATAAATTACTTCCCTTTGCCTGTGCTCGTTTCATCAGAGTCTTGGAATGACCGATGTAGCGTCCAAGAATTCTTGACAAAAAACGAGTTTGATAAAGCCAAAGATAACAGGTTGAGTTCATTGATTGAAAATGAATTAAGATTAATCAAATAAAAATAATCAATAAATGAAGGTAAGGAATTTCCTTTGTCCACTAAATCAATAGATGTTAAAAATTAGGCTAATAACTGAAACGCTAAGGAGGAAATTATTACAATGAATAAGAATACTGAATTTATGTGGCTTCCTCGTTCGCTGGTGTGTCGGGCGATCATAATAAAGGAAAGCTTTATGAGGTACGAGAAAGAAATATTCATAATAAAAGGGAGGTAAGGACACCAAGATTCAGAACACCTAGAAAGAGACGCCACAAACTTTCAATCAGTGGGACTGACAATTCCCAACCCAAAATTGATTTGATATTTTTAAAAATTATTTTCTACTCTTCCTCTGTCCTGGGTTGACTGGAATCTTGTGACTAATAATATAACAATGTATCAATATATACTGATATGATGAAAAAATATTTACAGAGGTATTTTTTTGTATTCTCTCATTTTTTCCTTGTTGTTGATAGCCATGTATGGAAGCCTGTAAGCACCATAGTAATTCTTTCTTTTGCATAATTATCATCATAATTATCCCACTTATATTCATTAGAATTTTTATAATCATAATTACTTTTTTAATTCAAATTATCAATTTCATGTTAAAAACTTCTGTTCATTCGTATAATAAAGATGTCCAGTAAGCCTGAATGCATAAAACTTACTGGAATTACCAATGTAAGCAATTCTTAAATATAAAAAAAAAAATAATGTCATACACATTATTTCTGTTTTCCAAAAAAAATTGACTTGTGTGGCCCATGGTTAATTTTCTGTGATCAATGTGGTCTTTTCCATCTTCGAGTTGTGCTGGCCTGGTTTAAGCTATTCAAACCACTTCTAACTGACTTAACAGCTACTTCTGTCTCAGTTAAGTCACTTTCTGCATTAACTAAATATTCCTAGTAATATGGGGGGGGGGTAAAATTAAAAAGCTGAATTTAGGAATTCTTCACTTCAAAATTTGTTTGGAGCAATCTTGTGAGCTGAAAATCAGGGTAAAAGGATTGTCAGGGGTGAGGAATTCATTTAAGCAGTATTGACAATAAGATTTTTATATAATTTTTCTTTTCTCTCTAAACTTCATTTAAATCAAGTACTGCTACAAATCATAAAATTATATAATTTAAGGAAGCATATGTAAAATCTTTTCAATAGATTTTTGTTGATTATTATAAAGATAAATTTGGGTATGGTTAACTTTACAGGCAGTTTTACTAAATATTATTATTAGATATTTGAAAAAAAAATTCACAATCAGATTCCGTTCTCCTTTGCATGGTTGTCAACATGACTGTATGAATATTAAAAAATTCTTTTTAATTTTAAATAATGAGATGATTCTTTAAAAAGTAATCAATTGAACTTTTTAAAAATAATTTAATTGAACAACAAATATAAAAACAAAGATTAAATAAATTATGCAACAGCATATGACAAGTCTGACTAATTTTGAGTCCATTGTACATGGTATGGTTGGGGTACTTTCCTTGTCTATATGTTTATTTATTCACAGCATTTTGACAGAGTATCCTACAGCTTTTGCTGGATTTTCTTTGTTCTAGAATATGGAATAACTTCATAGAACTCCTGATCATATTCAACCTGATGTTTTTATATACATATATATATATATATATTCCTACACATTGGTATTATGCTTTGGAGCCAAATTCTGAGTTGCTTCTCCTTGACCAGATATCCTCTTTCCATTTACAAAAATAGCCTTTTTGATAAGAGGTTTCCAGATGCTATTTATATCGATGCTCAGCCAGCTAATGGATTCAACCGAGTAACAAATTTCTTATTTGCTAATTGTTCACCCCGTATATTATTTGGACCTCACTTAGTAAGGACCTGTTTCTGCCCCTATGATTTGAAAGGTATGGCTTTCCTGTGTTTTTTCCATTCTCATTTTTAGGGGTTGACTTATCTCCCTCCCTTATAGTATCTACCACAGTTGCTAGACCCAATTTTCCATCATTGGTTAATATACAAAACAAAGAATTTTTAAAGAGGAAATACTTACCTCATGTTTTCCTAAACATTCTTGTTTCATTGGCACAACACAAGGTGGACAAGGTTTTTTAATGATATCAAATTCTGGAATAGTATTTTTGTTTCCTGCATACATCAGCTGAAATAATTAAAAAAAAAAACTGAAATTTACTTGGCATCTTATTATAATTCACCAAATATCTATCCGTCTGTCACTCCATATGTGACAAACTATTGCAGGAACCCTACAATACATCCAGATGAAATTTTCCTAGTGTACTGTCGTGTCGGGGGAGCCAGATTTAAGGTTGCTAATATATTAGCCCCCTAACATGTAAATAACCAGAATTGATCTAAGAAGATAAATCCTGGTAAGTAGCGTGTTCGTTCCTTAAGCACAAAAACAAGGTTAGTACACAGTTGGTTGGATTGTTAACAAAACGTGGAAACAAAGAAGTTAACAACAATGCCAGGTTTAATTCGTGAGTGAATTAAAATAAACAAGGACCGGAGTTTCTGTCGACACAAATATGTGTAGGGATATACCAGGATAAAAGATGAAGAGATAGGAAGGATGAAGGGAAAGGAATGTCACTTAGTAAATGTGAGATAGAGTCTATAGAATGTCCGTCAGTATGGCCATCCTAGTTGTAGCCACTATGAAGTTATCTTAGGTAGTCCGACTTAACTACGATGAGAGTGCTTAAGATGTGTTCTTGAGATGAATATGTGTTGATGCGTGTGTAAGAAGAAAGTGTGTATAAAAACTATACTAACTATCCTCACTAAAGAGAGAAAGGAGAAGAGACGAGCTTACCTCGATGCCGTTGGAACAGAGAGAGAGAGAGATTTGCCGCCACAGTATAAATATTGTAAAGATAAGAATCTACTATCTGATTGACAGTTGTCTGTGACATCAAAAAGGGGAACAAGGAATTTACCGTTTCTACAGAGATATAGGGGTTAGAAGTAGATCCTTTCCAAAGGGCAGATAACTCCGTACATGAATAATTGTCTTTAATTGGAAAGGTGGGCACTACAGTACTAATGGGATTAAGGAGCAGGTTTTTAGCAAATTAGGTTTAGAAAATTCCCCTCCAAAACAATATTTTAGTGGGGGGTTGATTTACAATGTAAGTTTATGCCATAATAGTAACATATTGATGTAAAAAAGATTTTAAAAAAATTAGATATTTTTAAAATGATTTCTTGAAAAATAAAAATAGATATTGTAATTGAATAAGTTAACACACTTTAAACATACCTCATATTTTAAACAGGTTTTTTTCTGAAACAATCAAACTCAGACTTGACTTTGCGATGATAGAACATTTGACAAGTCAAGGATACAGGTAAAAGCAGAAAATTTTGGTAATGAAAAAGTTCATATGTTGAACAGGTCTTTTTTCAAAATCAATTGGAAAATTACCCACAGGCTTTTTCTTATGATAGAGGTAATGATTATTTTGAAAAGTTAGAAATGTTCATTTCTTAGTTACACATTTCAATTGTTTCACCTAGTTTTGAGAAGTTTTATGGATGATTTTCACATTACGTACATTTGGCATGGTTTGTGTATGTATATATACACTACTGAAATACTAAAGGTATATAATTCATAATTTTTTTTCTTGACACTGCATTAAATATCAACGAAGTACTAAAATAAGTAGCTTAGCATAGCATATATATTTCATTGAGCTTTTTTGACAGCACCTGTAATCATCATTAATTTGCTTTGTATTCCATGACTGATGGGCTGTTTACATGGATCATGTTACAGAATTAACATTTTCAAATAAAATCTGATGAAATTATTATTCTTATAGTTCTTAAAACATCTATCTTTCAAATATTTTAGTTAGTGATTAAAATTTTCAATAGAAAGAGTAAATAGAAAAGAAATGTGACTCAAGTCATTGCGGTTTTTATGCAAGTTATTCCCTTGATTCAAAAAAAACAAAAACTTCCGATGCTTTGTACATAAAATCAAATAAAGTTGTTCGGTTTATTGGACCTGCTGGTTATTGGGTCCAAGATTATTGGTCCTGATGCGGTTCTATTAATCCACCCTGGGTGTGTGTGTGTGTGTGTCTATATCATATGTATGATGAAATAAAGGATTTGCTACACTAACACGCTTACGTTTCTGCCCAATTTGGGCTTCTTCAGGCAAATAATTTGATTATTTTAGACTGGGGGGGGGTATATATTTCTAGGGTGTAGAACCTTCCTCTTATTCTATTTATATATCTTTTCTTTTTCTTGTTTAGTTATTGGTCATTACTTGTAATGTTTTTCTGTTTTACATAGTGGATATACTTTACTGTCTGGTAGTTATAAATTATGAATTAGCAGGAGATACGGTAGGCATTTTCCTTCTCAGCATGTTAAAACATCAGCTCTTTGTGATATGTTTCCTCTCTAAGAGTATTTTATTTTTATTTGAATCTCTTTCCCAGTGCTGGGGTTCATATTCACATGACCTTGGTTGTTGGTTTCATCATTCTAAGTTTGGTATGTTTCTACATATCTAAGACAATTATGAAAAGTGATTAGGTTGTTCTCAAAGTAACTGGAGATATAGAATAATAACAATGTTAATGTCAATAGTAATGCTACTACTACTATTGCTAAGAAAATTCAGCTATGTTGAAGTGGCAATCTTATCAGTGTCAGGTTTGATTCCTGCAGCAGCCCCATTGTTTATTCAATATATGTTGTCTAGGCTGAGTGATACATTAACAGTGTGATGACGGGAGATCATTTTAAATAAGTTTCTATATAATATAACACGTTTCATAATTATATATATATATATATATATATATAATACATATAGGGTAGCCACTTCAATATAGCATTGCTCTTACCACTGAACTAAACAGCAGCTGGCAATGCAAAGGCCCAAATAACTGCTTTAACTCGAAATTCATTGTCTAATATATACAAATATATAGCAGATAGATATAATTTTTTTGACAGCACTTTGTAAAAGTGAGAGGTAACTTTTTTCTGTTCTGGGGGTCAAGAGCAAGGGGGAACTTTTTCCCTTGAAGCGGTTAAAATTCTTTTTGTGTACAAATAGGATCCCCAGGCATGTTTTAATTAAGTTAGTTTTTGAAAATAAGGGGTTTGATTTAAAACGCAAGTATAATCCTAAACTGGACCCATACTTTGTGTTCCCCAGCAAATCTTTGTAAGGTTTGCATTTTCATTCACATTGATGATAATGATCTGATTTCCAACCATCTATCCAATTTTAACCCATTGTAGATGGGTACTTCATCTAGTTATAATAAATGCAGTTTTATATGCTTTCTAGAATAGAAATCCATGCTTTACCATATTTCAAAAATTGATGTTGTAGATTCACATTATTTTCTTTTGAATAGTTAATCATACATCACTTGAGGGTTTCTAACTTCTTGCCTATCAATTAATATAGAAACTATAACAAATTAGAAACTACTAAACTTTACCAATTTCTTTTGGAAGAAATGGCCAAAAGTGTTAGTGAAAGGAAGACAAGAAAGAAATCAATGATTCACTATTGGTTTTAAATCCATTTCATTGGATACAAATATTATTAGTACAGAAGGAGGAAAATAGAACTTACTGGATTCACCTTCTTTTTGACTTTGACAACATCATGACAAAGTTCTGGACATTTATGTTTACAGCGAGTCAGGGTCTTGTCACAAACTTCATCACAGGATGGACAACTTCCAAAGTGACAGCGATGAGGTTTACGTAAAGGATGGTGACAGTCTGATGGTATCCTAGAAATAAATTAAATGTTTATCCATAAACATGCACAAAAAAAAAAAAATCTCAGAAGATACATATGCATCTAATTTTATTGATTATTGTTGTACTATACATTTTTATAACTATTGCAAATTGCTTTAATTGGAAATTTTCAAAGTTGATAACTCAAAAAAATGTTCAGAAATGGTCAGGAAATATTTGAATATGTAATGGGCTGACATATACTTTGCGATATGTAATGGGCTGACATATACTTTGCGATATGTAATGGGCTGACATATACTTTGCGATATGTAATGGGCTGACATATACTTTGCGATATGTAATGGGCTGACATATACTTTGCGATATGTAATGGGCTGACATATACTTTGCGATATGTAATGGGCTGACATATACTTTGCGATATATAATGGGCTGACATATACTTTGCGATATATAATGGGCTGACATATACTTTGCGATATGTAATGGGCTGACATATACTTTGCGATATATAATGGGCTGACATATACTTTGCGATATGTAATGGGCTGACATATACTTGCGATAGTAATAGTATAAAACATGCAAAATGGTTTTTAATTTTTCTCATGAAATTCAATGATGTACATAGCATTAATTCAATAATGTGTCTAAACCGGTCAGAAAAATGTGTACCAGCACATTGTGTTGATATAATTGTAAAAAGAATATTTCAACATAAAATAGACAAAAAAATATTAATGCAATCGCATAAAATAGCTATTTGTAGTGGCATATAACTAAACTTTGTAAGATAGTTCATTTTGCCACTACATCGATATTTTATTCCAAGCAAATTTGGTATGTATACTCAACAGGAAAATTTTCAAGTACAATGTTTTATTGATTATTGATTTCTAAATTTTTTTTATCCTTGCCAAATGGCCACCCTGAAGGGACATAAAAGAGCTGAACATTAGAGAGTCCACTAGCAGCAGAGGAAAAAGAGAAAAAAGAGAAAAAAGAGAGAAGGAAAAAAAGGAGAATTATGGAGGGTGGTGGTAATATAAGTTTAGCCATAAGTGACTCTACAGATTTCTAAATGTTAGCAAAAGAAAATTGAACCATTTATCAAAAATTAGATAAATAATCAGGGTTTGTACTTACTTGCAATATTGATTACATCGAGGAGGCTTTGTAAATTTTTCCCGACCACATGGAACAGTAATCCAAGTAGATTTACAAAAACAATAAATGTCCACACTCAATGTGCAAGGATAGCACGGACCTACCAAATAGAATATGTTGGACAATATTTGCATTTAGAAAATTTTCCAAAATACCTTGATTTTAGAAATCAAGCAAAAATCAAAATATTTGATCTAGATAAAATTTTTGATAATTATTTATAAAAGGACAATTTTTTTTTCCGCATAAAAATTGTATTCTCATATGATTCCTACCTAATATTATGTTTACCTTTTTTAGAAAAAAATTGAATCACTCAATAAATAAGAAAGATTTTTCATCATTTTTTTTACCAATCATTTTGATTAATCTGATGTTTTTGAAATGTGTATCTTTATTCTTTCTATACTGCACTTCGACTGAAACTTACATAAAAATATTATGACAAGGATGGATTATTGAATACAGTAAACCCTCGCTGTAACAAATTTTGGCTTTAATGAACTTGTGGATCCATGCGAACTGACTTTGGATTAACTAAAAGTTTGATAAATGCAGCGAACATGTGGATCATATTGAACTTCCTTCCTGATTACCGAATGAAGTGCCAAGCTGCTCATTTAGGCCATGAGAAGTACAGTGATGACTGGCTGTGGTGTTTTAAGAAGCCATAACTGGAGAGAGATGCTGAATATTTTCATAGATGAACTGGAGCAACTGGTTAAAGATGAGGAGCGTCACCATTTGCAAATCTACAATGCAGACAGGGGTCTTCCAGTGTTCACTTCCCAAAATACACATGACTCAAAGGAGAACAGCAGTGCCCAAGGACACAAGGTTATGAAGGATAGAGTTTCTATGTTAGTGAGCCCAAATACTGTTATTGTGGCAAAAGTAAAAGACCAAGGGCATAGAAAGACATCACAATCAAGCAGCCTGAGGAATAGCATAGGGACATTTCTGCTTATTTTACCCAGGAGCTCTACTACACAGACTAGTTTCACCATGCTTCTGACTCTGAAGTTTGGTATCAAGTCAGACGATGTGAAGGCACTGTTGCTGAGAGGTAGTGTCCAAGTTTGGTACAGCCCAAAGAATATTATCTACAACTGGACAGGCTGTAAAAAAAGTGGTTTGGAACACCCTCAAAAATGCCTGGATAAAGCTGTTGGACATCCCTAAGGTCACAAGTAGTGATTTTGAGAGATGTGATACCATTGAGATGTCATATATGTTGGCTATAGTTGGACAAGGGAAACTCTGAGAGGATGAGCTAGAAGACTGGCTGAATTAGAATGCCGAGCTACCTGGTCACCACGACCTGACCAAAGGAGAAATTGCTGAATGATATTTGTTAAATGCCTCAATCTACTGAACTTACATATTTACCGAATATAGGGCAACCATCAGGTATGACAAACTTTGGGCTCCAAGACTGCACCCCCATTAGTTTGTTATAGTGAAGGGTTTCTGTATAGTGAAATGATGGAAAAAATATCTACTGGTGTATTTTTCAAATATATGTCAATTGACCACTATTTCAAATTATGAGAGGCTGCAGATAATTGATACAGACAATAATGCACTTTTTTGCACAGCACAGTGGTGGCGCATTTGTAAATTCTAATGTACTTTGGGTTATACCATGTCTACCACACCACAATGCCAGCAGGAATTAGCCTTTCTGTCATCAGCTGATTGAAAACATCAATCACCACCTTTGAAATATGCAGATTGATGCTGCAAAAAATTTCTAAAATTTCTTTTCATTTTTTTAGTGCAAAATTTGCAACACTTTTAGTGCAATTTAGTTGACTGATGTTTAAACTAAGTATTCTCCCTCAAAAATTATCTGCATTTTTTTTAGTCATGGAAAATGATTGATTTTTTGCTGAATATCAAAATCTAAGTAATGATTATTGAAATTATGTTTTTCTTTTTGTTAATAATTTGCCTGATTGATTTCTAGAAAAACATTTAAGATCATGAACTGAATTTAGAAAATTTCAATCATAATTGTAAAATCAGAAATTTTATTTTTTCAAAGGGTTTTAAAGGGGGTTCCTATTCACAATCAAAGTTCCGTCTAAGCTGCATGTACACATTTTGCAATAAGTGCACAAGGGAAATTAATGTGTGAACAAAAGATTAGCTACCTAAATTAATGTAGTAATTATTAATCATTCTTATACTTTTAAGTATAATGAAGATAATAGTATATTATAAGTGTACTTGTTGGAAATTATTCTCGACTATTTCTGTTAACTAGTTTGTCAGTTTTTTTAAACGCAATATTCATTTCAACATAGCATCACATAAGAATAAGAAATATTCATTGACGTTTAATTTAGTGGTACAACAAACTGAAGAAAGAGGTTCAAAGAAGAGGATGAAATCATAACTAAATTCATTACTTAGTAGAATCCACTAATGCTTGTACATCGAAAGATGCCAATTCAGTTTTATTAGCCAAGAAAGATAGGCTCAAAACAATCACAGGTTTACATTTACACAAGTATTCAGTGTGTACTTTTGTCACAGGAAATAAATTTTTATAACTTGAGATTTTTGCACACACTGATTACCAAAAATTTGAGGGAAGATTGTTTACAATCTAGCTATAATGCTAAAATGAATCCTTACTTCCCATTCAATATACATTCTATTATTTATCATATCTTCTTTCTTTTATATAAAACAACTGGCTTTGCTTGTCACTGTGCCCCGCCTCCTATATCATTGGCCCAGTCAGAGCAAATTTGGTATGCATACTTGATGGACCTAGGGGAAGGTTTTAAAGTAAGAAGTTTTGAGAAAAACAATTTTGTTGAAAGGTTTTCAGGGGATGAGGTCCATTTACAATCAACCTATAATGCCAAACTTTCCATTCAATATACATATACATATACATATACATACTAGCTGGGCACTGACCAATAGCTACACCGATTTTTTGCAAAAGTAAAATGTTTTTTTTAAAAAGAACCTATATATATCCTGATTGTAAATTTAAAAGAAAAATGAGTTTTATAAAATTATCAAAAAAAGAAAAAGAATACTAAAATTATTCGATGACATACGCTTTATATTTTACAAATACATACCCTGGTGACATTTAGCAACACATTTATGGTTGCGACAGGATAAGAGTCTACCACACACCTGTTCACACATAGGACAGGTTCCTTCACAACACTACAAAAATAGAATGTAAAATCATCAGAATACAAAATATGTTAAAAAAGATAATTGTTATTTGTTATGGATAAAATAGGATGCATTCTTTTCCTACACTAATAGTTTAGAATAAAGAGGATCATATTCTATTATCAGTTTTTATTGTATATGCTATAAGCTTGCATGAGTTATGTTTTCTATTGGGTGACCAAAAATGTTTGTTCAGTTTATCAAGTGAAAATAAAAGACACTTTTCCTCTTAATCAGAAGCATGGCATCTTTTTTTGTACACATTCACCTTCTTTCAAACTAGTAGAACAGAATTGGTTTCTTACAATACCTTCATATATTGGGTTGGCCAAAAATTTTGTTTTTAGTTTATCAAGTAAAAATAAAAGACAATTTTGTAATTTTCAATATTAACAACATATTTATCCTTTTGTTCCACTATATTCTATTCTTCAGGTAACTTCAAAATTCCATCCTCCCTAAACTTTTCATCCTTCTCAGCAAAGAACAGCTCCAAGTTTCTTTTGCAATCTTCAGGAAACTGAATTTTTTCCCCCATCAAAACAATGTTGTAAAGACTGGACTAAGGTGTAATATTTGTTGAATGAAGTAGATGAGTGAAAATTTCCCAACTTCTATAACAATTTTTTTCCAAATGGAACATTATGCATTTCTATTAAGTAATTCCGGATGTTTTTCAGGAATTGCTGCTTTCAATTGGTTTAATTGGGAGCAGTACTTATTCAAATCATTCAAGTCTCTGAACTCATTTCTCCCAATTCCAACATATACACAGCAGCACCTTCATTGGATGAAAACTGATCATAGGTACAATTAGTGGTTGCTCATTTTACTTATCCTATATTTTTTTGTATTTTAAGTTGTTTTAATGAATCCATTCTTCATTGCCTATAACAAACTTTTTTCAAAAATGAAACATTGTTATTACGATTAAGTAGTGAATTACACAGAAATATGGTTAAGCAGGCTTTTTTGCTTATCTAAAAGCCACGCTTGATGCAAATGATTTTCAGTACTTGGTTAGAATACTTTGAGTCTGTTGGCTATCATCTCCTGCATTGCATAATGTTAATTATTCTCATGTAGTACATCGATTTGATTGATATCAACCTCAAGTGGTCTACCCAAGTGTGGAGCATTGTTCAGTGAGAAATCTCCAGTATAAAAGCCACACATGATGCAAATGATTTTCAGTATTTGATTAGGATAGTTTCATGTGTTGCATTGTATAAGGTTGATTATTCTCAACTAATATCTTCATATAATCTCTAGCACAAAACTTTGCAAACCACTTTTGATGTTTGATTATTCATAGTACCTTACCCCCTCCATAAACTGCACAAATATCTTTTTGCAAGTATTTGAAATAATTTCCCAAAATAAAAATCATAATATGCTGAAAATGTTGCTTTTTTCTTCTATTATCAATGTTAGAATCATAAAACAATAATGTGCCAATTTTGAATATAAAAAAAAATATACCTTGAAAAGACAGCAGTCATGATATGGTCAAAAGCAATTTTGGGAATGAAGTTAGTTAAAACTAAACTCAACTAATGCATCAAACAAAATATGAAAAAATGAACTTTTTGACCAACCTAATTTACGGACTTTTGAAGAGAATGTTTTTTTAACAGCTGGTTCGGCTAATACACTTTTCTGAATGTAATTTCAATATATAAATGAAATACTTATATAAAGAGGCTATATTCTGTACTTTCAAGTTTTTGTAAGAGCATTTAGAGTGTATGCTGATGTTCAGCACTTCATTTAGTATTGTCTAATCTTTAAAAAAAATATAAGGGGAAAGGGAGTTGTTTCTTTTATAAGCAATAAAACTTTAATGAGTAGTTAATGAAGGCAATAAATTTCATTCTTCATGATCAGAGGTAATGAACTTGTTTATGAGAAAAGACTCAAGTACAGGTCAAGGTCTGGAAGCATGAACATATCACACACAGATATCTAATAGTTAAACCATCTGTTTAAAATTAGAGTAGATTTTGAGTGAAAATGAGAGACAATGGCTTATAGAGTTTGAACCAGAAGGTATTGTGATGATAAATTCATCTTATATAAAGAAAGTCCTGTTTTTATTTTTTGTGCTTGAGGAAAAACCTTATGATGAGTGTTGCCGAAACATTCTTATAATTAACAAATGATAAAGACAGATATGAATGTTTGGATTTTCTAGATATTCATATGCTCAGCTTTGCCTGGCACAAGGTCATAATAGTAGGCATCTAATCAAAATCAAATTCACCAACAATGGTTAGCAAGATTAACTAATTAAGTTATCTTCAATTTTCATAGCCCCAGTCTATACTAGATGAACATGAATTATGCATAAAGAGTACAGTTTGTATAACCGAAATCATCATATATATGAGCAATGTCTATCACATATAGTATTAATGGCCACCATCAGTCCCTCTCCTTTCCTACCCTCTTATCAAACTGCCTAATTTTTCTTCCCCATTCTATATCACATTTGTCACACTTGTGAGATTAGTATCAGTCATCAGTCAAGCCTGTTATACAGTTATAATAATCCTCAGCAAAGCAATAGGTCATGAATTAGTATCATTAACAATGCTTAAACAATCAACTAAAATGTGCATGAAAGACAGCGTATTAGATTACCGTATTACTTGAAGGTTTTTATCAGGACTTTAATTTGATTGATAGAAATTACTAGTTGTTTTCTATATATAATTCGTCAAAACACACAATTGAGTATGCCAAAATAAAAAGTTTAATAGAATAGAAATAATATTCTTTTTCATTTAATATGATAATGTATAATGTACAATTGATATACAAATATCAAAAAATGTAGCATTACCTTGCGTCTACATTGATGACGGGTACAATCCCTCAGCTTCTGACATTTTACTTCACAAATGTAGTCTTTGCAGCAAGGCACTTCTTTTTGTCTTTGACCACACCGGCATTTCTTAACGAGGGTCTGACGACACTGATGTCATTTTCACAAACAAATTGTAATGAAAAGTAGGAGAGAACGAATAAGTTTTCTTTTTATAATCTGTTCATAAGCATTGCAAAATCATTCTAACATATTATAATATATCATTACTACTTAGACAATAACTACTAAAATTACTGTAAATAAACAGCATGCCGACCTTAACTGAAGGTAATCATATATAAATCCGAATAGCAAACAATTCAACATTTTCAGGGGGAGCAATTGTGTATAGATCCACCCAAAGATTAATGTAATTAAAAGAAAAAAGAAAAATATCAGGTAATATGAGAGAAAATTCTTGGATCTGTCCAAAAATTTAACCATCTCTTTTTTACCTCATTGTCCACCCTTCAACAAAATTTTGTTCAAATTCATTATTTTTGGAGATATCATGTGGACAGATATGAAATTTAGGCAATATCATGTGGTGTGGACATGAAATAATGATAAAATCTGCATGGATCCATTCCAAAATTTAATCAGTTCTTCTGTAGTCTATTGTTCATCCTGATGTATATCATTGAAATTCATAGAGAATTTTAGAGATATCTTGTGGACAGGAAAAGAAAAAAAATCAGCAATATTATATGAATTTGACACGTGGGGAGACAATTGTGTATGGATTTGCTCCCAAAACAGTTCTTCCATAGCCCATGGTCCACCCTTCCATAAAATATCATAGAAAATTGAGAACATTTGGAGATATCTTGCAGACAAAGCATGAAATTCTTCTGAGATTATGTGGTTTGGAAACATAAATACCACATAGGGTGGGTAATTGTCCATGAATCTACTCCAAAATTTAATCCTTTCTCTTGTAGCCTATAGTCCACCACACAACAGAATTCCATACGAATTCACAACAAACTTTTTGAGATATCGTTTGGAAAGTGATGTGCATGTACAGAAATGTAATTGAAATAAAAATGGGAAAATCTTTCAATCAGGGAAAAAATCTTGGATCCCAAATTTTACCAACTCATTCTCACCCCATTGCCTACTCTTCCACAATATTTCATTGAATGTAGACAGATGAACCAACAAATGAAAAAATAAATAAACAGATGCAACTTAAAATATGTACTTCTTTTCATCTTCACAGAGGTAGAATATAACTCTATCTCCATAAGGTCAACAGAAAAGTGAGAAGTAAACAAACCCATAAGCGGGGGCAACTGAAACGCTGGTTGTTAAATTCAGTTCTAATATATCAATCAATTGAAACATTTAAACATATGAATATTTTAAAATGCAGACAGGAGTTTGTTGTGAAGTGACATCATGGCACAGGATATCTAATTTTTTTCTCATTTTAATTTGCAACCAGAACACTTCAAGTAAATATTTATGGAAACTTTTAAGCCTCAGTAAAATGCTAAGCCTAAAGATTTAACTTTTTAAATAATTCAAAATATAAGTGAGTTGTGCTTACAATATCACATTGTCCTGAGTGGCACCTTTGTTGGCACTGATGAACTCCACAAGCCAAGTCTTTTCCGCATGTATCACCGCAATTAGGAATGTCTTCAGTGCAAGGCAATTGTATACCTGTAAAAAATGATAAGCATATTGAGAAAACTGCATAGACAATAGTTGTTATCAATAGAAAAACACACATAATTAGAAACCTACCAGGTAATGTCAACAAATGAAGCAGCCCTTCAAGCCTTAAGACTCCTATTCTTTGGGGCTTCCCCATCAAGCACCCTACACATCAAACTATCTTCCCCTCCTCTACACAAGCTGTCCTTCCAGGCTGCACCACTATGTTGCAGGAGCAAAGGCAATCCCTGATGTCCAAGGCATCCCAAAGGGTAGTGCCAAGGGGACTAAACAATTTCTGATACCACCCATATTGAACTCGACCTTGTACCACATTCTACACACATGGGGAGGTAGATTCCCCTTAGAGGTCCTGTTATGATTTACCAGTCACCATAGCAAGAGCAATGTATGTACACAAGCAATGGCTGCAATAGTTCCATCTATTCTAATCACCACTCAGGTGACCATTAAGATAAGGGGTAAGGGGTGAGGATTACTGATATATGAAGAGCATGACAACTCCTGGTACTGTCAAGTATTTCATACAAGATCACTTGCAAACACACACATACACAATCTCCATTCAAGTATGCTCTAGAAGATAGATTGTCTTGGCTGGTGAAGTTGGGGTGGGATGCTAATTAAAGCTAGGAAGGATCTGGCGCAATAAGTTAAGATTGTGGTAAAAATAACCTGAAAATATCTGAATTATCTAAAAAATTATCTCAAAATACACTACGTATTATCAAACCTTCAATCACAGCATATTATATCAAAAATATAGATAAACTTGGCTACGCTAAGGAGACTAATTTCTCCAGACAATATAATTCCACAACTGAGAGTCCCATTTCAACTCTTTTATTAGTGGTTCCTGTAAATGGGATTAGGAAACTTAAGCAAAACAAGTCGACCTGGGTTGGGCTTCAGAAATAGGAGTGACTTTGTCATCAGTTTTTGTGTATGTCACTCTATTCATGCATGAGATCACTGGTTTTTGTTTTGGTCATTGTTATCTGTTGTTAGATATGAAAATAAAATCAAAACAAGTCGGTGAATTTGCGGTTGGTTCTTCCTCCAAAGTTCAGGGTTTGAACTTTACTATTTATTTAAAAATATCTATTCCTCATCTAAAATTGTCTAAATTTATATGCAATATCTAAAAACAATTTCTTACACCTTAACACAACAAAAATTATCAAATTTAGATATGAAATATATGAATTGGCAACACTGACTAAAAATTTAGTAATTAGAGCTAGATTAAAGAGAATCTCCTCTGAAACTTTGAACAAAGGTGTAGAATGGTACAAGGAGGGATTGTATTGGGAACCTGATCACTATATTTGAGTGGTCAGCATGCCAGTCAGATGCACTCTTCAGATGATAGCCAGCATCTGTGATGGCTTTTAGGAGGATTTCCAACTTTTCTCTAGAGTGCCTGGCCTGTTTGAGCAGGAATTTTATAGCTGTCTTGCTAACTTTCTCCTATTGGAGTTGCATGAAGCAGATAGTTGTGAAGACCAGATTACAGAGTATGAAGTCCAGGATGCATTGTAGCAGGTTGTCAGTAAAAAGTTGCAAGTAAAGGATGATCTATTTTACAAATAACAGATCTTTCTTTCCCTCTTGACAGGGAGGCATTCTGAAGCAGATAACCAGGGGGTGTTGGTCACATTGTTAAAGAAAAACAACCATGTGAGAAAGCAGTATTTTCGCAATCTTTATGAATAGTGGAAGAGTGTTAATGGTAGATTGCTCTGATCTGAGCAGACATGCTATGAAGCAAAGTACAGGGTAGACTATTGCTTCCTAACTCCAGTTATGGAGACCACTGGATTCTATCAGGGATTCTGCATCTGGAATCATACCAGAACTCCAGTACTATGGAGCAGGGGAAAAGTTTGGAACCTTTCAAGACAATCTTGTTGATTTGGCATGGTTATCTTTTGTTTACTCTTTGCCTTAATGCTGGAACCCTTCCTGTGCAAGCTTAGGAGGAGAATGAACAGACTGGTGCTGTGTGGAGTAGGCTTCCCTGGCAAAGCTCAAGCAAGGGTGTTTGTGTTCATCCCAGATGTAACCATCTTCGTCTTCGGTCACTTTGAGGTAAGAATGGCTGTTGAACAGTGTAAAATGATGACATGGGCTAAGATTAAGTGTGGCTTTTAAAATTCAATTTGATCACTTGACTCAAATGTTCCTTGGGCATGCAAGTTTCTCAGCTTTCTCAACCGCCGTCTGAGTTGGAAAAATCACATTCACATTTTTCTATTCATAAAATCTTTTCTGTTTAATATTCAACTGAATGGTTATCAGGGGTGGACTGAGAGGAAATAAACACCCCAATAGATTTCTCGTACAAATTTCAAAGATGACAATGTTAATGTATCCTGATTTGTGAGCTTTTTCTGGGCTAATGATTCTTTTCGCACCCAGACATTGATAGGAACATATTTACCCTTGACACTATATGATGTCATTTACAAATGTGAACAAATAACATGCATTTTTGAAATGAGAATAAAGCGTGTTTTTTTCTAAAGTTTCGAAAATCATTTATCACAGGAAAAAAAAGAAAAAAGTTATATTTTCTATCAAAGGTAGTTTCTTTTAAACTAATACATTATTTTCAAAAGTTGCTTACCCTTAAGTATTTTTTTTGTGCTTTTAAAGGAATTTATTTGGCATGAAAGTTGCACCATTTCAAAGTTTCTTTTTTTTTCATATTGTGAGACAATTTCTCATTTGTATCCTTTGGATAAATTGAACATTTCTCTTTTTTCGCAATCTTGTATAAAAAAAATCCGTTAACCTATGTATTTATTTTTTTTAAAGGCCATGAACAAGGTTTAAGTGACATGCGTTGGAATTTAAGAATTCCCTTTTATCATTCTAGATTTGTAAGTATAATTTGAAATTTCAAGTTATATCTAATCATTAGTTTTAAAATTCATTAGAAAGATAGACTCCTAAGAACATACCTAAAACTAAAATAAATATAAGTGACACCCCAACTTGGTGACAGGACAATTTTAAAAAAAAACTGAAATTGTGATAAAATGTTTTCCCATCCCTGGGTTACGATTTAATTAAATTGAATATTTGATAGAAAATAGAAAAACATTCTTTGAGCTTCCAATCCATAAAGACCTTTGTTACCTCTTCAGAAGAGTAGACTGGGAGAATAAAGGAATTACAATAGACGGCAAGTATCTTGCAGACATCATTGCCCTTCTCACAGAGAACCTACACGACCTCCAACTAATGATGGATGAACTAAATGAAGAGAGCAAGAAACTTGGCCTACACATGAACTTCAGCAAGACGAAGATCATGTACAAAAACCACATCGGAGATAAAAACACTAAGATCAAAATTGAGAACACAGAACTGGAGAAAGTAGATCATTACATCTATGTAGGACAACAAATCTCCTTGAGACCCTCAAAAAAAAAAAGAAGAAATCAAGTAAAGACTCACACTAAGATGGCAAGCCTTTGACAGAGCAAGCTCAACCTTCAAAAATAAGAAGATCCCATTAATCCTAAAAAGAAGGGTGTATAACCAATGCATCCTCCCAACAGTCACTTATGGGGCTGAAACATGGAACATTATACACTAGAAGGAAACCATAGAATGGCTCAGCCAAAGCATTGTAATAACAATGTAAGCAAAGGAAAGAATGAATTTAGCAAACTAAACAGCTTTTGGAATGATAATGATGCTTCTTAAAATTATAAAAGGTATCTTTACCAGTTGAATTTTCAATAATTTTTCTTGAAAGTTATTGAAAAAACGTTCATTTTCATTGCAATGTGTCCATAAATGAGAGAGAAAAGCAGATGTTTCAAAGCATATGTGCAGCATCTTTAACTCAATGTATCATACCAGCCTTCAGCTAAGAGCATTTTTATGGATGCTCCCAAAGAGACAAGTGTCACTCAAAATGAGGAGTGTCAGCGACTATGCAGCAGTTAAAACTTATCAACAAAATAGGTGCATTTTTAATGCAGTTGTTTGAATTTGGTCTTTATAATCTACTTTATAAGATTCTTTGGGAATAGTTTATTTGTGAATTTGCATCAAATCTCCTGTAATTTTTCATTTACTTTGGATAATCATAGAAGATATAAAATTCATCAGATACATTTTTCCATTAAAAAATCATGAGGTTTAAGAGAATACAAAATTCTCATTTCTATTTTTTAAGTTGAAATATGAATAAGTTGTTCGGGTACCTTATGATTAATTACATAAAAAAGATTTCCAAATGAGGTCACAGTATTTTGCCCACTTCCATGTTCATAACTAGGATTAGTTCAGCTGTTAAAAGAAAAGTCATCAAATTTGGTGTTAAACCAATTTAAAATTATGGTGTTCTTGTATCTTTCCTTTCCATTATGATCTGTGTGAAAAATCAGGCTGATCACAGGAGAAAAGCCTATCATGAGTGTCTCTATCATTTGAGGACAATTCCATTGTTGAATGTACCAATGATGTTTTTTGTATCCAGTGTTCATACTATGAATTCTTAAAGCTAGGAACTTGAAGAACACTTCCTTGTTTGCATCAAAGCTGAGTGAGTTTTCCAGTTCACTGGTATAGGGGTATCTGGTAGGATGCATTTATTCATGGATACCACTCCTTGGTTACAAAGCTCATCCACACTGTGTTTCAAGTTTTTCTCAAAGTATCTATCCCAAATCACATAAATTCTGGCAACTGATTCAAACTGGGTTACGAGGTATGGATAGAAAATATTAATCTTATATATGATCTTTGAAGATTATCTGGACTTTGGGTGACAACGTGAACTAATGCAGCACCATTATACAGCTTAACATAAATGTCAGGAGCAGCCTGTACTTGATCTAAATCTCTTCCAAGGATTCCCACATGGTCAAATTCCTTCCCTGGTCTCAACTGATCCATATCTGAGATGGGTAGTTGGTCAGGCTGACATGTCATTTTCACGACAGAAGAATTCTTCAAAGTCTCTTGCATGGATATGATGAGATATGTAGTCTTGAAAGCAATGAACAATCCTCTTTTAGAAATGAGAATTGTGCTTGAGATTTCTTCAGTTGGGAGGATGGTAACCTGAATATCTCAAACTGATTTTCTATCATTGTCTCACTCCAATATTTGCTTGAATCTTTCTAAGTCTCTTATCAGTGAATGCTCAGTACTGCTTGGTTCCTCTTCCGTGAATAGTGTAGAGCTCCTGTGCTGTTGAATCTGACATAACAGCCTTGGTGTCCAGGGTGAGCATATAAGATAATTAATGAACAATAAAATGACACTCAGTGAACTGCTTATAAAGTGTTGGTTAATCTATTTCTTATCTGACCATGTCATGTATATGCACAGGTAACCACCTGGCATAGATGGTGTGATCCAGGGCAAAGAGTTGCACAGCCATCTACTAGTGAACCTGAATGTACAGCTTACAGTCACCATTCTGATAAAGAAGATTAAACAAAGCATGAGGAGTTGTAGCTCAAGTGTAGAGGACCAGTACTTGAATTGTAGATGCTCACACCACTCATCAAACGAAAGGTGGTCAGAATTGTTTTCAATGTATGCTTCATATGCCATCAGACACAGAGGGCTCAATGCTGTAACAATGACCTGATGGGTATAACAGAAACATGTCAGATGAGAATACTTGAATATGGTATCTGCCCGGTCAGATGAAGTCACCCTTGCCTGCATTGTTGTCTACTTATCACCAGTAAGCCAGTCTCTCTTTTACAAAATTCATTTCAATGTGCAGACCACCTATCACAACCACAATTTTCTCTTTACCATGAGTTTACGGGTGTTTCCATTGCCGATATTTTGATATGGCGAACAGTGGCTGGTCATAGGAGAACACAGGGGCTTATGTGGGATTTAGATGATTGATGGCCAATATAATCACATCCATAGCATGCAGCATCATTGCCATTGTGTGAGCTGTCTCATACATGGAACTAAGGCAATAGAGCGAAAGTACTCCCTGATATACAATGTGGACTTTTTGTGATCATGAAATAAATTCATCATCTTTAAGGGTATCCTTTCCCAATAAGATAAACAGTTTTTAAAATATGATGTAAATATCAATAATATTTGAATTAAATACTTTAAAATTCTATATATTTCAATTATACATTCTGGCACATATTCAATGAGTAATTCCACATCAAACCACCTGATTAGATTCTGCGGAAAAAAAAAAAAATCACAGGTGTTCCTAAACCAAACTTATAGAGAAATCCAAAATATTAGGTATCTCTACTATTTGAATTAAGAATCTTTATGTGTTTTGCTGAATAAGCCTTTCTGCCAAACCTTCTGGCATTTATAGCTCCTTTGATAGGTACAGTTTTGAAACTTTGTGACTAACTTTCTCTGTAGAATTCAAAAACATAACCTGATCAAGTCTATCTTGTGTACTTTTCCTACTACATGGCTCTGAAAATGGCAGAAAATTCCAAACATAAAAAGATGATGCCCATGTCAAGAACTTCTCACAAATAATATGCAAGATAAGGCACAGTTTTTTTCTATCATTCATAACATATCAATGTCATGTGTATGAAGTAAGTATATTACTATTATAGGAATGTCAGAACAACTGCTTGAAATGTGCTTAATTTTCATTTCCTCATTCGACCAACACTTTCATACTTTCACCATGTATTCTTATATATTAGAAGATGATCTGACAGAAGTTTGGTGTAGTTGAACTTTGTTGTGTAATGATTTTAAATGCATATGGGGGAGGTGGTGCTGAAGAGTTTGTAGCTTGAGAAACAATGTCAGTTCTCAGTTTGACCCAATTTCTAAAATCTGGGTGTTATTTTGTCACTGTAGCTGAAAAGTTTGTTCTACTATGTTGTAAAGTACTAATTTGCAGGATTTTTGTGCTTAAAAAAGAATTATTTCTACTTCATTTCTTCTTCAAACCTTTACAGAAAAATAAAGAGGGCAATCTAAAATGGAAGGATGCATCAGATCAAATGTCTCCTTATCTTATTTTGATCTCAATATATCATAGTTGGCTGATACTTCCATAGTTTTATCACATCTTGCAGGATCCTTACAACATGTGACCATAACTGAAGTAAATAATGGAATGATTGATTGACTTTCAAAACAGTCTAATTCTGGTCTGAAACAATTAAAATGAACAATTTAAAAGTCTTTTAGACTATTTTCTCTCTGGAAGAAGAAAAAATGGAAGTCACTAAAAACTTCCCTCAAAGTGGTGCTCCATGTGGAAATATCTGAATGAGCACTCAGGAAAATGCAGAAGGAATTGAATGATTACTTGAAAAATTAACAAAAAAAACAAACAAAATTCAAGATTTTATGGCAACTGAAATGCACACAAACAAACAACAATTAAGTCATAGAAGATAATATCAAACTATGATAGTACCTGTGAAAAATGATAGGATTATCTACGTAAGCATCTGTTATAAAGCCAATTTTTTTACTTTCAAATAATTCAAGGTAGGCTGGGAAGGTACAGCTAAATTAAATTTCATACAATTTTGACATTTTTTCAAAGTCAATTTTCCAGTAAGTATATCAGTAAAGTCCTGTAAATGCCTAAAGGCTTAGGAGAATGAAAAATTTTTATTTCAATTCTTTTTCTAAACCTTGAAGATGTCCTATTTCTTATTATTTTCCTACAATGAACTTTTGGATTTATTTTGGAAAAGAAAAGAAAAAAAAAAAAATGACTCATTCAAATAATCAGAAAAATTGAACTATAAATAATTCATCCTAGCCATAAGAATGACATTTTACACAATTGTGTTATCTTGACATAATGATTATCATACCTGACTACCAACCCATTGGACGCAGGTTAAAATCACACCAGATCTTTGTTGTTAATTTTATAAATCGGTTTGATTTAGCATGACTCTTTGGACTGAACAGACAAACAAGCCAACCAACACAATGACAGTAATAGATAGAAATTATCCAGATAAAGTCAGAATAGAAAAACTGAATAATTCAAAAATACAATTTTAAAGACTGATCAGATCATTGATATATAATACAAAATTACAACTCAAAGTTTAAAGAGTTTTCTTTCAGACTTACTCATCTTGCCACACGGACACTTCCTTGGGCCACTTCGAGGACAAGGCCCACACCTACCAGCATGACACAACTGTTCACATGTATGATTCCCGCAACTTAATAATTTGCCACAAATCTTTAAAAAGAAAAATAAATAGATAAAAAAAAAATTCCTTGAGAAAGCCCTAAAAACTGCAATCTTAATGATAATTAAAAATTATTGGTGAGTAAAATGAAAATAGTAATGTAAAGATTAGGATAAAATTCCATTATTATTCACTCATTCTAGCAAAGTGTATATTAATGAAAGTTTTAGCAAATAAAAAAGTCCTTATTTTTGCACCATGATTTCTAATGAAAACTAAAATTTAAGTTCCAATACTTTTGAAAATTATGAAGTGTATATTTCATATTTTTTAATATTACCTTAATGATTCAAGATAATTTTGCAGAGAATGATAACATGAAGTTACAATGTCTACTAAATAAAGTGAGAGGCCAATACTTTTTGACAATCAAAAATAGAGATGGAGTCTGGCAAATAGGATATAAAAGCTCATAGAAGAGTATTCCTTGCCAACTGTACAATTTTCATTAGATGAAAGTTATTTTTTCATGAATGGTCAGCAGTAATTCATGTCTAATCCAGATTTTTTTTTTTGGATGTAGTACTTCTAATTTAAACAATTAGTATTGACTAAAGAACTATTAGCAATCCAATAATTCTAGTTCATTTTTTTTAAGAAAAATTACATAAAAACCATGTAATTACTAAGAGGGGAATGTCATATATATTGTACAGGAATTTATATTATCAAATCTTGTCCATTAGATAATTTTAAGATAAAGGATGAAAATAACTCTGAAAAATATGCTGGTAGATAACACTGTGCAACTTTACAAAAACCTTTTTTCTTTTGTCCTAGATAATAAGAATTATTTACTGATTGATTATGTGAAAAAAAATATAGAAAACGTCTATTATTCTCTTTAAACTTTGCTTTTGTGATGAGAACATTGATATTAGGTAATTTATCTATTTTGCCTAAGACAGCTTAGGGAAGAGATTTGAATGCTGTGAAAAATGTGACATTGTTCATCTCCACAGAGAATTTGGATGGCTATAGCCAGTCCCACCTTTGGTAGTGCATCAAAGTGTCCCTGATGTCATCAAGGCAAAAATAACCATCAGAAATACAACCATTTTGAAGTCTCTGATGACCTCTCAGCTATACTAATCATATTTCCAGCCTCTACCAAGGTCTAGACACTGTTGTGCTGCAATTGAGATGAGGTGCCAAGGATTTGTTTTGATCCTTGATAGGTATGTGAAATATGTCATCGCATATCTTAGCAGATGCTGCCAAAAAGAACTGAGGAAAAAGTCAAACTGGTGCCTTAATCAGACTTGAGTGAAAGAAAAATATCACCAAAACTAATCTTTACTTGTTAGTCAAACACTGATTACTAAACAATATCTTGCATTAACCTTTCAAATTACAGTGTAAACGTACTGACAGTACACAACTTCAGGTGTACGCATTTACCTGTTATTACAATAAATGGGAATATTCTCATGAAATCTGTAGGATATTGAGAAACTTTCCAAAGAAATCCTTATGATATGTAAGTTGAAAAATATAGATACATGTAGATGGATAGAGAAAGTTTTAGGTTATGCAATTACAGGATTCTCCTTAACAAATAAAAATAAATTTTTATAGAAATTTGTTTTATTTACTTTGTCACACTGCCACTGCGGAGTTGCACAAAGTCGGGTACTAATTTTATTACCACAGAAACACTTCTGTTGACTGGTCCTGGTACATGGAAGGCAATCTCCTGCAAAGAAATCAAAGAATTCACTAAATTTGTGAGAGTATGCATTTTAAAAATATTTCAAAACATTTGTTGTTATCAATGGATGTATAAAATGAAAGGGTTAGAAAACAATTCCCTCTTATAAAGTACTATTTAATACTCATGATATTTATCAGTAAAACTTTATCCCTGAGTGGAAAAGTCAAGAGTTAGAGAAAAACAAAAAGGTCACACTGTTCATTACATAAGGAGTATTGATTTAGCATGAGTTGGTATCAAACCATATACTGGGAGGAATCGAACACACTAACAATGGCCAGCAAAATTAGTTCTGATCACTTTTTTAGAATAAATATTATTTATTAACGTAGCAGTTTGGTATTGGAGCATTAATAGTGATAGATCCAATGAGGATCAATCCCACTAACAACGGCCAGCAAGATTGGCTTTTCTTTTTTTTTTTTCTTTTTAAAACAAATCTAGTTTTGAGAATTTGAGAAGGGTCAAGAACATTCAAAGAGTTTTTATTTTTGGTCAATTGAACTCCTTTGTATGTATTGTCGACATGATGTTTTGGCCAACCCATTCTACAACCTTCTTCAGGAGTACTATCTGAACGTAATGGTGTAAACAGAATTTTTCATTCCCTATCCTAATGGTAGCAATACTTAAAACATAGGATTTGGGTGATATCTTTTTCTTTCCTTGTTAGGCACGGATTTCAATACCTTGTCCCTCTGTAACTGAAGATTCTTCAACTGCTAAAAAAGGCCAAAGGTTTCATCAATAAATCTTGATTTTTAAGAACATGGCTGATGAACTAGCTTTAATGAAGAAAGAGTATATTGTCATTTTGAACTGACTGAGTAAAAATGTATAATTTAAACATCTTAGAAATTTTATGAAAAGTGTTTTGTATCAAGATACAATTTCTGCTCATCAATCAAAACAGTGGAGAGAAAAATGGTTTATTTTAATACACTTCAACAGCATTAACTTGTCTGAAATTGATACAGGTAATATATTTTGGTGTGAAGTTTGAGAATATGGAGAAAAAAATAGTTCCCTAATATGCAGAGCAGAATAAGAGGAAAACAGAAGTAACCATCAAAAAGTGTCTTTGGACCCAAAAATCTAACCTTAACAATATCCAGTAGCTAAACCTTTGTTAGCAATTACTGCCCAAAGATATTTTCATAAGACCAACTCTTTGCAGCATTCTTGTAAAATTTTCATTCATTACGAACCCCTTTCTGAGGTTCATTTGATGATAACACTTCTTCAAACTTTTCTATAAATTTACATCAGCCTTTAATTCTGATAGCCCAACATCTTTCACCTTCAACATTGTGGCAAAAAGAATAAATGATCATTGAATATATGCCAATAGAGTAATGATTCAATCACCTGAAATACTCAAGTACCACTTTAAAGTCTGCACCTCAATGCCACACATATACACATTAATTTTTTGTCTAACCCGATTTGTGTATGATATTTCTTGGACTAAAGTCACAATCATTTTAATAGTGCTCCTGTAGTTCACACAATCAGAATGCTGTTTAATTCATTTTTTTGTAGTGTAGTAAGGTCCCTGACTATAATGACCATCTCATAGAAAGAAGTTGATACTGCAAATGACTTCAGTTGAATCATATTCAATTCTTTTTTAATATTCTTTTATTTTAAATCAGAATTTATTACCTGTGTATACTAAAAAGATTTCACATCACAAAATTTATTACCTGTGTATAAGAAATATATGTCACAGAATTATATTGAACATTTTTCAAGTATCCGAATACGCACCTAGATGTCATAGCAGCACTTGACAACAATAACTTGATTATACTGATCATACATAGAACTCTCTCAATTTAGTATTGTCTGACTTCCATCTCTCTTCAAACTTATAATGCATTTTTCTCATTAGGGGGAGTTCTTTGACTTCTTTTAAAAGTAATGCTGATCCAGAGAGAAAGCGAGAAAGAGAGAGATCCAGTCATTGCTGCATTGTTTGAAGGATTATCAAAAATATGCATCTATTTCCAGCATCAAGTTAATCTTTGACATGATATTTTAATCAACCTTTATATTGCCAAAAAAATGTGTTGAGGTTTTGAGCCATTTCACGAGTAAAAACAGTGTAAGTCACTCAAAGTACTCGCAGTTTTATTTTCAAGAACTATGAATAACTGTATCATAGATCTCTTCATACTTTAAGTCTGTATGACTCTCAGAGACGTCCTATTTGACTAAGTACTCATAAACAGAGGCTGAGGATAAGATTTTTCTTTTTTTAAGTCAGTGAATGGCAGGGGGATTTTTGTAAAACATTAATTCGTTCAACTTTTCTGGATTTTAGGTTGCCATTTCTGGTGCCATTTTTTCTTACAAGTATGGGGCAAAAAATAAATCTGATAAAAAGATATTACAAAACAGTGAAATATTTGTATATAAAGGGATGGTTAAAACCAAAGTAGGATATAAACTGTAGTAATTTATGCTTTCTTCGATAATTTGCAGTCTTTGATAATTTAATGGGATTATTTTGGAGAGTTTTGTGGCACCCAAAAAAACACATCATGGAAAATATCCTGTAGACTATAAATAAAACATAAAAAGTTTAGGAAATCATAAATTTTTGAATTTGGTCATAGAGAACAAAGATTTTGGCATTCATAGACCTAAAGCAACTAAAAGTTGGTATGAAGGTAAAAGCTAGTCAAAATTAATAAAAAAAAGTATATTGCAAATATTGATAATGTAAGAAAAAGCACTTTTCAGCTTACCTTCATGACACGGCAGCTGACATTGATGCTGTTTACAAGGCAACAAATGTTTGCATGGCTGACCACAGGACCAAGTTTTATCAGAGCAGCGTCTTATTTGACTAGGTGCACGCTGACAGTAGCACAGAACTTCCACTGTTTTGGGACATGGAGGACACGGTCCTACACAAATAGACAGAAGCAGAATTTTTCTCACAATAATACACACACACAGAGTTAGATATCAAAGTTGAAATATACAAATTTAAGATTAATCTTAAACCCAAGACGTATTCATAGAGCAATATCATTTGACTTTCTTAGATGAAGCATTCGTCAATTATTATCAATTCATAGAGCACACTACATCTTTTTAGATGTTTCATATACTGAATAAATGAAAGAAATACCTCAAGTTATATCATATTTTCTTTATATTGATGAGTTCAGTTTAAGTAAATCTTAAATTTTTAACAATTCCATAACTTAAATGTGTACAAAAAAAATTGAAGAAAGCTTATCAAAAGGACGCATCGTAATTTATTGCACAAGAAATAACTTTTTGAAGGGTTTTTCAAAATATAAAATCAAGTAAATTTATTCAGGTTATTGGAAAGTAATTGACTGTAGATGTTAAAGCTTTTTGCTGCTATGTCTGGGCAAGTCAGAGTGGTTTGACCAAGTACTCTCATTCACCCACTCATTTCTGTGAAGCATTGTGACATGCCAGCGGAAAGACATTTTCATGGAACTAAGAGCATTAGTATGCAGTGCAGTAGCCTCAGCTGAAATTTGAACTGTTCACTAATTTTGTTTTCTGTGCTTCTGATCATTACAAACACCCCATAACAATGACACAAAATGGCTTCAAATATAAGTAATTTTATTTCATTTTTTTTTCTTTTTTATTGTAGCAAAGTTGTGGGATACACTAGTTCTTATGCAATCCTCAAAGTTAAGCAATATCAAGCCTGGTCAATACCAAGATGGGTGGCTGTGTGAGAATACTAAGTTCCATAAGTGAGAATGGTGAAGTGCTTGTCACCTCTGTCTATTTCACAGATCACAAGCCAAGATTTGTGATGAGGGGATGCCAGGCAGGAACAGCCGATGCTGTAGTCAGCATAGGGGCTCTAGTTAGTTAACTTTTACAACTTTTAGAAGACAAGTATGGAAAACCTTCCAACTTCCAATTTTCATGTGTTATATGGGAGTTCAAACAGGACCCTAATAAAGCTGAAAGACCAAGGAATATAAATTTTACCATTGGGGATACTCCAGTGTGTGCAGACTGTCAGATTTTTGGCTTCAAAAGTTTGCAAGTGAAGATTTCAGTTAAAAAAATCAGTACAGAGCCAAAACCATTAATAATGATGACTTGAAAAATGAGTTAAAAAATGATTGAAAAAACTAAAACATCATTTGGAACTATTTCAAATCATTTAAGAGTTATTGTCAAAAAAAGAAAAAGAGAGACATAAGTATATCTTCACTGATGTTCAACAATAGAAAATAAAAACAGATCTTGCATAATAAACAGAGAATATTTGCTCAAAAGCTAGATATGGGTGAGAAACTGAAATATAACACAAATTTTGTTATCATATCTGAAAGGTCATTCAGTGAAATAGGAATGATTTGATAAATCATAAGCTTCTTTTTCGGTGGCCAAACAATTAGTGCATATCAATATGTAAATCTGCTTGGTGGAGTACACTGAAAACTCAAACAGACATAGGAAGAGTATCATTTTGTTAAATCATAATATCTCTCTTTATATTGCGCAAAGTATGTAAGTAAAATTGAATCAGTTGACTATGGAGATTTCATAACACCTTACTTGACCTCTAACAGATTACCATTTTCCAAACCTCTAGATTATTTCCTTACAGGCAAGAAGTCCATCAATCAGGATCAGATTGAAAAGGCCTTCAATAAATTTATTGGTTCTTCAAAATAAAGAATTCTCCAAGTAGTGAACTTATGATTTGTTGCCAAAAAATGCTTAAAGAAGAATATTAAGATTGAATAAATTTTTTTCAATTAGTTTTTTTACTCTGTTTAAATAAATTAAAATAGATTGAAGAAGAAAAAAATCATATATCCATGTCCATGTGAGTGGAAAAGATGTGAGGGAAAAGCTGACAATATGGAAAAGGAAAAAGACTTGAGACTACTTTGTACAACTTGAATTTTTTTTTATTCAAGAGTGTAATGCCGTATGTTTCTCCTGTCCTGGATTTTGTCTTTAACTTGTCTCAAGGGCTAGTTTGTGTAGCAAATCCACATCCCACTATTTATTTCCCACTCTACTCTAAAACAATTTAACTTCAGGAGTAAAAAGTTGTATGTATCAAGCACTCTATGAAATAAATCCATTACATATCAGAAGTGGCTTTATATTATTGATATATTATACTGCAAGCCTGATTTGTACCACATATACTATGTATATGTATATATACATATATATATATATATATATATATATACACACATATATATAAATAATTTTCTGCAAAATTCCAAACAAAAATCCTACTAACAACTAAAAAAATTTAATTTGGAGGTATAATTATGCAAAAAATAATCTTTCACCATTGGAAAATATATGCAACAAGAACTAATGATGAACCTGTTATGATGATTAATACCTACCAGGATGACATAATAACAGACAGGTATGCCCACAAGAAGGCTGCAACTGTTTCCCACAAGTCTGTCCACAAGAGTGAGGCACCAGCCAAGGATCAAAAGTAGGATCTTCTTCTTTACCACAAAAGCAAGTGTAACGAACAGGACAATCCTTTTGTTGATATTCATATCTACATTTAGGACTGAAAAATGAATTATGTTCATTGATAAAATCTTTTAGAAAAAAGGATACATTATGTATACATGTACATGGAAGCAGAAATATCCACAAAAAGTAGAAGTAGTTCCATCAGAATATATATTACCAATTGATATATTCACTTATGCTTTTTGAAATTTTTGCTAAAACAATTTTTCTATATTCAGCTAAAAAGATATAGGTTTGGAATTTTATTTTATTTTATTTTATTTTTTACATAGCAATCATCTATGTATGTGACATAAAATGAGAATCAAATTTTCCTGTAAAATAAAACATACATCTATAAAATACTGAAAGTCAGATTCTATTTGTCTGTACACTCGATAGCTGAAACTGCACATTCTAGCCAGTGGTATTGAATCAAAGACCCTCTAAGATGCGCTAACTTCCTATTTTGAGAATTTATTCTGAAAATCTTCCAGATCAAGTAGAGAAAAGAATTATAGCATCAGTAACAACAACAAAAAATTCACAATTAGTATATTATTGTTCCTCCTCGGGCTTTTATGATGGCTTGAATTTTTTTGAGGCATGAACTTCTCAGATGAAAAGCTAAATTTTCTATCAAGCTGGTTTCAGGTTTCTCAACCAGCAGTAGACAGATCAGCCTTGGAGGATGGTGCTTTGTGATGGACCATTTTTCAACTTCCAACCCTTAATTTTCAACCTGATTGAAACCTGGACTGTTTGCTGGCCATATCATCAAGTTGATGTGTCTTTCCTGAAGAAAAGCTTTAACACTATTAGTTCTGTAGCAAAATGCATCATCATCCTGAAAAATGACTTCATCACAAAACCTATTTTCTATCGATTGATTGTAGAGACAATGCCTGCCATCTCCCCTGGTCTTTTACCTGACAAGCAACACCATATCATAATATTGATCTGGAAAAAAATACACCATCAATTTGAATAATATGATTTAGTTCGTTTGAGGTATATCACATGAAGCCAGAATTTTCAGCTATTAAATAAGAATTATTTTTTGTCACATTGAAGATTTGCTTATTGTCTGTGGAGTAAAAAATCTGGGTGAACCTCTTGTAAGTATAGTGATTCCATAATTTTGCCAGGGGTCATAGACCACATCATACATATACACAATATATATATATATATATATATATATATATATATATATATATATACATATATACACATATATATATATATATATATATATATCAAGAAAAATTGATAGAAATATCATATGCAACAAATTCTGCAAATTAGACAAATATGATATAAAAACTAAGTAGTTATGCATAAAATTGAACTTTCTTCAATTTGGAAAAATTATATCAAGTTTTGAGAAATTATTTCAAAGATTGAAATATGCTAATATGTATAAAAAAAAAACTTTTTCAATACCTATTAAAAAAATTAATAGCAATAAAATAAATGAAAGTGTATAAATAAAATTAATAACAAAATTATAAAATCAAAATATATAAAAAGTGTTATGAAATTATACCAAAAATAAAAATTGAATTTACAAATAGTAAAGTTCTTCAAAACAATTTGTAATGAAAACAATATAAGAAAAATGACAACAAAGAAGTAAATGTAAAAATAAAATAGTAGATATTTACCAATACCAAGGGACTGATGAGCTATCACCAAAGGAATTTTGTTTTATGTTTTGCTGATGTACACCTTCATGAACCCATTTCTGAATACATTGGATGTGAAACATGCAGTAACATCCAAGACAATTCCAGATCTACAGGAAAATACAATAACAATGATCTTTGAACTGTTTCCTCACCAAAAAATATTTCATGACAAAAATTAACGTCAGTAAATGATCTACACATATGAAATGCAATGTGTATCCATATATACATAAATATACATACATGTGTTTTTTTAGCATGATACTTTTCAATGAGCACATATATACTACACTCTGATCTTAGGCAGAATAGCAGAAGGACACTTTGATTCCATAAAGAGCACACAGATACTCCGGCATTTGTGACAGTTACTAAGCTAGCACTTTTTATGAAAAACTCAAAAAATAAAGATAAATCTAAAACTTACACTACCTGAAATAGCCGCCCTGATTGGCGGTAGTAAACTGTGAAAAAAAAAAAAATGGTAATTTCTGTGGGTGCATTCTTTGAAATATTAAAAGAAGATTAAATTTGTAACCAAACTCCCCCAGAGTTTAATAAAAATTGGCAAGCTAAGTGAGTTTTTGCTCAAACCTCCAGAAATTAAATCCATTTTTCAAAATTCAAATTGGAGGAGAGCTATGATATCCGGAAATTATGTTTACAAGTTTAGAACCATGGGGCTCTACAATAGTAGTTTAATGTAGTGTGTCCTAAAAAAAGTCTTAATAATTCAAAAATTGAAGGAGGGGGGGGGTTCCCCATAGCAAATCACAATTCAGAATTTTTTTCTCCACAACTTTTTTGAGGTACCCTGTATCATATGTAACCATCAGATATTTGTATTCTTTATAGCTGAATAAGTAGGCTGAACATAACCGATTTTCATACATTTTCCTACCCCAGCCATGTAATTAAAGGGCTATAATTGATCCTTCAACAACTGAATTAAGTTTTCCTTTACTTTGTTCAAAATGAAATATTAACAATACAAATTAATGATAAAATGGAATTCAAAATACAAACACGATTGTTCACCTCAAATGCAGCCACATTAATGTGTACTAATATTCTTATTATAGTTACTGGGTGTTAATGAGACTAATGTTTCATTCATGCATCTATCATATATGGAGCTAAAAATGAAACTCTCTGATAAACCTTGATCTTTAATAAGACATTTTCTTTAATACAATCAAACAATAGAAATCCTTTGACTCAAAATGAAATTTAGGAAAATTGTGTAATAAAAAAATTCATCTAGCTGGACAAATTTAAGTGTAGTTACATCTAGATTTTTCATGAAGCTATGATAAAGCCAAAGTTTCAAGGCTTCATTATCTCCAGTGTCAACATAAATTGTTCCATCTTCAAATTCTTGGTGGTTCTCATTATTGAAGCTTATACTTGAATTGCTTGAATAATCTTGAAATACATATAAACATTACATTATTAAAGGTATATTGAATGCTCAATTGGCAATAACGATAGAAAAATATAAAGTATTGTGGGTATATATCTTACATGCATAACTCTTTCTTTCATTTGGAGTGGGAATAAGAAATTTACAATAAACTTGGTGGAGACATATATACCTTATTTGCCAGCATATAAGATGCCCTGTGGTTTTACAAGAACATCTTTTAGTAAAAAAGATTTTAGTGCATTTCATCATAAATTTATTGAAAATTATTTTAGTATTTTTTCAATAGGTGACCCTTTTCTATATAAAATTCAACCCTGAAAATTGATTGAACAAATGGTTAAGGAGTTATGACAAATGAAAATTCCTTTACATTTATACCCCAAAGCTGCAAACATGATTTTACCAAAGTTGGCACTTCATAACTATACTATCTAAGAAATCTAGCTGAAATTTGGTACCATCATTGTTTTCCACTCAAAACATTTCTGGTATTATTTCATGTGATTTGGAAGTTATGGTTCCTTCAATATGAGGAAAATGGCTTTTTAGGAAGGGTGCTGGATTTTTGGTCAGCCATAGAAACTACTCTAAAGTTGTTAAAATGGAAATTCCATTGGATCATATTCATTTGATTTATTTGAGTCAAAGATTGGAACAAAGTTTAGAAGCGTTGAATACGTTTTTGTAGATCAAAACATAGGACCATTACAGTAAAAACCAAAAATTTTAAGGGTTTTTTGAAAGCATAGAAAGTAACGTAGTTGTAAAAATGGTTGAAATTTTAATGAATTATAGTTCAATCTATTCTCTTTCATTCCTGAAAATTTGAAAAGTCTCACTCATATTTAACTTGGCCAAACTGACATAGAAAGTATTACATTTCAGAGAATTTTTTTTTTCAGAAAAAATTTAAAGGAGGATCAATAAATTCATCATTAGCCTCTTAGTGTCCATTGTTGTAAGATTTGGCAGATCTCTCTATTGCAGAGAGATCTGGCTAATCTGGGGGAAGGTCTAATTCCAACAACTGATATTATTAAGTCAGTATTTTCTGAATGTGTCTAGTTTTTTTTAGTTTTTTTACACCATCTTTTTTTCTGCCGGGCATAGTTTCACACATGATCTCTTGGGATCCACGTTGAGAATTGTGAGGTCTAGGTATGTCTGACACTCTAGCTACATGACCAACCCATTGAGTTTCCTAATGGATTTTATGATATCTCTGACTCTTGTTTTCCCTCTAAAATAGTGTGCTGTCTTGCAATCTCTCCGTGTGATGTTGAGCCTGATTCTCTCTTATGCATGTTGCATTGTTTTCAGTTTGAGGATCAATCTTTTGGTTAGCTTCCATATTTCAGCTCCATAGGCGGAGACATTGGTTGTATGCTCTTCTTTTTAGGACTAAAGGGATGACCTAGTGAAGTCTTTTCCAGCTTTTTTGAGTAGATTGGTGATGTTATCTGGTCCTGGGTCCTTTTCCTTCTTTGATGCCTTGCTTCATCTCCTCAAACTAGTTACTTGTGACTTATCTTGTTCATTGATCTGTGTTCCTTATTCAGAGGAACAGAGTTTTTTGTAGAATTCTTGGGCACCTTTGACAATTTAGTTCCTATACGTTGTTAGATCTCGATTTTCTCAAAGCATACTTCAAAGCATTATAACCTTTGAAATCTCAACTGGGGATACTTATTCGAGAGGCAAATCAGCTCTGAACATTAAGCTTGATTAAACAAACAGTTCAGAAGTTATGACAAATTAAAATTTGCTTAAATTTGCATTTCGCAAGCTGCAAGTATAGTTTTGCCAACTTTGGCACTTCATAACTTTGGTACTTAAGAATATATATAGTTCAAATTAGGTCACACTCAAAACAGCCATTTCTTTATTTTATCACTATTCTGTGTGTTTTGGAAGTTATGGTAGAAAATGTCAAATATTTTTATATGCTTTCAATATAAGTATATGTTTTCATGAAAAACAAAATTTTCTTTAAAAATGAAGTGTACATAATCTTCTGTATCAAATATTGCTATTGATTTATTTTGATAGCAAAGGGGAAAATAACGAAAAGAAATCAGATATTCATTTATTTTTAACATGTACAAACATGGCTCTTACACTTTGATAGAGAGAGGGGAGTAAAGGCCAAAGTTCTTAGAAAGGGGAACAGTAGGAGAGAAAATTTTCCACTGCCGAGACAAGTTCTGAGGAACTTCTCTAAACTCTTTCACCTTCTGTAGAAATGATACAAAGTAACTACCCCCTCTTTGACTAAATGAAAAAGTCAGCAGCCAACAACATTTTTATAATCTCCAACATTGGAAGACATGAATAAATAAACTTCAACAATGAAAAATTTCTGTCAACAGATTTTACTAGTAGGGGTAACTGGCATTACCCGGAGAAAATAACTTCAAATATAAAAAAACAGAAAAATATGAAATTTCATAGGGATTTCATAAAAGAGAAAAACAGAGAAAGAGAAAAAAAAAAAAAGTCAATTTTTATCCCTGAGAGGGGAAAGAAAACTTCCTCAATTTTCATTGCTTGAGGGGGAAAAAAACATCCAATTTTAAGTCCTAAAGGCTCCCACTGACTGACCCCTAAAAAGTTTCCACCATCCCCCAATTTCGACTCTTAAAGAGAAAAAAAAAAAAGAATCTCCACAGAAGGGAGGAGAATAAATAAAAAAATTAAAAGTCACCCCACCTGATTTAGACCCCTAAAACCCCCCCCCCCCGAGCCGATTGTGACAACTAAAAGAAAAAAAAAGTTCCACCCTGATTTTGACCTGTAAAGGGAGAGAAAAAAAATCCCTGCAATTGACATTTAAAAGGCTCCCCCCCCCCATTCTAATCCCTTAAAAGATCCCCTCCTTTTTTAAAAAAAAAGGAAAAAAGTTCCCCCTTAATTATGACCTCTAAAAAGTAAAAAAAAAAGTTAGTTTACTTTTGAACTATGAAAGGGAAAGATGTTTCCCTTCATTTCTGACTCTTACAAAAGAACAAAACAAGAAAAAAAGTTCCCCCTTGATTATGACCTCTAAAAAGTAAAAAAAAAGTTAGTTTACTTTTGAATTATGAAAGGGAAAGATGTTTCCCTTCATTTCTGACTCTTACAAAAGAACAAAACAAGAAAAAAAAAGAGAACAAACTGACTCTTAGCTAGATTTTCTCTTTCTCTACCACACACGTATACATTCTCTCTTATACAACCTTTTTTCAGCAATATGAATACTTTGGAACACTTACTAACAAATGCTTTTGATTTCACAACTACATCATAGCTACCATATATAAAATAGGTGTACAGTGTAGCATAATACTTGCATTGTAAATCAACTTGATAGTGTTGGAATTAAAAAGAAAAAAAAAAGAAGCCTATGTTTAATTCTGAGGTTGAGTTAATATCCCTACCCCACAATGAAAGCTCAGGAACTTTCTGTTTGGATGTGATGCTCATGATGACAGACAGACAAAAAGGTACATGAATTAGAGACAATGTTCAGTTGCCACAAAAGAAATATATAGAGCAAAAATATAGAACTAAACAATGTGTGTTAAGGTTGGACAAATTTCCTGCCAAGTGAAAGGCTGAAAGGAGTCATTGTACATCTGGTATCCACGTACACCTCTAGACTTTGGCAGAGATGGTGGCAGTGCAGTAAGAGATGTTTATCTGAGAAGACATGCAGCTGACCTCATAATTGGAAAGCTGTACCAGTCATTTTAGAAGCTTTTGGAGTTGTATGAAATGAAAAAAAAAAAAAATGAAAAATTGGTACCTGGAGGAAGAAGAGGACCACTCTTAGTAATGACAGGTTTCTAAAAGGTGAGGTGATGAACAACCTCACAATATCAGCTACTGCATTGGAGAAAAACTTCACTGATCATCTGCAGAATGTGGCTGTGAAGACAATACAACATTGTTTACAGAAACTTTCATTAGGTCATAAACTGCCTTATGTGTAACTAATATCTTGCACAATGAGAATCACAAAAACTCCTTCCTCCAGCTGGGCCAAGGTATGAGATTTCTCTTCAGTCTTAAGCTTATGTTGTCCTACAGTAAGACTCAGAAACAGAGAGATACAACAGCTTAAATGACAGGAATAGCTTATCAATTGAGTGGTCAGCTGCATGGACAGCTTTTGGTTCACTGCCACCATCTCTGCCTTATCACAAAATCTAGAAGTGTATGTGGTTACCAGATATATGAAGACTCCCTTCTGCCATTTGCTTGGTAGGGAATCAAGTCCAACCAAAACACACTTTACTTGTCTAGTTTTATTTTGCATTTTTGATGTATACATATGTATCATAATGATTTTACAAAAAAATGTAATGATTGAGTTTCAGCTTTCACTCCCATTAAATAATTTCTATTCACTTGAAAGATGAAAAAAACTAAGCTGAATTATAACTATCTAAGACTGGCCAAAATAAATCAGGAAGCTTAACACAAATAAAACCCTATTTCTCATTTAGATGATAAGGGGTTACTTTTTGTTACATACCAATATCAAAAGAAGTCACTGATTTACAATGGAGATTTTTAAAACAGTAGAAAGATTAAAACAAAGGATCAACTCACTGGATCTGTTTTTCTGATAGATTCAATGCAAACAAGACAGGCAGATATATTGGATCGGAATGAATGCAGCAAATCTTCCTGGGCTTTTGAAACCCGACTAGTCTCGTTAACACCTGAAGATTGGAAAATTTACTTCATTAACAAAATTGAATTATCTTGATAAGAGTAAGATGAACAATTTCATTATCAAATTCATGGAATTAAGAAGACAAAAATGAAAATATATTTGTAGTCTTTTTTTATATTTTAAAATATAAATTGTATTTCCCCATTCTCTTAGGCATAAAGTAGTAAGAGTATTTGTTACTCGTGTACTTCCCATAAAAAAAACATGAAAGGAAAGTAAATCTCTTTTTAAAGTTGCCTATATGCTCATAATTGAAGAAAAATCATTCAAACATTTGTTCATATTTAACTAATAATAGTTGTAATAACAAATGAAGGAAAAATCAAACAAGTATAAAATAAAATGATCATTACTGTCAGCTCCAGAGTAGCCTTTAAAGACAGTTGCAAGAACATTAACAGCCAATTCTTCTTCAGAGGAGTCATCATCATTATCATCAGATGTAAGAGAGACAGATTGTAAATGTCTTTGTACAGATTCTTGCATCTGACAACTGGCTTCCTGAAACCGTCTGACAGCATTTTTTGAAGTTCCAATTGGCTGAGCACCTGTTAGAAAAATTGAAATCTCTATTGAATAGTAAAAAATAGATAAATAAAAAAAATGGCAATTTTACTGAAAAAAACAAAAAAGATTACATCAAATCTTTAATTTTCTTTTTAATGTTTATATAAATTCCAAATCTTTTTCATCAAGTAAGGATTAAAATCAATTCTATTGATAATTTTTGTCTTTATTAGTTCCATACTTTCACTTTTGACAGTGTAAGCATAATGTATCCAATAATTATTTGCAATCTAGCAAACACGTGCACACTATATATAACATTTCCAACTTCATTAGTATACACCAATTTACTGGGTCAAGAGTCCTCATTTTGGTTGTTATAGTTTCAGCTGTTGTACGAGCTATCCCTCTTTGGGTGTCTTGGTAACCATCTGGAAATTTCAAAGTGAACCATTTCTTCAATCTATGGGAGTAAATTGTTCTAATTCCACTGTCCATGCCAGAGAATATCTTGTATCAGTTACACATTCTTAGTCAATTTGAGCTTGTGTGGCTCTTCCATTGAACTAGAGAATATAACTTTTTTTACACTTCAAGGATTGAACTCACAACTGCCATACTTTTATCCAGTTGGCCATGTGCCCTTCAAGATAACGTAGTGATGGAAACTTGGAATTATGTCAGTTGTCTGCCTCTTCCATCAAAATCCATTCTGTACTTTCGGAGATAACTTGTAGACAGACAAATGAACTGATGAAATCAAATAAATATACCTCTTTTCAACTTTGTTGACAGATGTAAATAAATATGACCAATCAATAAAACTCTAATATATCTAGGTAGCATGTAACAGGTAGATATTATGAACAATAACAACTGAACTTTTATTTTATCACAACAAAAAAACTATAGGCAATTACAAAAATCACTTTGGAAAAATAAATCAGTAAAAAATTATTCTCTGCATAAAAACATTTTGAAGATAAATCTCTTATATACATACCCCAGGCATTTTTTGTGTTGGGATAAACCTGTTGATCAACAGAAGATTTTGATCTACAGCTAACAGGAGTCTGTGGCTTTCCACCAGTTTCATTGATGTTTTTCCCAGGATGAGTAGCTTTATTTTGACTGGTCACTCCTCTGCCTCTACCCCGACCATGTCTTCTTAGAAATGCAGGGGGTTTTTCCATAAAGATATCAGAAATTCATCTGAAAAGCAGGATTTTAATATCGTTAAAGATAAACTAATATCAATTTTGTATTTTCTTCATTGGGTTGAAATCAAATTTTTTTTCGATGCAAACTTTTAGTCTTATCAATAGTGAGACTATTAGTATCTATGAATTACTTTGAAAATTTGGTTATTGCAAAAATTTAGTAATCTGCAAAAAAAGCTTTCCTGTATATATTTTTCATTTGGATCCATTGATTTATTTGGTTTCAGCTATAATAACTTAGCACTAAGATATCTAATTAATCAAATTCTTTAGAAATCATTTAAATAAAAACTGAAATAGAAAGTGACATGAGGCGAACGTTGGAATATTACTTCCTATCTGTTGCACAAAATTAAGGTACTGGAATATTTTAGTTAATTCTCTTTACTTCATTGAGAAATCATTTTTCCAAAACACAAAATTAAGGTACTGAATTAAGATACCCCTAAAATGCGTTAATGCAAAAAAGTCTAGCTGTCTTGCAACAGAAAAATAACATTGTGGGATCTGCATTCATGCTCACACCAATTAGTGACCCGTCCTAGGGTCATCTAGTACAGGTTGGAAATAAATCAATAAATTAAAACAAGATTAGATAACCATCCTAATGGTTGGGATGAATCTCTTAGGAGAAAAAAATAAAAAGAATAAAATAGATAGATGTAAAAAGTGATATTTGTGACTTGGAGTATTTTTTTTACAATCTTGAAAAAATGTTAAATGTTATTATATATTTACAGTCATTCTTACTTGTACAAAAAGTCCCCACTCACTCTGCAAATAAACAGTATTTTAGCAGCAGCCAGTGGATTCAGCTGAAAAAGTAGGCACAAAATATTGTCCATTCTAGCATGAATTTACATTGACCCCTCTTTAAGGTGGTAATTTTCAAATTCTAACTCGCTTATATTCTGCCAAGGGGTCACATTGGTACATAGAGAAAATTTCATGGGATTATGTGGTAGGCTATTAGATACCGACAGACAGACATCAGTTGAATTATAATAAAGATTTACAAGAATCATGCAGGTCACAACTAGAATTTTTTTCTTGAATATTCCAATAAGACAGATTCAGAGTTTGAAATACATAGATTACTAAAAAATAAGGAAAACTTTCATTGTATATGAATTACTACATTTTCAATCACATGGGCAATAAAACAGAAATTATACTGTGTTGGCAGTGTTTATCAGCCATCTTAGCATAAACTCAATTTGAGACAATATATGGATTTTAAAAGTCCCAATAAACCTATAATTTTATAGATTAGAATATGAACATTAAGGATGAATACTTTTTGGGTGGTAGTACTGATTCCAGTTTTATAGATCCCTCACATAAAAATGTGGTCAATATTACAACTTTATTGATGTTGTAATTTCGGCCAGTCAGTTCCATAATATTGGCCACCAAAAATTTAGGGAGTTTGAGAACTTGAGACATTCAATTGGATGAATTCATTGAAGCAACCAGTCGAAGGGTCTTATTAAATGAGAGTACTTTGATGTTTCACAATGATTTAGATTGATTGTTTGCTTAGTGTCACTCATCTCTAATTGATGCACAGTAACATTTCCCCTCTTTGAAGGTAAGTTTTGCAGTACTACAAAGCATAGCTTCAAAAATTGAATTCATTAACTCAAACTAATCACCATATACTTTATCTATGTTCTTTTACCCCAATTCATACATCGCTTTTTTAAAGAATACTTATAGGGTGTCGATATCATCTCCACTAAATTTTGCCAATATTAAGGTCACTCTACATGGTTTTAAAAAGTGATTTTATGAATTAAGGTGAAAGCTCTCAAGAAAATATATCAGTATAAATACAGTATATGGTAGTAGTTTGAGACAATGAATTCAATTTTCTCAAGTTACGCTGTGTAACGTTGCATGTCTAAAAAGAGGGGAATGGTAACTGTTTAACGATTTTCAACGAATGAATCTACACAAGTGATCACTGTTAATCTTACAGAACAGAGAGACCGATTATTCCAGTGAAATAAGACCCATCGACTGGCATCTTGAATAAATTAATCCTATCTAGATTTTTAAAATCCTTCAACTCCAGAGATTTTTGCAGACCGGTATTAAGGGTACACGGACCAATATCAGCTCCCTGTGCATAAAAACATTCAGAGTTAGGAGGACGAAGAATTTTGACAATCTCCACTTGATAAGATTTTCAAATTTTGATACTAAGCATAATCAAAATCTTGGAAGGCCATGAATCGTAATAAAGCTAAGTTTTAATGGGCCTTGTTCAAGGGTCAGAGAGATTAGTTCTTAAAAAATTGAAAATTGTTCTATTCTCAAAAAATTGCTTTCAAAATGTTGGAAAAACCAAAGAATTTTATTCTTCAAATTTTAAGAGCACATAAGGAGAAGAATTAAAATCACCTCCACCTTTTCAGTATTGCCTTCAGAGATATCCTTTAGACAACTACACTAACGATTAATTATTCCTACCATCAGGTTTGCAAGAATAAGATACACGCTATACGATGTGTCAGTGAGAAAGTTGCTACCTCGTTAAGGAGTAAAACTTTGGTCTACTCTGAAAAAAAAAAAATAGTAATAATATTCCACGATATTTATACTACTTTAGCTTCGTCTACCTTTCTAAGGTCTGCAAATTCAAATTGAAGATATTTGTATTTAATTAAACATCCCCATATGTTTGCATAACTCCTTAGTATAATGATAGATACGTCTTCTACGTGTCATCCGGGTCAGTTTTCAGATTTTGTTAACATCTAATGAGACACACATAGTTTTTAAACGGAAGATGTGAAATTCTTTCTAGCAAAAAAAAAGAAAAAAAGAAAAAAAAAGGAAGACTAAAAACATACAAATTACAAACCATTTATTAAAATTTAGCCATCATTCCATCCATGAGACCAAAGCTTTATGGAGATTATTGACGTGTCCAATCATAGTAACATAAACGCCTGTACACAGTTAGCCAAGTAAACGAATACCCAGTCAAAATAGTTTATATGCATACGTAGATATTATCTGAGTATTTTAAATTTAGTTATTACCACGATCAATCAGTATGGCATAGGGAATATACTTACATAAAAAGATACAAAGCAGACGACTCACCCACTGGCGGCCATCTTGGGAAATGCACCACGGGAAGTAGTATCTGAATTTTAAAAAAATACTGAGACGGTTTTAAATGCAAAATATTCTCAAGTATACTTAAAAATATTTCAAATTAGCCATTTACATATTTTATATATTTTTTTCTTTCAATACTGGAGAATGTAAAAAATCTCACGAACGTTGCTTGACGACGGGGTAGGTGAGGCAACTGGTTGGCGTCTTCCAAGTTGTGTTATCGCTCCGAGAATTATTCAAATGACTGAGAGGAAATTAAATTAACTTTCTGTTAAGTATCGCTTATGAATCCACATAAGGATCAGAAAAGTCCAGGCGGAGACCAAGCCGCAAGGTAAGCAAATCTTAATAATATTTCGAAGAAAGCTTCCTATAGATAGTACCAATGGTAGCGTTAGCAAGAGGAGGTTACAAAATGGGGGATTAATTTTAGTAATGTAGGTTATAAAATTATAAAAAAAGTATTAGATTAAGATACACTTTTGTAGATTGTAATTTGAAGATGCCTTCTTTTATATATTTACTAGTAATTTATAATTTGTTCGACTTTCTAAAACGGTCGTATGTCAATCCAAACACAATACTAAACCTCCATTTTATGTCCATCTCGTGTTTATCGAATGAAAAGGAAAGCAAATCTTGTAGCGTCGGGAAAGCCGACAAATTGTAATTTATTGTTGATGTCAATGATCTCACACGGTTTTATTGCTTTTTTCTTTCGTATTTGTTCCTTCTTATTGTATTTCTATAAACTACCTTTTTAAATTTTTTTTCTCCATCCTTATGGGTGTATTTTAAACGTTTAGTTCGTTTATCAGCAATGAATACCTTCAGTTTGAACAGATTCAGCTGTGAGCTGTGCATTTTAACATCAACTCAAACGCACCAGCAAATACATACCTATCATTGTTTTTCTTTCATAGAGAAGCCTAAAAACTATAGCTTAATTCAGAATCTTATGTATCTCTGATTTCAATTTTTATTTTGAAAATATTAATGAAGCGATTATGATTCCCAGATTCAGATTCTATTGGAAATGAAGATTAATGACAAGAGTGTTGACTCTATTTTGTTACTCCGATTACTGTTTACAATTCAAAATTATGTCATCTTAACATTGGGGTTTTGTCAAGAGTGAATACGAGAACATTCTGTTGATGTTGATCATTTTATTTATTTTTTTGGTTGGTTGGAGAGAACTGAAAAGTACACCATTTAGTATAATTAATCAAGAAAATGGAAACATTTGAATCTATTTTTATAAAAGAAAGTAAAAGCATTTCAACAATATTTGTGTCATATTCAAATTTACAAAACTGTGCGGATGAAAAAAAGTTTTTTTTTGCTAGTTCTAAAGCAAAACACATTCGTAACAACAACGATCTCTCTCCCGCTAAATTGCATGCTGTAACAATAACATGAATTTTATACCTAAATGCTTATTAAGCTTGAGAAAATTTCAAAACAATCTTTCTGGATCTCGTTTTCTCAATTTATACACGGATGATGAACATTTTTAATTTTGTTGTTGAGTTAGATTATCTTTGCTTATCGAGGGCTATGAAGACCTTAGCTATAAAATGGTTACCTTTAGCGATTATAGCTACTTCCGTTTAACTTGAACAAGAGATGTTTCCTTGTTACCTAGATTGATTTATACCACACACACACACACACACACACTTATATATATATATATATATATATATATATATATATATATATATATATATAGCATTATATCAAAATACAAACTTTTAATTCTAAAATTTTGATAGCCAAACAATAATCAGAACTAATTAATCTTTTGTTAAATAATTAAAATACATTGTTTCTTCTTTGACCTCAAATACGTTTTTTTTTTTTTTTTTCCGGTTGTCAACTTTTGAAGCTCATCCATATATTTTTGTATTCTTGTTTTCCTTAAATAAGAGAATGAAATTTCTCTAAAAGGAATATCATTGAAATAAATTATATTGTTTCCTTCGATCGAAATTTTTTCTCGTCATGCAACGATTGTTTGATTGCTTTAACATTTTATATTTGATTTATTCTTTAAAATTAAATCCTTCGCAATAAGTATAACTCATAACCCTGGCAGTTACACTAAACAATATGTCATCATAACCATTTACCACAATCGCAAAAAGTTAAACGGAAGTAGCTATGTTGCTGAAGTTGAACGGAAGTAGCCATTATTTTTATAGCTAACGTTTTTTTTTCAGCCCCAGAGAAGCAAGGATTACCAGAAAGGGTAGTATAAAATTGTTTCTATTTATTGGGTTATCTGCATTTCTAAAAATGTCAATACAACAAATTGTATGAGAAAAATATTGGTTAGTTTGCCTGAATCTTTTTATAGACATACTCGCACACTGCGCTGACATTAATTACCGGAACTCGACACCTTACAAAGTTGAAAATCGGCTAAAATTTAATTTTATCGTCTGAGTCCTAATGTCATTAGTAAGAAGAAAGATTGTGAGAAAAACCGAGATGAAAATATATCGTGTACACCTTATAGAACCGGAGATATTTTGGAAACAGTTAGTGCTGAAAGCTGTTGCAATGTAAACAAAGAAAAAATGACACCATGATTTGCATTCGAAAATTTTACTGAAATTTTCACAAGTAAAACAGATTTCAAAATTTTATAAAAAAAATGTATTGGATTGTATTTAAATTTTCGGTACCTATGTAATAAAGTACATTAAGAAAAAAAACGACTCTTATATTTATTCATTTTTTTCAATTATAAAAAAAGACGACATTTCTGTTGTTGAGTTTTACACAAATTAAAGATAGGTCCATGGCAGCATAAAACAAATGTGGGGAATCGTCACAAATACCTTATTCAGAAATTAAATAAATGGAAAGATGAAGTGAGTTATTGCTCTCCTTGATAAGATGTTATCTTTATTTGTGAATTTATGGCTATTTTGCATGAAAAGAGAAGGAAAATTAATGTTGGAATTTCTTTGAGATTCTTAAAAAAATCATTTTCGAATAATTTGCTTCAAGAAAAATTTTCTCACTTACTGTTAAAGATAGTAATGTCATCTTAATGAATGAACCAATGGAGAATTTAAAAAAAAAATCTAAGACAATTTTTTGAAAATAGTCATGGGGAATTTTCCATGAATATTTTCTTTATTATTTTGGACAATATTCTTTTATGGATGGCTATACTGTGATAAAGTTTTGCCAATTATGTGACTTCTAGTCATTTGGAAAAAAAATGTCACCCGCCTCCCCCCTTTTTTTCTTCCATTGTTTTAATCTTACAACACTGAAAACTCCCACATTTGAATTTGTCCTCTCTTACTGTTCATATATAGCTGTCAACACCTAATCTATCTGTGATTTTACAAACTCTACTGTTGAAAAGATTTCTTTGTTTTTTTTCTACACAGGACAATTTTTTACCTTAGTTCAGTAGAGTAATGTTGAAACTAACTTTTGCAAATTAAATTATCTTCATTGTAAGTGTACATTATTTTCAGATTTGGAATTATTGAATTTCAATTTTTCAAAATTTCAAGATCTGATTTATCAATTAAAAAGTAAATATGGATCTCAAAAGTTTGATTCTACATTGTAAATTATGACAATGATGAATTTTTTAATTTTCTCAACAATTTCCAAAATTGTGATTATGCCTACCTGATCAATTGAAGCCATTCTATTCCGCAATTATGTTGTCTGTTTTATAATTGTGGTATTGCTACATCATTGAAGTATGTCTGGGAATTCTGTATCGGTCTATATGAATGGCATTGTTCTAGTAAATTGAAAATTTGGTGATAAATAGAAAAATAAATTTTCATCGAACATTCCCCACCATCCATGATTTGTCATCAGTATTCACATCTTTTTGGTTTCAAATGAAGTACTCTCCCACACACACTATTTTAAAGATATCTTTTTGGTGATTATTTGACCAATGTGTTGCTAAAATGGAGGAAATCATTAGTGCTAAACAAATATTTAAAAATAGTTTGGTTATATGTCCCCAATTGACTAATTATTTTTATTTTCATTTTTTTAATTTCATTTATTGATTTATTTTTTCTGTCAATATGTGGTGCAATTCTTGAATATACATTCTCCATATCAAATGAGAGCTCATTTCACTGCTTATGATTAGTAATATCTTACGCAAGCTTGCAGTGGTTAATGTCTGGATTACGTTCTAGTCAGGACATTAAGCAAACATTGTAAAATACTGTACAAACCAATTATGGCACACTGGACCATAGCTACACTACTTGTGTTGACTAAATGGTCAAAAATAAGGAACCATATTCCATATAGTTTCACTTCATATAAACATTTTTAAATAGAATATATTTTGAATAATATATGTATAGCGTGCATCATAAGGTTGGCTACATAGACTACTTGAGTATCATAAGCTGTTCACAATTGCAATTTTTCATTCTGCTTTTTTAACAGAAAATACTGTTGCAAATATACTTTTCAATATGAAATAAAGAAATATCCTACAAGTACTATCTGTATCATAGTTACATACGACAATAGATATGCATTCGTAAGCATGATTTAAACTAGCCAACATTGACAAAACTTCACCTTTTATTTACATTTATTGACTGTTAAAAATTTCAGTGTTCACAGTATTTCACTGACATATATTTTGCAATTCTGTATGGAATCATTTTATATCTGAAAGATACAGTTAAAATTTTCTATTTTATCATCAGAAACAAGTGTTTTCATTGATACAGTGATCTTACTTTAATCCATTATTATTTTTGTAACTGTCAAGTACTAAATATATACGTAATAAAGAAAGAAAAACCTGTATAGAAGGTTCTCAAAATTGAAACCTTTTGGTAATCCTATGTTTTGTGGACATTTTAGCCATTGACAAAAAAGCCTTTTCTGTCACAGTGTAGAGAAGATATTCCCAATTGTTAAGTTTCACATCCTTGCTCACTTGATGTTGAAAACGGCGCACCAAGAAAAAGAAATTATACTAGCCAATATTTTGATATTTATTATCATGGTTACAGTGGATATCAGTGTCTAATCTAAATAGTTTTTCTTTCATTAATTCTCTCAAGTAAATGAAAAATCATGAACAAATGATTAATGAAAAAAACTCCTCCCCATCACAGTCAGTAATTGGACAACCATCGGATCAAAAGTTTTGAAGTAAAAAAAAAAAATCCATCGAGGGATAAATATGGTTAGAATAAATTCACAAATATAGATCCTGAACTATTAGTACTGACATTTCTATTGGTAATTTTCAAAAACCAACTTGCTAAAGACCTGCCTGATGGTCCCCTTATTACTTGGAGAAAATTTCATTGGGATATGCTGTGTGATTCTTGAGTTACACTGTCACATTCAGAATCACTGGTATATAATTTAGCAAGTGCAGTTTTGAATGAGCTAACGACAACTGAATGAGGAATATCAGATTTGATTTGGAATTGGCACTCTATAATTATCTTTTCTCTGCTGCATGATAAATTCTATTCTGAAATGCCTTACCTGTATCATCATCATCATCAGTCTTTTAACGTCCGTCGTTGGACATAGACCTTCCCCAGGATTTGGCACACTTCTCTATCATGTGCGTCGCAGAGCCAGTACTTCCTGAACTTGTCTAGCTCATCTCTCCATCTAATATTCTGCTGGCCTCGGTTGCGCATATGATCTCGGGGGATCCTTGTCGTGAGTCGTGATGTCCATCGGTTGTCTACCATTCTTGCAACATGGCCAGCCCACCGCCATTTGAGATTTTTAATGAATTCTATGATGTCCCTGACTCTTGTCTTCTCCCTGATATACTGTGCTGTCTTGTGGTCTCTCCATGTGAGGCCCAGCATAATTCTTTCATGTGCACGTTGCATGGTTCTCAATTTACGGGTCCGTCTCTTGGTTAGGTTAGGTTCCATGCTTCGGCTCCATAAATGACTATTGGGAGGATGCATTGGTTATACACCCTTCTCTTTAGGATTAATGGGATCTTCTTATTTTTGAAGGTTGACCTAGCTCTGTCAAAGGCTTGCCATCCTAGTGTGATTCTTCGCTTGATTTCTTCTTCTTTTGAGGGTCTCATGGAGATTCGTTGTCCTAGGTAGATGTAGTGGTCTACTTCCTCCAGTTCTGTGTCCTCGATTTTGATCTTAGTGTTTTTATCCCCAATGTGGTTGTTGCACATGATCTTTGTCTTGCTGAAGTTCATGTGTAGGCCGACTTTCTTGCTCTCTGCATTTAGTTCATCTATCATTAGTTGTAGGTCATGTAGGTTCTCTGTGAAAAGAGCAATGTTGTCTGCAAATCTGAGGTTGCTGAGATACTCGCCGTCTAATTCCTTTACTCTCCCAGTCTAATCTTCTGAAGATCATCTTGAGGCAGGCTGTGAAGAGTTTAGGTGAGCTGGTATCAACTTGTCTTACCCCTTTCTGGAGCTGAAAGGGGTCCGAGTCTTTATGTAACCTGATAAAGGAACTGCTGTGATTGTATATATGTTTCAGTACTTCAACATATACTGGATCTACACCTTGTCGAGTGATGGCCTCCATGACCTTAGGGATTTCTACTGAGTCAAACACCTTTTTGAAGTCGATAAATGCTATGGCGAGTGGTAGTTTATACTCAGCTGCTTTTTCTTGTATTTTAACTGGACAATGACAGTTTACCAGAAGAAAATTAAATATTTGAATTCAGTGCTTTCATGACGTACTCTTTTGAACTACTTATTGTCTGTTCATAAATTTGGTTTTGTTGGCTAATAAATTGAATTTATGAAATTTCATTACAGTATTTCAAATGTTACTGTGATTCCAGTGAGAGGCCAAACTATCATTTTGTATGCAATTGGTGACGTTTTATTTCAACCTCAAGCAAAGTGCTTTAGTGTGTATCTGTAAGTTGGGTAATAGAATATTCTTTATGTGAGTGTGTGTGTGCAAGTATTTTGGAAGTTAGTCTTACCAATTTATATTGTCCTAACTGAACTCACATTTTCTCTTCATCCATTCATTTTATCATTTAAAGATTTAAAAAAAAAATGAAATTTATGATCTTTAAAAATCTAATAATGAATATGTTCAAATTTGATAGATGTGTATGTTCGAAAAATATGTTTAGGAGAGTGGATTAATAAAAAACAAGTGAAAGTCAAGCCTCATTGGAGACCTGCTCCAGGCACTTGGAATCTTTGAAAAGAAAATGTGTTTTAACGAACGGTTCATTGTAATAATTTGTTAAACTGGTTCACAGATGTGGCAGTATGCCCAACTAAATTTTATGACATTTCCCATTTGAACAATCGTATAAACTTTCTTTCTCTACCACACTTGGCTTAAAACTACTACTGCTCCTTCTCCTAAATTCATTAGCAATAAATATGGCTTAAACAAGCAAGTTTTTGAAAAAATATTGACTCTTTTCATTGTATGAAAATGTTAATGTAAAGAAAGATCTCAAGTTGCACTCATGAATATACCGGGAAATTTCAATTTTTCATAAAATAATGCTCAATGAAAACAAATGAAATACATGATATGAATACTAAAAGTGTTTTTTTTTTTTCAAATTTTTTTTTTTATGTGAACAACTTCCTTCAAACAATCATAAAGAATGATCTCACTGCATGAGCAGTTGCATGACAAATGCTAATATTTTATTCGTACAATAACTTCAAGAAATCCTGTCTGGTTCATTTTAATATGTAAGCACTGCTTTGGTTTTAAACATGGTTCAAACACTAGAAATATATTGGGTTGTAAAAATGGAATTGCCAATTTATTTGAACAAAATGAATTTTTAAAAATTGATAAGAGAAATTTATCCAATCAAAATATTTCCCCTCAGGTTCTAGAAATTTATGTTAATTGCTTTAATGTATGGTTTCCAATAATAAGCAAGAAAAATGTTCCATGTTTTTCAAACAAATTGTTACAAGTGATGAACTTTATCAATAATGTGAAATACAACAGATTGTTAGGCTAACTAGACAAACCACTACTGACAGTTGGTGCCGAAGTCCAGTCTTCATCCAAAGGAGATGTTGCATATTAGATGGGATTAGGAGTCCTCTACTATGAGCATCCATTGATAATAGTCTGGGACCCAGATTGCTTTTTCGATTGGACTGTGAGCCTCATTTTTATGCTAAATTAATGTTATAGGATCAATAATCGAGAAGCCTGCTTAGCTTTTCTGATAGCAAATACTGAAATTTTGCATTGTCTATGTACCTGATATCTCCAAAATTTCTCTATGAAATTTTATGGAAAGATAAGCCATATTCTAAGGAAGAAGTAACTGGATTTTGGGGTGGATCCTGGAACTGGTTTTGATTGAATGATATTTTTCCATTTTAATGTCTTTTATTTGCTCTTGTCCGTGAATTTGAATGAAAATCTGTAGAAGATAGGACCATAAGATGAATAAGGAATTTATTTTTATTTATAGGCTTGTTGGTGTAGCACTGGTAAATCCATTTCAGATGGTCTCTGTATCAGAAATTGTTCTCTATACCTGGAAGTATTACTCAACAAGGTTTATGCTTTTATTACATAATGAGCAATTCTAACCAAATTTTGCTGTCATTGCCTGGACTACATGATGTATCATCCGAAAAGGAATTCTTTCTAACAGTGTATCTTGTGAATTTATATCTGTTGGTCAAAAAAAAGTTATATCCAAAATTATGAAGTCATGTATCCAGATAGTCTGTAAAAGAAGCTTATAGAATTCTCTTTCTGATATATATGTTTAAAAAAACTCAATGTTTGAACAGATATCATTAGAAATAGAATTCTATCAGCTTTTTTAAAGTGTGAATCTTGTGAATTAGTGTCTGCTTGGCAAAAAAAGTTCAAGCAAAAAATGTATATATCTACTGATGAATCCAGCAAAGGACGATAAAATACACATCAAAACCTTGGATGAAGATGTTGGTGTTTACGTCATTAGAATTGGTTCCCTATTCAATGACACTAACACGTACAAGGAAACCAAGAAGGACAAAGAAACAAACAGTTTCAACAAAATCTTCAAGAGAATACTATCTGACAGAAAGCAAAAACAAAACATGATCCAAATTCATAGAATATCACCTTATCTTAGCCAGACTTTTTGGCTTACCTAAAACCCTCAAGCCCACTGTCCCTATAAGATCCATTATCAAGAATAGGAAGTGCACCCCAAAGCTCTAGCTATCTGAACTCCACTACTAGGTACAATTAGTCTCATACACCTTGAGACCTGGGGAGACCTCCTACACAAAATAAAAAATAAAAAAGTAGACCATAAAACCTGAGTTGATGACCTCTGACTCACACCCAGGCTCACTGATACTCCTTCCTCTTCTCCAGCAACCAAGACTGACATGTTGTTTTTTTTTTCTCCCAGTTTAGTATATTATCAGTTTTGCTGCATTTCAAAAGTGCTTCTGGAGATACTGATGGAATATGTCAAAATGCATCAAGCTTCATAGTAGTAGCTTAGGGTAATGAAAAATTTTTGAACTGTCACACTTGTCCTCAAATCTTTCACTTTTGACATTGTCAAATTACTATCACCATTCTATCAGATTAGCTTACGTCCGCACAACAAACACACACACACACACACACATATATATATATATATATTTATTTATTTGAAATAACCTCTTGTTATTACAAGGTGTATCATTTGGCCTAGACGATATAAATTGTATCGACAATTGTAAAAGCAACACTACTTAAGAGTGGCTACCTAATTAGCCGCAGGTTTGATGCAGCAGCCCTATTTTCTTTACTTACCTAATCAGTGTAAATAGTATAAACATCATTCTCTCTCTTACTCTCTCTTCCTCTCTATGAAGTATACGAAGTCCCCACTCCAGTCAGCAGCTGATGAACATTTTCCCTCTTACTCCAAGTCTTCTGTGAACAATATGAAGTTACAAGTCCGATCAGCACCCCAAAACTGTCATTCTCCCTTAGTCTCCCCTCCTCTCTATGAATGATATGTTGTCCCCTGTATTTATTTTGATCTGTATCCTGGTCATTAAGCTGTAAAGGCTGGCACAAAAAAAGGTATCCATTCTAGCATGAATTCACATTGTGCCCCCCAAACAATAACAAAAACAATAATCTGGCAACAAGACCCTGAAAAAACATTTTGAGTGATGATTTTCAAGAATCAATTTGCTAAAAACCTTTCCTGGGGTCATATTGGTACACGCAGAACATTTTGTGTGGTTTCTGCAGTAACAGACAGATGGACATTTAATAATAATCAGATGAAAAAATCCTGATTCCTTGGAAGATTGCAAAAGGCACCTGAAGTAGTTCTAAGTTAAAAAGTCCTGGGAGGATGGAATGATGAAGTTGCCTGAAAGATGGCAGGAGATGATGGAACCAAATAGTAGATGTGTTGTTCAAAAAAGTCAATGTAAAAATATTTTTTGAATTATCCTTTATCTTACTAAAATTTGAGAAGTGTATGTGTTGCGATAACTTGATAAGTGACCATTGTAAGTTTTTTACGAAATGGACATGGTTTTTTGCTTGATAATTTTGTCATTTGTATTCACGTGTGTGGAGGGATAGAGAGAGAATCAGGGTTTTTTTTCTCTGTAGAATGAGATTAAATTATAGTAAGGGTGGCCTAATAGCATTTAAAAAAAAATCTGTTGCTGTTAACATTATGATAATTAAATCTTTTTTTTTTCTTCTTTTTCTCTGAAGTGTAGACTTCAAATAATAATTCAAAGTTTTTACAGCAACTTACATATACTGGATCTACACCTTGTCGAGTGATGGCCTCCATGACCTTAGGGATTTCTACTGAGTCAAACACCTTTTTGAAGTCGATAAATGCTATGGCGAATATGAAAATGCTATATGAAAAGTCTCGTAGAATTTCACCCCAAAATGGTCAAACCTTGAAATAAATACACCATTAACAAATTTCTAGCCCCCCCCCCATTCAATCACTTCTTATAATGTGGCTAACCTTTCCTTGAATATGCATAGATTAACAGGAGTGGATACTGAAATTTATGAGAAATAAATGGAAAGATAAATCTTTGTGCCCAATTGGCAATCAAATGTTGACATGAGTATTCTTACGATTTTGAAAAGCATCTTAGACCATGTCAACAATTCAATCGTAACGATAGAAATGATTCTATTTCCTAAGATCAAGTTGGATGTTGTTGCCCCCCCCCTTTTTTTTTGTTCCTCCCCCTTTTCTTTTCACTTGATCAGTTTCTTTTCTGTTCTTTTACCCACCCTCTTATTAGGATAACAGCATTTTCTTTTGTGCAAGCACCCACTCTTTTTAACCATACTGTCTTCAGGTCACTTAAATTATAATTGTATGTTGTAGTTTTTGAATAGAATCTATTCTTTTTTTTTATTTTTTTATTTTTTTAATTTCTTGTTGTTGTTGTTGTTGTATATCCATGTTGTTGTTTTTATGTGCTTCCAAGTTGGTTCCTAATCTATGACTCTTAACCACCTTAACTACATAAAAAGGGTATAAGATACCTACAATACTGGACAAAACAAATATGTAGTGACCTGAATATATATATATATATATACGAACGGGATATGTTTAGTATAGAAACATTCACTTCAGAAACAATTACCCAGCTAATCTGTAAACAAAAACAGCCAATAAATGCAGACAACTGGATAGCACACCCAAACTGTTCTCCCATACATCAGCGGTGTTTCCTAGAAAATAAAAAGATTATGTACAATATCTGGGTGGTATTCTGAAATGGGACCACCCTATGCTCACACTTCCCCAAAACTAAGCCATCCAGCAGAAAAAAGAAAAAAAAAAAAACAAGAGAAAACATGACCAGAAATAGTGCATATTCCATTCAGTGAAACTGTGTTTGATGCTATAATGGTGAAACATGCTGGTATGTGAAAATTAGAATTGACGAGTGCAGGAAAGCTATAATATGCAGTGATGTATACATGGCAGACAATACTTAAAGGGAGTAGGGTGGGCACAGGCCTTTATGGAATGAAGTACAAATTATTGACATAACAATCAGTGAATATGTTGCCTGAAGGAAGTGGCATGTATACTTTCTTCAGACAAACCAGTCAATGGATCCAGCATCGATATCAATAGCATCTTGGAGTCTCTTATTAAATAGACTTCTCAAAAAGAAAAGTGAACAGATAATCCAATGCAAGGAAAGTAACTCGAAAGTACATCAAAAGCACAACATGGATATACAAAAACTGATTTAGCATATCCAGTGTAATCTATCATGTGCCTAAGATCTGACTTCACCTTATAGAACCAACAGCACCTGGCGAAGGCTGAAAAGCACCTGGTTGAAACCTGAATAGATTAACCCATAGATGGGGAAAGTAGTTTGACCATCTTAAATATAATGATTAATACACCCTGTCTAACAAAATTCAGAAAAGGATTGGTCACAGATATTTGGGCATATAACTATTGTTACAACATTATAGCAAGTGGTAATGACACTGTAGATTGCCTATCATTCAGGAAGATCCTTTTTTTTTTTCTTTAGTTGTATGATACTCATAAAAAATATTTGCCAACAATAAAAGCACTTGCTGACTGATATTTATTGATACTGGTTAAAGGAAGAAAATTGTCAGATTCTGTCATTGCTATTGATATAACTTATCTTTTGTGAATTAAGCTTGAGATGGCTGTAAAATTGAAGATCTATCTGCTATTTCCCTCTTGCGAGTAGCATTAACTGTCAGTGAAATTTCAACAGCTTACTTAGGGGCACATGTAGATTAAAAATTCTTGAAAATTTTATTTGAATTTATTTTTATTTGAAGAATTGGTGAAAACTGTAAATATTTTCCTACTTGAAACAAGAAAATCTATCTAAAAATGTAAACAAATTTTACATATTCCTAGCATATTTTTTTAAAAATAACCTAATTGTAACTTTTCTTTTTGGCTCCTTGTCTCTCTTTTGGAAATGGTAAAATTCAATAAGGTTAGTATATTTCAAAATTCATTGCAATATTTTTCTTTTGTGTTGAATTTTCAGTTTTGTGTACTCATTTTTCCTTATTAATAATTTTTCTATTTCCATTTGTAGTGATATTAAGTCCAAAACTGCAGTTGAGCCTGAAGCAAGTGACGTAATGTAAGTTTTTCACTGTTCTTTGACAATGATTTCAATATTGAAAATGGTATTTAGTAATCATTTTGACATGTCTCTTAGCAATCTTCACTTCAGTATGGGTTATTGTTCAGTATATTTTTTTCTTTTACTTTTTCTTTACTTTATATTACTAATATTTTGTAAGTTCTTCAAGCATGAGGAAGCACCACTCATACAAAAGAAAAATGCACTACAAGCAAAGTGAGACTACCCTGAGGGTTTTGGTTGGGCCGTCATATTCTGTGTATCACCTATGTAGATTTGTATAAGAGCTTTTAAATTTCAAAGTCTTGTCTTTCTGGGAATGTAGTGAAGGAGAAAAATGATAAAGTTAGCTATCCAGATGAAACCTAAGCAGAGGTCTAAAAATATTGTAATTGAAGTTTCCAGCTCCTCTTAACTTGACTATTTTGATTGAAAAAAGAGAGAAATAGATTGTTAGTAAGATTATTATTACATCATGTTCCAATTTGAGAAATCTGTATTACTCTTCATGTTTCTGTGTTTCTTTTCATTGCCTCCACCTAAAGATAAGACCTGGAGAAGATCATAAAACTATAATTAAACATAAGAATGTGAGATTGGGTATTGCAGTTTGTGCAGAGAGAAGAGGATATGCACCATTTTCTCTGAAATTTAAAATAAGACAAATGGACACCGTAGAAAAAACAGACTGACAAAGACAGCATATATTATACTATGAAATGAACTCTTAAACAAATTTGAGTATAAAATAACCATGAGTATGATATAGGAGCTGGAACTCAGAAAAACTTGACAGAAAGTAGAATAAGAATAGTACTTAGGAGAGCTAAAGTTTTATTTGTTAGCATTTATTTTATTAATTGTTACTTCTGAAAGCTCTGAAATCAACTCCACATTAATTAGCCTATGTGCTGATATTCTCAGTATATATAAACTAGATTGGTAAAAATTGGCAAAGGAAAAATTGTAAGTTCAATCCTTAAGAAAGATGCTGTTACTTCAGTGGGATAGAAAGAACAACCTGCACATGAAATAAGAGTTTTATTCAAAACTTCTTCCTGTTGGGAACAATATCACACATCTGTAGATGCCTGAAGAGAGCACTGTCTAAAACATTAAAACAATAAGGATATTTGTCAAAATTATTTATTGAATGATCACAAATTTTTTTTTCTCCAAAATCTCTATCCTATATTTTAGTAGATTTAAGACACATCTTTGTTGATAGCTTACCATTGTTATTCTGCATGCACTGAGTTAGGAACTGAACAGATTTTGCAGCTTAAACTTGGGAGAAGGAAAATTTATAAGAAAAAAAATAGTTGAGGATAATGCTTTAAGCATTATTTCCTCTGTGACTCATACCAAATTTGTTAATATTGAAAGGAGCTCCTATGAAGAGAGATTGATTTCTTATCTTCCAATATTATAATTGATAGAATCCAATTATTTTTTATATTTCAATAGTCATATTTTTTCAGAATATGTTCATCGTGTTGCCATATTTCAACTCATACTAGAATTGGGTTGAAAAATCTGATTTTAGGCATAGATGGATTAAGAACGTACGTTCGTGTTATAAAGAAATATCCAAATTTAATTGTAAGCCATCTTATTTTTTATACACTTAGAACCTAGTGCTACAACCAAACATCTCATAGGAGTTTCAATTATTCAATTAATCATGATTAATTGACTCAAGCAAAAAACCCAGGCTGGGGGTATTCTTCCCTTTTCATTTGTCTGTCCATCTGTTTCACTGCTCCCAGTCACCTTTTTTAGCATAGAGCATTGAAAAATTTGGTGTGTAGTCCTGTAGCCATTTCTGAAAACAGCTTCTTCATTCTTTTGAAATTCATCTCTTTTCACTTGTCTTTAGGGGGGATGCACAAATTACAATTATGATCCATTGTATAATGGACACTTTTATTTCACTTCAGTCGTGACGTGGATTTTATGACAGCTTGGTTGGAAGGAGAGAGTGAGAGTTTATGATAAAATCTTTTATTTTTTTTTTAAAACAAAAATTATATGGCAACTTGGCTACAATGATTCATTTTTAGGCAGAGGTAGTTGTATCTTAAATAGATAAAGAAAAAAAGAAAAAGGTAGTCTATGAAGATTTTCAAGATGAAACTTCAATCAGTAATTTTAATTCAATTTATAATCGGTACAGTTAGGTAACTTCTTTCGTCTTTTTTCTCTCTAGGCTAAGAAGAATGAGTTATTCCCAGTTTTGTTTGTTTTTTCCAAATAAAATCAATAATTTAGTTGCTTGGCAGATATTGAAAAAAAAAAAAATGAGGATTTTGATGATAATGGAGATTACTTTTAAATGATTTAGCTATAAATACCATGATAAAAGATATCACTACTTCATATTCATTCATTGCACTCTTTACACCAGGAAGAAACATACTTTATCCATAGTGCTTATTCACAAATTGGCATCATTGGATAGTAAAATAAATCTTTGCTACTTGAGTTTTAATTTTTTTCTGAAATTCAGATGTTATGATTGCGAAAAATTTTCTTGCATTAATTTAAAAACAAATAGATATATTTTTGTATATTTCAAGATTATCTTATTTCTCTCTAATTGGGACTACGTACATTACTTTTTTTTTTTTTTTTTCTTTTCAGGAAGCGTGCAGCGGCAAGACGTCTGATAGAAAGGTACTACTATCAGCTGACTGATGGCTGTGGTGACGGTGATTGTAGTAATGAAAATTGTGCATCATGTAGTAAATTCATCTACAAAAATTGTTCTCGAAACCAGCTTGCAGTACACGCCTTACAGCTGTTCAAACAAAAGGCACTGTTATGTGAAGCCCATCCAGCAAAGATGGCCAAATGGCCATCAGAAAATGAAGAAAAACCTACAACAAGTGTGACAGACTGTAGCAGTAAGGACTTCAATCTTAATAATAACACAACTGTTAGTGGTTCCTCCTCTTCATCTGCAAGCCAAAACTCTCCTGTAGCTATGGATACAGGAGGAAAGGAAGAACAACCTTCCACATCAAGTATGAAACTACCGATTCATCAAGAAACATCAACGTCAGGTAATCTCTTTTGTATAAGTTAATGGTTTCTTTGATCAAAACTCATATTGGTTATCTTCATAGTTGTTTGTGGTTTTCATTATTTTATACATTTTTTTTTTTTAAATAGTCATTTATTTTACCATCCTTATTCCGTACAGTTACTTATGTTCTTAGACAAGAAAAAACAACAAATTTAACTTTAGCTTTATATGCAATGTATTATTTTGGCTTCTTGTAGTTTTCATTGGACTGAGTAGATATCTGTGAGACTAAGCAAACTTTAAAATAAGTATAAAACTGTTCGTTGTTGGTTCCAAAAATTTGTTTCTGGTAATCTGGATCTACAAGTTGAGCTTGGTTGTGATTGCAAGCTATCACTTGACTATAAAGAATTGAGAGCAAAGCTGTAGTAGCCCATACAACAGTCAAAAGCCATCTGGCCCAAATCAGCGAAGTGAAGAAGATGTAGAAGTGGGTACCCCATGATATGATTGATGATCAGCATCTTGCACAGTTTGACACTTGCTGCAATTCACTTGCTTGTTTGAGAAATTACCTTTTTTTTTTTCTCTCCCTGATAGTATGCTTTCTTTTTGATGAAAATTAGTTTCTGTATGATTACTGGAAACAGCTTTCTTCAGGTCAATAAACTGGCTCCCTCCTCAATATTCCCCATTCCTAATCTTTGCCTCCGAAATATTTTCCTAACAGTTTGGTGGTGCTGTAAGGGAGTTATCTCAAAGAGCCTCTCGCAACTTGATCCGGCCATCATAGCAGATTCCTATTGTCGGGATTTGGAACTCTTGCATCAGAAGTTGCTAACATTTTAGTCAGCAATGATAAATAAGAAGGGGTCTATCCTGCTGCAGGATTATGTAAGACCTCATACTTCACAAACCATCTGGCAAAAGCTGATGCAGTAAGGTATCAATGTCCTAGCCCAGCCTCCTTATTCACCAGACCTGTCCTCTCCTTTTTTCTGGGCTTTGGATGCATATATATGGCAGCAGGTGTATATCAATGTGGATCAGGTCAAAAATGCCTTCTGGCAGTTGGTTGACTTTCAATATGCCAGTCTCCATCTTGGTGGAATAAATTGAATCATTAGCAACATAGTTGATTTTAATGATGCTTACCTGGATTAATGAAGTTGTTTGAGTTGAGTTATCATGTTTTAGAGATACTCCCTACAATCAAAAGATTTATAGGGTATAATTTTGCTGATTCTTTGACACCATTTTTTTTTTTTTTTCAAATCTGCAGTTTTAACACAGCACAAGAATTATTTTCCCAATTGCCAAGAATTCAGTTAGATGAATCTGAACCCAAGAACAGCATTTATTTTGCCAAATTTACTAAAGTTTTTGAGATAATGAGTACCCTTCCTATAAGGATTTCACCTCAATATAATGCGAGTATGAAGCTACTTAGGAAATTTCACTTTCATTTTAGATTCTTGTTAAAGTTTAATTTTTAATATCACATTAAAGTTCTGAGCCTAAGTAACTATTCCGCTCCTGTACAGGAAAGTCTGATTTCATCACAAAGATCCAGCTTCAACAATGTGTGTTTGTTTTTTTGTTTTTATTTTTTAATTTTTTATAAGGTCCTGAAACTGTTGAAAATGAAAACCAGGTTGAATCAATAAGATGACCAAATACCTAAAGATGAATTCAGTGTGTGTATATATATATATATATATGTGAAAATGATAGTGGTTCTGAAGGCTGAGTGAGCTGAATTCTCAAATGCAGGGATATCAGTCATCTCAAGAAATAGAGCCAATCCAGCAAAACCCTATGCCATATTTGGAATCAGCACCTCAAATTTACCCTCGTATCACTGTAATATCATAGGCGATCAACTTGTTAACCAGTATAATTCATGAGAGTGATAAGATATGCAGATGTTATACTTTTTTCCATCAGTTATCTGCATTTTTATGATAAATTGATTGTGTTTCTAAGAATAGATATTGAAATTATAAACTGCTGACAGAAGGAAATGAACTGAATGGCTGTTCTAATTTTTCAGCAGTCACACTACAAATCTTTTGCAAGTGCTGTTAATTACAAATAATCATTGAACTAGACAAGGTGTCAAATTGCAGCTGTTAGTTTTAAATACAGAAAATGATCTTTAATAATTTCTTGCACTCAAAATTCCATTACTATACCATAAATGTTTCACATAACTTATGTATCATTTTTCCTTTTCTGAACTCTAAAAGTGCAATATACCTTGTGTGCTTTTGACAATGTCAGCAGAAACTTGAAAAAAAAAATACAAAACCAAAGTCAGTAAATGACCTCGGTTTTCACTTCATGAAATAATCCTATAAAAATTATCTTTAAAAATAATTTCAGGAATATACAATGATAATAGTGTTCTCCAAAATGTCATTATCCAAGTAAAGATATTATCTGCAATCAGAACTGCCTCAGGAAAGATTGCAGTAGAAAGAAGTTACCAAAAATGTTTGATACTGGAGTATTTATTGTATGATGCACAAAATCAACAAATTAATCTCTTTGTAAACTTCTCTGGCATATTTTTTGTCTTTAGTTTTTTAACTTTGGTGTTTACTTCTGGACCTTTGTCAAAACCCTAGTTTGATTTAGGTATGATTTTTATCAAATTGGATTGTCAAGCATTCTTAAGAAATGCTTATTGTTCATTGAAAACTTTCAAAATAACTTACATTTGTTCAAATTTTCATTTGAAACATTGTCAACCTTTTGTATTTCTTTAATCCTTTCTTCTTAATTTTAGTTGCTTTTCATTGCAACCACCCAGACTGTCATTTTACAGCCATTAGTTTACAGTGGGGACTAGAAATGAAGAAAGTTTGTGGCAAGAAATACTAGTCAAAAATTAATAATAAAAGGAATAAGTTTATGTGATTGGATTTAATCTTCTGCCAACTATAAAGCTCTCGTAGAACAATTGGTTACAGCCGTTATCATGGTAAGATGGTCTTCTGGGTAAAAAGGATATGACTTTGAGTTTTGGTGAGACTTTATTCTTCATTTTATATCCTTGCTGATGGTCTGAGTAGTTGTAATAAAGTGACTGGAATTAAAAATGAAAGAAATAAGTAAAAAATGAATGACTACTATACAATATTTTTTTCTTGAATCCTATCAAAAATTATCTTATTAATTTATTCATTTGATTTTTCTTTTGTATGATTTCAGTAAAAAACTTTTTAACTGAGAAAAAACTCCTTCAAATAATAAAAGACTGCAAAAAAGATAATCATTGGTTAAAATTAATACGTCACATTGGAGCTGTATTTCATGATCCGGATGCTATTATTCTGAGTTTTCGTCGTGAAGATGATGAAACTCTACTAAAAGAGACTCGCAGAGCAATGGAACTTGATTTAGATAAAGACATGGATGAACAAGAAGATAACAAAGATGAGACTGAAAAATGCGACATTTCCAATGAAAATTCTGTGATGAATTACGATAACTCTGAATCTACAACAGTTGACATCCCTTCTGTTCGAAGGGCTTTTGCAGCCTTGATGGAAATTCCTGATCTTCCATTCCAGACATCCCTGATACGTGCAATTTGTTCTTTATCCAGAATTCTGGATGTGGAATTGAGATACCATAAACCAATAGAAAGAGATCGCAACTATATAAATATTTTTATAATTGTCATGGAAATTCCATTTTTAGATGAACCAGAGTTTATTGACAAAGCTTTTCCTGATTTTTGTAACACAATTGGTCAGTTGCCTTTACAAAGCCAGGTGAAGTTGGCCAAGGTGTGGTCAAAGTATCCAGCATCGCGATTGCAAAGTATGGTACGTTCTCTCCACCAGCTAATAACAGTACGAGTAATGAAAGGTGAGGTGCAGTGGGGGCGTGGCTGCCCAGTGAATGATGATAGTGGCATTACTGGAGCAACTCGTGTGATGAAGATTCTTTATTATGCTAGTATATTAGGTGGGGCATGTGATTCCAAAGAGTTGATTGAAGAAGAGAAAAAACTTAACAATACTGATATAAACTTCCATGACTTCCTTGGTGCTGTGGCAGCAGAACCAAAAGATCAGAGACAACCCATAGAAGATCCTTTAGCCAAAGAGCTAGGTATTTCTCCTATTGACTGTCGACAGCCATTGGTATCATTTGAAGACTTTGTGAATGACCCATTAAATGAATACTTGGATGTTGGTACAGACTTCTCTTATTACAAATCAGAACAGGGAAACAACAAATTTTCTTTTGTCAATCACAGTTTTCTCTTGACTACTGGTTCAAAGCACACTGTCATGTATTTTGATAATAGGATTCATATGCTCAATGAGAGAAGGACTTCACTGATACAAACATTGGTGCATGGAGCTCCAACTGTACCATATTTGCGATTAAGAGTTCGTCGAGATCATCTTATTGAAGATGCACTTGTTGCAGTAAGTAAAATTTGAATTTTTTCATCAAGCAGATAGATAATTTAGAAATGTTCTGTCTGCATTTTTTTCTCTTCATTGTGCATTGTATTTATTTGTGAATTTATATAATGATATACATAATTTTTCATTATGTTGAATATTGAACTTTTATTTGTATATTTCCCAAGCTAAGTAAAATTATCCATGTTGACAATTCTATTTCGTTCATCTGATAAACACACTATCAAAAATACTTGTACATGAATATTTTTTCAATAAATAAAAACTGCTCTTTCAGAGTCAGTCAGTGACATGAGAAACTTGATGGGTTCCGTTACCAACACCTTACTACTCAAAATTGAAATGAAGTGGCATTCTTTGTCTGTTGAGGTCATCAGTCGTTTGTATCAGCACCCACAGATGACACATGTACGATACCATCAGACTTAGTTGGTTATCTGTCATAATGTGGTAATGCCGGATAAAAATGCTGCCGCATCATTTTTTTTTTTTTTTTTTTCTATTCATAAGTTCCCAGTCAAGGTTCCTGAACCCAGAAATGAAACTTTAATTCAATTTGAATTGACTGACCTGCTGACAATGTCAAGAGTCTGAGTGGTGAACTGGCGTTCTTCATTTTTAATCTGGTCCATTGTTACAATTAACAATGGAATCCTATGAACTGTGATATTTTCCTAGCACTAGTTCTCCTCAATCAAATTACAATCTTGGTCTGAAATTTATGCTGTTGACAGCAGGCAACCAATTTTAGTGAGTTAACCCTACAGTCTTTGATGTGATACTCTATCTATTTTTTTGTGGGGGGACATTATGGATGCAAATTCCATTTGTTTGTGATGTAGTAACAATTATCAAGACAATATTCATTTTTAATGACTTGCTAGACCAACACGTTAACTACTACAGCAAAAGGATAATAAAGAGGCATTCTATCAGGTCCATGGAAATATGGGAGTCAATTTTCTTTCTTTCTCTGACTCTTATCTTCACACAAATGAATAGATATGTGCTCTAAATGGTTTCATATAGGGCTTTTCAAACTTTTTTCACTCTTGAATTTTTTTGATCAGATGAAAAATTTCATGACCTTATCATTTACTGTTTTGAAAGCAATAGATACTAAGACTATATATGATTAGTCTTTGGTCATAATTATGTAATAGTAACTAAACATATGAACAAATAAAGACCAAAAATATTTTACTACAAACTATTATTTATTGATTGAAATGTCTCGAAGCTTGCCTCCTTTGATAGCCTTTACACTTCTGTATGATGTAAAAGTTTGTTGAGACTGGATTCTTTTTTGCTGTGCAGGTTTGCAACAAGACTATTATTAAGTGCACAACTATCAATGAAGTTGATATCTTTAACCACATCTTGTAGTACTGAATTTGAATCAGCAGAAACTTTCTCAGCCATTAATGCTTCTTGATGAATCATACAATGTGTGAAAGTAGTAGGTCCATTGCTTGCAGGTTTAACTTTTCTTCCTGTCTTTGTTGCTACACCATCACTGCATACTTCAACAGTTATTCCATTCCAGTCCTACTTTTTTGAAAAATTCATCCATTTTTAGAAAATGAATGACCAACAGAACGGTAGGTCTCCAAGAACACTGTAATCTCATAAAAACTTTACTTCTGCCAACTGATAAACAATTCTAAGTTACTCAAAATGGTCATTGCTGATTTTGAAAATTTGTGTACATGCAATATTATTTGATAATGGAATTTTTCTCATTTCATTTGCGTGTTCTCTTCTGTGAATAATTTCTTGCTAATTGTGCCCAGTAATGCAAGTATTTTATCAATAGCGTATGGTTTATTAGACTTGCTTGTTATTTTATGCAATTATTGCTGTAATTTCTACTGGACTTTCATCCACGATTAGTTCTGTTGTCTTCTTGATGTAAAAGTATGTTAGTGTGGCACTCTCAGATAATGCTGCTTTGACAGAAATGAATGCATGTTCTTGTTTTGTTTGTTGTTTGTTTGGGGGTTTTTTTTCTTAGCAGTAAAGTCCACAATGAGAACAAAATGTAATATATCATGATTCAGTTTTCAGATCAATTTTATTGAACAATATTGCATTTTTCACGCTTGCAACCAGATCTTCTATGGTGAGTGTAACATGTGGAGTTGGGAAGATTGTCTTTTTCGTGTCCCTCTTGTCAATGCAAGTCCAGATTTCATCTTTTATTCTTTGGCTTTGGTACTGCAACAATCCTGGATATCTACTCCACTCAGGTGTCAATGTATAAGTTGACTTTTGAAGTCCTTGTTTAAAAGGTTCATAGGCAATGAAAGAGTTTGATTGCTCTGAATTCAGTGATTGTAGCTGCAGGCACTTACAGTATTTTAGATTTGTCTTGTGGCATATCAGAAAGTATTCTTCATTAGATTCGGTTGCTGGATTTTGGATATAATTCATAAACTTTATAGATCTCTTATGTCTTCTTCTCTGACACACACATGCAAAATACCCTATCTTTTGACACTTGAAACACCCGATGAAATATTCTTGACCTGTGTCCTTTAGAGCCACATTAGGAACATTGCTTTCAGGTCTGTCTGCTCCTCTGCTGTTGTTAAAATTTTGACTGATTTATTTTCATTTTTACTCTAAAAACATTAGTATCTCCACCAATTTCCTGCACTTCCAGTTCGGATGCTTGTTGTTCATTCAGAGATTTCAGTGGCCATTCAAAAATCCTCTTGGAGAGGAAAGATGTATCCAGGGCTGTAGAGTTTGCATTGAGGTGTTCAAAGCAATTTGGAGTTGGATTAAATGTAAATATTCATCATGTAATGTTAGTTGTAGCAGCTATGACTCAAATAGTGTTCCTTTCTGCTGCTGCTCATTTCTTAATAGGTGGTAAGCTTTGCATGTGAGGCAAAGTTACTTTTATATATCTATTTTTTTATATTATTTTCAAATAAATAAACATTACATACATAACTCCTCATTTATTCATAACAGTAGAAGATATCCATTTTGGGAACTAGATATATGGTAATGTCTTCATTAGTAGATATTGAACATACAAAAACGAAGAAATCGAGGAGTAGGTATATACTGTAGCCCCACATACTCTCCCTTTCCACCACTGGTTCATATTTAGGCAAAAGGATGCAGAATGAAGATGTGAATTAATCTTATATGTTCATATTTCACCTTTTTTGTCTCTCTAATGAGACGATCGAATGTCTTTATTATTGCTTGAAATCACTATTTCCATTCTTGATAAGCTGCCTTATAGAGTTAGAATATCTAGAATTTTTTGCTTTATTTGAAATTTCTCTTGTATTCAAGTATAAATGGTAACTTTTTACAAAACTGACAGATTTGTGTTACTGTTGGATTATTTTTGAGCTAGATCTGGCTCCTTTTTTTTCCTCCAGCTTGCCTGTCCTCATCACAAATTGTCCACAATCCCACTCTGTGCATGCATACCCTTCTCTCAGTTTCTTCAACTATCATTCTGATTAGAAAATGAAATTCCAGTACTGAGCCACATGGCAAAAATATAGGGCTATGTTAGAGTCTGATGAAAAAACTTTCTACCTCACTAGGGAACTATTTTTTTGTTCTATTTACCTTTTTTATTAGTTTCTTGAAGTCAGAGTATTCTGTTTTATAGTTGAGCAAGGAGTATTTTCAAAGATTTTCCTATATTTTTATTTTATTTCTAATTTTGACTTCATTTTGCTCTGATGAAAGTTTTTGTGAAACCTCGTATGGCTTTGACTTCGATATATATCGGTTTTCAGCCTGACAATACTGGATATGAATTCTGGTCTATATCGCCCAGCCCTAGTGCAGAGTATAGCTAGTTATTTTAACTGCTTCTCTATCACATTTTGTACCCTGATCCTTGAGATAACCCCATTTTTGTACAATCTTATTTTCTGCCATATGAAAATTTTGCAAGTATAGCTATGGAGTGATCAGCAGTCATTGAAAGGTGAAAAAGTTGATAGTATAAACCAAAAGTTTCCAAACTGTTTGCTGGGGTACTGCAAAACACTTGAAAATGTAACAAACATAAATGTGACTGTTCAGTACTTACTGACTTGGGCTGCTGTGTTTTGAAAAAAGTGGGGAACCGCTGGAATAAACTGTTTTTTTCATTTTCTAGGTTTTTTTTTTTTTTTATCCTGCTATTGAAAGTGTATGCATGCTAAAACAGTGACTGATAAAAATGTGATTCATTTTATGAACATTTTGATATGGAAAAATGGTTAAATAAGTCTCTTCTAATTTTTATAGAATTCGAATAACTTTAGTTTTGCTTTCATTCAGTTGCATTGCATGGTAGTTCTTCCATCAACCTCTACCAGTACAGATATAATGCAATTTATTATTAATTTGATTTTTCAATCAACTAGAGCATGCCTGTTCAAAAAGTGCATCTTTGGAATTGGCTGGACTTGATGGTTTGTGGAACTGCCTGTCATAATTGTCATGTAAAATGATTTTCTGTCCTTTTTATGAAAATACGGCTTAAATGTATTTTGCTTGCTTCTCTCCAGTTTTGTCAGTTTAGATATGTGGAATGATCTTTGGACTAGGGTATATTTTCCAACTTTTTATTTATCCATATAGTTATAAAATATGTAGTTATAAAATATCTTAATTGACTATGCTGAAGAGAAGTAACCTGAAAAATTATTTTACATGACAATTATTGCAGGTTACTCCATACATAAAGTCTGCCCCCTTCCAAAAAGGCACCTTTTGTACGTAATAATGAATTGAAAGAAATTAATCTAACTTTACTCAAATACAACTAAAAAAACAAATTGTGAAAAAAAAAATGTATTTGTTTAAGAAAATTGGAGAATATTATGTTGATAGCAACGATCAAATGGAAATATCATTGTTAATAGTACTGACAATGAAAAAAAAATTTTTTTTTTCTCTGACATTGTCTAAACTGTAACATAATCGAATCTTCTGTAGAAAAATTTGCAGAAAAAAACATTTTGACTTTTTTTTTTTCACTCTCAAAAAAAATCTTTGAAAATGCTGTTACTGCATCTATCTATAAGTCAACACTTGTTGATGCTGATGAAATTCAATTTTAATTATTGTTTTGCTACAAGTTGACTGTGCACCAATCTGTGTATTTATATTCCAATTGTGTACATGCTTCAGTTTGTTAGCAAATCGAAGAATGTATTGATTCTTATTTTGGTTATAGTTGTGGAATATTTCACTACTAAACTTACTTCTGTCTGAATTTTTGTGATGAGGTGGTTTTATACAATGATTGTTTTGGACTGGCATCCTTATCTTGATGGTTTGTAGCACAATATTTCAGCTATTTCACCCTCATATCTTCAAGTGTTTGTTAAATGTAGTCATGTTCTGAGAATGTTGAACAGAACCCTTCATTTTCTATCTTAATTCTTTAGATGAGGAAATATCATTATGTAAAGTTCTGTTCAGACTTTAGTCCTCATCTTTGTTGAATTGTTGATCATATCATTTCGGCCATTGTTCCGGATGTCTTCACGTAATGAACGTGTATATTTCTGAGATCTTGAACACATAGACACATAATTCCAACCATTACACTGTACAAGAGTAAGACAAAAGTTGAAGCAGATCAATGGAAGAATTCTCAAATTACTTCCTTTCCACTAAAAAAACAACTTTAGCCAAAAAAACAAACTTTGACTCCTTTACAGGCTTAATTCCCCTCTTACCATTTCTCTTGGAACAGTAACTAGAGTAATCTACCCTTCTTACAAACCAAACTGACAATCATAATGATATTATTGTATCTGACAAAGATTTTTTGCCCCTAAAGAGCACCCCACCCAGGCACCAACTCCAGTCAACTACAGATCTTCAACACCAAATACAGCCAACTGTGTTTGGGACCTTAAATCAAATCCACTCGAACTGGAATTAAACAATAGAATGTGCACATCCCAGATGATTGCTGAGAAAAGGCCCCACCATCTTGATGGGAAAAATATATTCATTTCATCATCTGAAAATGACTAGGAATCCTAGAATTGATATGCACACCATATTGGAGTCTCTAATGATAGAAAAAGGGAATCTGAAATGCTCTAAAATCCCCATGTCTTGGGTGTTCAAGTGCATCTGGCCTTTTTGGATAAAAGTAGAGGGTATTGTGATTTCGATCTCAGAGTCGAAGTGCAGAAATGCATCTTGGGGGAAAGAGAGTGGTTATACAGAGAGAAAGGTGACGATTACAAAGTCTAGAATCCCAGGGAAGGATGCCAAATGTGACAAAAAGCAGTGGTTGAGAACAGCATTCCCTGAAGGTTATTCGATCCAACAGATTTTTTGGAAAGTGGGTTTCAATCTGGCTTTAAAATTAAGTAATTTTAACATCAGAATTGAATGATAATTCTGCATACATCAATAAGTCTGCAGCATAATGATGATTTAAGGATTTTGTTTACACAGGAAATAATTATTTTTGAACAATTTCATTACAGTTTAATTTTAAAAAAACAAACTTATTTTATTTGGCAAACTACTTGGATAAGGATTTAAATGATTATCTTATAATACATGAAAACCCATCCGTCTGCATCTTTATGTGCTTGACTACTGTGTAGAAAGGAGAAAAAAAATACACAACATAAATCCATGAACCCCCCCCCCTTTTTAGCAGAGGTTGATTTACATGCTAATTTATGCTTAAAATTTTGTGTCTGCTTGGTGAGGTGGTGTGACATGAAAAAAGGAACCTAAGAATAACTCTATTCTCAAAATAAAACAAATGTTACGTAAGAAAGCGTTTGTAAATCTGTGTTTCTTTATTTGAAATTGCAGTGGTATATAACGTTTCATGTTAAATTTCAATTTAGTATAAGCTGTCCAAGTACAGAGACCATATCTCAGCAAAGACATTACAGAAAGAACAAAGAGTAACAAAAACAGTCCCTGAACTTGAAAATCTCCTATATGAAAAAAAAACTTCATAAACAGGAGAAACCACCAACTTTTACATTCATAATTCTTTCCTTTCCTTTTATCTTTATTTTTTTCCCCCAACATTGAGTGAGCTGGGATTTGAAAATTCACAATTAGGACCACCTTTCTTACATAGTGCTAAATTCGATCATTATATAACATTTACAGTTGAAAACTGGAAATTAATACTGTTATGTTGATGGGGAAAGAACAGATACTACAATCTGATCTTGAACTAAAGGTCGCTCGAAGCATATTTTTATCAACTGATTCCATGTTATTTTTTCAAATATTTAAAATTAGAGATAGGTGTAATTTGATAAAAATGTTGCACAAAAAATATAAAATGAAAAGCAAAAATTTTCTCTCTCTCATACATTTTTAAAATAAATTAAAATTTAAAATAAAAACAATTAGAGAATTTTGTATCTCTCTCATTTCAAATAAAGAAACTGATTAATGAATAACACTATCTTATGTTGCTTGTTTTATTTTGAGAATTGATCCATTCTCAAATGTTTTTTACATCCAATGCTAAAACTTTGGAGTTAGAAAATCACCCTGATTCATCTACTAAGTCCAACTCGCTAAAAACCTGCCTAGAGGGTCACAATAGTACACACGGGAAGTTTTGTAAGGTTATGAGTGATTTTTGCAGTAGACTGTCACATACAGACACAGATAGACAGACTTTTGGTGAATCATAGTAAGTAATTGTGCAGAAGTTGAATTTGAGTTACATTCCCATTTTCCTTCTACAGTTGGTATCTTTCGTTATGTTCTTTCCTGATGATCTCCATCTCCAATATTTTCACTGAAGAAATTTTGGTGTAAATAGAGGAACTGTAATTTCCAAGACATTCTGTATACAAGTATTTCATTATTTTCTATCAGCAGTTTTGTTATTCTAATCTGAGGAAAATTTCAACCCCCTCTCTAAGTATGTTTTAGATGAGGTTTTTTTTTTTTTTTTTAACTAGTGTTTTCTGCAGTATTTTTCAGATGTTACACAGTTATTGATATTGATAAAAAGTGATACATGGTAGAAACTAAAACCAAAAGTATGCTTAATCAAACTGAATGGAAAATGATTAGGATTGACGTAGAAATTTTATTACATGATATAATTATCTTTAGCACTATGCATTTATTTGCAAATGTCTTCATTTTTGTATTCTCATTTTAGAATCTGGCTGCATCAGTATTTCTGTTGTTTTTCAAATTTCACCATCAAAACATTAATAATAGATGTTGACAGCTTATTCGTGCTTGGACCCCCAATTTTTGAAAATAAAAAAATTTTTTTTTTTTTCCATATATATTACTGTATTCTGGCTCAAATGAGTAAAGTTTGAATGTACACGCTCATATATCTGAGGAAAACGGGTTTAAAATAACTAATTGACAATTCAATGGCATACAAAGCTTTTCCAGATTTGTCTGGTAGAAAAAAATTTAAGATACAAAAATTTTGAAAATATAGTCAGTGGGACTGGCTAAAATCAGCTCTCCAAGCACATAACTTTGAACTATCTTTCCTCCACCTAAAGAGGATTTTATCTAAAAAGTAAGAAGGAAAACCTTATTTATCGACTGACCAAAAGACTTTCACAGAATAATCTCTTCTTAATTGCAACTAAGTGAAGAACTTTGAACTAAAATTACTCATAATCGCTTGTTGATCATTTCAAAGTTTCTTCAAGTTCCTGTTTGTGGTTTTGTCTCGTAATTTAAAAAAAATTGTTTTTAAAAGGTTTGCAATAATGTTAACCACTTGAAAAAGTTTGTTAGTCACTAGATATGTTGAATATAAGCAAAAAGATTTTTTTTTCAAATTTTATTTCATCATACAGTTATGTTTGCATGTATTTAATGTTTTTTAATAAGTATTACGAATTAGAGGGGTTTGTGAAAAATTAATTTACTTTGAACTTTATTAAAATATTTAAGTTTTTTACTGCAATTTCCTCTCCATTTTAGACCCTAACTTGGCAAAATATTGGTTTGGTCATCGCAATTATCATGTTTACTCCGCCTAGTAGTGGGAGCCTGACAAAAAATACCAAATGAAAGCAACTAAAAATAATTAAGATTTTTTTTTATTTTTTCATTTTTTTATTTCTTCATTCATCATTCATCATTTGTAGATTTGAATATCATTGATAATTTTTTCTTCTCTTACTGTGGTATTTACTTGGAAAAAGTATTCAAATCAACAAATGAGTGATGAGAACAGAATGTAAAGAAATCCCTTAGGGAAGAAATTCCATCTTGATTTTTTTAGTTGCTTTTTTTATTGTCAATTCAGGCTATTTTGGAAAAATGATAAAAGCAAATAAAAAGTTAGGATGAATGTAAAAGGTTGTTGTAAAGATTAATGGGTAATTAAAATAAGTAATAATATGATGATGATGATGATGATGATTAAACAGTAACATTTTTATTTTGGTGTTGGATTAGGTAGAGATTACCTGAAGGCTGTTTGGGCAATTTATTAGCCTGTGGGGGGATAACAACTTCACACATGAGACACCCTTTTTTTTTTCTTCACAAAAGTAGCAGCTAATATTCTTTAGAATACGTAGTTGATATTTTTTTTTTTTCTTTCATTTGTGATTTTATAAAATCTAGGAAATTGGAAATTTTTTGTATACTTATTTCAACTGTAAATGTTTTGTTTATATGGTAACATTTTACGCTACATTCAAAAATATCTCCGGTTCTATAAGGAGTACACACGTAATTTTTATCTCTGATTTTGCCAATCTTTCTTCTTACTAATTGTACAAAGAAAAAAACAAACTGTTTTTATCACCTTGACCCCCCCCCCTTTTTTTTTTTGTTTTTTTGTAAGGTGTCTATCTTCTAGTATTCCAGTGAAGTCCATGTAGATGCCTACTGATTGTCTTAATTTCTTGTTGTTTATTTCTCCTTTCCATTTTCCTGATTTGCTAAATGATTAAATTATCATCAGCGAAGCATGTGAATAAAGGGGGGTTAAATTTGATGAACTGCTATATATACATAGGCAAATTCTACTTTCACTATGCAACTAAGATATGCAGTAGGATAAATGCAAGAATGCTTTTTTTTTTTTTTTTTTTTTTTCCAATTGAATTTTTTGCACAGAAAATTGCATTAATTATATTCCTTTTTGATTGTATTCTTTTCTTGCATTTATCAGTTTAATTGCAATGAAACTGAATGGTTGATAAATAGAAGTTTTTGTTTGACTAAATAAAATACATGGTCTCTATTAACTCTGACGTGTGTGTGCGTGTGTCATATTAATTGCTGAGTCTCATTTAGTTTCATTAATCATTGACATGCAAATAGTTTTAATGACATTAAGAAATAAGTTCATCTAATTCCAGAAAAATGGGACAATATTTGATAAAATTGTTGAATAATTTTCACTTATTTGAATGTTTTGTTTCTTAATTTTAGAACTTGTAACTGCTGTTACTACAGTATTTTTTTTATTTTTCTTAGTTGGAATTGGTTGCTATGGATAATCCTCAAGATTTGAAAAAACAGCTTTTTGTAGAATTTGATGGTGAGCAAGGTGTTGATGAAGGTGGTGTATCAAAGGAATTTTTTCAGCTTGTTGTTGAAGATATTTTCAATCCCGATTTTGGTGAGTATTTTAATTCACTTGGTACTAATTTGAGACATTCATACTCAGTAAATATAATTCCAACTTGATGGCCTATTTACTATTTAATGTAAAATCTTATCTTTACTTTTATCTATTTAGGCATGTTTACCTACAATGATGAGACCAGGCAGTACTGGTTTAACCCGAGTTCACTGGAAAATGATGCTCAGTTTACTCTGATTGGTATTGTGCTTGGTCTTGCTATCTACAACAGTGCCATATTAGACATCCATTTCCCCATGGTTGTCTACAGGAAACTAATGGGCAAGAAAGGAACGTTTCAAGATTTGACTGGTGTTGATCCTGTAAGATAATTATTTGAATTTCATTTCTTTTCTATTTAATTGCCATTATTAAATTTTGTGGAATCCTAAATCTGCACTCACAAAACTATAATTAGTTTGATTAATTTTATCATTGCCTGTCATTTGAAAAAAATTGCTCCTATTGCAGTAATTTCCTCCTGTTTGATTTCTTCTGGGATAATCAACTGATCTTGAACTGACATTATTTTCATCTTTCAGTAATCTGCGATATGAGGGATTAGAAACTATCTAGAGATCTGTCTATAGAGATATGTTATATAGATTTTATGTATTATATTATAATCATATATATTGTTATGGCTAATCATGTTGAAGTTTTGGGGTCTGCGATGATATATGGTACTAAGAATATTTCTTCAAGTTCTGATTTGTGTGAGGATTTTCCATCTCTCATTGATAATACGTGACAAGAATGGGAGTGTGTTGTTGAAGGTGGTTATGAGTGGTATGCCGTTTGGTTTATTTTTGTTGAAGTCTTTGGGTATTGTAATGGCTTTTTCATTTGGTTGTTTTAGTCAATATCTCTGTTCAGTGAAATGTTGTAGGATATAGGGATCTGTTGAGTACAAGATCTATGATATATATATATATATATATATATATATCTCAATGTCATCCACAGACAGCTGTTTCATTCAGTGTAGCTATTGACTTGGTACGCACCCAGTGCAACCAGACAGAATTATAACTTTCACTCCAGACCCAGATTCTTGTGTTCTACTCCTGCCCGACCTAGAACTGGGTGGTCAGCACCACCGAATTTAGCGATAGAATTTTTGCTCATTATTCACTGTTTAAAGAGTGCTATATATAGAGATATATATATATGGATATGTATGTATGTATGTGCGTATATGTATGTGTGTGTGTGTATATATAACTTTTTTATGCATTGTTGTGTTACTATCAATTTCAAGTAAAACTTTTTGATTCAAATATTATTACCTTTTAACCATATTATTACATAGATTTCAGATAATTTTTTTCCTTTATTCTAAATCCGGTACATTTGAGTTTGTGGAAAATTTGCTGAATCCTTATCATTTGACCTAATTATATTCATATCGATATCTATATTGAAGGTTTGGTTTGCCAAAATTTTGTGAAAGTGTTTCAAACCAAATATGTATCCCTCAGTTGATATTCATCTTACTCAATTACTGAATCATAAAATTCTTACTAAATGATGAACATTTCATACCTGTCATATTTGTTCCAAGTCGGTCATAATGGAGGTTGCAGAAATTAGTAGAAACTTTGGAAAAAGTTTATTCTCACTCACTATTTTTTTTTTTTTTTTTTTTTTTTTGCAGACTCTGGCTCGATGTTTACAAGATTTATTAGACTTTCCAGATGAAGTTGAAGATGTATATATGCAGATGTTCAGCATCTCTTATCGTGATGTCTTTGGTAATGTGATTACTCATCATCTTAAAGAAAAAGGGGACCAAATCCCGGTGAATAATTCAAATAAACATGTAAGCATCTCTTTTATTCTATCATGTGAAAGCCATTGTCACTTTTTCCTTGGTGTTGGTTTATGTCATGCGAAAGTAAACAAATATAAGATAATAAAAATCTGCTTTTATTCAATCCTCTGATATAGAGACAAGCAGTCTGGTGACATGCCAAGAAGCCAACACTACAGTCTTAAGATATGTGTAGAAATTCAAGTATAGAGTTTGTCAGTGTGATTGTATACATTAGGAGTGTGTTGGGAGGAAAAGGGGACAATGGTATTTACATCTGATCAGCTAGCTTGATAGATGGGCAGGACTTAAGAAAAATAAATGGAACTACAACAAAAAAAAATGTGGGGAGACTTAAAAGTGACTGAGTTTGTTCAAGTAAAACTATTCATCACTTGATTCAGTTGAAAATCTTGAAGAAAGATCATCTTTTCTTTTGTCACCAGATATTGTTAATCACTTTGACTTGGTGAAATAAGTTATGAATGAATTGAAAGCTTTCAATGTGCTACATTTATAAAGTTTTCATTTATTTATTCAATCTCATTGATTTATTTGTTAATTTTATATTTGTTTTATTGAACTGACCAAGACTGAATTTTCTCTGACTCTGTTAGTGATCTGCTTGATCTATCTGTAACTTGTATTCATCGGCTTAGGGATTTGACAGGGATCTATGTTAACCATGTGATTTCACTCTGTTAACACCCATGATTCACTTGTGTGTACCCTCCCTGTTATGTGGTTGGTGGACCTCCAAATTCACCTATATCATTGCCTACACATCCAGAAAACTGAATTGGAAGAGAATTCTTCGAAAGATATGATTGCAACATCGAATTTGTATTTGATCATCATCATCAGTCTTTTAATGTCTGTCATTGGACATAGACCTTCTCCAAGATTCTTCACACTCCTCTATTGTGGGTGTCGCTGAGCCAGTATTTTCTAAATTTGTCCAGTTCGTCTCTCCACCTAGTTTTCTGTCGGCCTCGGTTTTGCTTATGATCTCTAGGGATCCATGTTGTGAGTTGTGATGTCCATCGGTTGTCTTTCATTCTTGCAACATGGCCTGCCCATTGCCATTTAAGTTTTCTTATAGATTTTATGTCTCTGACTCCTGTCTTCTTTATATACTGTGCTGTCTTGTGATCTCTCCATGTGAGGTTGAGCATGATTCTCTCGTGCGTGTTGCCTGCTTCTCAGTTTGCGGGTCTGCCTCTTGGCTAGGTACCATGTTTTAGCTTCATAAGTGACTATTGGGAGAATGCATTGGTTGTATACCCTTCTTTTTAGGGTTATTGGGATGGACTTGTTTTTAAAGGTCAAGCTTGCTCTGCTGAAGGCTTGCCATTCTAGGGTGATTCTTCGCTTGATTTCTTCCTCTTTCATGAGTTTCATGGAAATTCGTTGTCCTAGGTAGATGTAGTAGTCCACTTTCCCTAGTTTTGCATCTTCAATTTTGTCAGTATGTCCTTATTCTCAATTGATCATTGCACATGATTTTTGTTTTACTTAAGTTCATGTGTAGGCCTTACTTTTCCATAACTATGGGTATGTCCATGAACTTGACACATGTTAACAAAACTACTCGTTCACTTTATGGGCTAATCGATTTTTATAACATTTATAAAATGAAGATAAATCACATTCATGAAAATCGATTTCTTTCATTACTTATAAAAACTCTATAAGTCTATTTCTTTTTTTTTTTTTCTTTTTTTTTGTGCAGTAAATATACTGGTATTTGAGAAATTCTACATATTAACTTTAAATCCTACTGAAATTTTTTTCAAGTACAGAGCTCAGTCTCCAGTTAGGATTGAGCTGAAAATGGCTAAAAATGGGTTTGTTTTTCAAACGTTTATAATGTCTACAGTTTTGGACAGATTTTTGTGAATATAGGCAGGAAAGACTGTTTTTCTCTGCGAGGTAGTCATTTGTGCTAAAAATGATGTTGTGTGTGCATGATGGTTGATTGATTATAGGATAATAATCATAAAACAGGTGCAGTCAATGGTGATAAAACATGTATGGTATGTTTGAATGTAATACATCTGATGCAAGTAGTTTCAGATCTGGTCATACTAACATCACTGACCTTCCTGCAGCTTATTTATGAAGGAACTCATAGGTGAAAAACACTGGTGTTTTAGGCATTTTGACACACAGTTCACTTTTTCACCGTATAATTCAATGATTTGCATCATTTTGATGATCAAGTCAATGCACTGAATAAAGCCCAGCCATGTTACAGCTCATATTTTGCTCATTTACGGCTTTTTAGAATATAATTATGATATATATTAGAATATAATGTCTTGGGTTAGACCATAGGTATTCACTAGGTGTGTTGGAGAAAACAAGTTTTTTGTTTTTGTTTTTTTGTTTTTGTTTTTGTTTTTTTTTTTTTTTTTTTTTCTGGATTTACTGCTGAAAATTATAGAATATTCCAAAGTACCCCTTTTTTTGAATTGATAGTCGTCACATCCCCCACAAATAAAACGAATATCTCCACCACTTTGTTTGCTATCCTATAATATGATTGGAGTTAATCATTTTTGTCACCCCCCCCCCCAACTTTCCGCGTATTCCTGGATGGCAATGGGTTTTGGAGATATCAGGTCAGGTGCTCTCCTTCCCTTCCTGATGATGGTGGTGTGACCAGTCTGGTTGGCAGTGAACAGCACACTCACTTGGCATTTTTTTTTACACTAGGTGATGGCTGTCAGTTTCCCCTTCTACATCTTTATCATTTCACCTGTATTTTTTAGCTTCCAGGTTTTGAGGCTGTCAGGAAGACCACATTGACTCAGACAGTACCACATGCATATATTTTGTTCGAACAATGTCTCCAAGTCCAGCAAAGTGTAAAAATTATTGAAATACATCTGGCGATTATTCTTTTAATAATTTTTCACAAGATTGGTCGCAACATGTGTTCAAGTGGAAGATACTCGCTCGCGTCTTGTTGAAATTCAGGAGGTAGTAGGATTTCAAATTGGCGAGGCCCTTAGCTTTTATTCCTTACTTAATTGTGTTGGTAGGGAGGTATTGTAGAAAAGAACGCCTGCCTTTTTATATTTGATCATTGCCTCATCAACACTGAGATTTTTGCAAGGGTCTTCATGGGATGCAAACATTTTTTTTTAGCATTATCCAGGATCGGGTGTACTTTATAAAGTTTATCATTTTGGACTTATCCTCAAACAATCATTGAGATGAAAATTTTGTTATTTTTCTATAATGATTCCTGGACATATCTGTTATCTCTGGTTGTCTTTGTTTTGATGTCCTGTTCCAGTAGCATTGATACTTTGGTAGCTGACTCCCATCAGTTGTCAACACCCGTGTGCATACAGTTGACAGCGACTTTCTGTTGAGCGTACAAATTAGCTTTGATTGGGAAACTTGCCAGTCAAACTAACAGCAAAAGTTGAAAAAATATTCTCAAGACTTGGTATCAAGTCCTAAAAATTTTTTTAGCACCAACAAATCTGCTTGAAATTCCAGATTGATAGCCAGCTACAATGTGTGACCATTGTGGAAGTGAATCTTCATCCGATTCACTTGATGAAAAATCTGCCAGTTTGAAGTCTGATGAATTGCTTGTATGCACTGAAGAAACTGATATATCTGATTACCATCCCTACATTCCCATTGGCAACTGATTCAGCTATTAAATCGTTACATAGATCATCGTTGCTGAAATATTTGGTAACCATTCCAAAAGAAAATAATTGTATGTTGAAAAAAGTTGTCTAGTTTGGTACAGCATGTAGTTTGAACTGGAAGAATCGTTACAAGCCAGGTTTGAATCTTAGAGGAAGCAACCAGTTATTCCCTTAAACTAAAGAGTTTGAAAAATGTCTAAAACCTGTTTGAACAGAGGATCACCAACGCACTTTCATACTGATAAGGATTTTCACACACACACATATATATGTGTGTGTGTGTGTGTATATAGTTATTGCCATCTTATTATTCATGCACAGCATATTCTTTAAGGTAGGGAGTCTTGCAATTTTGTTTAAGACAAAGTTTCATGAGCATTCTCTGTGGTGAATTATTGATTTAGTACAGCCAAACCTTTCAAAGACCGTTTTATGATTAGTTTAATCTTAAGGAATTTCAATCCTTTATCCTCATGGCTGCTGGGCTGAAGATGGCTCAGTGACATATTCTGAATCATAAATGTGCTATGCTTCTTTTCAATAAAGCTTTATGCATAAAAAAAAATACAATCTGTTACTCCATAAGGCATACATAGCACATCATTAAAGTATGAAAAAGACTAATTGGAATGATGGAAAGGAGGTGAACATGTGATGATTTTGTCTAGGGATCTAATGTAGATGAGAAGGATTGTTATTTCAATAACGATATTTTTGGAAGTTATCAAAAACTTCTTATGCTACAGAATTGAACTTGAGCGCAAATGTTTCATTGTCAGCTAACAAATGCGATCATAGGGGTCTTTTACCCATTATCAATTTGATATTTAAAAACTCATCTTTAAATGAAAACCTTTTATATTTCATGGTTACTATTGATAAACATACTAGATTTCTTACAAATATTGGGCTTATCAATTACGGGTTAGGGAGAGTTGGGCATGTTGGTCCATTTTAAAAACCTTTTCTGTCAAATAACTGCTTTTGTGAATACCTCCCAGATTCTTACACAGGGTGACTGTATTACATCTTGCTTAATGTTTCTGAAGTAGACTATAAAGTTCTTATACAGTTGGTTATTGTGCTTTCATATAAAGTAGGGCGTATTGAGAGTTACTCTGTTAACTTAATAGTTGTATGCTATTAAGTCATTAGGAAAATGCAGAATATGCACTTTTGTTACCTTTTGCTGAGATGGTTGAAGGCAGTCACATGACTGTCGACCTTGGGTTTGGTGGACAAATTTACTGCAGATATTTTTGTATTGCCTCAAATAATCAGCAACAAACTCGTTATCCTCCTCGTCAATTACATAGTGTAATCGTTTAACTGAGTTCTCAGCAAATAATTTCTCTAGAATAAAGTTTCCAGTATCTCGCAGCACCTGACCAAAATGGTCCGACCTACCCTGCAGCAACATTTCAGCTTTCCATGGAAATCAGTGTCAACACAATAAAGTAATGTTGAGCCGTGCACACAACTCCTCCATAGATTGAGGCATAAGTTGATAGTTTAGATTCTCGGTATTTGAGGAGGATTCACATCAGAAGTCAAAAGTATAAAATTTATTTTTGACACCCCAAGTCACAAAACATATCCTGATGGAATTTTCTTGTCACAGAGCTTGCTACAAAAGAGAGCTAAGAACTACTGCTGCTGAGGTACCAAAGGTATAATGGGGGTCCAACATGCGCCACTCTCCCCTACTATCAGGTAATGGTGACAATATATAATATATCATATTTGTTTGAATTAAAACTTTTGTTAAGTATATTCTTTTTATATGACTACACAAGGTATTGGTGGATAAAAAGAAAATACTTGAGATTTTTGGTCTCATATTCTTATATTTATGATGTGACTAAACTCGAAAAATGGAGTGAAAAATTTAATTTTTTATAAATTTTGCTCTCTATTTATTAGAATAGTATTTTAATTTATTTTTTTGTCTTTTTCTCTCATTTTTTTCTCTGAAAGAATCTAGCCCAGTGTTCTAATAAACTTAGAGCATCAATAAAAAATTTGGTTAGATATTCTTAAATTTTACCCATGATATGTTGCTGGGGGGGGGGGGGTATTTTTATCCCTGATCCAACAAATCTTCATAGACTGTATCAATCTAATCTCCTCTTTAAATTTACATTTATGTATGAATATATACAAAAAATTTTCACACACGCGCACAATCATATGAAAGTAATCTTGAAGTACTTGGACATTAATGAAGGTGGGGCTGTGATTAGACAAATCAGTTCTTTGAAAAATGAGTGTTAATTATTATAAAAGGCTATTGGACTCTCAAAACAAACAGTACTGCTTTTGTAAGTAAAGTCAGTGTCGGTAAAAAAAGTTGCAAGTTATTTGATTGCAGAAATTATCGCACAGAAAAGGAAGTCACACAGTTGTTAACGTGATAATAATGCTTAAGTGTAAAATTATAGTGAGTTGAATCTTGGGATAAGATGCAGTATGAGAAATTGAAAATGTTCTACTTTCAAACAATACAATAAGTCAGTGTATTGATGACATGTATATCACGTGATGCAGAACAGGTTTGGTGTGACAAACTGGAAAATAAAAGTTTTCCTATCCAGATTGATGAGTCAACAGATGTTACCAGTAAATGTTACATTTGTAGCTCATTTATCAATGAGGAAATTCAAGTAAACTTTTGCTGTCATAAAGAATTGCCTGAGACCAGCAAAGGAATAGATATATTTAATATTTTGTTCTTATATCTAGAAACAAGTGG
>OY735232.1:9668127-9748127 GCA_963457665.1 Thysanoteuthis rhombus | reverse complement strand
TTGAATCCTAAATAATTTCTAGATAAAACCGAAGGCAAATTATTCCATCGAGAGAAAATTTCATAGGGAGGCAGCCACCATTAGCAACATAAAAATGGCTTATATTCGTCCAACATGGGAAATGATTAGACTATAATCGTCGACATCTCATGGATGCTTAAGAAATAAATGACGCGTCAGGATTTTCATTTTGTTAATAAGTTCACCGACGGGTTCCAAATTAGGCTGCTTGGACAGGAGCTCTTCAATTTAGACGGCACACAGCGCTACCTAATTGATTTTCAGATGACAGTCGATCTAAGAGTGTGTCAAAATGATGAATCGATTTTGTATGATCATTTCAAGCATAATGAAAAAAAATTGTTATCAAACCTTATCTTGAGAGTCTCATGTGCCAGTAAGTAAAAGTGTTACCATTATTATGGAAAGATTTCTTGTAGATGAAAAGAAATCATCGACTGGAGTTGCTCTTTTCTGAGTATTAAACTTTTATTTAGAATGGGAATTTTTACTTAGAAGTCCTTATGCCAATAATTGATTAAGTACGAAATCAGGGATTTAGAAAGAGTTTAAAAATTTTCTTGAGAGTTACACTTGCAGAAAGAACACTGTTTTATCAATAATATCCCTGGGTTAGTTTACTAATAAATGCATTCACTGATTTCATGATCAGGCCTTTTACTTATAATGTAAAACTATCAACATTTGCTTACATAATCTGAACTTCTCTTCCCATCTTCAATATTGGCACTTTGTTCCGGCCGATTTATGCATTCAAAATAGATGGGGAGTTCAGACTCTCCGAAAGAAAATTTGTTATGTTGATGACTCTTCTCCAAATTATAGACACTATGAATAATTACGTTCTACATGTATAGACTATATTAGATTTGAAAAGGCACGAGTCTTAGCAGAAAGAACGGCAATAGAAACAATACAGCTATACCTCGATACTCCGGTTAATGTGATCGGCAAAAGTGGCGCACTATTTGGATTCAAGTGACGATGGCTAATATTTTGAGAGAATAAATACAATAACAAAAAACTGTTTTTAAAGTTAATAGAGTGCATCGAATAATTAATTTTTCAAAGAAGAAACATCAGCACTATAGTGAGTCATTCTGCACTAATTGAATCTTGAGTTACAAATTATCAAATGCACTGCTGTGAATCAAGCATTGATTAAAGCTACATTGTACGAGGTATTGCTATACATATATTGTTTATAGATGTTTCATAGAATACCATCTGAATGGAAACTTACAATCGCTCATTGCATTCAATAATCATTTGCTATCGCTGTGATACAAATTTTCAAAATTTGACTGAGATCAGACAAATGAATAAATAAAAAAAATAATATTTCAAGAGACACATTGTTTAGTTTCTAGAAATGTACGTTTGCAAGTTGGAAGATCGTATTTTTCTCAACTAATATCGAGAAAACTGGGTTAATCAATACAAAAAATTCTTAGTTAACTCTTCAAGTATAGAAAGGAAGCAGTCGTTAAGATTTAGGAATTAGAGTAAGTGGAATTAAATGTATCAGTTATTTGGTCTTAGAAAAAACTTGGCTTTCTGAAAAAAGTTTTTACGTATGAAAATCGATGAAGATTAAAAATAGACAATATCGCATGATTTTTCAGGAAGTTTGTAATTTATGCCTCTAATACACCGAAGATATATATGAAAGCGTATATCAACACATACTACTGTACACTAAGTTGTTCAATAAGAAAAACCTGCTATAGAGTTAGTTTGGTAACCAACGGTAATTAAAATATTTCTTCAAACTGTTATTGTAAAATCTAGTGGCCATTAAATATGACGTTTCCTTGCAAGCCACAAATTGGTTTGACTATAAAATCAGCAAAAAGATTTTTACTTATTCAAAATCTAGAGAGAATTTTCAAAACATAAATATGTATCAAATTCATTAGAAAATATTGATTCGCATAGAATTCGAAAATTGCAAATTTCTGTTCTTACGCAGTTTGGATAACAAAAATCCTTGTTTTTGTTTGTAAACTTGAGCCATATGCACTAGAAAATGTAGGAAAAATAACAGAATTGAGTTAAACTTGTTACACTTAGTGTCTTCGACTAGATAAATTAGATTCAATGAAGAATAGAAAGAAACTAAGAATAAGGGTAAATAGGGATTTGCATTATTTTTTAGGACACTGGATATTTAGTCAAGTTTTTCTAAAAGAATTATATCAATTTTTCATGTACATATCTTGGAGTGAAGGAAGAGTATAAACAGATTTTTATATGATTTTGACAATGGAATCGGTCAAACTTTCCAAACAAACATCTTTGTCACATCTAGTTTGCACATAAGACAAATGAGTTCGTTGAATCTTCTAACTACTAGCAAACTCTGTTATTAGGAATGGGCCTAAAGCTGCTGCTGATGAAGTTGCAAACTCTGTCACTCACTGGTTGCAACCGTAGAACAAGTAATATCTAAGTTACAAATGACAAAAGTGTTACTTTATTCTCTTTAAGACCTGTCGCTTGGAAACATTTCCCTTCATAGACTAATCTGATTTTCAAGTGTAAAGAAAGCTTTCCTATTCGTCTTTATGCAATTAATTCCTTGTTCCTAGTGACCGAGTAAATTGAAGTTAGCGACGATCTCTGTTTAAAGTAAGGCTGTTGTAAGCAAGTAAAAAGAACTGACAACATCATTCGTCATTCTTTTGGATTTAGTCTTGTCGAGGAGCAGCAGTAGACTGCCGAGTGAACCATTAAGAAGTTCTTCCCTGACTGTTATTGGAAAAAAAAAACAATTTCCTCTCAGATTTGAACAAAATAATCCTCATACGTTGTACTTGTGATGCTGGCAAAAATCCGCATAATTTGAAGTAGAGCCAGCAATTATTGGAATAAACGAGTGTGATTGCTCAGCGACGTAGTCACCCTCAAAACCTCAATAAGAGCATAAAAATAATGGCGATTTTCTGTTACAAAAGAAGTAACCGAATAGTTTGAATACGTCCGGTTTAGCATTATGAATAATTCGTTAATAGATCCCCCTCCCTATGATTTTAAGGGATTAAATTTTTTCAAAAATGCATAGAAGGACATTGACACGGACCAATTAGCGTTTTAGTAGATTTTGATATCATCTAATTGTTGAAATATCATTTTGTATAAAATCTATTGAGTTTTCAAAAACAGTTTGAAAATCACGTAATCGATAGTTTACAGCTATCTAAACTATGAAAATAACATTCTAATACTTGGTATTTTTATTCGATATTGATTGGATTTCTAGACGTTAACAAATCTAATTTTAGTGATAATTTGGCAATACAAATCTTTCAACAAAAATTAAAGGGTACAAGTAATATTTCAGTTTAGTCACATATAAATCTCTTATTTGCACTCAATTTCTTATGCATTGACTGCAACTATGAAATATCCTATCTCCATTGTAAGTGTTTTTTTCTCTTTTTGGAGCCATTTCTCTCTCATTTCCCACTCAACAATTTCCTTTTCACTTTTAAAATGTTCTGTTACTGATGAAGTATCTGGGAATCCACTTCTTTCAGGTGTCCACCATCTTTTCCTTTTATCAGCGAACGAGTGTTTTTCGAAAATTCCTGCCTACTTCTCCTTTAGTGTGAGTAAAGAAGGTGGGAATCATTGTTTCAAGGAAATGAAATTTGTATTTAAGCATGGATTAATTCCATAAGTATTTGCAGCCGCATAGAATATTTTGCAGCATATTGATTTATAGAATTTCTATACTAATGAGTTATTTAAGTTATGTCAGTTGAAATCTAGAATCTACAAGAATTTGTGTAACATTATTAAGAAATAGTTTCACATTAATTCGTGATGTATCCTCATCAACTCACATTGGTTTTATCTGTCTTCAAGCTGATTGTGATCATTACATAAAAAAAGAGAAATTCTACCGCCAAATGCTTTCCTTATCGTTCATATATCCTAACTACCGGGACAGGATAGTTCTATATTAACCAAAATAATCACGTATGATGACCTTTTATTAAAAGAAAACCTACAAATTCTACGGAACAAGACGAATAAAATAGCAATTGACATTTCTCAACTCTCTTTCCTTATCAATTATTTAAACAGCTTAATGTGTTTGTCTAAATCCCTGACACAATAGCAACCATAAATGATTATTTCGTCTACTTCTCAGTCTGAAGAGCTCTAAATGTCTTGCACTTGCTACTGTTAAGCATCATCATCAAGGAGAATGAAAAAAAATGAACAAGAAAAGGAAAATATAGAGATAAAATCTTTTTATATGCGCATTTTTGCGACGAAAGAACAGAATCTACCAACTGCAAACACTAACTTGATCCGATGAAAAGAGTGTGTATTTAGCATTTCAGATACTTCAAATAATTATTAGAAATCCTTAAAATGATATTCTATGATTTAACAACTGAATAGCATTTTATTAGGACCACATTTTTACTGCCAAATCTTTACTGTGATCTTGATAGTCGGCATCGGTCACAATATGTTAAATGAATATATAAATCGGCAATTATTTATCATCGAATATTTCATCGGCCGTTTCATCTCTACTGAATGGATTAAATCAGTCGATCCTTCTTTCTCCAGGTAATATATTTAAATCTTCTTCATTTGTGAGAAAATAGGAACAAAAATAAGTGAATTGCAGACCTTTTGTATTTCAGAGTTCGTGTGAAAACAAATCTGGTACTTTTATTTCCACAAATCTTTTTCAGCAAGTCAATATGGATAGAATTAAATCGTCAGCCAGTAACGTATTCGACTTGGTGACTTTAATATACTAGCAGCCCAGACGTCCGGAGTTTTAGTCTTAGTAATGCTCATTTTTTGATACTTGGTTGAATTTTATCCTAGCCGAGAGAGATAGATTCATAATTCAATTGATATTCCCAATTTAAAGTATCTGTTTGAGTTTTAATCGTAGATTAGTAATAATTATGTAAATGACTACGTTATATAAAATGTAGAAGATCTCAATGAAAACTGAACAAAAATTTAGCAGTCAATTAGAATTGCATTACTCTCGTCTCTATGTGAATGCCTTTTGCTGTTCTGATCGAATTAGAGTTTGAATTATTTTGTCAAATTGTGGATATTAATTCTCCAGGAAATTAAAAAGTCAATTAAGATAACGCTCTGTGTGTTGCTGGTAGCCTCAAATAGAAACTGATAGATAATCCTGGCCAAATCCTACATATAGGCATCACACACTAATTGTTCACTCTTCCATTATTCTCAAGCATTTTGTGTTTTGTTTTCATAAAACTGAATAAAAATGCCGAGCATTTATAATCTGCCAAAAGAACTTGCTTCTTTTGTAGAATCTTCTAAGTCTCTGTGTATTTACTAAGATATACTGTTCTTATGTGTCTTTATCTGCTGGCATATTCCCGTTTTTGCCTAGGTTTACTTATCGTTCCAGCTGCTTCTGTTCTTAATGTTGGAATCTTTTGTTACCGAACTCAGGAGTGATAATTGACCCTGCATTTTTCCTAAGTTTCGTACTCCATTTTATTCATTTCTAGGCTGGTAGTTTTCTTGTTCGTTGTTGTTCTGGTCTTACTCCTCCTGTATCTCAAATGACTGACATAGTAGCGTATATAAACTGGTTGACTTTGATATTTCGGACGGGATCCTTGGCAAGTTTGTTCAAATGATTAATAGCAAGAGTATATTCTTATTTCAGGGCTTAGGCAACGTAGATGTGAACAAATACATGAATGTCTGTCTAAGATCTTACAACTGGTCCCGATGACAAGCATTTTCAGGTATTATCAATTTTCGATTATGTATATAATTTGGCAGCATCATTTATTTAATACGCTTTTCATTACAAATGACGGACAGAGAGCATTTTTATTATTTTTTTTTTTTACTTATCTTTTTTTATTTTCACACAAATAAAGGGATCTTTGGTTTCAATGAATAGAGATGTTTTACTGAAGATAAACCGATTTCGGCAGTACCTTCTGCCATTTTCAATATATATATATATATATATATATATATACATATATATATATACATATATATATATATATATATATATATATATTTTCAGTTTAGTGTAAATTGGGAGTATCTCTCCAGAACCCAAATTTCCCTTACAGGAAGTGAAATAAACGGAGGGTCCAGTTAATGATACAGATGTAAAATAAATAGCTCTCTCCACCCCCAAAATTTCGTGGTTTTGAAAAAAGATTTCTTCAATGGAATTTATTTAACACAAATATTCAAATGGCTTAGTTTCGTGCGAATGACGGAATCTAGAGATCCAGTTGAGCATCAAAGTTAAAACGTGAATAGAACTCGTGGATCATAAGTTGGTTGAGCAATTTTTAAAGGAAAGGATGCAGTCAGTGTCAAAGAAAATTGAATAATCATTCCAATTTGCTCAGTCTAATTATGTGAACAAAAAACTTATGATACGCTAATTACAGCCGTTTTCTGATATATTTTAGAATTGAAAACGTCACGTGTTGAAAATATCATGGATATTTTCGAAAATATAGCCTTTAACCGTCTCAGTCTAAACTCGTTGTTTTGGGGTAAAACGTAGTTGGTAGGGAGATGCCTCGTGACCAAGAGGTTGAGAAAAGTCATGGGCCTCTGGAGGGAGAAGTGACGTGAGTTCAAATGTGACGAAAAGCGACTGTTTCCAGAAAAAATCAATAAAAATTGAACAGAAAAATTTGAAGCTAACTCTTTGTTAAAATTTTTTCAAATTATCACATCAATAATAACTATTTTTATCCGGAAACTGCACATATGTGCTTTTTGTAAACCATTGATTTGATCCAATTTCTGATAAAATGAGTCAATTCTTGACGTGCATTCAGAAGCCAAGTGGAAGGCGTAGAAACTATAGCTAAATAGTTATAAGATCAATTCAATCATATTCAAGACCTAGATTTAACATCATAGCATTATTTTCAGTTTTGACTCAACTTTAAACAATAATAATGTATTACCTATATAGAAAGAAACCTAAGGAAAGAAATAGTTTGGCATTCTTTTCACATCTCTCAAATATCAAGTATTTCAAGATATCATATTCAGTAATATTGGGTCAATGAAATTGATTGTTAAAAGTTATCCATGGTGGTGTCACATGGTCTACTTCAGGGACGAACAAGCAACTTGAAGCTTAAAAATCAGTAAAATTAGTCATCTAAATGCTAATGATGCCGTTGCATTTATTTATTCTCTTTTGGTGTTGACCCAGACGCAGAATTTCAATGATACTATCGAGGACATGAAAATTACTATACCGGAATGATCAGCCAGCAACACTACACTGTGATACTATTGTTATACTATACAGCATTATTATCATCATCATTATCTCAACGTCTGTCGTTGGACATAGACCTTCCCCAGGATCCGACACATTTCTCTATCATGGGCGTCGGAGAGCCAGTATTTCCTGAATTTGTCTAGTTCATTTATCCATCTTGTATTTTGTTGGCCTCGGTTTCGCATGTGATCTCTGGAGATCCATATTGTAAGTCGTGATGCCCATCGGTTGTTTGTCATTCTCATAACATGACCAGCCCATTGCCATTGGATTTATCTAATAGATTCTATGATGTCTCTGACCCCTGTGTTCTTTCTTATATACTATGCTGTCTTGTGATCTCTCCATATAAGGTTGAGCATAATTCTCTCATGCGCACGCTGCATGCTTCTCAGTTAGCAGGTCTGTCTCTTGGTTAGGATCCATGTTCCAGCTCCACAAGTGACTATCAGGAGGATGCATTGGTTGTATACACTTCTTTTTAGGATCATTGGGATCGTCTTGTTTTTTTGCTCTGCCAAAGGCTTACCATCCTAGGGTGATTCTTTGCTTGATTTTTTCTCCTTTCGTGGGTTTCAAAGAGATTTGCTGTCCTAGGTAGATGTAGTGGTCTACTTTGCCCTGTTTTGCATCTTCGATTTTGACAGTTACGTCCTTATTCTGGATGTAATTGTTGCACATGACTTTTGTTTTACTGAAGTTCATGTGAAGGCCGACTCTTTTGCTTTCTTTATTTAGTTCATTTAGCATTAGTTGGAGGTCGAGTAGGTTCTCAGCGAAAAGGACAATGTCGTCTGCAAATCTGAGGTTGCTCAGATATTCGCTGTCTAAAATGCTTTAGGGACTTTACTATGTTTTAGACGCAAGTTGAACAGATCAGCTAGTTTTTTTGTAAACGATCTTACCAGCTTTTTTTGAGTAGATCTATGGTGATGTTATCTAGTCTAGGAGCTTTTCCTTTTTTTATTTGTTTGATGTCTTGCTTTACCTCCCATGGGGTAACTTCTGGGAAGTCCTCGAACTGATAGTCATCGTTTTGCATATCGTGGTCGTCGATTAGTTGACCATGTCTTGAAGAGTAAAAGCAAATCCAATACAAAAATCTGATATTATATGGTTAGCGAGAGTCTCGGCCAATAGGCTAACTTATATGTTGAAGTAATAGAAACGCCCAGTCTCAGTAAATGAATGAACTATTAAATCAAAAAAAGGTTAAACTACCCTATTTGATGGTATTATTCACTCCATCACATTACAGGAGACATGGAATTTCTATGACTTTTCACCATCCACTGTCCTTTCCACTTTTTGAGAAATTTAAGATCTGACAATTATACTCGTGACGTTTTTTTATTTCATTTCATCTAAATCTGTCTCTAACATCTAAAGGTTTTATCAAAAGAAATGTACATTGTTTTGTGGCTTTGAATTTCAAGACAAAAGATCCCAGAAAAAGAAAAACAGTAAAAGAACAAAGATGAGATCATTTAGATTGAAGTTTGAGGAAGTCCCTTCGCAACTTTACTTGATTTTATTGTCGTCTGGATCTTGCTCGATGTTATGTCCTCCTCCTCTTATCACATCATTATTGCCAACGCGAAACCATTAAAAATTATTCGCGTTCTTTCTCTGATTTTGCTCGTGGCATAAAAGCTCATTACCAAGCTTACCAAATGTGAGGAAAATAACAGTTATATGCTGGACATTTTTGAGTTGTCGCGTTTTCTAATTAAAAACCATAATATATAAATAAAAAAATAAAAAGATAGTAATAATTTTATCAAAATTTGATTTAATTTACTTTATTCAAAACAAGGATGACAACATTAAAATTGTTTTTTTTTTTACCAAAAAGTGCTTAAAAAAGTAGATTCGAAAATAGATTAAAACCAAAACTTTTCATGACTAATTGTCGGTACTTTCAAGTACCTCACTCTTGTGAAAACAATTTTTAGTTAAACTAACAAAAACTTTTTCTCGTTCCAATTCGTCAAACAGCATTTTAGATATTGTGAAAGCACAATCAATTTATGATAAAAAGAATGTATTTTAATACAAGACCATTTATCAGTAATTTTCCAACTCAATGTTCACTATTTCATAATTTTCATTATCAAAAAGACATCAATATATCGAAGTTTTACATGTAAAAATGAAGCAAAAATATTATGACAACAATTTTCCGGAAAATAATGTAAAAATGTGAAAATTGGCGTTTTTGATCATCGAGCCTTTTTGTGGTGATGCAAAAAGGTCGCCATTTCCATTTTTTTTAGTTAAAAGGGAATACATATTCTCTCCCATTCTCATTGGCTGCAACATCTGACTCGATCGTAGGAAATAGAACCATTCCTATCGCAGACGTCTATCAAGGTAGTGAGGACACACATTTTGACATATGTTTCCGATATATTCATCGCCGATTAGGCTCAAACAATCGGCGATTCGATGAAATCCAGTTGGCGACTGATCGTAATTGCAACTTAAAGTTAGCTTTAGGGCAGTAAATATTTCAGAAATCATTCAAGATACTGGACAAGTTCATTTGTTTTAACACATTAATTAAGCGATAATGTTAAGAAATGCTTTAAATCCTAAAATGTATTCTGTATGCATGAATGATTGATTCCAATGGTTTTTTTTAAAAAGTTACTTATTAAATTAATACCGAGTCAATGTGAGGCTATTATCAATGAAATGCCATAAGTTATAGTTAATTCTAACATTTTGCTTTTAGTTCAATGGAAAGCATGTTACCGTAATCGGCAATGCAACTTTCCAGAATGTCTTGAAAGATTTTATTCTTTGATCGTTTTTGAAAGTTTTACATTGCATAATTGGGCCAGAACAAAAATGTCACCAAAAATAGTTTTTTTTTAGATCTATCAATGTTGGAGAAATGGGAGTGAAATTCTAAAATACTGTCTTTGAAAAATGAACTACAGCAAATAAGAATAATTATTTGCAAATCCTATAGAGCAGGAATTCATTGATAATATTCTTGTAAATCTATTTTCTAACTTTATTACTTATTGTTAGAATGAACATTGTTTGAATCCACTGCATTTTGGAGTCAAAAGATGTATATAAGTTGTATGTAAAAGGGACTATCCAACTGAAGTCATTTTCAAACTACAATCAGACCTTTCCATTAAGTAGCCTACACACTTGAATATTGATTAAAAAGTAAACAAATTGAAAATAACCCAGAGGAGAACTGGTAGAGACTTACACTGTGTTTTGATTAAGTCGGTGTAAATGCAGCATGACACATTGGTAATCGAAATTGTGATTGGAAACAGTTTATGCTCCCTTGCGTCTTCCATACTTGTCACCTTCACTAATCATTTTGACAGTCATATCCGTCACGCTAAAGAAATTGAATACTTCATAAGGTATGAAACATAAATCGAAATTCTATTTGAGCTTTAAGGAATACATAATTCTGTAGAGAACTGAAAGATACGTCAACAAAAGTCGGTTGTCAGTTCGGTATGTTGAAATATTCACGCATTGGATCGAAACTGATTTCCAATCTGGTCGCACCTGTTCTACCAACATTCTCCACCGCAACTTTGCGTGATATCTTATAAACTGACTAAAGACTAGTTAAATAAGATGAACAAAAATGAAATAAGTTTCCTGCAATGTTCACCAGAACTAACACTTTTATCTCGGTCATAATTGAATTAGATACAGCCTTATGAAATCACAATCCAGAAGTAAACTATTCAACTTCTACTTAAATGAAACCGATTTATTTCACTTTTACATGGATGTAACCAACGGGTATCATTCAGCTCTGTCCGGTTATTTCACCAGACAAATTGACTACAGTAAAGCGTATGGTAGAAATACTCTAACCTGGATCCTTGAATTCCTTAGGATGTTCAAGAATAATTGAATAGAAGTAAATTTCATAATTAACCGCACAGTAATAGAGTGGACTCTCTCTCTGTGTGCTGGAGGGGAATCCTTATCCAAGGTCAGTATCAAAAGAGAGATTGTTTCCACTGCTTTTTATAAAAGCCATCATCACGTTGAACCCAATCGTGAAAAACTTAAAAGAAATATACCTAATTCACAGATATGATGGTGAATAACAAACAAGAAAGAAAATAAGGCATATATTTCTATATTTCTGATGTTTCTCTGAGAATGACTCACGATATTTTGCAGCTATTAACATTATACTCTAATCTAATCTGAAAATTACCTTTAACGCCGCTTTTGACAAAGCAGTGGGAGATTCGGGTCTGTAAAAAGACAATCAAATCATATTGGAAAGCAATTATTTGGACCTCATTCCAATCAAATTTAACTTATTTATAATAACCAATATAAACATGACATATACGACACTGCATTGTATTTGAAGCTAAAAACTAATCTTAATATTAAAGTGAATAATGGGTAATTGCAGGAAGAATGAGGCGGCGCATGAGTATTTGATTACATCGTACAACTTTATTCCAGATAAAATTGGACTTTTTAGGTCATTTTCCCTTCTGTTGGCTTCCTTCCCGCTACTTTAGTATCAAATCTGATGAGAGAAAATGTTAGGGAAACTTTTGGTCCGGAAACATATTTTGACATTTGATATTACATATAAAATGGCTAAATTGAAACACTTTTAAAAATAATTCGGTTCTTGTCTTGGCTTGACTAATACAATGGCCTCATGCCATGTCATTACAATGAATATAACGACTAAATGTCACAGAAATATAAAAAAAGGATTAATGCTTTTAATAAGTTGATTGAGGCGTTGCCATTTGAAGAAGGAATAACGTTTACTGAAGAATCAGAATAAATAAAAAGAAACTTGAATGAATTACATTTATGACAAGCGAAACGACCAAGCAGTGCGTGATGAGCAATAGATTCTGCTATCTTTAGACAAACTCAGTGTAGTATGACGCAGATCCTTGTTAACCTTGTTTTAAATACAAGATAAAGACACGAATGTATATTTGAGTTTTTAGCGCAAGGAAGGCGAGCGAGGGAAGAACAAAAAGGTGGAATGGTGTTTATTTCTTGATTTTTGTTTCTTTATTTGAAAGAGAACAATGTGACAGGTTCTCATTTTAACGTTGATACAAAGCAAAAACTTCACTTATATAAATGTTTAAACTTTTCAAAATCATTTTCAAATGAGAGCATATTGTATTTACTTGTAACATATTAACACTCCCCTGTTCTCATATATTTGCGTTTGTGCATATTTATCAAATATTATATATATATATATATATATATATAATTTCACCCTTTGCTCTCACTCATAAGAAAGTTGCTTTTGATTAGACCAAAGGTTTAACATGATGAAGATACATTGTTGGGAGCTAAACCATAAAGTTTCTTCTAACTGCTCAGGCCTTTATTTTTTGTGGATGTGTAGTTTCATAGCTATTATAATGGACTTGAGAGTCTTGCTTAATAACTTGAACCAAGTGTATACTGGTACACGTGTGGCTACGATAAGTTGCTCCACATAGGCAACTTCGGGGATATAAACGGCTACTTATTGATTTCCAAACTTTTGGTATAAGTTGAATGTACTTGATACCTTTTAAAGAATTAGGTAAACTAACGTTGTGGAATTCTCTCTTTGTAAACTTCTCCTAGCTAGTATGTCAAGAATTTAAAATTTCTTTATTGCTTACCAAATAGGAATTCAATTCGAAATTATTCATAGAATACCAAAATTACCAAAAACTCGCCTCGAACGTTTCTTTTCCGTATAAGTTTCTTGGCGCTAAAGATTTTATATCAAAATAAAGAAAAGAGAAGTAACAACAGCAAAAGTGGCTCCAGCGTTATTTCTTTAGCTTGATCAGAGCTGAAAGAAAGTTTTACTTGGGGAGACTGAAGCTGGTTCAATATAAGTCAGATCACAACAATTGTTATTGTTATTTTTATAGAACAGCAACCCTTGTGGAGGTTGATTCGTTTGACACACAATCCACTTCAGTCCTAATCGAAATGAAAATTCTTTTCTTTAGAGGAAAATATCGAATTATACTTTTGAGAATGGCTCTGCAAGAACGGGTAAATATTTTAGGAACGAATAAGAAATACTTGCAGACTTTTATTATGTCAAAAGCAATCTTGCATTGGTAAAATTGATTACAATCGATTTTAACAGCATTCGCTCATTTTGATTGATGAACAAAGAGAACGAAATGAAAAAAGACATAAATATCAAAATGAACCGAAATCAATTAAAATAACAAATTACATAACATCAATGAGTTGCTTTCTTTTTCTGCTCATTCGTTCATATCAATTAATAAAAGATGACATGAGTTTATTTTGTAACGTGTGATTGGTAACGATAATTCAGAAACATTATTTACTGGAAACGCGATGCTTATCATCATCATCAACATCATTATCATAAGCAGCAGCAGCAGCAACAGCCTTTTAGCATCTGTCGTTGGGCATAGACCTTCACTAAGATTTGCCAGATCTCTCTAAATCGTCACAACATCTTATTTTCTGTCAGTCACGATTTTGCAAATGATCTCTAGGGATCCACATTTTTAACAGAAGTTAACCCTATCATAATAATAAGCATTTAGCCGTCTTATTGTAACTGTGATTTTATAAACATCTCAAGCACTTTGCCTTTTGTAAAACCTTTCAGTATGACAGTGAAGATATCTCCTTATATCAAGTTTGCAAACACGCATGTCTGTCTTGAAGAGGATAAATCAAGTGCAAGTGAATAGAAATTGTCACTGCGGTGGTTATTTACGTGATCTTCAAATAATCAATTTGATTTCTTCATAAATCACCGACTGATCTTCCCTCAGACTGATCTGTTAAAAAAAGAACCCAGGAATTGCACAAGAACCAAAGAATGACACAAGGACACCGATGGCAACTCTTCCAAATAAATGAATACTTTAATCTCAAAGAGCAATCTGGCATGCTAAAAAAGATGAATCAATTGAAAATTTTTTTTCTAACTTGTGAACCTATCAAAACGACAGAGACTGGGTAACTCGAAATATTTCGTTAGGCCCAATAATAAATATTACTTAATAAGTAAATTATCAATAAATTGAGCATTAGTGATGATCCATACCAAGTGATTCGTTGGAATAAAGTATACCTGCAACAGGTTAGAATACATTATATTATGTTTATCATATGATTAAAATCAGTACTTATTTTTAACAATTATCATATTATTTTATCTAGGATCATTATTGTTTATTATTATTTCAATATCACATTATTATAACAGTTCATCAGTTATAATTTTTTTTATCATTCTTTTTTTAAAATTTCAAATTTTCATCTTAATACTAGCCAATTCCCGTTGAAAATCAAGGTTATATATAGATGACTTTGTTAAGAAAAAGAACATTTAATTAGTTTCAATCGTTTAAATGGAGGAGTCTACTATTTCGAAGAGAAGATCAGTAAAAGCACATTGTTCATTATTCAAGAAGATATTTTTGTTTATTCATTTATTGAATGTTGTCTTATGAATTGTGTTATTTGAGCGAGTGATGGAGAAAAAAAAACATGCAAACAAAAACTAAAAACAGAGGAACGAAAAATTTATTGATCAAAATTTCGCTTATGAAATTTCAATCTTTTCATAACAGATATATCATTTATACGAAGAAATGTTGGAGACGTGTCTTCCACAGGTAAGCGAGAAAGACTATCAGTTAAGGTATTGCCAGTCTTTGGTATTTTGGGTATTCCTCACTCTAAGTATTTCTCTTCACTCACGTACGATGTGCTCTTTACAGACATTACTTCATTGATTAGAAATTTCCCAAACCTATAAGTGATTTCAATTTAACATAAATTTATCCAGAGACAAATTAACTTATTTCTTTCTTTTATGCAGATATTAAAAACAAAAAACAAAAAACAAAAAAAACAAAAACAAATAATTTTTTAAGTAAAATATTTGATGTGAACGTCGGTATTTCTATGTGATCATGGACGTTCATGTAATTTTGCCGATTGTGATCCCGTAATTTTGTACAATAGTATGTGAGTATATTTATATTTGTATCATGTCAGTAGAGACAGCAGTGGGACATTGAACAGAATGGGATTCAATGTGTTAGAGAGAGAATGAATTTCCCCGTAAGTAGGAACTCCGCGTTAATTAAATCCATGAATACATATATATATATATATATATGTCATCCACAGACAGCTGTTTCGTTGTATTACAACTCTTCAGTATGGCTATAGACTATCAATTATCCCATTCAGTACCACGAGGCAAAATCGAAACGTTAGCTTCAGACCCAGAGGCTGGTATCCTTCTCTTCACAGATCCGAACGGTCAGTAATTTAAGCGATATGTTTATTTATCGTATATATTCCTCATCCACTAAAGTGTTCCATTTCATGTTGGAAAAGCATTGCATAAGCTTACAATGAACGAGTTACCTCACTTAAAGAGTGCTTAAACCAGAATGAGGGAGCGTCATATATATATATATATATATATATATATTAAAAATGGATATATGATCCCGGAGAATAATTATAAATTGTTTTATATTATATTGGAATCCGTATTTGAAATGATCTCCCGTTATTACACGGTGAATGTATCATTTTGCCCAGACTAGGAATCAAACCTGCCACTAATAGGGTAGCTGCATCAACATAATGTTTACCTTACCATTGAGCTAAGACAAAAATACCTGTCCCGATTCCAAATTCTCATTGCGCTTATTCACGGTCTATATCTGCACTATTTTTTTCTTTCAGCATGACAATTATGTGAGAAAAGGATTTATAAAGTTGAAGCAGTTGCAGGTTCGATTCTTTCAGTAGCCTAATTTTTTTTATTGTCTATTCTATTTGCGTTGTCTAGGCCAAATAATGCATTCACTGTGTGATAACGGGAGCTCATTTCAAAAATGGGTTTCGATAAGACATAACACAATTTGTTATCATTATATATATACATATATATATATATATAAATAAATATATATATATATATATATATATATATATATATATATATATATATATGCATATATACTGGCTGGCAGGAGTTTGAGAGAGCACACGTAAATTGTTCATCTCTTTACACTGTAGTCGTAGGCATAAATATTTACATGTGTATACGTGTGTTTCCATTTTGCCAAATGTAAGTATATCATTAGATTGGGCAATTCATGACCGACAGAATTTCATGATTGTAGAAATATTTTGATAGGAACACATTCAGTCCAGCACCAGAATTAATCAGTAGCAAATCAAACAGCCGACCATGCGATTGAATAAAGAAAATGAGAGTCATGAGGGACTCGGAAAGGCGTCAATATATATATATATATATATATATATATATATATATATATATATATATATATATATATATATATATATATATATAAACTACAGTGTGAATATACACATATATATTCTAGCAACCTTACAAGCATTTAAAGGCAGAGTCACAAGGTTTCTAAATTTTTTGCTTGATACATGTTATGGATCTGCTTAACAGACTTCCAAGTCTGTTAAGCAGATTCAAATATTTTTTATTCCAAAAAAAAAAATTATAGACTTTGGTCTCTCAATCAATAATCCCAAACCAAAAATAAACGCACAAAGATACATAGCTGCTTATATATATATATATATATATATATATATATATATATATATATATATATATATATATGATGTGAGTGTGTGCTTGTCCATATGGAACTTGACATGTATATAAACATATTTGCTTCTCAAAGGACCCTCCACACGCACACACGCACACACACACACAACACACACACACACACACACACACACACACACATATATATATATATATATATATATATATATATAAACTAATATTCTTTGTATTCTTTATGCGACCACTTATAAGTTAATTCGTGCAAAACGCTTGGCCACTACAAGATTTATTGACTTTCAGTCAAAGTTGTTGAGATAATATCACAATCATTTATACGAACGCATTACAAAACATCTACATCTACTATTTATAAGACGTATTTGCTCTTAGTCGACAAATCCAAGCCAACTCGTGTGCATACATGTATTCCTGGTAGGGATGTATGAAAAATGGTTCACAGATTCATAAACTCCCAGATTTATAATTTCAACTTGTAAATGTATGATATGCAGTGTAAGAATGATAATGATTGATGTTTTCGACTCCAATGATGTACACATTTCACAGTTAATTTATTTTTCTCAACACGACAATCCAAGCGTCCAAGCAAAGAGAAGTGTTAAGTATAGAAACGGTCGTCGAACACATTGGATGAAGCACAATGACAGCCGGCTTTTCGTGGAGGCTGGTCACGTAGTTCTCTGAAGACTCCGCTGACATCCAAACACATTTCAAGAGGCGACTGCGATATTAGAAAGCGAGCTGTCACTCACAATCAATGGATAAATCTGCCTGGTCCTCTACACGTGACTGTGAAGGTAAAACCAGCTGTCCTTTACCTTCGGGGTCGGCAGTTGTCTTCAAATATTTTGGCCTTAAGCAAAATCTGTGTGGATATCCATGACCACTTGTTTATCCACGATCTTTCTAAAGCGCGTCCAGATTATACCTATCACGATTTCTAATCTTATGAGTTCCTCCTTTGTATGTGAATTCCTACCTTATGGGATGTTGGCTTTTCCTTTTTTCAATCTCGACCCCCCACCGAGTGACTAAACACTATTTACATAAAATCTGACTTATAACTGTTCCAGTTTACTTCGGAAAAATAATGTAACTTATGAGTAAGAAAAATACTGGATAACTCGTGGCACTTGAAGATGCAAGCTACCACTTTGTCATGGATTTCCAAATACTGATGACTTAAATGCTTTATTGTTTAATCATATCATTTTCAAGGATTTTGAAAAAATTCATTTTTAAATTCATGATAAACTAGAGACAGTATCATAAACACAGACATTGACGCATATATAGGTAAATAAAATTAAATAGGCGCTTAGATATCCCCCCATATCCGCTAAAATCTTTCATACAGACGCCTTTAGAACATTATTTACCTTATGACTATTGTAGAAGACGATCAGTGTTCATAAAATTAAGAGGAAATTCAACTTTTAACTTTTCTGAAATCAGAACTGAGAACAATGAGCTACGCTTGTTATATTGACATTTGCCACGCGTTGCTAATTCACACTTTAACTTGACAGCTGAAGCTGCTATATCCTTTGTTATCTATGACTGATAGAAGCCATTGATATATACATCAGCACTGGCATATTAAAGAGCGACAAAAATACACGAGGAGGGATTTGATGACCAGCTAATGTTGCGTAGATAATAATACTTATCTAAACGAAGTAAATTCTTGTTTGCAATCTGATAAAGATCCCACGTACAATTACTCAGCCCTCTATTCTCGTTGGTCTTGTATCAGATTAGACTATTATTTATATATACCTTCATGAGAATGCTTCAAGGCGATCAGTATTATAATCGGTATTGATATTTGTCAATTCAAAATCTGAGAGATGAAGTGCACGTAGAAACTTTAAAAGTAAACACTTTTTGTTTTATTTAACTAATTGATTAAATGCACAAACCATGTTTTTTGCGTTACTTTTACTTTCACTTTGAAAGGTCTTTCACTGTCTACCTGTATAGTAAATATTCGAAAGGATATCAAAACGGTGTAACTCTCACAAAACAATGAAAATGAATATCTTCTGTTACAAGATTCTTCAATGAAACTAATGTCAAATAAACTCGAATCAGAAGAAATCCAAAACAAACAAATCAAAAGATACTAAGACTCTTATTGCTCTTTAATTATTGAAAATTACAAAACTGTCGTTTCTGATTCAAAAGTTTTTTTTCTGTTTGGAAGCCTGTTAACAACTGCATTGTCTTCATTGCAATGGTGGCTTTTGGTGGGTATATTTTTAACAACTCGTAAGATTTGTGAACATGAATTTCAGTTCATAAGATCATATTTTATAAGAAATTATCTTATCGTTGCGATTTTGAACAGTAATTCTGCACAGAATCTGATAAATCATAGTTATTCAATGGAAAACAGGTGCTACCTTCAAAATGTTTCAAGTTTCGATATCCTGCACTAATCAAGATTGATTTTCATTTTCATGATCAACATGTACCAAAATATTCACACAACAGATATATCATGTAAGAAATAACCAATATCACAACTCTACATCAGCATTTATTCTAAAATCTGCTGTTCTTTAGAAGCTGCTTTCACTTGATCTTTTTGACTTCCTCTAAGTGATCCCTCAACTCATTGTACTTATCTACTTCTTGATCCACTGTGCTTCTATCCAATGGAATCTCCTCAAGAAGACCAGCTACGATGTTTTCAAACCTAGTGTAGGAATAAGAATTTTGAAATTATGTACGTGCATGTTTTAAGGTACGTATTGGGAAAAAACCCTCAACTATAAGTAAAAGTATGGTGTATTATAACATTCAACCCCCTGGGAAGGTTTCCACTAGGCAGGAGCATACAATGAAACAAAAAAAAATTTCTTCACATTTAGACACATTGGGTTTTAAATTAGTCAACATTAACCTCAAGTCACTTCACTTAGTTATATTCAACCAACTTCTAGTTCTAGATAACAAGGTATTGGCATGGCTGAAATCAACTTCTACCAAGTAGAACGTTGAGGAGGCAAGCAAAATTAACTTTAAGAGCTTCCATAGATAATCTCAGGAATTTAATATCCTTTGATGATAAAATAAGGTTTGTTGGCCGTGAAGCCAATGTGGCATCTTTGCCATTTCGTTACTCTGGTAATCCTTCCTGCATATTGTCTTCAGTATCAACTACTCAGACTCCAAACGGCTTTACCAAACTGGAACAGATAATGCAATAATATCTTGGAATCGTTGTACCACGGCGTCATGCGATGGTTTGGAATAGTCACGATAGTTAATAATATCTTCATCAACCAATTTATCTTTCCAGCTATTCAATTGTTGAAATTGGTGGAGTTGACGTCTGGAAATGCTCACCTCATATAGCGCCAATTCTGAAATGAAGGCAGTAATCGATGCTTCACAGTTGACGAAGCAGTTTTTTTTGGCTTTACTTGCAAAACTGTTTAATGATCATTTAGTTTGGTGAATATGCTGCCAAGGAAAAAGACATCACGTTTTGCGGCCATTGGAGAAGCGGATAGGGAATTATTTTGAAACGATCCAATTAGAGTATCAATCAGTTCAACAAGACGAACAACACTGTTGCCTCAGGACAACGATCGTACTTTAGTACGATACGAAAGCCTCACAAAGTTATCATCATTATCACGGCACATTTAACGGAAATTTCAATCAGACAAAGAATTCGATTTTGGTTTGTTGTCTTGTTATATATGCACTGCGTACTCGCCTACAGAAAGTGTAGTAAAGACGTATGCAACCTACACAAAGATTTACGAATTTCTCTACGCAACTACAGAATGTGCAATATCACCGTGCTGCTTTACGAATTAATAGAAGAAAATATTGTTGCTGAATGATTTTTTGGTCAATACAGACTTTATTACAGAAAATCCATTACCACCCACCAATATTTCGAAACATCTACCATTTACTCAGCGCCTACCCAATAATTGAAATCGCCAATGGGACGGCAATATCTAACAGGCTGAAAAAACTAACTTAGAGAGATGCTCCAACATATGTTGCATACACGTGCTCGTGCGACAAAGCTCGCTGAACAATATGATATTCTAAGTTGATAATAATCTTATTTGAGAAACATACGTTTTATAATAATTGATACATCAGTGGCATAAGTAAGGCTGGATAAGAGTGGAATGCAGTGCCAACATCGGATAGGATGGGGGCACTGAATGGGAAACTGCGGTGGGTGGGGATTCTGGAGGGAATTCGGGAATGCGTAGTGGCACTAAATGGATAACTACGGATAGGGTTTGGGGACTGGAAGGGAAACTGCCGATGGGATGGGGCTATTGAAGAGGAAACAATGTGGTTGGGGCCCTGAGAGAGAGAGAGAGAGAGAGAGAGAGAGAGAGAGAGAGAGAGAGAGAGAGAGAGAGAGAGAGACTGCCAATGGGTTTTGGGTATTGGAGCAGAAACAGTGGATGGGGTGGGGGCACTGAAGGGAAAACTATGGATGGGGTGGGACCACTGAATGTAAAACTGCCGTTTGGTTTGAAGGGAAACTGTTGATGGTTTTAGGGAAATTGAGTTGAGGGCTCTTAATGGGAAACAGTCGATCGGGTTTGGTATTTGAAAGGAAAACAGCAGATGGGATGGGTACACTGAATGGGTAACCCCAGTTGGTATGTAGGCACTGAAAGGGAAACTGTAGATACAGAAGGGGCACCGAAAGGGAAATTGTGGATAAGGGGGACCGCTAGATGATATATAAACCATATATAATAAACAATCTGAATCCAGAATTTCGTTTTGTGATTGCTGATAACGTAATTCTATATTTATAACGATGATTGATTAAAAAAAGATACGCGATTGTTCTGTGATGACAGAAAATGAAAGTAACGCTGAAAGGGAAAATACAGATATTTTTCCCTCTCATAATAATCGACTGAAAAAAAGAATTAATGATTTTAGTTAACTGAGGACAAAATGAGTTATAGACTTGTTAGACATATCTGAGAACAATTGAATCATAAAATGGATTGCATCAAAAATATTTATTTTAAAGCTCAACTGAGTGAGAATTATTCCACTTAGATTATGCAGTACCATTCTCTGTAAATGGAAAACTGTGCTTGTAATGAAATCTAGCTTTTGATTCATAATCATCAGTCTTTCATTGTCCGTCGTTGGACATTGATCTCTGTCATACCTCTCTATCGTTAGCGCCTTGGAGCCGATACTTTCTGAACTTGTCTAGTTCGTCTCGCCTAGGTATATTCTGTCGGCCCTAAGTGACCATCGGGATGATTTGTTGTATGCCATTCTTTTCAAGACTAATGGGATTTCTCATTCATGAAAGCTTGCTCTATCGAAGACTTGCCATCGTAGAGTGTTTTTTTTTCGCTTGAGTTCTTCTTAATCTAATGATTTTATGGAGATTTGTTACTGTAGAAAGAAGTAATGGTCAACTTTCTTCAGCTCAGACTTTGTCTCCAACATGTTTGTTGTAGAAGACCTTTGTTTTGCTAAAGATCATGTGGAGGCCAACTTTCTCACTTTCTTCATCCAATTCTAGCATCCTATATAACAGCATTATGATTGCAGTGTTCCAATCATCTGGGACTTTACTTTGTGGCAAAATTTGAATAAAATGGCTAGTTTCCAAGTGATGACTTTACCGGCTTTTTGAGTAAGTCCATGGTGAATTTATCTGGTCCAGGAGCCTTTCATTTTTTATGGTTTATTTCACCTTCCATGGTGTAACTTCTGGGATACCCTCGAACTGATTCTTTGCGACTTGCATATGATGTACGTTGGTTTGTGTTCCTTATTTTGGGTTTTGGTAGAATTCTTAGGCATGCTCAGTTCCTGTCTTTTGTTAGGCCTCCTCCTTCTTCGGATACACTAGTTATTTGTTTCCGTCCCTTATGAAAGTTTTGGTAATTGCTTCTAAACCCCGACCTTTTTCAAGAATCGTTTCAATGATTGCTGTCGCGTATCTTATTTTCGTTTCTTTTCTATTGTTTTATTCAGTTTGGTTACTTCAATTTTCTCTCTTCCTGTCAGTGCCTTGAGATTCCTGACTTTTTCCATGAAGTTCCTGGTTTCATTTGAGATTTTACTGATGGTTTTTGTGCTCTTTAGTTTGAACATAGTTGCAACTTCAGTTAAAGAAGCTGTTACTTTGTTGTTGAATTCAGTAGAGGTAATTTTTGTTGGCACAAATGTCAAGTTTCTAATGTTCCATGTAATTACTAGAAATAGAAAATGAATAATGAAGTAAGCATTGAGGGAGGAGAGAGATTATAACAAATTAGGATTTGATAAAGAGACTTTTCTTGAACTATCTTTCAAGATGTCATCTTATCTAATACGACAAACGTTGAATACCCAGACGTTGACACTTATTCATTTCACCCGGCAAACTAGGCTGTGATAGTATTTTGCATATTGGGAACGGTCACCCCAAACTACCACCAAAACTTTCAATAAAGTTTTCTCTCAGTTTTTAAGCTAGTCTGGCTGGCTATCTGTATATGGGTCGCAAGTACAGGCCACACTAACGGACTTGGAGGGCTGAACATTGAACATTTGCAATAGTAACGTATGTATTATGACCAAAAAATGATTTTAAAAAATCCGTCTCAAATAGGTTTTTAGTTGTAAGATTCAATTTACAATGTAATTAATTGCATGCTAAATTGCTACTCTTTTCTGAAAATTCGAACTTTTTTCAAGTGATCACCGCCCAACAATTCATTGATCTCCCATTTTCGATACTTTTTAATTGATCTCCCCCAACACAGCCCACTGTCAAATAAGCTGATAACGGTTTCTATCAAATGTCTAACCAGACCCGTTTAATTAGATTTTGTACACATAATCGGAGTGTCATTTCCAGTTCTGAAATCTGTGCAAAACTGTAACGAATACAGGACCACATTCATCATCAGTGAAGAAATTCCTTGGATATCTCTCTTGATCTGGAGAGGATAATGCAACTGAAAACCACGAAGAAGTATCTGATCATCTAAGATTTACGTCAATGGCGTCTGTGAAAATAGACTATTGATTAAGAGAATTTTGCATAACCCAGGAAAGAAGAAATCAATGTTTTACTGAAGGAATATCTACATTTTTAGCAGCAGCAACAACAAATATTTACTCTCTTGCTTATTTCAGATCCGACGCTTTTTTCTTTAGCCTTAGTTTGAAAACAGTTGTTTTCTCTATCGAGGGTGTAGCAGGTTTACGATTCCAGTCAAGTTATATTTCAGGAAACAATTTTTGTTTTCACGATTCAATAACAAATCCTATAACCAGACAAAACATAAAAAATCATATCTCATAATGAAGCCATCCATTGTGCAAAAATTAAGTATTCTGAACAACCAGATCATAAAAAGCATTCCTGTGAGTCCTTCTTATTACCTGCAATATAATAAGAGAGATGCCCAGTCACTGGGTAATGATAAAGAAATGTTAATGATAATAACTCGCCATCTTAGTGAATAATTTAACAACCCTTGAGTCAAAATTTGGAGTCATGTAAAAGATTCGACGATAGAAGTGTTTGCCATCTTTAATAGCTACAGTTTTTCAAAAAATCTTTTTATTCACGGTACAATTTACATGCAAACATAGCAAAGATGTATAAAGGAAAATGTACTCCAAGTAAGGTCACTTTAAGTGTATCAACAATACTCTATTTTTTTTCGTAAAAAAGCCCGTGAAACCTATTCTGTCCAAATCATCCTTAGGTGGACTGTATCACAAGCCGAAGGTTGAACAATCTTGTCCGCGGTGCCACGCCTCTGACCCCATTTGGCAAACATCAATTTGTCCAGACACGTTTCCCCACCGTAAAATCCGCATCGCAGAATTGTTTAATTAATGAATAATTTCATATTCATGGCTTTGAAATCTGTAATCGAATTTGTTGAGAGCCAGTATCACATTACAGATATTCAGTTTTCATCAGATAAGACCCGAGGGCAATGTCTACCAAACTGTCATCTTTCTTTATAACCCGTTTGGGTGTGGAGGTACATAAGCAGCAGAATGATATGCAAATGTCAATTGTATTCGTTTGAATCTATATCGTATATGTGTTTGAACTTCTGAAAATAATACAATCAATTAGAAGCAGGGAGATACTAAAATGTTTTGAGGAAATATAAATGATTCGAAATCGTTATTGTACTGAGGATATAACAGATAATTAGCGATAAACTATGAAGATAGCGATCAGTTACGCTCCAGCCAAAGATACAAATAAATAAAAATACACTTTTTGAGAGTTTTATTGATTCAGTATTCGGGCAGAGGATTTCCTGCTACAAAATGGTGATTCTGTATAAGACTGGACGAAAAATTTCACGATAATAATCACTGATTCACATCTTGTGGCACCAATAACGCAGTCAGACCAAAGTGTTCAAGAAGTGAAAGATAGAATCCTATCGCTGGAGTATTTAGGGTGGTGTAGAGATTGTCTCCTCCAAGGAGAATCAACATGAATTACCACGAGAAAACGCTCTTCATGCTCCTCATCGAATGAACTGTTCAACTGCAAAGAATGATTATTATCTTTTGAATACGGGCTGTTTTCTAATTAATTAATAGAAATAAATCAATTATTTCTTCTTTAAAATTTGTCAAAATTTTTATAAATGTCTCAATACTATAAGTTATATTTTTGCAACTTATCATTTCGGTCTGTAAATTTATTTAAAAATTGAAATACTCTGAGAGACTAAAAGTTCTACTTTTCGAATAAATTCAGCATCTGAACTCATATGATCTGAATGAATATTTGAATACACACATTGACACACACTTACAGGCACGTGGACACACGTGCATACATCCACACGCTCGTGTGTACATTCATTATGTTAGTGGCACACCATATGGTTTCAGATGATAATATCGGAATATGAACTCGTCACCACAAACTCAGTTTGTAGATCGAAAGCTTAAAACCTGATTGAAAGGCGTTTTGTTAACGATCGACATAGCATTTGCGAACCATTTGAAAATCAACAACTCGGCAACCCATCCTTATATAAATGGCTACATTGATATTTGTCCGAGCGTAGGTTGATATATTTGCACATGTATTTATATTGGAAATACCAGTGGACAAGAGATTAAGGCCTCGGTGAACAGAATCTACAAAATAACTCACATCTTAGTGATGGACACTTGGCCTATCTCTCAAAAAAATCTCTTCTAAGCACATAAGCCTCACCTCGTCACCAGTTGACTTATTGATTTGTTACTAGAGAATACACGATAACAGCCGAAGTACATACTTTCTCTCGCTAGAGATGAGGAAAGACGGTCTAAATATCGATTTATTTCCCAAGTCAGACTATATGCTACTTTTTGTAAACGATTAATTAGCCTTTGTAAAAAATACCTTTCTTGATTGCAGCATCTCCATCAGCATCAAATACTGCCTCTCTATCCATAATAGTTTGCAGTAATAAGAAACCGTCAATCAAAACTGCAAACACAGGTTTCTTAAGTTTTTAGGTGATTATGGCTGGGTATGGATGCATTTACGTATGCATGTATGGGTATGGATCTGAAGAGATAAAAATTTAAACATTCACTCGATATGATATTCAGAAAAAAAGTTCTTTCTGTTTCTCGACCCCCCAAAAGGCTTTTTGAGGGTTCAATTTACTATGTACGTTTATGCTAAATTGGTCCCTTTGTACCTGCAGGGATTCTCAACGATATAAATGTTGACTTGGTTTGCTTTGTGGCTTAGATAGTTACATACATTCTGTGAAGCAGAATGTGTATGATGTTTGGCAAATGGGATGACCCAGCACGGAAAGAAGTCGAATCTCTGGTTCCACGGAAGGAAGCCTATGAACTAGAAGAAGACTTAATTATTCCAATTTTCAAAGAATTCTATAAAACCCATCTCTGCAATAAAAAATCGAGACAAAATTCGTCCACGATTGAAATATTATAATATTCTTCAAATAATCTTCATATTTGAATTTCAATTATGTAAAACATCTTTTTTTTCTTCTACCTATAAGAATAGAGAAAATTTGAAAAGTAGGCTTGTAATTTGCATAGATTTTATGTCTGGCATTACATAAGACATTTAAATCTGACTGGTGTTTTTATAATAATTTTTGGAAACAATTAGATTAGATAAGATTCATTCACTGTGATAACTTTCCTTACAATGGTAGACGATTCAGTCCTGCTACGATTTAATGATAGGAGTGTAATTGACAATTATAGCTAAAAAGTATTTTTATAGCGTTTCACAAGATCGCCACATGTTATGCAGATTAAAGACATCTTTTTTAATTTTCATCAATGTTTGTTATATTCTTGTAAAGCTTAATATTTACTTTATAAAACAAATACACAGCTCTCTTTGAATTTATATAATCAATTATCTGTTAACAAAGGTGAAATATAGTATCCTTTTTTACTGAACCTTTTTTTGATAAAACATATTACACCATACATTCTAAACTTGTGGTTTTGAAATAAATCTACTTGTTTATATATTCAATTTATTGTTGTGCATATATTGAATTCAACTTGGTACGTGCTTTAGATGTTAGAAAATTAAACAGTTTTCGGAATTACGATATAAGATATAGAGAATAAGACAATGGGAAATACTGAACATGGTCTATTTATTAGAACTTCTTATATTTTTTTTGATATGGCTATTTGATTTTATGTCCTCTTCAACTTTTATCTAAATGGAAAGAATTCACGAGGTTCACAGAGGAAGTTTATTGCACGAAAAAATTCAAATTTCAAATCCATATCAGTCGACGAAGTAAAGTCGCAAAATGGATGGATTATTTTTTCCAGAATGTAATTGGCAGTTGCAAGTATATGATAAAAATAAATGTTTTTCTATCTAATTTTATAGTAAGGCTCTATGACTGTCGGGTAAGAAGATGGGCCATATAACCTGAGTTACAATCCAATCCAAACATTTGTAAAACTGGAAACTTTAACCAGGAATTGAGATCTTTCATATGAAGAAGATGTTTATGTAAAGATAACTCTGAAAACTTTCAACATCAAAAATAAGGTATTTGAAAACATGTTTACTCACTGTGAATGTCACAGTATTTATATCAAGTCTTCAATTATCCGGTAAATAGATCAAGCCGATTTAGAGCAATATATTGATTGAAAATTATCCAAAATATCTGCACCCTGCATAAATGAATCACCATAGCCTGTGTGTGTACCAGAACTAATTATGTAAATAACTACCCCAAATTATCTGAAGAAATACCAGCACAAGATTTGGGTATTGAGGGTCTAAAATGTCCATAGAGAGCCCTCAAAAGAAATTCTTTTTTAGTGGGTATGTAGTGGTGTACTCATGCAAGTCTTCGAGCTTTAAATCTCGTAGCCCCCCCAAATGTGACCAGGAGCGTCCGGTGACGCACATACACACTGACACTCAGAGAGTGAAGAATCTGTTGCTCGCTTGGCTAGTTTGTGGGGCGGGCCATCAGTGGGGATATGATGATTCGATAGAGAGTGTGATTGTCTATGGATTAGGCAACCTTTTTTTATGTGAGACTGGAATCAATAATTATGTAAGATTCGGTTTTAGACGACCCACATTCAATGTGTCCAACAGAAAACTTACAGGCCAGTGGAATCAATGAATATTTGCTTCACGAATAATCAATTTCAGAGTTAGCAACAAAACACAGTTACAAGCTGCGCATTTGGCCAGCAAAAAGTGTGAGGATGAATGTCAGACCTTCACAAATAGTTATTCTCTCGCTCCCTCTCTCTGGTTTATGATAAATTCTTGTTCTATCGATCGCAAGGAATACGGGTGAAGGCAATTTATACTGACAAGCTTATTTGTTTGGGAAAGAAAACTTCCAAATGATGGATGAAAACAAAGCTAAGAAAAAATAATTAGATAATATTTCTGTTACGTTCTTTACGCCACCATTCGCTTCATTATCGTGAAGATCTCATGATAGAAATCTTCAATGGTCAACTTGGGATCATTTTGAAATACTGTTATATTCATAGAATAATAAAAACACACACAGAGACAAATGCATGCGGCTGTGTGCACACTTTGGCCTCAATATATGTATATTCCTAATATTGTAGGGAAAAGTATTGACTGAAATTATCTGCTGCTTCAATGGAAAACATGATGTAAATTTGAAATGCTCTTTAGATGATATCATTAAATTTATGCATTGCATACACACATCTATCAATACGGAGATCTGTGTCTACTGGGAGGAGTTTCAATATGAATTCGAAATTTGTTACTGATGTATTAGTATATAGTTGAAGAACACTTGTTGCTTTGCTGACGGTATATCTAAGGGTCGTTATCAAAGCAGTATCTGAAGAAAAAACCCAATGACAGTCGCCCGAAGCGACCATTCCCAGCACTTAACTCTCACTTATAGACACTTGAATGCGAGTTCAATTCCACCTCCATTTACTCTTTCGCTGATTTCAGCCGTTCTCCTTTACGAAAATCATAGTTTCAGCTCCTAATCCATTGCCCACCCCTACCCTTCCTCTCTCTTAATCCCTCACTCCTTCCACGGTCTCTGCATTCTGTTTCTATGCATATATCTTCTCATCTACAAGGCATATTTGAAAGTGTCACTTGGAACTGTGCGGGCACATTACTCATTATAGAATAGAATACAATATACTGAGGCTTTGCGTCGACAGACATTTCATTGCTTTTTATAAAACACACATGAAGGAGAGGAAATTTATCGTGGATCTAATTCTATGAGTATATTGTCAAGGAAAAGCCATAGTTCACTACAAAGCAAAATATGTAGTACCCGAAACGAAGTTTTAAAGGGGTGTTTTGCTTTTTAAAAAAAATCAGTTTTCTGTTATTATTCCACCGAAGCCATTTTTATAGCAATTGAATTTATCCGAACGGAGCGAGCGAAGCAAGCATAGCTTGGCTCTAAAAATCGGCATTTACAGGTTTGTGACCCTGTTGACCTCAGGGTATACTTTCATAAGGTTGATACATTTCTATACACGCTTGATCTTCAGACCTGACTTGAACGAACCTTTGTTGGCATTGTAACACGACCCTGTGAATGTCTTTGGCTATATATAACCAGGACTTCCGCCATATCGTAAAAATTAAAATAACATATTTCAAGTTATATCTAGAAGACATACTACAATTCAAAATTCTATATTAATTACTAAGATCAAAGGGAGATTCAATTTTTGGTAACGACAAATTCTTACCAGTTCCTAAGTGTATTAAATTCACTGAATAACACCTGGGGCCAGGAGTGTTCATTAACATCATCACCACTAGCAGCTGTAACTGCTATTAAGTCCACTGCTGTGCAAAGGCCTTTCCAATTCCCACATGTCCACCGCTAGGCAAAGGCATTTCCAATTTCCTTCCATAGCAACTGTGATTGCACGAACCTATGTCTTAGCGGTAAAATTCTCTACCCCATCCTTCCATCATATTCCTAGTCCTTTCACTACCGCGTTTACTGTCATATGGATACTGATCTGTAGGCCTTTTGCACTATTTGTTGTCCGTTGTTCTTGCTGAGTGTACAGTCTAGCTCAAGTAGTTGTATCATGTCGTTTAGTCTTGGATCAATGCAGATCTTTTCCTTTCTCTTAGTGTAAGCCCTAGCAATGCTCTGTTGCACAGTTGATTGTGCTAAACCATATTTCATTCCATGAGTTGTAAAAAAACAAAACGAAAAATAAAAAAACAATGTTGGTCACCAACAAACACCAGTTCAAGAGCACGTCGACTTCTTTTGGAATTTAATGGCGATGAGTAAATAGTAATACTACTTGCCAGTAAAGTACGTCAACAACTTTGATTTTTGCTAACTGCACTGCTTTCATTCCACTGCCCTCTAAATACAACATGGGATTGAAATGAGGGATGATCTTTTGAATATAACAAATGCATAATTTAAGTGAAAACATTCAAGAAATATCGCATTCTGCATCCCACAATTACCCGATGAAAGTATAGTCTTCTGTTTGGTGTTTTGAAAACCATAATATTCACGATAGGATGTGTGAGTCATCGTTAAAAAAACAATAGTTGCTAAGGCAGCTTGTCAAGGTAGTCAAGAAACTGATGTTCTGCTTACAGAGGACTCAAAAAGAAAGAAAAAATAGATCACATGGCCAAGTAAACAATGAAATACACAATACAGGTTCGCAATGATGAACATATTTTTTTGCTTATTGGCTGAAGAGGCGAGCAGAACACTTTGCTGTGTTACAACTGGAACAAACATATTAGACAGATTAGGTATAATCTATCGTCGAAGAGTGGAAAGAACAATTTTTTATTTAAAAATTTCGGAGCAAGGAAAGAACTTATTCAGATTTTATTTTAGATTTTAGATTATTTATTATCCACATTTTCGGTATTTCAATTATTCTGATGCCCGGCACATCCTGAATGTATATTCAGATCTGTAGGAATCGATGTAGCTAATATCTCCATCTTGATTTTTTCACTGCTGCTTTTTGTGTTCTTTGGCTTTCTTCGGGTATAGTTTGGTGCATTTAATCATTTTTAAGAGAAACCCGCGACTTGGCTATAATTCTTTTGCTGTCACGGTCACCAAATAAAACAATTCACAAATTTGAGTTTCAGACACCGTGTCGTGTCGTGAATTTGGCAAAAAATATCATCAACTTTCTGCAAGAAAAAGTGCCCCCTTTAGATCATGTTAAATCGAAAATGGCTGACTGCCGACGTACTGACAAATTTTGCTTCTGAAAACACTGACCATAGCTTCAAGCTTAGTACGAAGTTTGTCAGAATCAGGAGTGGGCTTATGTGACTTTCTTTTATCGTGTATATGAGATATATATATATATATCTGCTAACACGGATGTATTTTAAAAAGAAAATAGAAAAAGATAAACGGTGAAAAGAGAAAAAAGAGAGCAGTTATCAATTTGACAGCACATCCACTCATTCTCTCTAGAAATACACAAGTCAGTCAGAAATGAGAAAATTTCATTCTTAAGAAGTATTCAATTTTACAATGTATGTAGGTTGATTATGTACTGTTAAATACTCAGTTGAGACGGACAATGGTAGATCAGATGTTACAAGGACAAATCGATATGTGCAAATTACTTTGACTTGAGAAGCAAAGCTAATAGACTTGATGAATTTGGAAATAAGGAGACGGCTTTTATAGTAAGCACGCTCATCGCCCATTCATTTTGATTTTTATGTGTACGAAGACAGGTTATTATTTCATGAAAAAAGTTTGATAATGGCTTAATCAGGTGAATGAAATTCAAAAATACAATAATAATCAATAAATAAGTGTAAATTAGATTTGAATAATTCAAATATCAATAGATCGGTTTAATGGCTGAAATAGTCTGGTGATTTTCGTTCCGAGGCTTTTCAGTCGTTGTCGTAGTTGAAGCAAAATCAAGGTTTCGGGCACTGATTTCCTCAGGCAAGCAACCCGACCTCTATCACAAAATAGGTAATAAAATATTCTATCTTTCATTTTGTTCAGTAAATTTGTGTACAAAAATCTGCAATACTTACGGTAGCAGAAATCAACTGTCTGTTGTGTTTACTAAATTCTTTTCGGACTACCGACCCCCTGTTGGAGCATTTCATCAGCATCGTTACATTGGAAATCAAATTTTTATAATTGAAAGAAAAAATAGACATTTATCTCAAGATCAAATATATAACCGTGCAAAAGTATCTAAAAGTGCTTGATTAATAAATAGAAAATTAAATAATGAGAAGGATGAGCCTAATGAGATGAGACTTATTCTTCCACACCTGGTACAATATTAATGAGCCCTACCCTTAAATCACTCCATTTGACTACTTGTAAGTGGTAAGTTTTTGTCCCACAATGAATTTATGCTAATTCACTTATGATTGAATTATTCGAATAAGTTATTAGAATTCTTTAAATAAGAAAAAAAACTTTCTGCGTAAAAGGTCCCGATTTGTATTTATTGCCCTTTGCTCCCCCTACCAACCCTTGTCGCCCAACGCCTGTCGAATCTTTCAATGCCCACAAGGGGGCGGTATCGTCAGCAATAGACTGGTTGCGGTTCATCCAGGAATCACTGGTATCAAGGCACAAAAAATTATTGCTGAAAGTTTTGAGGGTTTTATATTTGAAGGAGAACTGCTTTGGATTTCCTTTTCCCATCGTATCTTGTCAATGATTAATATTACTGATAGGAAGGATTGAAGGGGCGATTGCGCTTGGGCCTTTATATTGACATAAAATCAATTCGAATTTCGGGACGTTTTGTCGATTAGTTTCCTGGGCTTCAGATCAATGATTAATTTCACGTGAGTTTTCATTTGCGTTCATAATTCTTTCGATTTTATATGACTGGGAAAAATGTTGATATTCATTATGTCTTAGATGTAGGTATCTGCGTTCAGTTTAGTTCAAATATGCAGATTATTTTTTACTTGAAAGTATTGTGAGTAGACACGTTCTATCCTGGAGTACGTGCATGTAAGTATCATTAAGAACACAGGAATTTGATTTTAACTAATTCTTATTTCATTTCCAAAAGTTAACAAGAATCGGAATGAAAATAAGTGGAATCAGAAAATATTCTACGTAATGAAAATAAGATGTTTGCCATTTCTAGAAGCAAATATCATTATTCAACAACGCAAAAAAAATGAGGAAATAGCCCATCATCAAATATCGATAGGCTGCCACATTCTGAAGAGACGATTTGAACTACATTTGCTGTTCGTTGAACGACATGCATGCTATTTGTTTCTGTTCCGAATGATCTATGGATATAGGAACTCGTGCTGAATTCCATTTGTGTGTTGTGTTTTCCATCAATGTTGTTCACACGCACACACAGACAGATGTGTAAGCGAACTTGATACACAGCATGTAAACTAAGTTGTCAGGTCATTACGAATATGCCGGGATTGCGTGCTCAGGCTTCAGCCTAGAATTAAAGAGGGGAAGAATAAGAGCCTTGAGGACAACATCCATTCAATCAGCCCCATTCACTAGGATTTGCCTGATGCAGCATTCTATTGGATCCTTCCAGTCCTTGTTCGATTCTGACATTGACATTTTCTACGCCCCCCTTCTTCTTCCCACACCCCCTGCCCCATCTGCTTCTTCGCTTCCCAATCAGTTGACCATCTCATCTAGCCAGGTATCACTGTTTCTCTATGAGGCATAATCAATCTTGAAATTGCAATAGAGTGTCTTGTTCTCGATGTCATTAATAGAGGTCAATTGACAGGTTTCAATTTGACGTCTTCGTAGTTGTTAGCTTAATGCTTGTAAATAAAAAGACTAAGAAAAATGGCAGCTGAACGAGAATACATCGTGGAAAAGTAGAATGTTTGACAAAAATGCGAATACAAAATACAAAATAGATGAAATAAAACGAATGCGTGCCAGACTTGGGAGGCAGAGAAGATGAGACGAAATATGGAGGCGTACCAACACTGAAAAAATCAAGCAATAGTGATGTGCCAGGCGTACAGCAATCAGTCATGTTCTCTCTTCAACTGGAGCTTCTAAATTACGCAGTTATTCCCCTTGTCGTTGTCATGTTTTTCACGATCGATTCGATGTTTATGGAAAATCCACTCTTACACTTACACCACTTGAAGTGACATTTATCTCAACGCAATTAACATATATTCATATTCATACTCCTTAATCGTATGCACTCGACTACAATGTCTTGCAGAAACTGTTATCGCATGGCTTTGCTTATAAGATATCTATTTTCAAGTACATATACTTATAACTTGTTTACAATTACATATTCTACTTTCTAAGTTTTTCATCAACATGTTTGTCGTGTTTGAAGTGTATTCCATATCTGATATAACACATCATATCAATCTATCTTCTAATAATTCTCCATGAAAAGAATCACGGATGCATTCGAATTTTTATGGGGTTATTTGGTTGGAATCAACGCTGATAAAGAGAGAAATAAGTTTTCGTTTTATATTCTGATGCATATGGATTTCTATTGACCATAGGAAAGTAATTTCACTAGAACTATTGCTCTCTTTGTACACATATATTTTTACTTTCATCAGTAATAAGAGAAAAATCAGGTGTAAGTGGAATTATTATATAATCTACCTGGTTGAAAATAAAATAAACTTGAAACCCAACATAATTTTCTTTCGCACCAATTGGGCACATGATTTGCCTCAGGGTTTTCTGTCAATAATCAAAAAACGTGATCAGTAATGAATAGATAACTATTTAAGAACACCAGCTGAAAAAAATCGGGGTCAACTGTTCATACATCTTGTTATAATAATCTTTTTACAACAAATAATGCAGTTAAAATCGCACTATACGTTTCCTAGAACGACAAATATTTTCATGGAATATTGCGAACCAACAGTGTCTCTTTCTCCTATGATAGATTCAGGGATGGCCTTGTAGAATATGTATTACCAGATACTATTACTAATATTGAAATTATCCTATCAGTCAAAATATCAAGCATTTTTATGATCGCTGTAGACAACAGATTTTGCCTTGCAAATGTATAGTTAGTAACACGTTTCTATTCTATGATATACACATGTTCGGAAACGAGGCTAAGATGGAGTATAAATGTTGGGGTCAAAGAGGTGCATCCATTTTGATAACCAGGAATACTGAAAAGCTTTCCTTGATTCATTCAATACTTAATTTCATTTCATTTTTTTCATTTTAATAAATAGAGAAAATATCATTTATTTCATTAAAGGCATGTGAGCAATTTCAATCACGTCTGGTTAAACAAACATCTTTTGATAAATACAAACTCTGGATGCCTTGCTATAGGGTATTTGTTAACAAGATGATAGTGCAAGTCATTTATAATGCAATTAATTCGATCCCTAGTGGGCATTTCACATTCGCAGAATGTCTCATACTTAGCTAAGCTTAATAAAATACTAGAATACTTAATAAAATACGAGTATACCTTATTTATAAGGATACATTCAAAAGTGAACGAGTGTAAATATACTTATATAATAGCCTCTCCGGGATGACAAGAAATTCCCACAATTTTCTCTCGACAGCCATGCGACTAATCGGTCTTGGAAATGAAATCAAAAACTTCAAATGGGACATCATCGGTATCAGCAAAATGAGGAGACCCAAAGGAAAACTTATCGAACAAAAGATCTACTTCACAATTAAGGAAAAGAAAAAGGATAACAAAGCAGAGTTAGCTATCTTATTCATAAAAAAACTCAAAGCCGACGTTATGGTATTCAAAACTTAAAGAAGTACAAATTGAATATCATTCAAGTCCACACTCCAACTTCACAGTCAACCAAGATATAGGAAACTTCTACGACATCCACTCTTAAAGATGCCAAGATACTTGGTAAAGTAGTAATACGAAACTTCACCATCAGGTAGGACAGGTTGATGAAAATTACGTCAGCCAGTTCAAATACACAATATGGAACAAAAGATGTGATAATCTTGTTAATCTTGAAACAGCATACGGATTTAAAATGTTGAACACCTGCTTCAAAAAGAAAACCAATAGAAAATAGACTTGGAAGAGCCCCAATCACAAATCTAAGAGTGAAATCGTCAAAGATATTCAGGTCTTGGATCGAGTCAATGTAGAAACCAATCACAGAATGATAAGATGTAGAATTCAAATTAACACCAAGAAAGAACGTAAGAAAATGTTCTGCACCTAACTGCAACCACCAGAAACAACGAGAGTAATGATTGAAGCTACCCAAGTAAACGATATCATTCAAAAGAAACGAAGAAAACAAAAAGAAAGTCATAGGAATTCTAGAAAAAGTTTGGGCTTAAAAAAAACAGTATTAAAATCCTCAGTGTAGGAAAAATGCACTGTCAAACGTTCACAAGAATTCGACTTAAAACCTTTATTACTCCTGGCAAGAGATGCATAGCAATGAATAAGATATCCAAGTGACCAATTCGAAAACTTCCCAGAAGTTACTCCGTGGAAGCCATCAAACAATCAAAACAAGGAAAGGCACCTGGAGCAGATACTATTACCATCTACGTACTCAAAAAAGCTGATAAAGTCATCACTTGGAAACCAACCCAAGGCATGCCTTAAACAGAGTCCAAGCAGATTAAAACAATGCACTCATAATGCTAGTATATAAAATAGGGAACACGAAAGATCGGAACAACTGCAAGTCAATACTTCTACTCAAGCGCACCAGCAAAATTCAGTCAAAGTGATTTTCAAACGATTCAGCAAAATTTTAGTTGAAAAACAATCACAGGAATATGTTGGCTTCAGAAGAAGCTACTCGACCCATAACTATCCCCATTCAGTAAATCAAGTGAAAGAGAATGCTGCAGAGTATGATATGCCCTTGATTCAGTGGAAGTCCCAAAGGTCATTGATGCTATCGCAGAGCAAGGCTTATACCCCATATATGTCAGAGTTTTGCAAAATATCTACCGACACAGGCATTTTTTATCGGACTACATAAAGATTCCAAACCTTAGACTAGGAGAACGAAAGAATTAGAGTAGACGTCGAGTACCTAAGTGATCTTTTTTGTGATATAATGATCTCCAAATAATGTGAGACGAACTGAAAGAAAGTAGGTCTCTGTGCAAACTTCAGTAAAACAACAAACACGAAGAGGACAAAGACATAGCGATCAAAATCGAAAACGCAAAGCTAGAGAAAGTAGGCAACTACATCTACCTAGGACAACAAATCTCCGTGAAATCCTCAAAAGAAAAAGAAATCAAACAAAGAATCACTCTAGGATGGCAAGTATACGGTAGAGCAAGCTCAACCTTTGAAAACAGGAAAATCGTGTTGGTCCTAAAAAAGTGCATACAACCAGTCAAAAGACAGCACAGTATATCAGAGAAAAACAGAAGTCAGGGATATCATTGGATCTGATCATGTTGCAAGAATGTCAGGCAACCACTGGACATCATAACCACGAGATCATATGCAAAAATAAGATCGTGTGACGAAGTAGGTAAGTTGAGGAAGTATTGGCCTAGCAACGCCCATAATTGAGAGGTCTAGCGAATCTTGTTCAATATCTATGATCAACGACGGATTTTAAACTGAGAATTAAAAGAAGGTTATGCTTATTGGAACAAAAGTAAAAGATGTTACACTCTCCGTCTTTCAAAGTTGAAATTGAAATAAAATAGAAGATCATATCTAGAAGAACATGTGGAAAATAAATAGAACGATCTTGTCAAAGAATGTTGTCTCTAGGTCTGTCAATATTTTTTGCTTTTGGAAGGCGTCTTTCTTCCCATGTTTTCATTTTTCATTTACTGATGAACTCATAGGAAGATAGTTCTACGAACATGAACGCTTACATCATGCATATACGATGATATCGAAGAGTTTTTCGCACGGAGAAACTTGAGAGTTGGCTCTTCCACTTTTAGAACTCAACAGTCTTTTTCAAGGGTGCCAAGATTGTGTGTTCTTGGTAACTTCGAAAATTAGTAACTTCATGTATGATTGAAATGAATATGAAATTGACAACTTCAAAACAAAACTATTTTTCGACAATCAGAGTCGACTATACAGTGACAGGACAAACTTTTTAATCGATGGACCAAATCACTTACTTATGCAATTAAACATTAGTCCTTCATTAATACAAGTGTTATCAAAGACCATACAAACAAGAATTTCAACTGTAAATAATAACTGATTCAGGCCAATTGAAAATATTGTCCTTATAACGCATAGGAGGCAAACATTATAATGCCAATTTCAAAAGTATTTATACACGAAGAAAACGAATGGAATTCGATAATAGATAGAGGAATGATCGGAAGGGTCAGATCCCAAACTTTTAAATATTCATTATACACCCCCCACACGCATAATATATATATATATATATATATATATATATATATATATATATATATATATATATATATATATATATATATATATATATGTAGAGAGAGAGAGAGAGAGAGAGAGAGAGCGAGCAACATAGCTATATAATTTAATCTGAATTCAATAGCCCAGTCACACCTTTCATATTGAATCTATTAACCCATTCGTATAATTTCTATCAAATCCATTTATTTCAAAAAATTGGGAATAGTGGTTTATCAGATAATATGAACGTTTTAAGTTTAAAGTCATGTTGGAGTAATTTCAGAAACCATGCAGTATAAGTTCTCATGACAGCACATCGATTGACAAATACTGATATATGGTGACTGGCACAGCAGTGAGAATTGAAAGAATCGAAGCCACCCATATAATGGTAAAAAGCTCCTCCCAGATTTGATTGTTAAACGATTGCCAAAGTAGTTATACTTATTTTAATCCGTGGATTGAACAAAATTGGATCTCGTCAAGCATTTAATTTGACGGATATCATCCTGAACCATTGGACCATTCTGTTGAGAAATTCAAGTGGTGCAAAGTAAGAAATAACTTGATATTTGCTTGCTTTTTTGTCACTACTGGAAACTCAAATTGGGCTTTGGGTTTTAATTATATTTCCTCCAGTAGGAGATAGAATCAGCAATATTACCAAGACAATGTAAATAAATGTAAAAAGAGGAACGTGTAAGTAATATTTATATGATACTCCAAAAATGACATCATTGCTGATATGTCTTCAATCAGTTGTCTTGAGAGCATTTCAAGGAGTGACAAGCTGTGTGAAAAATTGTTAAATATTCCTGTATAAATATTTTTGTATTCTACGTCTACAAGTGTATACACACAAAAACACATTTAATATTGTGTGACTGTAAGCACAGAAAATAAGCGTACGTTTTCATATGTAAATCTACATATAGAGCCAGATGATGCTTATCGATCTTGATTCGTAGGCTGATATTTTGTTGAAGCTGAAATAATTGTAGTTTTTCACAATCAATTTTAGAGCAATATATCCCAGCTTAAATAAAAGTTATCAATCGAAATAAGAAACTTTAGAATCTACATATTTTTGTCATTTAGAAACAATTCCATTCGTTCTGAAAGTTTAGAATTCAGAGGTCCTGGAACAGAAGTATTCTACGAAGGAATTCGTAGTCAGAAAGTGGTTGAAATGCTGGAAGAAGTGGTAATCAGTCGGGGAGGAGTCGGGTTAGTAGGTTGGGTTAGATGGTGTTTCGTAGCCAAGTTCATTCAATTTCTACAGGGTCATTCGCACGACAGGCGAGCTTTTGGGCCTTTAATTCAAGGTCATTCGCACATGTCGAGCTTTCCTGCTGTTGAATGGTAAAAGTTTTGTTCTTTTGCGACCTCTTGAGTTGTTTTGCGTGGATCTGCCCCAGTAATGGCCCCCAATTGGATGTCGTCAATCACAGAAGGACGTACACATCTTCAAGGCTCTCTTCCCCCTTTCAAAATTGTTGGAACCAATTTTAGGCAGTACGTTGGTTGACAGTGCCCTGAACAAATGGTTGACGTTGCGTGCAATATCCGCAGCTTGCCGTCCTATTTTGAACTCGTAACAGAAATGGTCGACTTTCTATCTTTGATTTGACAGCTTCAAACAAACCAGAATTGATAGTGAACAGAAAACATTTTGCTTAAATAAACAGAGTGAAATCCAGGCTTTAAATGGTATATTACAGGAACATAGTTAAATATTTAAGTTAAGTATCAAAGTTTGAAATACGAAAAAAACGAAATTAATTTTGCACCAGATTCCACGTAGCCCATTAAACTAGTCTTGTGTCATGAAAGGAAAAAATACATAAAAGATAAACGACACGTGAATGCCCCAAACTAAAATCACTTACAGTTTTCGAGATTTGGGCCTAAATTCTTCTTTTTTGAGCGCCCCCCTCTCTCTCTACACAACGTTGAAAGATTAAGTAGTAATTTCTTACACAGTGCCTCTCAAAGTAGCGATCGTAATCATCTAGGTTGGTCAAAAATATCTAAATTGACCAGTTACAGAAATCCCAAAAATCTTGTAAATGTCTGTCAAAATTTCCCAGAACTTGAAATGACCTTTGAAAGTCGCCAGAGGTCAATGCCACCTATCCCATTTATCTTGTAGAGAAGTTAATCATTTACATAAAGTTGCTACCTATTGGATGCAACCGTCTCCGTTAGATTTGAAAATGCTAGAATTGACCTTATCCCACCAAAACCGACCTGACCTTAAATTGAACTTTTAAGGTTACTAGAGGTCAACACAATCTATTCTATATTCATCCTAGGGTCAAGTACACAAATTTGTAGGCTTTAGGGTGCAGCCGTCTCTGTTACATTTGAAAATGCCAAAATTGACCCAATTAACCTTTAGAGTTTAACACCTGTCATATGTTCATCTTTGAGGAAATTGCCCCTTATACACACATTTTCAGCTTGTAGGGTGCCACTGTATGTGCGTGTGTGTGCAGTATTACTCACCAGAGTTAGCTACGTGATATGCAATTTCTACTGTAAAAATATGGAAGCTGGAAATAAAATTGTTCTGAACTCTTTGTATTCGAACTTTTTGTACTGAGCCTAAAATAATTCAGATAAGAGTAACACGCACTCACATACATATATTCATGCATGTGTGTACATCTATACGCGTGCTTGTACAAAATGTACGTGTGGTGCCGTGCTTACACAAGTGTTTATAGCAATTTGTAGTATTGACATTGGTATATTTAACGATAAAAGGATATTTCTTATCCACTCTATCCATTTACTGACGAGACACAATTAGAACAAACCACAAGCCTTCTGTTATGTTTTGTAGTAAAATGAAAAGCGCATTTCTTTTAATTTCTTCCCCTTGAAATAAAATTCTGGTTCAGTTCACTTCCATGAAGGATCTCCATTTCACTGCAGAGAATTCGTGAACTCGCTGTCAGCTTGGGAGTCAAGGTTTCCTTTCAGAATCCTCCAACATTGGAAGGCACTTCTTGGCACTAATCTTGGTCAATCAAATGACCAAGTAATTAAAAATGAAAGAGAGATGGAATTAATAGAGAGTAAAGTAGAAGTGTTTTAGTTGAGCAACGTCACTTTTTTCCATCTACTAAGCTAAAATCAAGATGTAAAATAAGTTTTTATCACTTCAATGACTAGTGCTTCGAATTACTCTTATTATCGACTTTGCAATTTTGGTGCATCTTTTCTTTTTGTCCTTTCAAGTCACGTATCCTTACAATAATGGAAAATCGCTTAATTCCACGAAGATATCTTGGAAATTGCTTTCCACCGACTCCTAAAAGAAATGGTTGTAGGATTTAGATATTTCAGTGTAGATTGTTATAGCCTATAATTCCCAAATAGTTCTATGATTTGGGGGGAAAAACCCAACTCATTTTTGTTTACATTATGAGAACTAAACAAGGGCGTATTGTCTTACAAGTCGCAGTTATTACCCAATTATCTTACATTCACTGCATTTATTTCAATAAGAGTTCAATTTTTGTCTTTACTACTCATAAAATCTGAAAATATTACATTTAAAAAACAATATTCATCACACATTAGTTTTTGAGAAAATTGATAAATTACCCAAGTGAACATTATCAAGTATTAAGTATCATAAATCATTATTTTCAATTTTTATTAATACTATTTACCTTCATCTCAAAGTTTCGTTGCTGGATATCACAACTTTATTATATATTTTTAAATTGCTAATTTCTGTTTAATTTAATATCATCACGATCTAACCATCAGTAATTACTAACGGTTAGATTTCATTTTTTTTTTACAGTCAATACTTCCGTAATGGCCTTCCATCAATCCCTCTTCCTTATATCTCCTTCTTTAACAATTATATCTACTTTATGTTTGAGACTAATTTTCACATGACTGATTTTTTAAACTCATATTTTCCTTGAACCCAGAAAATATCCCCTGTTATCAAGAGAAGTAATTTTGATATATACTGGACATAAATCATACATACTCAAACCTCTAAGAATCATTACTTAACTCGAAGTTTTACAGTCGAGGATAATCGCCAGGAGAGCTAGATATAATAAACATAATCACCAAATATTGTGCAAAACCAAAAAATGACTGATACATTAGAATGGTCCAATATGACACACAGTCATGAACGAAGCTGTTATCTTCAAGGAACTCCGTTCATATCTTTCAAGGATATTGATGTGTTGCATGTACATAGAAGTATACAGAAACAATTAATTCGGTTTTGAACTTGATTTTACTCTTTCGAAAAAGAACAACAATTTCTCACTGTCTAACCAGCCCCCCTCACTTTGATTGTAATTGTAATCAGTCTTGGCTCGATCTTTGTAGTCTACATTTGTCTTTCTAGGAAATGTAGAATTAAAATTAGAAATCGCCGACCAAAACTGTCAACATAGGTTTCTTTAATGTTGGTCTGGCTGGCGACTGTCAATCACACCTACAGTCTGCATCAATAGATCCAAAGGGCTAAAAATTTTAACATTTATTCCTTTTATCTAGAAAAAAAACATTTTCCCAGAATAGGTTTTTATGGGGGGAAGAGTTCAATTTACCATGTAATTTCATGCTAAAGTAGTCCCTGGGTTTGTGTCCAAGCTTGTTTTCTGACCATTAGGACTTTTTAGTGATCACTCCCCAACAAAAGGCTAGAGAAGTAACTTATTCATTGATCACCCTTTTCCCCATTTTTTTTATATTGATCATCCCAACACGGCATGCTGTCAGAAGACGTTGGTCGTGTGACATTTTCTATTGAGTGACTAATCAGATTTGTTTCTGTTGGTATTTTATTCAGAAGGTTCTGCTTAAATGAGTAAGAAGTCGGACTCAGTGAGAGTATTTTCCCGTATATAAATTGAAATCATAAAAGAAATCATCCGATTTATTATAATATACCTGAAGAAATATTTTTATGTGTGTCTTGTCATATCTGAACCATTTGAAATGACAAAGTATATAAGACACATGTGAGTTTTTATCATAATTGGTTATGAATAAAGCCGATTGCTGTTTAGAAAAGCAAACGCCATTTCGGTTCGAGAGTAACTCCTTTTTGTGCTGCTGCTGCTGCTTCTACTACTAGTCATCTCCATGCGCCTGTATGTCTATTGTTTATTTGGGAGGAGAGAGGTTAATAGCCCACCGTAGCTGAATGATGTTAGTCGGTGTGATCAAGGATAATTTAAGAATTTTATAAGGCATCATTAGAATGTTGCTGTTTGTAATGATGATGATGACAATGATGGCATTGAATCTATGGTGTTATTTGTGATAATGTAGATAATAAAAACGGTAATAACTGTAATAATAACAATAATCACGATGATGATAAAACGAATATAGTTTTGCAAAATTGGCGAAGGCAAAAGCAACAACCAAAACAGCAATGGTAAAAACAATGAAAATATAACAAGTCTAAATTCAGTCTTCATCAAAAAAGATTGAATCCTTCCAGTGATACTTTTGGGTTTTAATACTGTTTTTTCACGGATTCAATATTCGCAATGATAATGATGTTGAGAATTATGACGGCGAGGACATAAATAGTAATGATAACTGCAAAACAAAGATAACAATAACAATAATGATGATATTGATATCAACATCAACAGCACCATCATCACAACGGGTGCTATATGACCCATGTAGTTATTGATATGGTTATAATTCCGATTGAAATGCAATTAAATAATGATAATGATGGCAGTGATCATGGTGATTTCTATATCGAACAAAAACATTTCAAGGATGTAAAAACTGCCCCAATGAAGGAGGAGAACATTCGTTGAGAAGATACAGAAGAGAAGAAAGAGAAGAACGTGAACCAACACATAAAATAGGATAACAACCATAGTAGTCAGTATATATATATATATATATATATATATATATATATATATATATATATATATATATATATATATATATATATCGAAAAAGGAAATACCATATTAATTAAATTTTAAATATATAGAAAAATATGCACATATTTTGATTTGACTTACATATATTGTAAAACGTAACTGATGTCGCTTTCGAGCGAAAACTGACAACGTTTTAGCGACATCAGACAGTCGGAATTTGCGTAGGAGTAAAAAGGAGTAGGGAGCTGATTGATTTGAAGAAAGGGAAGGGCCTACGCTAGAACTATGCCTCTTCGATGTAGGTATTTGTTGAATACCGCTAACTTTGACATAAAGACACATAAGTAGAATAGCCAGTGAGGAACAATATCACAAACATAGGCTAACAAGATTGACCAGCAAACTGTTGCTTTGCAACAGGTGAACATATTGCTCTAATATAGGGATCTATAATGAAACTGATGAAATGAGCTCGTAGAAGAGGCTTTCGCTAAAATGTTCGTGATCGACAAGTTTAGTTATCCAAATTAACGGAAAATGCTCTTTCTCTTAAACATTTGCTTACATCAGATTTTAATGAATCAATCGAAATCTTTGATCGGCTTTTCTAATTAATCATTATATATACATATATATATATATATATATATATATATATATATATATATATATATATATATATATATATATAGTTTGTTTTCGCAGAAATACATAGTGCACCATAGAATAGGATCATTAAATGTAAATAATAAGTACAAAAAAAAACAACATATATTTGAAGTGTATGCAACCTAAGAGATGCTACAGCATTGAAACAACAAGCCAAGTTGTAATGCAACCAACATAATAAGATTATTGATAATTGTATGACCTCACATTAAAACTTCATCGCACAGGTAAACTATGGACCGACTACATTGTTCGTCACACACATAGACACACTCACACACACACACACACACACACACTTATATATATATATATATATATATATATATATACATGGTTGTATGTGTGTATGTATATGCTGGTGTGCTTGTGTGTTTATGATATGCATCAAGGTCTCTTATGCATCTTTCTATGTGTAACACGTAATTTCTGAACTCTTCAATTCAACTTATCAAACCATCCTTTCAATGAATTGTCTAAAATACATTTAGTGATCTCGACTATCGATACACAGAAAATGTAATATGGGCCATTTATACCGTTGAATGAGATATTGTTGAATGTCAATGTAGCAGCTTTAAACAGGCTGACATTCTCACTTATAGAATCGACCAATAATCAACCTTTTTCAGCGACAAAAATTTGGGTATTTATTAAATTCAGTTTAATTGAGGTCACATGTTTAGGGCACCAACTAAAGTAGTAATGGTCAGCTAGACAAGATAGCTAAAAATAGATTATATCTGTTAAAATGGATAAGTATGCGACGTTTAAACCAAAGCTTTTAATTTGGGCATATTTTATATGCTAAATATGATCGGAAAGTACCTACATTTCTTACAATCAAGAACATATGGAGAATTTTAGAGCCCAAAGTTTGGCAGATCATGTCATCTGATTTTCCATCATCAAACCACGTCATTGATATTCTTATTGCTAGTCTTTCTTTTGAATTGAGTACAATTTGTAATTTGGACCTTTTGTTGGATTTAGCACCATTGAGCTCATTTAGAAGTTTTTTTCTGCTTGATATCGCTAATTTGTCTTGTAAGAATTATTCACATTTAAGGTAGACATGTTATTGGTCCGTAGTCGTTTGGCTTCCTGATTTTTGCAATATCTTTCCGAATAAGAACTCTTTTGTTCCAAGCTATCCATTCTGAAAAACTTCCTTCCATCGAAGAGTCATTTAGCTGCAAGAGCAGAGAGAATAAAAGGAAGGAAAAGAGGGAGAATGAAAACAAGTGATATGAATATGTATGTATCATTGTTCTCCACTTATCGAAGTAGTCGTTGGGTAAGGTACTAACAGGCGATTGTTAGTAAGACCATTTTCTGTTTGCCATTACTGTCGAAGCTTCGTTTTGTTAACGGCACTTGATATTTCCCAAGCTCGACGTTGCTTAATTTTGGTGATATTAAGAGAATTGGTCGTAACCCCCTAGTCCCTTTCAGTGGTTTCTCAATCTTAATCCTTGTGCTTAGCATTGAGTACTATTTAAAAAGTTATTGGTATCACTCAGCGATGTATTTAACCATAACGTACCGAAGCAGAGGCGTGAACTCTACCACTGGGCCACGGTGATCAATTTAGTTTTTGAGAGAACTAAAATACTGCTAAATAGTTGATATTGCGGTACCAGCAGATCAAAAGTCAAAATTTAGAGAGAAAGATGTGAAAACTTTGTTCTAGAAGTGCGAAGGTAATAGTCTAATTGATAATCATTGGAACAGTGAAAACAAATTTACAGACTTCCACAAATAAGTTAAAACAGCTTTTATTAAATAAATGATGGTCTTGCTTGTAGTAGTCAGATTGAATCATTGTAGCCGCACGAATTGCCCTACCGACCAATCAGCCGAGTGAACTACGGGTTCTTTTCTCTTTGGTGTGCGTGCGCGCGCGCGCGCGTGTGTGTGTCAAATTTTGGGGCTCACAATTACTACACAACCAACACAGATGGTCAGAATCAACACGCTGCACCCCCGAGCCATCGCATGAAATTTTTTAGATTAAGGTCATCTCATCCGACTGTAATAAATTCCTTTTTAGACCTGGATCTTTCATTATTTAATTCTAATTAACGTACACACAGTCACAGACATTAGAAAACTTCAGCTGAATAAATGACCTCCCAAATCCTGGAACCTGCTAACATCGTCTTAGTTCTCAACGAAGCCCAGCTTAGGCGAAAATTCAAATAAAGAATCATTCATTCATCAAGCCTTCCGATATTGTGATTTCACTTTCATATTATCAGATTAACCGATATCCCTATAAAAACATTGATTATATATATATATATATATATATATATATATATATATATATATATATATATAGTCGTCAAAACTTCACAGCTTAACACTAAACATAGAAAAACTTTTTCAAAAGGTTTCTTTGTATCACTTCAGTCACTCATTTCCAAATCTCTCTCTCTCTCTCTCTCTATCTATCTATCTATCTATCTAAAACATTGAAAATGACGGACAAAGAGCATTTTTTCAATTTTTTTTCACCAATGATCTCTTGTTTTTGTTCATAGTGAGCAGTTTTTTGGTTTTAATGTAAATAAATAATTTAAAAAAAGATGGAGCGCTTTCGGCAGCATCTTCTGCCATTTGCTATTCCGGGTGAAGTCGCACTGTGCAATTTCATGATAGCGTTGCATCTTTTTTTATCTTATTTTACCATTTAATTTTACCGTTAGATTGGGCGTTTGTAGAGAGCTATCTATTTTTGTTGGTTGCTATTCGTGTTCTACTGACGTCATTTGGCGATGTGTGAGTATTAGAGATTTTTTCTTCCCGTTCGTGGGAGTTTTTCGATTATTGAATGTATTCGAATAATCAATTAATTAATAGTCAATGAATGACGCTCATTGTTTGCCATTTTATTGAAAAGTGTATAAAAGATAATTTATATTATACACGTATGTATGTATATATTGTAGATAATATATATATTTTCTCAATCTGTAAAAAAACAGATAACGAATGAACACATATTTAATCAGTTGTAGCTGTTCAATCAGAGTGCCCAACATTTTACAAAGTAAACAGAATTATTAATACATTCAAAAGCCCAAATAACTGCTTCCAATTCTCATCTCAATCATTATCGGTCCGTTCGTTTCTTTCAACGCGACGATTATGTCGTAGTAAATCAACAGAATGAATTTTGAATTTCGTCATATCTTATAGGGACTTCACTGAAATGATCTGTCATTACACGGTTAATACATCACTTAATTTAGACAACGTAAATAGAATAAACAATTAAAGAAAATGGGGCTGCTGCAGGAATCAAACTGCACCGATAAGGTAGCCGCTTCAACGTAGTGATGCTCTCACTATTGAGTTATACAGCCGCCAATAATGCAAAGGCTCAAATAACTGCTTTCAACCCATATTCTCATCTCATTCATTATCAGTCTATTCGTCTCTTCCAATGCAATAATTATGCATTAAGAAATGGACATATTTGGTCCGAGAGAATGAATTACAGATTGCGTTATATTACATAGAAACTTATTCAGCCCTGTTTCCTCTAATTGTTTATTCTATTTACGTCATTCAATTTGAGCGATATAATAACCGTGTAATGACGAAAGATCATTTCACATAAGTTTCTACGTAATAAAACGCAATTTATGATTTGTTTTGCTCGAGCCAAACCATCTACAGTAGTGGGCAGAATAAAGTGATGATCGGAAAAAAAGAAATGAACCCAGGAGCACCTGTGTAGTCTAGGTCTGTGCTAACCTATTGAGACATCGGTAGACAAATGCTGAAATAACACCCTTGAACTATTCTTTCTTTTCATCTCTCAATGACCAGTTTTGTTTGCGTGTTCTGTTAGTCTCAGAACTACGGGTACATGTGTATTTCTTAGAATATATTATTGTACCTATGTTGAAAGTACAAGTAATGGATATTGATATATGACAATGGGAATAAAGGAAAAATAGGAACTAAATTTTGCCCGAACCAAATCACCTACGGTAGTGAGAGAAATAGTCCCGGTGGCTCATTCGTTTAGTGCAGACCTTGGCGATATGGGTTCAATTCTTTCTTTCTGACCATCACTGTTATTTTGCTCACTACTGTAAGTGGTTGGTTTCGAACAAAATTGAATTCTTGTCTTTTCTTATTCACACTCCCGGATTCTAATATCCTTACTTATCATATATATACATACATATATATATATATATATATATATATATATATATATATATATATATATATGCGACGGATAATTTCCGTCAATCTAACCCTCTGCAATATTTTTTGCTAACGAATAAGTTTTTTCGCTGGTCACAAGAATGTAGGAACTGCTCAAAGTCCGTAATGTTTTTCTTCGAACACTTACAATCGTCATCGGCCATTTTGAAGACGGATTACAAAGTCCATCAATCATAGTAATATAACTACATATGTGTTCAGTTATTGAATAGGATTTACTGTTAAAAAGAATTTTTAAACAGGATTAGGCAATCCACAGTAACATTGCTTCTTTTTAAAATGAATAGTTTACTTTGACAACATTATTTTCCACGCCAGTCAGAAGCGCTCCAAGAACAATATTACAAACTTTGGAACAAGAAAATTATTTGAAAAAGTTAGAATGATAAAAGTTTTCCACCGTGTTTAAAGGAACTTGCTTGAAAGAATATTTGCTGAGAAAATATACATCATTTATCATATATATATATATATATATATATATATATATATATATACATATATATGTGTGTGTGTGTGTGTGTGTATATATGGATATATCGTCTAGAAAAAATTACAGCTTTAAACAGCAAACATTAAAAAAACTTTTGCAAAAATCTTATTGCGTTACTTCAGTCACTTATTTCCCAATATCTGTTAATGCAATTCATGTAATTTTCTTCAGTATTTTTCCCTTGTTTTACATATATTTTGTAACTATTGTATAATGATATATATATATATATATATATATATATATATATATATATATATATATATATATATATATATATATATATATATATATATTGAGTCTATAGCCATACTGATATAGCTGTCCGCGGATGACACAATTATCAGTTATATACATATATATGTTTATATATATATGTATGTATATATATATAAGAAGCTGTCAATCAAAACTGTCAACATAAGATTCTTCAGTTTTCAAGTAGGTTTAGCTGGTAGGCTATCACTTTCACAGGCAGAACCAATGGAACTAGAGTGCTGACATTATTTCTTTATTATATCTAGAAAAACGATCTTCTTTGTTTTCGAAATCACGCCCTCAATAGGTTTCTAGTGGTTGGTTCATTTTCCAATGTGAGTTTATGCTAAATCAGTCATTTAGTTTGTGTCTGATCTTGTATTTGAAAATTCAGACAATTTTTTGATCAAGGTTAGAAAAGTAAGTTTTGTAATGATCATCCCCAACACGACATACCGCCAAAAACATTTGTCACATGACAGTTTCTATTGAGTGACCAACCAGATCTGTATATATACATATTACTTAACGATGAGAAAATATTGCCTTTTGTGTGTGGAAAAATGTTCATAAAGATTCGTGGAATCAAAAAGATTTTCAGATTTCTGCAATTTTTTCATTTTTGGACATAAGCGAAGTCTTCCTCATAAACATATCGCAATTGATTTTTACCGCCATTTTCCTAAATCAAGAATGTTTTTCTATCTAAAGTGAAACGTGGCTCCACGTTGGCTGGTTAAAAAAAGATTTCATTTGTCTAATCAGATTTTCTTTGTGTGAAGCAAAAATAAAGAGGAAATATCTTTTTAATAAGTTTGTAAGCTAGTAAAACTCTTTCTAGATTCGTCTTGAGATTAGATGATAATTAATAAAGTGTCTTGATATCTTTTGATATGTTTTGATATATATATATATATATATATATATATATATATATATATATATATATATATATATATATATATATATATATATATGTATATATATATAGTATATGTCAGGCTAGCAGTATAACATAATATAATAATATATTAATAATATAAAGCCACTTCTGGAATGTAATGGATTTATTTCATCGAGTGCTCGATACATACCTCTATTCGCCTGATGAGGCCTGAAGAGGGCAGAAACATGAGCTAGTTTGTGTAGCGAATCTACATTCTACTATATATATATATATATATATATATATATATGTACACACACACACACACACACACACACACACACACACACACACACACACACACATATATATATATATATATATATATATGTATATATATATATATATATATATATATCGGACGGTTTAAGGTGGTGGGAAAGACTCAAACAGAGCCAGTTGTTCCATATGAATAAACAATAGAATGATGGAATGTATATATGTATATTGGACGGAAACCAAAGCTTCAGTTTAGAATTATAAGAAAATTGTGAAATGTATCTCCAACTAAAATCCTAAAAAAAATATTTTTTCGAAATGCCTTACTTTTACATACAAGGTCTGATGAGTATGCATGCCGAATCTTGTTGAGCTATGATGATGTTTAAGGAGAGCCGCAATGATCAATAGAGTCAGTTGTTTTATGATAGATTATAGACAGTTGTTTAGTTCATCATCATCATCATCATCATCTGCAGCAACAGCCTTACTTGAACTTTCTATCGTGAGCGTCACGGAGCCAATACTTTCTGTTCTTGTCTCGTTCATCACGCCATCTTATACTCTACCGGCCACAGTTTCGCATATGTGATTGTCTGACTTTCTTGCCCTTTGAGTCTCCTAAAGGATTTTATGATATCCCTGACGCCTGATTTTTCACTAATATACTATGCTGTTTTGTGATCTTTCCATGTTATGTTGAGCATAATACTCTCCTCTACACGTTGAATGGTTTTCAGTTTGAGGGCCAATCTATTGGTTAGGTTCCATGTTTCTGCTCCACATATGACTATCGCGAGGATGAATTGGTTATAAACCTTTCTTTTCTTGTTCTTGCCAAAACCTGCCCATGAAACATTCTTTTTATTAAATAGTGAGTGTTGTTTTCTAATTTCTTATGTGTAAAATGTATAGAAATGGCTATTCTCTTGAAACTTCGCATTTTTGATCAAGACAGTGATATTTGCATGTAATTGTTTCTTAAAAATTTCATGTGATTAAAAATGCATAAATTTGTTCGTCGTCGAATTGGAAATCAATAGATTTCAAATTATCACTGTTCTGGTCGCAAAAAGCAAAGTTTGAAGGGTATAAGTAACATTTTCTATAATTTTAGACATAATCGATTAGAAAATAACACTTACTACCCAAGAATAGATAAAAGTGAAAAAAGTAAGCAAAAAGCTGCACAGTGTAATAGAATAGGAAAAATAGAATGTATACAAGTATATTGTACAGAAAGTAAAAGTTCAGTTTAGCATTATATTTATATGTAAATAAAATACCTTCTAAAACCTCTAAAAATGTATTTCTTGAAACACCAAATAGTTCAGATCCTTCCTATTAGTCCATAACTACGGATACCAAATTTGGTTTCGGTGAGCCGATGTTTAACCAGTGTTTAAGCGTGGGACAGACGGACAAACATTATCAGCAGTTTCATATATATAGATCGCTTACAAGAAAGATAATAGCATTAAAATAGTCCCGCATGAAAGCAGTGGACAGAGAACCTAATTCCTATAATCAGGATACAACTCATCAACTCATTTGGTTGGGAAGAAAAACACATCTTCGTTTGTATTTATTGTTTAGTTTATTTAAAGGAAAAGAAGGTTCATTAAAATTTTAAGATGAAAAATGTAATTTTGTTATCATAATGAACCCAATAATAATAAGGAAATTTGCACTTAGAATAAGGTCATGAACAGGTCTTTTATTTACACTGTTATCTTTATCTTCGTTTTTCTCATATTTGGCCCATTCTCTTGGAATTTACCAGATGAATGTGGCATCAGGTAAGAAGAAATGTGTGCTTAAAGGCACAATTCATAGAATAAAGATAAGTTTATAACGAAAAATATGAAAATTCATCTCGATTGCCTGAAGAAAACAGGAAAATAAACTCAACGAAATGTGAAAAAGCACCAAAAAAGCTGAGGATACAGGTTAGAATTGAATTAAAAAAAAATCATCAATTTTCACTCAAGGTTTTTTTATACATCCAGTTTCATGGTTTCATTGTTTTGCGATGTGTATTCATGAACAATCTCACGAAATGGCACGAAATTTTTCCAGTATTCAAATCATAGTCTGAAAGGGAGACCGTTGTTACATTTTGGATTTACAACGGGCTACTGTATGATAATTGTTGCCTGTTTGGATTTACATACAGGGTTCTTTAGCTGGTCATCTGTTTATTGGATGTTTATTTCTTCGCCTTTTTTGACACTTAACGTCGTCTGATCGTTCATCATTTCAACTTTCCGCGCTCATGACGATTTTCTTGAAGTTTTTTTTAGCAAATTTAAAAATCAGTACCTTATCCGAAATCCAGCTGCCCACCAGCTCTTTGTCTCTTTTCAAGTTCAAGGAGTGAAATTTCAAATCTTTTACGTGTGCAGACTCTTTTTTCATTGAGAAAAAATATCTTCACGAGTGACTAAACAACGGAGTCAAATCAAATCTATTTAGAAAATTAGTTTGTGTTAAACATGAATGTAGCAGTGCTCTGCAAAAATATTTCCAAGCTTCGCAGAAATTGAACGTTAAGATCTGTTTTCGTGGTAGAAATCTACGATATCTAGAAAGCGTAGATATTAAAGAAAAGAAGAACCTATGTCTCAAATAAATACATCATTCGTTTTTGTCAACAGGATCTTTAGATGCAACACAAAAATGAATATTTTTATCAGGCAATTTGTGAGAATAATTATCTGTTTGACTTTTGCTTTTTTCCCTAAAGTTTTCACGAAAGAATAGAAGCGATATAAAGAACTAAATTAGATACACGTGATAATAATTAGTTAATTTGAAGGAAAGAATAGCAATGGGCAGGCCATGTTGCAAGAATTAAAGGCAATGGATGGACATCACGACTCACAACATGGATCCCCAGAGATCACATGAGAAACCGAGGCCGAAAAAAGCACATGATGGAGAGATGAACAAGACAAATTCAGGAAATATTGGCTCTGCGATGCCTATGATAGAGAATCGTCGCGAATCCTAGGGAAGGTCTATGTCCAACGACGGACATCAAAAGACTGATGATGATGATGAACTAAAGTTACTGCTATTTGTTCCTATGAATCTGAAGATATTTCTTTGAAAGGACTGATAATTAATCGACTTCTCCAATTGAAAGAAAACAAATCCAATAAATTTGGGACTATCCGTCCATCAAACACCAAGGATTCGGGGAATTTGAACGAAATCTATTTAGTTAAAATGGCACACATTGAGTGGATCGTTGGAATGTGGGTATTTCAGTGGATCTATCCACCGACATGAATTTGCAAGCAGTAAAAATATTTCATGCTGTAAACGCAAAATGAATTAATGAAGATTCGTATAGACATTATGGACTGGGAGAATATTTATACGTCTACGTTTATTCTAATAGAATTTTGTAGCAATTATTTTAGAAATGTACAAACAGAATGGTAACTCATCACGTTTGAAACTCTATCAACGTTATTAAGAAACGTTTATATTCACTTGTTACTATACAGAATACAACTCAGACTGTGCAGTAAGCAAGTATAATTGTTCCCATGATGCTAACAAAAATATCACTCGATACATGATTCCCTCCTTCAACGCAGATACTCACTTCCATCTCATCCATCAAGTCCTTCTTCTTCTTCTTCTTCTTCTTCTTCTTCTTCTTCTTCTTCTTCTTCTTCTTCTTTTTCTTCTTCTTCTTCTTCTACCATAGCACTAACACTCCTTCCATAACAATCAGTAAATGTTACACTCCTAATATCTATATCTGTCATATTCAACCTTTATTATTTTATTTATGCGAATTGTCTAGGTAATCTATAGATAAGCTATTCTTGGTCGGTAATGGAAAATTCTACCACCCACGTTTTGGCATCGGTTCAAGCATCCCTTGTCCATCTCATGTTTGTCAGCAGTAAAATACCAAATGTTCCAAATACTCCTAATCCCGTGCATAAAAGTCACAATGCTCCTAGAATCATAAATACTCGAAGCAAAAATGGCAATTCTCACTGAATTCAAAATCAGACACAGAAATACATGTAGATTACTTCAAATTTTATTCCCTTTTTTCAAAATCTTCAACATTTTCCATAAACACTTTTTTCAGTCACTTTCCCAATACAGATAAATCATAAAATGTTTACTAACAGATTTAATAGACAAGTTATATTTTTCAAAAATTGAGATTTAAGAAATATCATTGCATTCAAAGTCAGCTGTTTATGAAGTGCAGAAGTTCTGCTCGTTACTTTTTGCAAAATTTTAGGTAAAATTCGGAAGTGTCATTGAACTTCCCAGATCTTTATTGCTTGCGAGAACACACTCTTCAAGACTGCTCGTGGAAAGATGATATTTTACTTTATTTCCGAGGAAGCGAACGACCATAAGATTGAGATGGGAATTTCTGTCACTTTTGGAAGATTCTCTTCTTCAGATTCTTATTTGTGTCATTTGTTCTCGCACCACGTCTTTGTAACAGGTGTCCTTTCAATGAAAAAAGTTCTACTGATACATTCACGTTGAAGCCTGAAACAATATTGAATCAATAAGAGACATTTCATTAAATTAGGGATGATTAATTTGTTAAATTAACTTTGGCAAACCTCATTTGAAGAAAAGCAGCAGTCTTTGTTCAAATATTAGTGAACGAAATATGCATTTCGTTTATCACGATAACACTTGAAGATAATTAAACGTTCTGTGATTAACTTGATTTCGAACCTGAATATCTTTGACGGTGTCACTCTTGTCTTCGAGGTCGTAGTCGATTTCTTTCTTGGTTTCCTGGTTGGGGCTCCTCCAAGTCCATTTTGAAGCCGTTTGCTGTTGCAAAATTAATATCTTTATCTCTTTCGTTCCGTAGCCAGATTCCGAACTTGCCAACAAAAATTTCATTACCTTGTCCTACCCGAATGTTGAAGTCTCCCGTAATGATGAAACGTGTTTTAGCATCTCAGAGTATGGAGTTCAAGTCGGCGGAGAAGTTGTCTACTCCTCCTTGGTTGACTGTGAAGTGGGAACGTATTCTCAAATGATGCACATCTTTGAGAGTCATACAGCGGCATTGGCTGTGCAAATACAACATGAACTAAATGTAGAGAGCAAGGAAGTTGGTCTCCACTTGAACTTGAGTAAAACAAATGTCAAGATATCTGACAGCACCTCAACAGCTTGGTATCTGGTATTACAACAGCTTGGTATCTGGAGCTCGCATACATCAAGACATAGCATCACAGGACACAGTTACTATGATTGGACACATTATGAGAATTATCTCCGGTTGATTGATTTCATTGAATGTATCTACAATAAATATTGGTGATAAATATACAATGCAATGAAACAGTGTGAACAGAAACATAAGATAAAGGCATGTCTTCAATTTGGAATGAGTGATGACAGCATTTTGTCTTTCAGTTTCCATCTCCCTCACTGGTTTCAGCGTCCCTTAACCATATTTAAGTTTACACCTTCTGACAGTTCATCTTGAAATTGTGTGAAGATTGCTCTATCAGCGAAATCTTTAACTATCGGTTTAAGATTAGTGCGAAGACTTTCACTGACCTAATTGCACTCTAATTAGTTAAAAAGAAGGATAAGTTTAACAATGAAAACACCATCCGTGGGACTAGTAGCTGAAGGAGGACAAAGGAGAGAAAATAGTCTTCCTTTGAGACAATTTGATTCTCATACTTGAAAATATTGTGATGTGGAAATATTCTGCAAGCATTATTTCAAATAGAAATCATAAGTGGCCATTTTGGGCGTTTTTGAAGTACAAACATACAGAGCTTGGATATTGTATTATGACATCATTAACAACCGGTAAAAACAATTGATCAGAGTAGATCTTAATTTAATGACGTCACACTTTTTCCTTTTTTTCCTTTTTTCCTTCCTTCCTTCCTTCCTTCCTTCCTTCCTTCCTTCCTTCCTTCCTTTGTTCATTTCTACTTCCGTTTTTTAACATAACTGGGACCAACCGATTGAAAAGCATCTCACGTATGCAGATCCTAGATTTCCGCCTTTTCCATTTATACACATAGACGACATTCCCCTCACATGGATGTGAAAATACTTATATAATTCAGACACTCACGTGGTTTTTGCTGTGAAAATTCATTCATTTGATTGTCGCTCGAATCAAACATTTATCTTGAAGCGCACTTCATGGAAAGGAAAAGAAAGATACAATAGTTTAAGCCCGTACCAAATAAGAAAAAAAGGATATACGATGATTTAAATATAAATTACATTGCTGGAAACGCACAAAAAATTAGTTTAATATCATTTTTCTAAATCATGATCCGGTGTGACATTTTCCAGCGCTAGGTAATTACAAAACTTGGTTAGTGATCTTCGTTAGGTTGACTGTTATATATCGCTTCGACGGAAACTTTAACAACGAGGGTAATAATAATATCTTGAAATATTTCCCCCTTGCATTTTGGAGGTCATTGATATGGATCAGTACTTATTAAACGTAATTTTGTTTGTCTATTACCTTTCTTGTGTCCTTCTTTCGTATATTCAAAGCAATACTTATGAAAAAAAAGAAGATACTTTGAAGTTAAAATTTATCTTAATTTTACTTATCATAATTAAGTTTTTATTGTCAAAATCAATATTTTGGTTTATTCATATTTTTCTATATCTCTCCATAGTTACCTCTATGTCTCTCGGTTTGAACCTTTTCGTTTTTCTGTTGTCCTCTCTATATCTCTCTGTACACTTTAAATCTCTCTCTGTTGGCACCTCTCTATCTCAGTATGCCCTCTTTGTCCCTCTAGACCCTCTTTGTTTCTTTGTTGACCTTCGTTAGTATCTTTTAGTCCCCCTCTATCTCTCTCTAGTCCCCTCTCTGTATCTTTTTAGTCCTTTCTCTGTCTCCCTGTATGCCCCCCCCATTGTGTCTCTGAGGTCCCACTTTGTATCTCTATACGCCTCCTTTTGTCTTTTCGTAGACCTCTCCCCTTTCCCTATAGGCTTCCCTTTCTCTCAGTCCCTAGACAACAATTTTGTGGAGCTTAACTTTATCTCTTCGTTATTTCTGGAGTAAATCATATCAATTCTATTCATCCATATTACAAACGTTCGAGTCGTTTATTTTCCTCAAAGTCTCGATAGCCAGAGACTTGTCGACATTTTGCTCCAGAAATGCAGACACAAAAACTGAATTTGATAAAAGGCAATTTCTTCAGTAAACAATACATTTTAGTTCTGTTTATGAATGAATTTGTTGGAAAGTCAAGGAGTGGGCTACAGACAAAGACACACAGAGAAAACAAGGCAGACCCACACACAGAGTGAAGGAGCTTGTTAACATGTTAGCATTTATAGAAACAATCACATACATGTATACCCACTTGTAGATGCATACACACAGAAATATACGTACCTACTGGCAGAGATGTACACACTCATCGTCACATGTAAACACACACAGGCACTCTTAAAGTCCCATAGTTTATTTCGCTGTAGGGTCTTTATCACAAAAAGATTAGTCTTTGAGAAATTTCTTTAGTGTGATGTGATTTCTTTTCTTTTGGCTTAGAGTATTTTTAAAACTCCTATTATTTTCTAAAGGTCAACTATTTTAGTCGGAGTCACTTTCTTTGGTTGTTGACAGGCAAGACATCCAAGTACAGTGTAGTCATATAATTTAGTATTAAAAGTATATCGGTTTAAGAAAATGAAATGATTTAATCTTATTTAATCAATGCTTCCTCCTGATAGTCATTTATGGAGCTCAAAACATGGAACCTAATCAAGAGACTGAGCCTCATCCATGCAACATGCACAGAAGAGAATCATGGAGAGATCACAAAACAGCAAAATAGATATCAAAGAATTCATTAGAAAACTCAAATGGCAATTGGCTGGTCATGATGCAAGACTGGAAGACAACCAATGGACATCATGGCTCACAACATGGAACTCTAGATATCACATGCATAACCGAGACCAGCAGGACACAAGATGGAGAAACAAGCAAGAAAAGTTCACAAAGTATTGGTTCTGCGACACCCATGATAGAGAGATCTTGCAAATCCCGGGAAAGGTCTATGTCCAACAACGGACAATAGAATACCGAGGACAATGATAATGATGACCTGTCATAAGTATTAGAACACATTGTCATTTTGCTTGGGTTTCAGAGTTTAAAACAGAAACATGTCGTGAGAACTATTTTTTTGCTATCAACATAACAAGGCATGCATTTGGTCAGGTTTTGTGTTTCGGAATGTTGAACTTCTTGAAAATATTTTTTGATAAAACTAAATTGTTGAATGAAAGAAAAGCAAATGTTTTGTTTGCATATTTCTAAAATCTTCTTAAAATAGACCAAGGTTACTAAAAAGTAAACACACATTGCTATCAAGAAGGGTTGTCGAACTAGGAAGTTAATTTTGATCCCCCCCCTGCTGAAAATCCATTATGGCTTCTTCAATCTCAGAAAATAAAACCCGATTTTATGCATGTTCAAATATTCATGAGTAATACATTTTTTATCAATGATAATTTATACATGAAAAAACCTTATTGGCATTTCAAATAGAACTTTTAGAACATCCAACTTCTGTACAACCATTTATATAGTTGTGCGATATCCACTCCGACTTCTGGTAGCAAACTTACGACTTATGATATTAAGAATATCAATAACTTATTTATTTCATCTTATCAACACAGTAAAATCCAAAAGGCAATTTACGAGCGGTCATCTTAATCTGGAAAACAATGATGGCTTTGCCAAATATCATTTTATTATTATTGAATTGCTGTATTATTCCTGTTAAAATATAAATACATTGAAAGAGCCGAACTGTGCTTTGATTTCACGTATAATATCCTGGTCAAAGATTTACATCAGAGAAAATAAACAATATACACCATCACAGTCAATAATTGATCGATCGTTCTGTCAAAATTTAAAGTCATGTAAAAAAAATTCTATCGAAGAACGAATACGGTCAATAAATTCTATGAATGACATCGCTGGTATTCTCCACTTGAAAAATATGAAATAGAGACAAAACATCCAGAACCATCTAGATTCTTGAGAATGTTAATGATAACACCCAGGTTCTTGAAATTATTATCGATAGCATAAATGAAACAAGGCACGCAAAAAGCCAAAAAAGTTTGTTTTCCCAAGATTAAAAACGAACATTTTCAGAAGGGTGGAATACCAGTGTTAATTTTTAACTCTATGGACAAACTGGAAACGCTGGAACACACTAACTAACATGCGAACACATTCACAAACACACGCTCATATAGATAAGGAAAGAAATTCGTCACCTCTGTTGTCAGTGGTCGTTCAATTTTAATATTTATATATTCATATCCCCAAATTCCGTGACGATATTGGTAAATACGAACTCATTTGGAGGAAATTATTGAATGTCTATCGAAACGATGCTACAGTTTTTTGTACGAGATACAAAATAAGTCCTACTCGACCGATTCTTTACTCAAATTGATTCAAAATCTGTTTTATTCGGTTTATTTCTTTATACCATCATATATGCATCCCGATACATTCATAACCATACCAGTTATTCTGTGCCTGAAGAAGGACATCATAATTCATGAGAACAAAAAAAACAGAAATCTATTCGATTTTTCCTTGTTTTACTTTTGTCTCTCTTCCAATAAGGAGAAAAGAGGGAAGTCGACGAGAACAATAACCAGGAATTTATTACGACAATCAAGTCAAATCCATCCAATTAATAATGACTGCAATTCGCAAAAGAAATAAGAATACAAGAGCAGCCATAATTCCAGTTGTACCATTCAAGTCATTATTTACTTTGAGAGTATTTATTATTTACGTTGCAAACACAGCAAGGTTTAGGCGCCCCCATGAACTGATCAATATATCCGACGAGTTCAGTGTTTTATGGAATGAATTGAATCAAAACCCGACTAAAGAAATTAAGCGTCTAACATTGTTAAGAACAAGGGGAAAACAATGGAACAGCCGATTATGAATTCAGGCTGAAAGCGCGTTGTATATCGTTTTTGATATTTGAATATTTCCCAGGTTGATGAAGTCAAATGAAGTGAAAGAACGAACGTTTTATCAATGCAGACGACCATGGATGGTCACTGTTATTTCTTAATTTCCGTACGCAATTAGTACTGATTCTGGTTATCCCTGAAAACAAACATTCGGTCATTTTTGTATTTAAGAAAAGATTTTCATTCATTTTTTCTGTACGTCTTCAAATTTTCAGCATTACACATAACTGATTTTATTCATATTGTTATTAATCGTTGTTTTCGTATTGTCTTTACTCGTTAAATTCATATTGTTATAACTCCTTGTATTCATATTGAATATAAATGCAAAATAAATTCCGTACATACCTACGACCTGATGATATAAATCAAGATTTGAAGCGCAACAAAAAATAGGAGATAATCTCCAAACAACTGCTTCCAAGGCTTCTCCTTATTTGAGAGTGAAGTTTCAAAGAACCCGATGGCCAAATAGGATTTGCCGAGGAAAATTCTATTACGTGATATTTGTCAGAAGTGTTCGTACGTGAAAGCAAATTGTTAGTCCATATGATCAATGATTCGCAGAATTTTACTCAACTACAAACAGTTATACGTTCATAAATATCTCAGATTGTGTAAGCTAGAGTGTTATAAACAAGCACGTCTTCTGCTCAGTATTGCAAGGCAGAAACTTGGTCTAGCGCATTGTTGTAGCTGTTAATATTGCTTTACATAAAACAGTGGAATGGACGCGCATGTACGCCAGAGGAAGTATGCAAAATTTCAGAAGACGCTCATGTGTGTCGTGACGCAGTGAACACATCAAATAATATCATTGTTGCGTATGAGTTTCTTTTGCTAGATAACTATTAAGCAATGTAAATCTATAGCTTCACAATGTTTTACTTTTCACACGTGATGACTTGATTTAATTAAGTTCAATTTTGACAATCGTCAATACCAAATGAATTCGAGAATAACACTTTTTATATATTAGAGTTATAAGTATGAACAGCAGTATTCCATGATCTACATTTTGAATGATGAATACTAGGGTCTCTGGCATTGAGAATTCAAAAAAGTGCCAGAGCAGTCTACGTTGGAAACTCCTGAATCAATTTCTTTATTTTAAATGGAGAGCGAAGAAGCACAGAAAATTGTTTTAGCAACTTTTATTCTAATACTTTCTTGAAATAATATTGGTTTGAAGGACAGATAACTGGAGAGTTAAATTGGATTTTTGGTGAACATTGTATAGGTTCTGTAGAGTAGCTAACAAAAAATTTCAACCATTGTCATTGTTCACTTTGAGTTTTTTTTGATAATTACAATTCTGAATATCTCAGCTTTTGTTAAAGTTTAAAAGATTATTAGATATAATTTAGCACTTACAAATATTGTTATTCATTTACATTTTTTTTTTTACTACAGTGCATTCTTTCGATAGAAGTCGTATTGTACCTATGTAGACAGCGGTCTTCTCTTTTTTCATCATCATCATCATCATCATCATCATCAATTCAGCGTCCTTCGTTGGACATAGACCTTTCTGAAGACTCGCCCAGACTCTTTATCATGGGTATTGCATAGCCAATACTTTCTAAACTTGAGTCGTGATGTCCAGTAGTGGTCTGCCATTCTTGCAACATAACCAGCCCATTGCCATTTGAGTTTTCCGACAGATTCTATAATATCACGGACTCCTATTTTCCCTCAAAAATATTGTGCTGTTTTGGGATCCCTGTGGCCTACAAGGTGTTGAAGGGGGCTGATGGATTGGTTACAACTAAATTCAATCAAAGTAGCCGTAGAGCTCCACTGATTCTTAGAACCTGTGTATCACTTCTCAATAAGGGGAAGCATTGCGAGGGATGACTGTGCATCCCATATTTTACTCGAGATACTTTGTCAGTAATGTTTAATATGGAACTCTAGTTCCCTTTTCTTAGCTGCACATCTATGTAACCACGTATTGAAACGATAAGTAAAAATAGCATTCACAACGAATCGAAGCAAAATAAATACGAGTGACTTGTTCTTACGTGGGTCGATTGTTCTTGATTATGGTTGAAACCTTAATGCCTGTAAGAACAATGAACTCAATTTCTCTTCTGCCATTCTCCCTCTACTTGGGATAAACATGTCATCAATTGTTCCTTCAGGTTTGGAAATTAAAAAAGTTAAAATGGTGATATTAGTCTGATCATATCTCTCTCTCATTTTTTCAACTTAGAAACTTAGAAAGAGTCCACATAAATTTCATTTGTATAAAATAACAAGTCTCTCACGATCTCTGCAAGGTATTTGTATGAGTCTTGCATGTATTAATCCCCACCCCCAAATAATAACCTTTATCATTAGTGTGAATAAAACTATTTGCTTTCTCTAATGGACAGTGCTGGATGAGGTTTCTGTGTGTGGGCAGGGGAAAGGAATGGCTGTAGTAGTGGTTTAGTTTCCTCAATAGGACACTTAATGTTTTAGTTACTCATAGCATCTGAAATAACAATATGCGTGGTATACTGTGTACATCTCAATTGATATAAAATGCATCGTCAAGAGAATAAGGTAAAATACACAAAATTACCAACAACGACAAACAACAAAATAAGAACATGAACACAAATAAATAATAGACAAAATAAAATAGATATGAGAAGCAACAAGTAAAGAATAACATTCTATTGTATAATTCGAGGATGGTCACCTCAACCATCGATTTCGTTTTTATTATAGATTTATTTATCAAACGTTTTTCACTTCAAATTTTCCTTTAGATCTCGGGGCCATTTTCTGAGATACGAAAAATAATTTTGTTGACATCATTCAGAGTGAAGTTATAAATAAATTTTCCCAAAGAATAAAAATCAACGAAAACATTGATGTGTCTCGCAGGCGAACTGTTTCAAATTAATCATGGTGATGGAAATCACTTTGAAAACAGAGTCATAAGTTGATTACACCATAATTATTGCCCTCAATGAATAAACAGCAAACGGAGGAGCAACACGCCAAACAGGGAGAGAAAAATGGGAACAGAAAAAAAACTATACAGCGATTTCTACAGACATGTATAGAATGTCGCTGACGACAAATCATGGACATGGCTACGCAAAGGAAACCTGAAGAGAGAAACGGAAACGCTCATCATGGCACTCCAAAAACAGATGCATTAGGACAAACTATATCAAGGCAAAAATCGATAGAGTAAATAGGAAAGAGATTGAAAAGCTTGGAAAATACCGAGAACTGAAGATGGTGTGGAACATGAAAGTTAGGGTAGTACCATTGATAGTAGGTGTACTCAGAACCGTACCGAAGACACTGACAATAAGATTGGAGCAGCCGGGAATAAGAAGAAGAATTGAGACTATACAGATCCCAACACAATTTGGGACTGCACGATTACTGAGGAGAGTCCCGAAAATATTAAAGCTATGATCCCCAATTCTTAGCAATGACCAAACAGCCAAGACAAAGGCATGATTGAGGCAGTACAAACCACAGCACTGCTTTGATAGGTGAGGAACATATGAGAAGAAGACTGGAAACCTGAGAAAACTTACAGTCACTCAGCTTTCAGTAAGTCCCAGAGTAATTTATGGTTTCCTCTTTCCCGTGCTGTCCCCGGTTTGTGCTGATACTACATTTCTGTATGGTTAAATCCTATTTGTTTATTCGATTACTAATGTATCACTATAGCTACCCTTACATGTCTGTTTTCATCCTCATTTTCAGCTACTCTACTACATTCACTGAATATGTGGTTTATGACTGCATAGGCGGCATTTGCTGTTTGTTTTGGTTTTGTAGATTTTTGCCTTGATATAGTTTGTCCAATGCATTTGTTTTGGGCTTTCGTGATTCTATTTCTCTTTTCTGGTTTCCTTTTCGTAACCATCTCCATGATTTATCGTCTGCTTTGCGTCATTCTGATTCTGATTTTTGAATTCCCCGTGTAGTTTTTTTTTCTGTTACCATCTTTCTTTCCTGGTTTAATGTGTTGTCCCTTCGTTGGCTACTTTTTTGTTGTTCTTTGCTTCGGGAGCTCTTTATGATCTCTATACTATTTGCTTGAACATACTGTAATCCTACTTTCGCCTTTTGGACACAGTTTTCTTTACTGATTATTCCTCTGCTGTCTTTCTTTTCTTTTAGTAGAGTCTACCTGGGTCATCTCTGGAGTGCAAGGCCTTGTGCATTGTCACAAGCTTTCTTGTTTGCCGGTCTATTGATTGGAGCTTTTCTTTTGTCCATCCAAGAAATGGCCCAGTGTATCTTACTACAGCCAATGCGTTCATTTCTTTCATCAGGATCCTGCAATCTAGTTTGGTCTCTGATATTTTCCATATCTTCGTAGGGTCTTATCTTCTTATTTTCTCTTTTATTTCTTCCCATTCTATCATGTCACATTCGAGAACTCCCAGGTACTTGTATCGGTCCTGTGTGGTCAATGCTCTGATCTCTTTGTTGTACAGTCATTCGATTCCCTCTGCTGCTGCGAGCCTTTCTTTGTGCATTTCCATTAGTACACATCTTTTTTCTATTCTGAACTCAATCCCAATGTCACCGATGTATTCTTTCACTTTGTTGGACAACTTTTCTTGCTCGCCCCGTTTCCTTGTAAATAGTTTCATGTTGTCCATATATATGAAGTGCTTGACTTTTCCCTTTGTTTTGGAGAATAGATATCTTTGCTGTTTTTCAGGATTCTGATGAGTGGTATCAAGGTTAAAATAGATATTAGTGGAGTCAGAGTTTCCCTGGAAGACCCCATCTTTTGTATTTACCTTTGCTTGGTTTTCTCCTGTAGCTGTCAAGTATACTTCCCAGTTTTTCATAGAGTTGGTAATGAATCTCATCACTGGTTCACTGATCTTGAATATTCTGAGGCATTCGTGTATTTAGCTGTCTGGTATCATGTTGCATGCTTTTCTATAGTCTATCTATCCCATTGCAACAATCTTCTTCCTTTTTCTCACTTTTTTAAGGATCATCTGGTCAATGTAGAGCAAGTCATTCGCCCCCTTGTTTACTCTCCTACCGCCCTTCTGTTCTTTTGGTAACAGTCCCCTTTTTCATGGATATATATATATATTCTCTCTGCTATATGACCGGTCAGGATTTTTTACATTGGTGGGTGGCACATGATCGATTTGGGATTTTTTGCTTGGTTCCCGTTCTCAGGGTCCTTTTGGGTGAGGATCGTTCTGCCTCTAGTCATTATTTTTGGGACCCCACCTTCATCTAGGCAACTTTGGAGTTGTTTGATGAGTCTGTCGTGTAATGTAATTTCCTTAAACCAATATCCGTAGATCCCATCAAGTCCTAGTACTTTCCAGTTAGTTATTTTTGAAAGTATGTTGTTTCATTCAATACCATTTGTTTACCGTCGTCTATGTCTTGGAGTTCTCTTTTTATGTTATCAAACCATTCTAGAGTTTTGTTGTATCTTTTCAAGGGTCTCCATATGCTGTTTCAGAATTTTTTTTGCCTTCGTGGCATGCTGCTCTGTGTTCTGTTTTTTCCGTTCAGGTCCTGCTAAAACTTTCTTTCGTTGTTTTGGAACGTGCAGTTTTGTCTGTATTTAGCAGCCCATTGTCTAAATTCTTTTAGTCTTGCTTTTTTGGCTAGTTTTCTTTGGTGTGTACCTTCCATTGCCATTAGTACACCTTTTTGTCTTATTTTTTATTTGTCCAATAGTTTTGCACGTGGTCTATTCACATATAGTGCATTTGTCAATAGTCCTTCCTCTCTCTGTTATTGGGAGATCTGTTTTTCTCATATCCCAGATAGACTGTCATTCGAGGTTCCTACTTTAATAAAGTTTAATAAAGGTTCTTTACCATTTTTGTACCAGCGTAGATCAGGTTGTTGAGGTTCTGTTACGTCGTTAGTTTCAGTATGCTGTAGGAGTTGGTTAACATGTTCTGTCAACACTTTATTTTCCCCTATCCTTATCCTTAAGAGTTGACAGAGGCTTCTCCTTCATTTTGTTTAGGGTTTACATTTTTGATTCCGTTGGGTTGTCAACGTTCCTCTCTTGTATATGACTTGTATTTTTGTCAAGATTTTGTCTTTTTTCAAAATTTCTTTCCACTTCGTCGTTTATTACGTTGATTGTGTATATTGTGCGATTGGACGTTTTCCTATATTCTTGTGGATTCCTTACATTTCTATGTCTGATCGCCATTTATTTTTCAAGATTCGTTTCACATGGTCAGCTACGCTCAGTGGACCTTTCTCTCCATATCATGAACACGACTTCTCTATTTTACCACTCAAATGGGTTGCTTTTATGGTAGTAATACATTACTAATTTGTTGTATTCAACTTGTGCGCCATTTTTCGTGATAATTTGATTTGGTTGTACAGTAATGTTTATTAGGTTTGTGGTGCTGCACCTCAGCAGTACCTTTTGGTGGATTGGTTAAAACTGATTTCATTTAGAATATCCTCAGAGCTCCAACGACTCTTAGCACCCATAGTATTCTTTCATTATGAGGGAGCCTATAGGTGTGCGCAGCAGCTTAACCCAAGAGGATTACCGTTTTCAACCTATTACTCAGTGACTAATGTCACTGAGCTTTCACTTTATAGCTACTCCTACCAGTAGAGACATTGCAGTATTGGACAAGAAATAAACATTAAATGTGAAATTTCAGATTATTATTATTATTATTATTATTATTATTATTATTATTATTATTATTATTATTATTATTATTATTCCCTTCACTGCCTATTAGTGTTCATTGCACATCGAGTTTCAGCTTGAAACAGGGCAGGCAACGATATCATGATTTAGTAGGCACTGTAGTTTTTTTCCGCTTCATTTCATAGATACAAAATAGGGTTCAGTACAATAGGCTACACAAGAAACGGTACTAGTTGTATAAAAGACAAAATATTAACATGGCCAGTGCTTTGCGAAGGATATGGGCGGTGCATGTGAGGACAATTTTCTATATGTCATGGATGCTTGGATTTCCTGATATTCTACGTAAATATTCGTTTACATCCTTTTTATGACCCCAAGGGCTCCTATAACGACATTTTTGTAGTATCAATCTTCAGGTCTTTGTACTTTTCCAAATTCTTTTACAAGTATGTCTTTGTCTAATGGAATGGTCATATCTATTGATTGATTCCATAGAAGCTGCAGTCGGGGATAATACCATTTTTGATCACTTGGTAGTACCTGGTAGGAAATCTCTGGTCTTGGGTAGCAAGGATGAAGCCCTATGTTCTAGCTTTCAATCCTGAACTTGAGTGCGAAGTTGGTATTGGCTGTGCAAGGATTTCTGTTCTCAATGTTCTTTCAAAATTGATATTCTTTGTTGCTCGGTTGTAGATTTACATTGTTTGCAATCTCAGTTGCAGCTTATGTAAGAGCTTGTTGGATAGTGTCGTGCTTAGTTCATCCCTCATAACTGAATGAATCTTTTTTCTTTGCTGTCATGGTCATTTAGCAGAGTCAACATCCAGTCGTCGTTTGCCAGCAGATAAGCGTGTAGGACAATGGTTGCAGCTTTGGGTCACAGTTTCAACTGAATCATACCTCTACTGCCTTTTTTCTGGGGAGGTAAGTCGATCTACGTCTGATTTGGGTGGTACATTCTGTTGTTAGTGAGGAGTTTTCTTACTTTTGCGTCGGTTCTGTGTATGTCAGTTATGTTGAGGTTAATGATCTTAAAACTGTACTGTACTATAGGTATTGCCAAGGTGTTGATGGCTTGGATGCAGTTCTTAGAGTTATTGAATGGCTGTGTCCAGGTCTGAAGGGATATCCTTTGCTATTGCCAGTTTTCCTCTCCTGAACATTGATTTTGCATACTTATTAAGGCCAAGTTTTATTCCCATATCACCACTGAACCTTTCAAGAGTTTGCAACAGCTCCCTTAGTGTAGAGATACTTTGCATATCCATGACGAATTGGGGGTTTATTCTCTTGTTACTGGTTTTATATCCATAAGTGGTGGTGTTTAGTTCATTTGAAAGGGGTTTGAGAGATAAACAGGAAAGGAGAGGTGAAAGAGAATATCCTTTGGGGATTCAACAGTTAATAGCAATATTCATGGATTCAGAGGTACCCTTACTGTGGTTGAGGAAGAGTTTGGTGTACCATTGTGTCATGTTATGTTTGAGGAAAATAATTTTGGCTGGTGCAATTTTATATACTTCTAAGGCTTTTATTATCGAAGAATGTGGAGCACAATCAAACACCTCTTGGTTATCTCCCTTGGCTGTACTCAGATTATGGCGTTTGGCTCGACAGTTCTCGAGTATTATTTTATCAATTAGAAGTTGGTCTTTGCACCCATAAGAACTTTTTTGCAGCCTTTTTCACGGGCAAAAATGTTATTTTCAAGATGGGAGTACGTTATATTCGATGGCATTGTCGTGATTAGTTTATAGATTGTTGTGAGGCAGGTGATTGGCCTCTCAATTTTTTGTCTTTTTTCCTTTCCCCAACTATTGGGTAAGAGGTAAGTGGTACCATTGCTTAACCACGCTGATGCTTCATATGGTGTGTTTATGTTGTTATGTTTATGTAGGAATAAGAGAGTGTGTTTAGCCAAAAATTGGGGATTTTATTCATTCCAGGTAATTTCCATTTGTGTGCCTTCTGCAGAGCATCATGGACGTCTTCCATTGTTAAATTGCTCCCTTCCTATAAGGTTTTACCTTCCATTCTTTCATCTTCTTTTCTAAGCCATTCTGCATTTCTGTTGAACCCAGAATCTCTCTACATTATCTATTGAAGGTGGTCCTTTAATCTCCTTTGGCTGTCTGCCCTTTTCTCTGTTGAATTTCTTGGCGTCTGAAATGTTCCCCAGGTTTTGGCAATAAAATTTAATTCTTTTCGCAAACTGTCTTACCCTTTGGGCTTTAACTTCTATCTTCTGTTTAATCATTTCTTCAGTTGGAGGTAGATCTTTTTCTGTTGTTAGTTTATATTTCCTCTTGACTTTTTGCATTTTTTGGTTTTAATGTTCACTCCTCAAGAGAACTCATCAATTATTAGTAACTCCCCCTTCAGGTATTCTATCTCCCTCTGTATCTTTTCCTTCTACGTTGATTGTATATTCCTGTTTGTTTTTGTTTCTTTATTTTATACCTGATGGCATTTGTAGCTGTATATGCAGTAGCGTATATTATATTATTTAGACTAGTTATAGTTATGATATTCATTTCCACTAATAGGATTTCGAACGCTCTATTGTATATTTTATCGTAAGGAGATTTTTTCCTTTTTTTATGATAGTCTATCGTAGAAATTTCAGTTTTCTATTTTGCTGAATACCCTAACTCTTTCGCTGAGTTTATCATGTCCGTAATGTTTTCTTCTTTTTAGAAATTCATCATTTGTTTTAGCCGATATAGGTGATACCTCAACCCCAGGTCTTATGTCATCGGTATTTAGTCTTATTTCTTCCACTGTCAGGTCTTGGATATGTAATGAAGGTTCTTTGTCGTTGTTTCAATTATATCCATCGGCTGGTTTATCTCTGCTGGTCCAATGTTGTTAGTGGTGTTCTCAATTTCATCGATTTCCGCTGCTGTTAGTCGGTTGTTTCTTAAAACGTCTCTGCAACCGTTTGCAAGTGAATTTACATCAATATAGTTGCAAGTATTTTGAATTAACATTATCATCATGATTATTATTGTATCATTTAGATGTTTCCTCTTTATACTTGACGTCTTCAGAATTACTCTTTTTTTTATAATTATTAATATAAAATAATACATTATTATTATTATTATTATTATTATTATTATTATTATTATTATCATTATTGTTGTTGTTGTTGTTGTTATTGGCTGTCATCGTTGTTGTTATTGTTATTTGAGTTTTTTTTCCAAATCATTTGATTTGTAAATTAGATAGTTTCATGCTTTGAACCAATACTTATTATTCTATAATTGGCATCTGCTTGCATTATATCTTGCTTGTCTTTACTCATTCCCTTAACTGGGCATTTTATAGCCGCAAGATAATTTAATGAAAGAAAAGTTGTGTTTTATTGATTCTCGAAGCCAAGGTGTTATATGCTAATGTGATAGTTACTACTATCATTGGAAAATTATGTTTACCCCTATCATATTTGGATATTACTCCGGGAGAAGACTGTAGAATTAATCGGCCGGAACGTCTACTTTACATCCACAGCAGTAAGAAGAAAACTATTTTAATGCAATGCAACACATTTCTAATCCGGTTAATTTTAAAAACCCTTTCAACTCCTTTACAACAAAATCTGCAGAAAGCATTCATCTTCTTCAAACCAATTCAAATTATACCTTGTGTCATTCCTGTCAAAACATCTACGGGAATATCGTGATGTAGATAAGGATATGTACGTATGCAAGTTATTCCCAAATATGGCGTATACCCTGGAATGAAGAATGAAGATGAATATTCTAGAAAACTCACTCAAAAGTATACGATGTGGGCAACTTTATTCCCTTTTCTTCGAGAGATACCGACTTCATTCAAACACAAAAGATCAATATAAAACAGCCGTTCTTGGGATTTAGAAATTGCGGCAACAAACAGTAAATCATAATAGAAGGATCGACAGATAGTATTTTGGAACGGTCCATTGTTTATTGTCTTTTATACAAAATCAATGGATTATCTTCTTCAGGTTTTTATTTCCGGCATCAACAAAGCAGAAAATGATGACGTTGACAAGCAGAATATTCCTCTAAGACGGTGTTTTGACCTGTCTTCTTTTTAAATCCCGTATATCCAATGACCACATTCCTTCCATCTTATATCGACGGGCCCCAACGAAACAAACGGACAATGACTTAATAACCGGTTGGAAGATTTGTCAAAACTGGTTACTGTATTATTTCCGCTACCAAATGACTCTTGAACTGATCAACTTCTAAGCGGAAGAATCCCTGACCTGGATTATTACTGCTTTATCCAATGTGTCATTTACAAGTTCAGCCTTCTTCTTGTTTCCCTCCATATGTAATCATTCTTTCCTCTTCTCTTTCCATTCTTTATTTAAACTGGCTGATCTGAGAAATGCTTTAGTTTTTATCAAGAATCACATACTCTTTCTTTGTTCTTCATGTGATCAGAATTCTTCACAAATAGCATTATGATTTGATTTTCTACACCAAAAGCAATGGTGTTTTTTTGTGATCTGGTAACAGTGTATTTCCCAATACGCCAACACTTTCCCGAATGTTCCAACTATTTCCAGCAGTGCTGCCACCTGGACAATCCATTAGAATTTCACAGATCTTAATAATTCTGTTCTTCATTTTCCAAGACAAATTCTGGTCTGTGCATATACCATTATTTTGTTTGGACACAATCGACTTGTTTGAACAGTTCCCATTAGATCACTGTTCCTCACCAGTCACAACTATTTTGTACTTTTTTTATTCGCCTTTGACACAATTGATAAAATATGATTATTAAGATTGAAGTAATTATCAAAAACCACCCCTGAATCAATTTCCTCCATTATCTTTTCAATAATAACCAATGGTCAGCTAATCGAGGGTATACTACGCAATTTAGAAAATAAATGCCTATATTTTGCAAACCATAAGAGATACTAGTAGAAATTTGGCAATAAATGTAAGCAGATAATGCACCCTTACTTATACAAAAAATTGTCTCTATCAATTAGTCTTACTACTTAGTAAATACTCGCAAAAATCATTCTTACATATTTTTTATGCTCCAATGTTTGGTGAAAACATATTCAGAGAATCTTTATCCGTTCTCGAAATATCCTGAAATATTTGTTTATAAGGATGTAAAAATAACGCTGTCTCTTTTCTGTTTTTCGCTTTAGTATCTTACATAAGAAAAACAGCCTATTTTTTAAACCATTTAAAAAACTACTCGCTTGCCGTATACGCATTAAATCTCAAAATAATGGGTGATCTACTGGTGAAATGTTTCTATCTTCATTAGTTTTCCGAGTTATTACGATTCAGAGTGTGATGAACGGGTCGTACCGGACTGGGTATAGGCGTTTTTTTTTCAAACTAAAAGAATCCCCAAAACACGTGTTATCGAATACTGAAAACTGTACATTCGTATCTTCAGTAGTTTCTAAAATAAAGGACAATACTGTGACCAATACATCTGATAGCGAATGGAAAATATGGCAATAAATATTTTGTTTCTTTTTCATACTGATCAAATTACTTCCCATGCAATTGAAAGTTATTTATGAAGATCCAAGTGAGTCTCCATGGCGGCGACCATCTTGGACTAATGACGTCCAAGAGACATTATGCCACGAATTCAACCAAAACACCTGGTAGTCCATGTTAATAGACCCTATTAGGAATGTATTCCTGGTAGTTATTCTTTCCTTTCATCCCAAATCTGATGTAGTAGTATTTTGAACTGAAATATTCTTACATAAAAAGACAAAAAAATACTGATATTTGTTTGCATTCTTCTCCAGCAAATGAAGAAATTTGATGAAAAGACAAGAATTACGATTAGATAAACAAGTCAGACATTCAAGATAGATAAAAAGTTATTTTCATGAAATAAAATATTTCATTAATAATGATTGGCTCTATGAATGTTCTCTAATAATATTGAAGGGATAATGAAGTTAGCAAAATTGAGATAGTGATTAAAAATAACATTTTCTTCTTTATATGCAGATTCGTGATTCAGAGGTGGGCCAAAACATTTAAACTTTTTACGTGGATTCTCAGGTTCTGCAGTTTAACTTGAACAGACTTTGCAGCAACTTCTAATTGTTATTGCATAGCGACTTCCTTTAGATATTTTCCCAGGTGTTTAGCTCCGAGGTGGACTGGCTAAAATGGCTTCTCCTCAAAGCTTCGTAGCAGGTGTGATTACCTTCCAATTATCCGATCTGATTTTGTTACCTCTGTGTTTGGCTGCTGCTTGAATCGATCATTGAATACAAAATTCTGTGGTCCGATGGTACAAATCATTTCGGAAAGAGCCCAGTGGACTTTGGAAAAAAGTGAAAGAAACGCCTCCTTCTCCAAATTATCCACACCATGTCATATATATATATATATATATATATATATATATATATATATATATATATATATATATATATATATATATATATAGTAAAAGACCACAAAAAAACTGACATAGCTTTTCGTTAACAGTTAACACGTCTCAATGGGGGAATGGATTGATCTCTCTTTAGTTTTGGTTCATTGAAAAACAGTGTTCTCAGCTGAAACGGAATCGGTATAATCTTTCAGTGGTTATTGTGTTAATATAGTAATATCGAAGATCACATTAGGCAGGTTGGTTAATAAGTGTATTTTGTTGTGTGGGTCATACGGGGCGGGTATGTTACTGTTATGTAAGATATACGGTACATGAGTGTTTCATTTGATTGTTTACTGATTTTGATTACAATCATTTTCATATATTTTCGGCATGTTAGTGGCTAGTTTAAAATTGATTTTTAAGCATAGTTAAAATTGGATAATTTCAATTGTTTCCGTAAATATTGGTGTATGGGGTATTGTGTGCTTTTGATTTAAACTTATAATTCTAATTTTGAAGACTTTATTATTATCATTTTTATTGTATCGATTTAATGTAAGTTTTGGTATCGAAACGATATTGGTATTGAATTAGTTGTAAATCTGGGGATAGTGTGGATTTGTATCAGGATGATTTTTAGGTGCCTAGGTTACAGTAAGTCGAGTTTTTGCTCAAGTAGTTGTAGTGTATGTTATGTATTTACTCGTTTTATTTGAGTAATTCAAAATTATCCTAGTTGGTAGAAGCCTGCGGATTAATATTTGTGTAGTCTATTTTGACTCCCTTATTGAGTATAGTGTATTTAATTGTTATTTATACCTAATGTTTGGTATTTAGTGAAGTGAATTAGATTCATAGTGTGACATTAAGCATGATTGTTTATTATATTCATGAGTTGTAGTAGTTATTAATTGTTTATATTATATTATCCTCTTCTTGGAATGTAGTGTTCAAGTATGGCCAATCAGTCTCCAATTTGAAATTTCGTTTGTGTCTATATTTCAAAATCATTTCTTTCCTCTTACGCAGGGCACGTGCTTCTATTTCTACAGTTACATTTACTTTTTGTTTGATCATTTCTGCTCATATCATTATTATTGATGTTGTTTTCCTATTAATTTTTATCATGTGAATTAATAACACTATTTTTTTGGTACTACTGTAGCTAATTTTCAAAGAGTCTCTATTAAGAATCTTGCGTAGTGGATTTATTATGGGGAAAGGTATCACTATTAGTTGGAGGAAAACTTTTTGGAAGAAACAAACACTTCCCTGATTTATAGGCTAATCATATATATATATATATATATATATATATATATATATATATATATATATATATATATATATATATATATATATATATATAGCTTGGTTTCATGAAGATTTTCAGAGGGTTTTCGTCGAGGGCAGGAACTTAGACGGTGTGACCTGAACGCAGAAGTTTTAAGGTGAAATGTGACATGCACAGGACCGACCCCAACCTTTAAACTTTTTATGTCCACTGAGGTGGCATGGATAGAAGCCTTGGACGTCTGTTCGATGCACAGACTAAGTATAAGGGTCATGCATCAGAGCTTTTACAGTAAAATTACTCTCACTTCTATACTTCTCTCCTCCCAAGTGCTCCTTAAAAAAATGAGAAAATTATCCAACTAAATGGGGAGATCACAAGAATAGGAAAAACAAGAACCCGAGATATCACAGAATCCATTTGAAAACTCAAAAGGCAATGAAATGATCATGTTATGAGAGTGAGAGACAACTGTTTGACTTCACGACTCACAGCATGAATCCCAAGAAATCATGTTGCGAACCCGTTGCCAATAGAATATAAAATGGCATGACGAACTATACAAGTTCAGAAAGTATTGGTTCTGTGACACCCATGGTAGAGAGGTCTGGGGGGTATCTTTGAGAAAGTCTATGTCCAGCGAAGGACGCTAAAATGATGATGATGATGATGATGATGATGATGATGATGATGATGATGCTGATGCGGCTGATGATGATGATGATGAAGAAGATGATGAATGTATTCTGCATTATTTTTTCAGCATCTTTTCTATTTTCCTTTTTTCATATCGGTCAGCATTTACATTTAACCGTCAGAAAGTCGAGTCCTTTTCATGTAAGCTCTATAAAAATCAATAATAAATAGCAAAAAATATATTTATATCTTGGTATTCATTCTTATGCTGATCAAAGATGCCCAGAGCCAATATTTAAAAGAGGCAAAGGACTTAAATTTTAGATCTAGAGAAGTAAATAAATCCATTTATAAATGATTTACTGAATTTTAGTGGGAGCTGATCGTATGGTAATCTTGATGACTGTTTTCTCTTGCCCTGTATCTGAATATGGAGGATCTGATGCAAACCTTACGATAATTTTCTTCCAGAAATCGTGGATTCATGGCGAACTTTTCAAGTACGCCTGTCTTAGTTATAAAAATGATTTATCTAATAATCAAATCAATCTACTAAAGTCAAGCAAGGAAAAGGTAGTAAGATATCTCGTCTCCAGAATGGAGTTCATCCCCTCTGACTCAATGCAATTTTTCTGGAGGACCCTGTAAACTACAGCAGGAATGATTTTTAAAATAAAATTCATTTGCAGGGCACATTTGTAGAGCAACAAACGTGTATTAGGTTCTGTTGTAACTACTTGGATACAAAGTTTTGTTAACCAACCGAGGAGAAGGAAAAACATTAGAAACAAGAGCAAAACAACATTTTGTCTAGTACAATGATACTAAAACATATAATCACTTCAACGAAAAGTTACAATTATTTCACACGTCACGAAGCAGCTTGTTATGCGCGTCCTTGCAAATCGATCTCTCCAAATTACGACTGCAACCGTCTTTTCCACACTGGACAATGTTTACATTACGTGACCACTTTTTAGGTTTCCCCTGACTAAATGTATGTTTCTTCTACTCATAGCGAAGAAGAGGAAAAGTTAGAACTTATTATCTATCCTGTTTGCAAATTATACGTTTTCTCCTCCTTTGAAAGCAGCAATCATTATACCATGAAGCTTTAGTAGAAAAAAATCACTCAACGCCATCAGGTTCTAACAGTTTAACTATACACGAAGTTTATCTGTTTTCCTTTCAGGAAACTTTATATGATTCTATGGCTATGACTGGATCAAGAAAACTTTCGACTTATTTTAGAGACAACCTGTTCAGCACATTTTGAAGACAATTATGTCTGTGCTTGCGTATTACAAAACCAAGCAAATGAAGGCATATTGGTAAAATCTGCAAAATCTTTAAAAACCAAGAAAGTATACAAGAACTAGCCGATTATATAGCTATGATGTCCCAGATATTTTGCCGTGGAGTGCCGAAATAGCAGCAATTTCACGAGAACTGTCAAGATCGCAGTACCCAGAAATATTTCAGTATCAGGATTTACTTTTTCTTTCTCTAAAATTCTCAAAATCAACCGTATGATAATTGATGGTCCGTATAGATTTGATATAAAAAAAGTATGCTGAGAGATGAGACATTCATGTTTCTTGTCATAATGACAGGTAGTTTTACCCATTATCAAGTATTTGGAAAAAATCTAAATGAAAAACTGATTAAAACCGCCATCCTGTCTCATGAACACCAGCGTGTATCTGTTTGCATGGTGTGTAATCCAATAGTTCTTGAGTTTTTAGAAATATTCATGAAACCACAACTAACTACAATGTCGTACTAACAATAATACTTTTTATACACGAATCGCTCTTATATGATCATAGACCCTTTCCGAATAAAACTTCCGTCCAAGTATATAATAATAATAATAATAATAATAATAATAATAATAATAATAATAATAAAGGAAGAACTACAATCAATGGATAGGCGAACAAGGAAACTTATGACAATGCATAAAGCATTACACCCTAGAGATGATACAGGTAGACTATACGTTAAGAGAAAAGAAGGCGGCAGGGGGCTCATCAGCATAGAAGACTGTGTCTAGAGAGCTAAAGTAGTCCTAGAAAGGTATGTGCAAACAAATAGTGAAGAAATCATAAAGAGCGCGAGAGATAGTGCAACAAACAATAAAGTAGAAAACAATGGAACAGTACAGCAAACAAGAAAAGAAAGATGGGAAGAGAAAAAAAATTTAGGGCGAGTTTAAAAGACTGATACAAGATGTAGCAGACAAGAAATCATGGACGTGGTTACAAAAAGGGAACCTTAAGAGAGAAACGGAATCGCTCATCATGGCAGCCCAAAACAAAATCATAAGGACAAACTTCATAAAAACAAGAATCGACAGAACACAGACAAACAGCAAATGCCGCATGTGCGGTGAAAGAGATGAGACAGTAAACCACATAACTAGTGAATGTAGCCAGCTCGCTCAGAAGGAGTATAAGCATAGACACGATAGAGTAGCAACGATGATACACTGGGAACTAAGCAAACAAATGGGATTCAACCATGTGGAAAAGTGGTATCAGCACAAGCCAGAGGCAGTTTTGGAGAATGACAACCACAAACTACTCTGGGACTTTGACACCCAAACTGACCACCTCATCCAGGCAAGAAGACTGGACTTGGTAATCGTAGACAAGAAGAGGAAGACCTACCAAATAGTAGACGTTGCTGTACCTGCAGACCATAGAGTAAAAAAGAGGAAGAGTGAAAAACGAGAAAAATACCAAGACCTAGCAAGAGAGTTTAGGAAGATATGGAACATGAAAACCAGAGTAGTACTGGTCATAGTGGGTGCGCTAGGAACTGTCCCCAAAACGCTGAGGGTGAGACTGGAGGAGATTGGGATTAGGGGAAGGATTGAGACCGTACAGACCACAGCACTACTGGGAACTGCACGGATACTGAGGAAGGTGCTAGAGATATAAGTACTGCAACGAATTTTAGCCCTGACATGAGAGTTGAAAGAGAGAGGAGACGTTAGCTGAAGACCTGGGGAGACTTATTGTCACTCAGCCTTCAGTGATAACCACTGGCCAACCGGTGTGAAACTGTAAATCGCAGAATTACTGCGACCTATGAGTACTAGGAGAGGAGGGCTGGAGCCTTGAGGAGACTTGCTGTCACTCAAACTCCAGCGGTTACCACCAGGCAACTGGTGTGAGATTGCATGATGATAATAATAATAATAATAATAATAATAATAATAATAATAATAATAATAATAATAATATTATTTCTTCCCCCCTCTCACTTGTGTGCCACTCTGAGAGGGTCAGGAGAGAGAGAGAGAGAGAGAGAGAGAGAGAGAGACAGACAGACAGACAGACAGAGAGACAGACAGACAGATAGACAAGAAGGACAGAAAGTAAATTTAGTAAGAATAGA
>OY735232.1:9623127-9663127 GCA_963457665.1 Thysanoteuthis rhombus | reverse complement strand
TTATTTCTATTGCCTTTTGTTGGACAGTAATCAATAAAAATACTGAATGAAAAAGCCTAATGGGCACAAACTAAGGACCAACTTGCAAACAGAATCTTACCACTAAGAACCAATTTTGTTGACGTAATAACGAGTAAATGCTGGAATTTGCGGCCCTCTAGCTCCATTGGTACAGCCTATACTCGTGATAAATGCCTAGCCAGCCACAAAGCCAGACCAACTTAAAAACTGAGAGGAAACCAAAGTCAACAGATTTGGTGACAGTATTGGCTTACGGTTCTTAATACATGCGTAGACGGAAAGAGAAATAAACGAATAAAAAAGAATGAAAGAGTTTCCATCGTAAATGCTTTGATTTTTTGGCTGTCGGGCTCAAAGAGATTTGGTTCTTTGATGGAGACGCCGAATAGGATTGCGGTGAAAGAAAATCTTCAAGTTTTCAAACTTGTCTGCATCATAGCTTTTATAATAATTGTCTCTCACTTTTTCTCGCTTATTTTTCATTCTACCTTCCCTTATCTCTCCTCCACTTATATATATATATATATATATATATATATATATATATGAAAGATGGAGAAATATAAAAGTGAGAAATGTGAGCGAAAATTATTATAAAAGCTGTGATATATATATATATATATATATATATATATATATATATATATATATATATATATATATATATAAATGAATGTTTGTGTGTATGTGAGCGTATGCGTTTGCTGGAAAGTGAATGGTGGTCGTTGGTAAATAGGTTCCATACTTTTCCAATGACAGAAACCATTTCGAAGTTGTACGTCGCGAAATTTCCACGAATATCCAACTTTGAAAGCTTGATGATTGCTTTTATAGTTGTCACTTGTCTCTCTTCCAGTTGTCTCTTTTTCACTCGATTCTTTCTCACTTGTCTCTCTCCCACCAGTCCCTTTTCACTTGTCTCCATTTTACTTGTCTCACGTTCACTTGTCTCTTTTTCACTTGTCACTCTCTCACCTGTCTCTCTTCACCCGTCTCCGTTTTACTTGTCTCACGTTCACTTGTCTGTCTCTCTCACTTTTTCATTTTCACTTGTTTCTTTTTTACTTACCCCCCTTTCACTTGCCACTCCTCCACTTGCCTCTCTCCCACTTTCCACTCTTTCATTTGTCTCTGTTTCACTTTTCTCTGTTTCACTTGTCTCTCTTTTACTTGTCTCTCTTTCACTGGCCACTCTTCACTTGTCCCTCTTTTACTTGTCTCTCTTTCATTTCTCTCTCTTCCACTTGCCCCTCTTTCACTTGTTTCTCTTTCTCTTGTCTTTATTTCATTGTCTCTCTTTCCTGCATCTCTTTTTCACTTTTTTAATTCCCACTTGTTTCTCTCCCACTTTCTTCCCTTCCATTTGTATCTTTTTCATTTGCCTCTTTTTACTCCTCTCTCTCTTTCACCCGTCCTTCTTTCAGTTGCCTCTCTGTCATTCGTATCTCTCGCAGTTGTCCCCCTTCCATATAGGTTTTATTTTTTCTCTCTTTTCTTCCATGTTTTTGTTTTCATTCTTGTCTTGTCTTCTTTTCTGCCACTCTCTTCATTAACTCCTCGACAGTTGCTACCTTTGATGTCATTGCTCGTTTTACTCTGATGTTTCTCTGAGAGTCTTCACCGCTTTCTCAAGCCTTCTCTCTTAAATACCCTTGCCTTCCCCCCAATATACTCCCTCCATCTTTTTTGTTTCTTTTTTGTCTTTGCAAAGAGATGGATGTTACCATTATTCGTATCTATTTATTTGTAAATGGTTAACAATCAAGATGGGAACGGATGTATTTCCTCTCTTCATTGAACTCTAACTGAACATGACACATAATTATCATGATACCGTGAAGTGGCACTCAAAATGGACGGCATCAGAGAAAACATAACATGAATAACTGACTAAGCGAAGAATTTGAATGACATTGAATGAAATGCGCAAAGATTCATCTAGTTTAGCTTAGTTGACACCAACACCCTTTCTTGGATGAAGTTATTTTTCGATTAACATTGAATTAATTAAGTTGATTAAAATCTTCAAGTAGATAATGCTTCCTGGGATTTACTGTTTCATCTATTTCCTGTAATAATAAACTCAACTTCTAAGGACATTAAATGCACTCTACTCAGTCTTTTTCACAGCTTTACTTAATATGTCAGTAATAATATCAATCGATGGCACATAACACATTATCTTGAATTTAAGACCTGATATAACAATACGTGATACCATATATTAGGATATCTGATGACATACAGGGTTCTTAGCTAATTTCATCTCCCTTTCAACTTATAAATAAACAGGTATTTTATTGCCACTTCGCAATAATTGAACAGTTGTTTCAGAAAATTTGCTTGTTAAACACTGTAAGATAGAACCATGCACTTCCCTTCAATATGATGATAAAGCAACGGTTGTTTGTCTATATGATTTCTAAGGAATAATAGGACCAATATTATTTTGTTGATAATAGTATCCTGAAATACTTCTATCTTATAGTAATTTTAAATCTTTTTAACAGTCTTTGCAAATATCTCGTCTGACTCCATTTGATAAGGTTATCCTCAATTTTGAATTCAATGCCCCCAAAATATGATAATCGACCCGAGTCTTTCATCCCGAAGTTTTTAAAACCAACCAGTTTTTTTACATCATTTATAAATTTCAAGCCAGAAGCGGCAATAATTAAGTCACCAACTCAGATAAGTATGATTGTTTATTCAAGCATTTGTATTTTTTATGTAGACACAATAGTATTGACTGATTATTCAAATCCTTGATTCATCAGGAATTCATGTTGGTCCATTTTCTACCATTTCGTTTTCTACCATGTTTTTCAGGCATTTTTCATCTGTTTGAGTAATATCTTTTGGTTGTTCGACATATATATTAAATAAATAATGTCAGTATAAATATATGTTTGGTCCTTCCTTTTCTCTTTGCTGTGATATCTTCTGTCCGTTTTCTTATTTCTTTCCATTCCTCCCCCATTTTCACTTGAATTTGATGCTTCGAATGTCTTTTCAGATTTAGAAATATATCTTAATATCAGTTCAGGTGTCTGATATTTTCCCCTCGTCGAGGCATTGGGCAGCTTATATATTCAAAAGATTCACCAGTTATCAAAGTAAACTAGATTGTCTATGTCATATCCAACAAAAATACCATGTTAGCTTTTTGGGTTTAATTTTCCCTTATTTTGAACAAAAGCAAACAAAATATGCTCATCACTAAGTGTATTTTTCATTTGAAAAAGAAAACAAAGACATTTCTGTATTCTTGGATTAAAACTTCTATCTAAGATGTACGCTGAAGCTCTGAATGCGTAGTTCTATAACTCCCTGGGTAACTTGGAGCCTAGTAGCAGAGATCTTTCTACATCGAAAAGTGATCTCCATGATCTTTGCACAGTCCCCATTTTGACAAGGGTCTTGGACATAGAGCAGGTATATTATGTGCCATTGTCAATTCTTAATCTTTTGACTGAGCCGTAGGGCACAATATCGGCAAAAAACATTTTCAGTGGCAGCAATGGTTTCACTTTTATTTTTCAAGAAATAGATCATGATCAGACGAGAATAATCATTGGCAAATGTTATCATATACGTGGAATTATTTATTAAAGTCGGTTTCATTAGACCGGATAAGTTACAATTAATCAATTCAAGTTGTTAACTTGCTTTCTTGTCTGATTCTCTATTTCAGAATCAACACATTTTCCTATTATTATAATCAAAATTATCTTTAATTGCAATGCCCATAACTTTGATAACATTTCAATTTTAAAACATATTTTCACGCTGCAATGTCCTAAAATTTAATGCTACTCTTTCAGAGACTGTATTATTTCTGTTTTGACTCTATTAATAAAATTAGGTTTTCCATTTTTCTAAATGTCAAACATTACCATCAGGAGCATTTAATTCAGTAAATCGATGCACCATTTTCTTCACTTGAAATTCTTCTGGTAAGAGTATTTTCCTTTTCATGGAAACATGTATTTTCTTTACTCTTAGTCCAGTTAGAAAGTTCTACGTTAGGTTATAGTTGCTTGCTTAATCCTTTTGTTCAGTGTTCAGTTCGAACAGAAAATATATTTTACTAGTAGGAAGAAATGCATCAGGCATTTGTTAAATCACTTTCTGTTTATTCCCTTTAAAATCACCGAGAAAAATAGTTGCATCGCCTTTTGCACGTACTATACCAAATTTTCAGATGCAAATTATCATATAACTTTTTAAAATTTACATCACCACAGCTTTTCGCACTAAGAATATTTTATATGGTACACACAAATAATTTTATTTCAGATTTTTTTCCAATTTTTTTTCGTACGACTGACATTGAGATTCCGACAGTAGAATAGTTTTTTTTCGTATGGTCTCAATTTCCACCATGTGTGTGAACGAGGAGAAGAAGGACCAGTCAATCGGGTGAAATAGAAAAGTCAGTGTTTTACAATGAATAACATTGATGAGAGTGTGGACATTTATACGCAATGCTTCTCTCAGTTTTTGTTGAGAAAATCTTTGTCCAATATTCCTATTTTTGTATCAAATTCAAACCATGCCCCCCTCTCTCTCTAAGATCTATAGCTTGCTGTTTTTGTTCTTTGTACTCGTGGTGCATAAATAATGGTTTGAGACCGATGTTTTCGAAGGTACACATTTTTATCCGTATCAATTATACCATATTTCATTGGGTAAAATCAATTTTGAATAAATCTATTTAAGTAAAGTAGAAATAGTTTGGGTATCCACAGATTGCGTAGTAGGTAGAATATTTATCTGAGCGTTTTCTGAAAATAGACAGAAACACAAATGATCATTTTGCTTAGATTAACTCGTATATTATCTTTGAACGAAGTATGCGGACATTTTTCCTTCATATCAGTTGACACTTTTTGTTCCTGACAAGCAATTTGTGTTATGTTCAAATATCGCTTTCGGAGCAGTTTTTTCTCATTATCCATATGTCTTCGAACGGCTTCTGTTTTCTTTCAAACTATGTTAAAGCAAAATTAACTGTGGCATAATGTACTCTTGTTCATTTACTTTTTAGGTCATTTTAACACGTTTAATTCTTTTTTTTCAGGGCTAACATACTATCAAAAGTTTTTTTTCGCGACAACGGCATTTCTGAAAGGTAGATTTATTGGTTGGGGATAATTAACTGTTGGACTTGAAAAAAAAAGTTAAAAGACCCCTACTTTCAATATCACGGCGACGAGAAAACTTACAGTTTTGTATTAGTAAAATTCATCGAATGATGTATTATGACTTTAAAGTGCTGTATAAATCTATGAAGAATTTTTTATTTTCAAATCACTGCTACTTTAATCTCACCCATTACATTTGACTACTTCAAATCATTCTTTTTCTCATCAACACACATACATACACACTTTTCACTTTGGATATCACACTCTACAGGCGAAATTCGATACAGAAACATCTTCCAAGGCAAGTAAGTAAATATCTCATTGTGCAGAAATTATGATATATATATATATATATATATATATATATATATATATATATATATATATATATATATATATATATATATATATATATATATATATGTATATATATATATATATATATATATGAACTTTTTATGAGTTGCTATAGCGCCTTAAGTGACATAGCAACTAAATTATGATTTAGAGGAAGTAGTAGGTCATCAGCTGGGGAGCCATCGATAAATAACGGTTTTATTCTTTAATCCCGAAACCATCCCATGTTGAATAGCTTGTGATCCCCTCACGAAAATGTCACTGGCTGCTTTGTAAGATCTATTTTTAAAGCATACAAACCCTCTGGATAGTGGATAATCGATTAACATGACACCCACATACTTAAATAAATAAATGCATAAACACATAGATAAATTCAGAATTTCTGCAGTAAGGTCTGCAAAAACCTACAGGATATATATATATATATATATATATATATATATATATATATATATATATATATATATATATATATATATATATATATATATATATATATATAGTGAGGAAAAGGATGAAATTTATCCGACATATAATAGACAATATGGAAACATGAAAGTTTGAAAACCGGATTGAATTTATTACACTTATATGCTCTTGTTGTCAAACTTCAAACAGAAAATTATCAAATTTTGCTAATACAATGTTTAGGAGAGAGGTGGGGAAATGAAGCAAGGATATTGTTTTTCTAAATTTGTTATCTTCATTGGCGAAAAGGAGATATCCTTATGTCAAAGTTGAAATCGTTTGTGTATAAGAGAAACTGAGTGCAAACATATGTTGCTTCCTGGTATGATCTCCGTCTCGGGCGTATTTTGAACTCTTCTCTTTCTTGATAGCCTCTAATACCCCCCCCCCTTGTTTTTCTTTCATTCCTTTTCTCTCGTGATTCTGTTTATTAGTTCAAGTTCAGATTTCTGGTTTCTTTTTCTTTAGTTTTTATCTCAACATTTCTCCTTTTTAAATCAATTTTAATGTTGCTTTAGAGTGTTTCCACTTATTATGATTGACGTTTGAATTGTCTATCATGTCTGTTACTTCCTTAATCATATTAATCAAGCTATTGCTCTTTTCCTCTTTTTTGCTGTCGCTATTCCATCAGGCGTGAGATCCGTTCTCTATCGTTAATTGAAAGTTGCTAATGTTCTCTATCTCTATCTTTTTAAAGTGGTCTTTCCCTCTACAGAACCCCCCGGTTCCCTTCAGTTTCAAAGTTTAGTTCTGTAAATTACCATTTTATGTCTACTTACCGTTATGAGGTGACATCTTAATGTATTATTATGGAATAAAATACTCCAACAGTGTAAACGTATCAAAAGGAGCTGATGTTTTAACAACATACTGATAAGGAAAATGCTTACAATGCCTCCTGCTAATTTGATTTATAACAACGTAGTAATAATGTATATCCACTACGTTAAAGGGAAAAACATATCAAGCAACGACCAACAACTAAACAATGAAAAGAAAAAGAGAAGATATATAAATATATTACGAGGAAGTTTCTACACCCAAGAAAAATAGTCACTCCCTTTGAAAAAACTATCTTACATAGGGATCAAGAATAAATCCAAGCATTCACCTGAAGAAGCCCAAACAGGGCAGAAACATAAATGTGTTTGCTTAACGAATCCTTTATTTCATCATAACACATATATGTGTGTGTGTGTATGAGTGTAAATGTTTTAATTGATAATCCCTATGATTTTGCCTCTTATTAAACATCGCTCACGTTATCTTTGCTTACGATCGAGAAAGAAAATTTAGTAACCATTTTGAATTTACATTTACTTACATCTGAAAGCAAATTGCAAAACAGGAAAACATGCCTGCATTTTTGTATATACACATTCAAACCTAGGTTATAATAATAATAATAATAATAATAATAATAATAATAATAATTATTATTATTATTATTATTATTATTATTATAATTTTTTATGCATATGAACGTCATCATCTCCTCAAGTCTCCAGTCCTTTTCTAGTATTCCTGCAGCCAACAGCAGTGCTGTGGTTTTCACTTTATCATTTGTTGTTTGGTGGTCATCGCTGAGGGCAGAGTGACAGTAAGTCACCTCATATCTCTAGCCCACCTCTCAGTGAAATATCACAGCGGGTCTGTGGTTTGTACTGTCCTATCCTTCCCTAATCTTTATAATTCATATTCAAAGCTCATTCTAGCAATTATGCCATTGCTGTTTTATAAAGACATTTTCGAGTATACCCATGTATTTTATCAGTCTTGTGTGGTTGATGCTCAAATAATATTGTTGTGCGGTAAGTCAAACCCTTCCACTTACACAAGTCCTCCCCTACGCATAACAAACAGCGTGCATTTTCTTTTCTGAATTCCATTCATATGTCTGTATTCAACTTTGTTGAACAACATTTCAAGCTATTCCCAGTTCTCTGTAAATAGCTTTATTTTATTCATGTATATGGGCTGGTTGACTTTTCCTTTGTTCCAGAAATTTGATATCCTCTGCTATTTTTCAAAATTCTGTTTTTTGACATCATGATTAGTCCAAAGAGTAATGACGACAGAGTATCCTCCATAAAAATCACCGTTTTTATTCTTCTGCTAAGTTTTCTCCTGCATTTTTTTTCTTATTGAGTTGGCAATGAATCTCACGTTGATAGTGAGGCATTCCAGTATCTAGTGATGCAGAATCATATCGTACGCTTTTTTGTTGCAAGTCACTCGATACTGTGGTTTCTTTCCCGAATCATTTCTGTTCTCCTTAAGAGTCTTTTATTTTTCATGGAAACATGTATTTTCTTTGCTATTAGTCCAGTCACAAATTTCTACCTTAGGTGTGGTCTATACTTACTTGCCTGATCCTTTCGTTCAGTGTCCTTTTGGGTGAGAGTTGTTCTGCTTCTTGTCATCCATTTTGTAGCCTTAATCTAGGTAACTTTGAAGTTAGTTGATCAGTCTGTCATGTAATATAATAAATTTCTTGAATCAATATTCCTGGACCACATTAGGCCCTGGTGCGTCCAAGTTGGCTATATTTCGAAAAGTGTTTTTCAGTATAGTTGTATTTTCTTCTTTTTTCTTCTTATATGTCATATTTATCTAACCATTCTAGTGATTCCTTGTATCTCTTTTGACACCCCTTCGAAGTCCAAGAAGTTCTCTGCGTCTGGGTTTGTGTTCTGTATTCTTTTCCCATTTAAGTCTTGGTAAATTTCCTCTTTTTTCCAAAAAGTTGCTCTCTGTGTATTGTTTATATATTTCAAATATTGCTCCATTTTTTGGTGTAATCCTTCTACTGCAGCGGGTATCCCCTTTTGTTTTTATCTTGTATAGGTCACATAATCTTACGTGTGGTCTGTTCATGTACGAAATGCTTTCAGTAATCCTTTGTCTCTTTTTAATTGGAATATCTGGTTTTTCTAATCTTCCTTCCCAGCCAGGTTTCTGGGGTTTCTTCTTGTGTTCTAAAGATGCCTCTCACAATTTTTGCACTGTTATGTTGTTTGTTCTAATAGGCTGTAAAAGGCAATTGACATCTTCACTTGAATCTTTTACTTTTCCCAATCCTTACTCTTAAAGATGTTAGTAGCTTCTTTCTTCTTTACATCGAGGATTTGTATCAGGGTTTTTTTCTGTTCGGATATCAATGTCCTTTTCTTGTCTTCAATTTTGGTCAGTATTTTTTTATGAAAATCTGTTTTTACGTCGTCGTTTATTATCTTATTTTTTATTTGGGGTATTCCTATGAGGGTAAGTCACGTACGGATGCTAAAATGTTTAGCACGTCTACCTTGCATATAGAAAGTAACGTGTTCGATTCCTGGTACGAGCCAGTAAACAACTGTTTTGTAGATGTGTCGATCTATTTGCTATAATAAAGAAAAAAAAACGAAGCTGGTCTTACCTCAGCTACGATCATCTCGTGGTATTGAAATTAAGAGAGAAAACAGGACCAGAAGACCATACCTTGATATTAAAAGGGTGGCTGTACACAACGGTGGAATCTGTCACGGATGCATCCGCTGGGTAAGTGAGTAAGTACCTAAGTAAGTTACCTTGCCCCTTTTCTATATTCTTGAGGATTTCCTGCAGTTCTATCTACAATAGTTAAAATCCTTTTAGAATTTGATCCGCTTGACAATACTTCCCGTGTGACTTTTCCCTCCATATTGTGAGTGTACGCAGCCTGTAACCATGAACAGATGGTTTGCATTTCAGGTAACAATAAATAACTGATTCGTTGTCGACATGTTCATGTTCCAATAATCTCCTGCATCTTTTTCAGCGTCTCCGTAGATCCATGGTCCTTACAGACTTTCACTAATTTCTGACACGTTCACATCTGATGTCTTGTAGTTATCTTTGAAGCAAATATTTTGCACCTTTCTCAGAATTCTTGCATCATTACAGGTGTTGATGGGTATAGGAGGATGCAGATAAAGTACAGAATCATGGCTAATCATTATGGAATTCAATTATTGGTAAATTAGAACAAGGATCCAGTGCATTTATAATTCATTTGGAAGGAAAAACCTGTAATGGGTTGTTGCTACAAATTACTCTGTATAAGGAATTTTCAATTTGTATGAATAAATCTTTATTACACACATGCACACACACATGCTAACGCAAACATAGAACCACCCACCTACACACACACATATATATATATAGTAAAATGCAGTAAATGTACATAAAGCGTAGGAAATGTCTGCATTTATACACATAATAACATCATATAAAATAACAACGCCCATGGATTAATAGATACCTTTACTTTTTCACTCATCCCAAGTCATTTCTTTAATTGTAGAGTCGGAAAATGTTCAGAAAATCGATATTCTCAACTCGACTTTGTTTATACTGGAATATTTACCAGATTTGTTTTCTTAATCTTAAATTCCTTTAATTCGTTCTTCTTTTTGATTCTCTTATTAAAATTAACATTCAACTGAATCGACAAGCTGCAAGGAATCTTCTGTCCTCCATTTTGTACAGTTTCTAGTCGGATTTCTTGTTGATCTTTCCTTTTCTTGCCTTATTTCAACTTGTCGAATATCAAGTGCAAAAAAGCGAGCTTTCTATTCAGAATAAAGACTTTAAATTGATTTAGATCCCAACAAATGAATGATCTGAAAGAAAACCCAGTCTTGACAAATGAGAAAGTATGGTTTCATTTCTTTGAAATGATTTCACTGGGTATAAAACCTTTTTCAAAAACACACATTCTCTGAAATAAAATACAGAAAATGTGAAAGAATACGAATACAACTAAAATAATTATGTGACTAATTGTAAGATCGTCAACATTATGTAAGATGAAAATTTACATCTATATATCTAATATCTATATATATTCATTCATCATCTGTTGAATAATTTTGATTAAATAATTATAAATGGGATTTTGCAATCAGAGAAACGATATGAAATTATTGATTTTTTAAACATCAGATTAAACGGTAAATCTAGCTGGTTCCTGTATTTGTGCGGAGTATTTACAGGGTGTTTTTTTATAATGAAACATATGTGTATAACAAACAAGGTTGTCTTAGTATGTATGGGGCTTGGCACTGAGAGGGATATGTACCTGCATGTGTGTGACTGCAAGTGCATATATTTTCTGCCTATATTAAGGGAAGATGTTTGATAAGATGTAAAGTGGTCATAAAAAGTCTTGAGAAGATAAATATTTGACACGATTTATCCGACTTCGATTTGCAAAAACTACGTGATTTCAATTGATTTTTTCATGATAAATCAATTCTGTTTGAGAGGATTCTGGAATCAGTTATAAAACAAAGAATTTCCTATGTCAGAGGGAGATCACTTAGTGTATCAATATTACCACGAAACAATTTTTAGTTGATTTCTTTAATCAAAAAATAAAATTATGCAGGGAAAATGTAATATTTTTTCTCATCTCAATGAAAGAATGATTAACGGCAATAATAGCAATTGTAACAAGAGAAACAAAAATGAAATCAATAGTTCGGACGATTCTCAGAATAAATGTTATCTCAAATTCCCTCATGTACACATATGCTAAAGGTTGGATTAAAGTGTGCAAAATGGTTGCTCTCAATACAATGTCATAAACTGATACAACATGGCTGAACATGAAAAATCTAATGACAGAATTGAGCATAAAAAGATAGTTTAAGACTTGGTTCAATAAACCATGAAAACTTTAGTCTGCAATGTGTAAACTTTACAGTTCTCTGTTATTGTATTTTTTCAAATGTCGAGTGGAGATTGTTTATTTTGATTTAAAATCGATGAGCTTTTCAAATATCAGTTTTGTACAATTACTGTTTATTAGTATACAATAATTCAAATTATGCTGTTGTGAATCTTTTTTTTAATAAAAGCATGAGAGAACTTATTCCTTGGATTGTAATCAATGGAATTCGTACGTGAATGTTGTGCTGGTAGATTTCGCTAACTATAAAACAGAATACTGCAGCAAACAATTCATTTTTTTCTTCCAAAGACACAGTGAGACTGATTCGTGTTTCAAATTAGAGACCATCTAATCAACTTTTAAACGGCGGTAGGATTTTGTATACTTCAACTTGACCCCTTAAAATTACTTCCACTTGGAAGTTGGAATCACAATTAGTCATTTCGTTTCTTACATCGAAACGGTTCCAGCGAAAAGTGAATGCAGCTCACTATTTGCAAAGATTATTGGTTCTTCCTTAAAACTACATTTGCTTACGAGTATAGAGCATCGACTTCTGTATTGATCAGCGAGAAATATTGTCACAGATACGATAAATGTGCTTTAGGCTGTCAGCTGATGGGGACCTGAATTGGTGGAATGAATGAAAGAAAAGTTCAACTATTGACTAAAATAAACAGATTGGTTTCGAAAAGATAACAAGCAAGGTTTCACACATTCCGATACTTATCAAATAAACTGTCATTCGATAAGTCTATATCTGAACAGAGATTGCCGCTACTTTGGTTAGTCGTGATTTTCGTGCCGTTTATAAGTACTTCGACAGGCGCTTTTGTCCGATTCAATGGGTAGAGAGCGCTTGAAGGAATCTACATATATTCGACCAGAGGAAGGGCATGTTTCTGTACGTACATCATTTGTGAGTTACTCTCCTTGTAGCAAATAACTTTCAAATGTTTGGTGAAATTCTAGTTGTGAATAAGATTTTCCTTGCATTGACATCAAAATCCGTTCTTTTAAAAGATCTAGTGCTAGATAGTCTTCCGAAAACACAACATGGACTTGTAATTGATTTATTTGAGTTGGTGAATCACCTATCAATTGGCAAATCTAATTTATATTAAACTTAATTTCTTTGTTTCATTGTGACAAAAAGTTCGGTTGTTCATTGAAGGATTCATACCAAATGATGTACGATGGTGATCACTACAACACCGTCATAGGAACCTTTCAATTTGGCGAGGTGGAAGGTTAACTGAATGTGGTTCGTTTGATATTCTTAGTCTCTATAAGAATATCGCATCACACTAAAAGAAACATTGACTGGTTTTAAAGGGAATTTAATGTTAAATTAAAAGAATAAGCCTAAAAAATATTTCATTCTGAAAAGCTGAGCAAATTTTTATAGGTTTAAGTGAAAATAGTCTGATGTGAACTTATCTTTGCGCATAACAACGTATGTGTATATGTGTATGATATAAATAAAAAGAGGTACTCTGTTTAGCCTCTCTCTTCCCCCATCCCAAATCGTTCAATAGCTCGTTGCCCATTCCACATTGGCCTAAGGTGCAGTTATATACGTTATTTAGAATATTACAAGTCACATGACAGCATTATTCATGTACGTATCAATTGGTAGTAAAGAGCCAAAAGACAATGTAGTAAGTCATTTAAATGTAATTTACTAAATGTATGTTGTATGATAGTTTCAACTGAAATCAAGCTGCTTTGTAAGGTTTATCGGACATAATTTATAATATAAATTGTAATGTAAAGAAAATAACCATTGATATTGTTAGATATGAAAAAGGACAAACAAAAAGTTAAATTTTGAAAGTATAACTTGATTCAATAGGAAAAAAATTGATAATAGTTTATATAGAAAGATAATCATATAAGATATTTCGGTAATTCTTTGGAATAAGCACATTAAAATGTCATGTAGATATTTTGACAGGGAGATTATGACTCACCACACGCAATTAGCTGCCCCTGCTGTTAAACTGTATTGTTTAAATGTATTTTATCAAATTTAACAACACAGGATATGATTTAGAGTTATTGTTCAGTATCTAGGGTTAGTGTAAAGGTTGGGGTTAAGAAATACCCTAGCATCAGCTACCACTATTTTGGAATAACTAAAATTCAAAATTAACGTTTATACAGAGGGAACGAAATCTACACAGTTCCCTGGTAATAGATCTACCAAAGTCTAGCCACTCTTAGCCATCAAGATGGCCCATATCAAAATAGCCAACTGAGCCTAACCCCAAGAACATGCCATCGATATTTTTAGATCGAAAATAACGTTATTTGTTCAACCGTAAAACTCTAGACACTTCCAGCCATTCAAATTGGACAAGCAGCAGCAAATTGTGTATAGCGTATATCCTGGTTATCTCTCGGGCAAAATATATTCATGACGTTTCCATCCACTTGTTTGAAAGAATTACCAATATTTCTAGTCCAGAAAATATGTATATGAATTTTGTATTGCGTAATATCAGTTGAGATTCGTCTTAGAAAACTTTTTCTATTAATGATTGCCGCCATAGAATCACTTAAAATTTGTCAAGCTTTGAAATAAGGGAGATTAGATGGTGAATCGCTTTCCAGTAGAAATGAAATTAAGTAAAACTTACCTGGTTGCCATGACGATACACAAGGTCAACAGACGCTGGCTTTAAAAATTTTTATACATTGAGTCAAGATTTTATCATTACTTTTGCATCCTTGAATTGTTTATTCAAATCAGAAAAATGAATACTCTGTTTAAAAATACTAAAAATACAAAATTTTCCTCATCTTTTGTTATTTTTTTCAAAATCAAAACATTGTAATTAGATTTCATTTGTGCTTTGCACATCTTGGAATTTTTAAAAAAATATGTAAAACACAAAACTTTCTCTTCGTTTATTACAGCTTTTTGTTCATAGACATATCCATATTAAATTACTATTCCTGATATAACATTTTCAAATAATATATTATGGTTTATCTTATATAATTGATACAATATTCACCAATATTCAAAATATTTTTGAAAATCAAAATGAAAGAATCCATAATTGAATATTGTATAACTTTTTTAAAAGCATAAATTTCATGAATCATTTCTTTTTGACGTCTTACTTTGACAAATTTGTCTAAGATTCAAAACAGATACGTAGAGGCGTAAATTAACCAATCAGCGCATCCCATCTGAACAAACAAATAAATGAACAAACAGAAAGACTTTTGCAGATAAACTCATTATACGCTTAGATTACGATTTTAGTACTCTTTACACGAGATTCCTTATGGAGATCTTATCAAAGAATTAAATGAAATAATAGACAAAGCATTTGCAAGAGGAAATAGTAAGTAAGTTGGGTTTACAAACTCTAAAACTTTCTGATGTGAAAGGCAAGACCTATTTTACGCGTTTTACCCTTAAAGCGATTGTTAGTCATCTTATCAGGGAATTTCATTTTCAAAAAAAGTAATAGAATATTTCATCAGATCATATGTGTCTCTATGGGAATTGATCTTTCGACCTACTGGGCAAATTTTTATTTTCATGAATATATGTTTATGTTGCCTTTAATTAGAACGAATATAAACTAAAATCGGTCTTTTTTAGATTGTACCCATTTTTTGAAGACTTATGTTCTCTAAATGATGGAGGAAAATTCAGAAAAATCGTATAGTACTATATACCCTGAAGATCTTGAACTAAAGTGTGAACATAATGGAATGCAAGTAACGTTTCATATTGTACGTATGCCATTCAGAACAAGTAGTATTCCGTTCATATATTTGACGGAAGTATACTATCAGAATATTCAAGAATAGCACGAGCTACTCTAAGATTGATCGATTTTATACCAAAAATTGTTTCTTTTATTGTAAGAATGATCAATCAAGGCAGCAGCATTTTTAGACAATTTGATAAAACCGTGACTAGACATCCTGATCCCTTGAAAACTTATCAGTTTGACCATAATGAAATAATGACGTATTGTATTGACCAGAACCATGGAAAAGGGAAAACATCGGGCTCTGGTCCATCTACCTCACAGATAAGTAGTTGGGCGGAGTGGGGGATCAAACATGGAATGCAAAATAACTAATTGTCTACGTATATTGATGGTATCACCCATTGAGTTGTTACTTCCGACTAGAAAGTGGTTCGGTTCATTTCAACCATTTATTCAAAATTTATCTCACATAGTACCATATTATCAATTTCTTTTCAAAACTGAAACACATTAAAAGGCCTACATAAATTGCATCAACAGATATTTGGAAATTATTGGCTGAATGTCTGTTAATTAGAAACTTCAGTATTTAAAGCTCTAAAGCCATCTGTACTGCGCATGCATATATATATATATATATATATATATATATATATATATATATATATATATATATTGTTGTTTATCCTGCAACCGTTTCGAGGATTTTAAAAACAAATTATATCATCGTTGTATCCCAGCAGTTAAATAAATACACACACACACACACACACACACACACATATATATATATATATATATATATATATATATATATATATATATATATATATATTGATGAAATACATAATTCGCCAGATATTAATGAGCAATTTCATGGCCCCCAGCTCTTTTCAAATAATTCCCGCCCCCTGGAACACATTGAGAAGTAACAATCTACGAGGATCAAGAAACTAAAACATTATAATAAAGAATTGTTTTAAGAGAATCATGCCATTCCTCCTCCTCTCATCTAATCTTTACTAACAAGGCTGTCTGCTGTGTAGCAACGTGGCAGATTTGACCAACTTAGGTGAGAAGTACGAAGACCTAACGTATATAACTGTTCCTTGGGTTCTGGCCAATGTGAAGATGGACAACGAAGGTCATGTTTACCTTTTGAACTGGGAAAGAGCGATTTGTCAAATAAAGTACTTCTTATTTATATCCTGCACATATATACATCTATTGTTATATGCAAAGATTAGTTTTTAAACCAGCCAATTGGAGGCTTATCAAAATCAGATATTTTCGTGGACTAATTTGCAATATTTCAACTCTTTGCGTGAAGTGAGAAATATCACAAGAAAATGTTCTATCCATCGCTCTCAGTTTTATAAAATAAGCGAGATATGTCACGTGGTGTAAAGGAACCACCCACTCAAAAATATAGCTATGTGTGATAAACGAGGATTATTTTCTCTTGATCGTTTCGTGCCTTTATAAGAGAAGAATTTTACGTTAAAAAGTGTCGCTTCAAATTCAAATGAACAGATTTAAAAGCAAACAGAAAACAGGTCTGATCAGTCACGCAGTAGAAATCGTCGTGCAATTAATGTCTTTTGGCAGAATGCCGTATTGTAAGGGTGATCAATTAAAAAAATTAAAAAGGTTTTATCAACAAATAAGCTGCAACTCTCGTTTTTGAACATTGATCACTAAAAATCTGAATTATCAAAAACAGGCTGACACAAACTTGGAGATAAATTTGGCATAAAATTACATTTCAAACTGACCCCCCCCCCGGCTAGAAACCTATCTGGGGGAGGATTAAGAAAAAACAAAAAGGAAAACGTTTTTTCAAGACCTATTAAGGAGTAGATGATTTAGGTTCGAGCAAGGAATAACCAGATTTATAGTGAACAGTGAGTGCATGAAATGAAGTTGTCCTGAGAGTATTCATTTATCGATCTATCTCACGTCAAAACTCTGCCCTTCGATTGTCTATGGCGTGAAACTGTCTAGACACAATGATGCCTTAATTAACCGTGTTACACATTAAACATCTATTTATACTCTATTCTGGATATTGAGTATTCTATTGATGGAACCATTGAAAGAGAATTTCTTGATTACTTTTTTTTCCCTACATAAGTTGTGCTCCGGGACTTCAATACATATATATATAAATATATATATGTATTGACGGAAAATAAGATTGCATCACCCAGAAAGACGATTTTTATCTGGGTACAGTGTGTGCATGCTAGGGTGTAGTTGATGTTCTGATAAAATTTCCATAATCTCTAGTCATCTGGTGACGTAGTACCGCTTACACCTGTGCACTATCTGTGTCTGCGCTTAAGAGTACAGACCCGTGCAAACGCCCAAGAATGATGTATAGTGTATCAATGTGGGGACTGGGTAATTTTTTAAACTCCCCATATATTGGAACCTGAGTACATACTGATCTGTACATGTGATCATTTACTGTAGTTCAGTTTTATTACCTGTACGTTTAACCTTGAGCAGATGGAAGCACATATTTAAGGTGTTGCAATTTCATTATCCGTCAGTAATATATATATATATATATATATATATATACATATATATATATATATATATATATATATATATATATATATATATATATATATATATATATATATATATATATATTGTGTACTGTAGAGAGTGAGACAGACTCGGGAGTGAAGTGTTTGGTGGTAAGGTTTATTAATCCTTATAAGTCAATAGTCCATACATGTTTCGGGATTCTTCCAATCATCAGTGGTGTGTGCTGTGTGTATTAAAATGTACCATGCATTGTGGGTGAGTTTTGTTGTCAGGGCTGCTGGAGGCCTCCTGCTGAATATATATATATATATGTGTGTGTGTGTGTGTGTGTGTGTATGTGTGTGTGTGTGTGTATATGTGTGTGTGTGTATATATATGTGTGTGTGTGTGTATATATATGTGTGTGTGTATATGTGTGTGTGTGTGTGTGTACACGTGTGTGTTTGTACACATGCACAGGAAAAATACAATGAAAATAAATGGTGTTGATATCCGTGCCGACATTTATTCTTTAACACTTCCTTCTGTACGATTCTCCCAGCACGCTTGACTCTTTACATAACAACATCATCGTTTCACTGAACTGAATGTCTTCTTCGACGAACTGACCAACTGTATTCATGAGTTTTACGGATCATGTCTTTAAGAAGACTGTATTATAGCCTCAGACTATTTACCTGGTTATTTAATACTCATATGAATCAGAAGATGACCTCTACCAGACTGGAAACATACCTTAAACTGACTTTTTAGATCCTATTAATTTCCTTTCATGACTCAATAATTATTTTCCTTTTACTCAGGAAAAACGATATCCACTTAAATAACCAGTGATTAACCGGAGACGTTTTATTTTTCATGCTTTGAATATCCGCTTATCTGTCGGGCAACTGATCAGTAAAATGACATCAACATAAGAATATTCCGTTACCTGTCTGTTTATACACTGATGAGCCAGAATATTATGACCAGAAACATGTGGCAAGAACGCAGCATCTCTTCTCCAGTCGATATTCAAAGATGTGTACGATTTTCAATGTGTCATTACCAACCATTGTTTCAAGGAGAGTCGTTTTATTGGGATGAAATTCGAAAGCTTTTGGAACGTCGGTGTCGGTGTAGGGTCATAGGAAGTCAAAGAAAATATTTCGATGATTGATGAATTTAACTATGGTCATTATTAATTAACACATAAAAAATGCCTTGAATTTCTAATACAAACACATTTAATCATTTTTAAACTGAGTTCCTAATTCCTGTTGTAATTATAAACATATTTTCAATCTTCATATTCTGTAAACTTTGAAATGTCATCAACTTTTAGATTACATGTATACTATAATCGCTACATGCTGATATTGGGCAACATTTTCGGTCTCTCAGATGTTTCCTTACTTGATAACAATGACAAAACTTGGATATTTTCTATAAAAGTATTTTTAGTAAATAAAACCATCGTTTCAAAATAGAGTGAAACAAGGCCAACACTTCTTCTTATAAAGTTCTTATTCAATATATATGTGGGTTGATCATGACAGCCTACATGCTTTGTGTTATTGGGGAGGACAGATAGAATGAGAACATAACATACTATAAAAAGCGAATAATAATTTCTTTGAATGGAAAAAAATGCTGTGGCTTATGAAAGGAAGAAATAGAAAAAGGATTTAGCCGAGAAAGTTATGTAAAAATGAGAAAAAAAACGTCATATTTTGTCGACTTGTCTCTGTAAAAATTGAATCTGATTTTCATTGAGAAAAGATTGAAAGAGGAAATTCGTTTAAAGGAAAGTAATAGAATTTAAGGGAATGGACAAGAACAGAAGTTGAATGAATGGAGATTTTTCAGAATTGAAATTCCTTTTCTCGGCTGTTTTTCTCTAATTGATAAAAAATATTACCAAAAATATTCTATAAATGTACGAAAATACGATGAACCTTGGAAGAGAAAGTTAAAGCGAGAATTGAATAAAATAGACAATGGCATTCGAAAATTGAAATTGCGTGGAACGTTTTCTTGATTACATGGGAAATGGCAAGCTTGATTATTAGTCCTAATTGGTAGACCACCTACGTTTTTTGCTGTTTGAATTAATTCATATGTATAAATTATCTATTATGCATTTTTTAATTTGAAAAAGATGTCCGTTTAGGTGGCATTAATGACTCATATCAGAAATGGGAATCAGAGGAAGGATTGAAACTATCCTGTAAAATGAAATAGTAAAACTATTAGTAATTTCTGCTAGAATACTGAAGAAAATGCTTGAGTATTGAGGAACTTGCTGTCACTTGACATGCTGTCGAAGTTACCAGATATTACTGATGTAGAAATTCAATGAGTACAAAAAAAAGCGAGCAGATCAGATCTGATAGTGGTAAATATGAAAAAGAAGACCAACTTGATAATTAACTAAGCTGTTCCAACAGACCACAGGGCGGAAACGAAAGAAAAGCGAAACATTGAAACTCTGGATGAAGAATCCCTGGATCTGACTTAAATCCACGCCCAAATCATCCGAATCTAAATTGAAAATTCGAGGAAAAATTTATATCATCATTTCCACAACATTGCTAGGTTTTGCGAGGATAAGGTAAAAGGTGCTGAAGATTGGTGAAGATTTGCTGTCACTAAATCTTTTGTGATAACAATCAGAAATCTGGTGTGAACATGCAAATTGATGAATTCCCTATAATAATGATAGTTTCTATGTACGTATGTATGTATGTATGTATGTATGTATGTATGTATGTATCTATCTATCTATCTATCTATCTATCTATCTATCTATCTATGTAACCATAAACCACCGAAAACGGTACATAGTGCGTTGCTCAAACATGGAGAATGGATTAATTTTCACTTGTTACATTATATTTTAGTGGGGAGGGGTCAATTTCTCATGCAATTACTTTGGGAACTGGACCCAAAGTTTATGTCATATAAATTATAACATGAATTTGGAATTTTTATGACATCATCTGAGATATCCTTTCGTCCTTGTCACACATTCTTTTGGACTTTTTTGTTCAGACAGAACCTTTTTTTTAAAAAGTTATTCTTTTGCCGTTTGAAAAGAATCTGGAAAGATGAACCCCAAACCGTCTTCTATCAATGAAGCAATCATTCAGATAAGTAACTATATTTATACATGTAAACTTTTTTAAAGGTTTCCAGACACTCTAATCCCATTAACCATCCTGAATGTTGGTAATGAGAAATGAAGAGGGCGAAAATAAAATCGGTTATGTAGTCTGCGAAGATACGGAGAGAGGCACCGAAGATTTGAGGAGACTCTCCCGCTATTAGACATCTGGCCCAGAGATACATCATCATCATCATCATCATCATCATCATCATCATCATCATCATCATCATCGACAACAACAACTATAACAACAACAACAACAACAACAACAACAACAACAACAACAACAACAACAACAACAACAATAATAATGATAGAGGAGAAGAAGAAGAAGAAATTATATTAATCTTTATTCAGCAGCTTAAATCTGTTGTAATGAACTTGTCTCAACAGCATTAATGTATAAGAGTCGAATCCGACTTGGAATTGGATTACGAAATTTTTATGACATTATCCGAGAATTTGTTTCGTTCTAATCACACTTTCTTTAGGACTTTTTTTTTGCTCTGATAACACTTTTTAGGAAGATATTTTTTTGCCTGAGCTCATATTCACTTCATTAATATGAGTGCAGTTTAGTGAATCAAACTATTACTCTTTTATATATTTTTATTTATTTTTTTATCCTGATTTCGGTGCCGTTTCTCTTCCTCCAGGTTAGTGAAAAGATGGAAAATAGACTAAGGAAGTTATTTTGAATTTTAGGTATACGTATTTTCGCTGTATCATAGCTATGTGTATGCAAAATAATATCCCTAAAAGTTCTCAATAAATTTCGAATAAATTTTTTGAAAGGTGGTCAAGGAAACAGTGTTTGAATTTGTTGGTGGATTCAGCAAATTGCATAGTATCTCTAGGTACATTGCACATCTCCAAAGATTCTCAATGTATTTCAATGGAATTTTGTGGAACGGTTTGTAATGGGTTAACAAAGAAGTGTTTACATTTTGGGGCTGATATAGGAATTTTCACGACAATCTCCCCTACATCGTAGTTATATGTACACGACAAAATATCTTCAAATATCGCAATGAAGTTCAGCTTGTGGAAAGGTGTGCAAAGGTACGGAGAAAGCCACAGAAAATTTTAAGAGACTCAATATAGTATACATCTGGTGTAAACATGCAAAAAAGAAGGAAGAGAAAAAGAATTTGGAGGAGGAGAAGAAGAAAAAGAAGAAGAAAAAGAAGAAGAAGAAATTATATCAATCATTATTCAACCGTTTGAATATGTCGAAATGAACTTGTCTTAACAGCATTAATATGTAAGAGTACATTTGAAAATGATTTAAGTCAGTTAAGGGGAAGGACAAAATGTGGCAGGAGGAAAGCCCCCTCCCCTTTCACCTGTAAGATTGTTGGCCTGTCGGGAAGTGAAGATTTCTTTTATATGAAACTTCCAAAGAAATATTCACAGACTTGTAACACTGTTTCATCCAATATCGATTTGAATATAAAGCATGGGTTACAGACTCAGTAAAACTGGGGGAAACTGACAGAATTCCAAAGCTTCAGTGCCTGGACGAAAGAACCTCTGGAATCGGACTTCATGAGAGGAGAATCGACCCTTGCAATCACCAGAGCCCATTTATATTGCCTGTTTGTATTTGTATTGCCTATTTGTATTGCCTATTTGTATTGCCCATTTATATTGCTATAACCTCTGCAAGTTTTTTGTACATAAAGATTACACGTGTCGGAGCTATGGTGGGTGGACCTCTGATGTTACCTCAACTACAATCAGTACTAACCGATCTACCATGATATCTTCATGAACAGACAGGCGAGGGGTAGACCTCACTAGCCTTGGATGGCAACCTACCTGTTCAAAAAAAAACTTGTCAGTAAGAATAAACTGATACTCCTTATGAGAAAAAAAAATACCGATTCGGTCGTCACTCGAGCCAGGGAGGAACCAACTTTGTGCCGAACAGCACAATACGGGAACATACTCGTCGATCAACGTGGATAGTCACTTGAAAATGAAAAATCCTCTCCTAATCCTTCTCAACCCATCAACAGAAAAAAAAACGCAATAAATGCACACGCAAGTAGTACAGAGAATTGATATACAACAATAGAAAATGTCCCGACTAATGATCAAATGAGGGACTTCTGGGAAAATATCTGGAACGATAAGAAGACATACAAACATCATGCAACATGGATTGGGGGGTTGCAAGAGCGAAATAAAGCGTTGCAAAGACAGCAATGGTAGGATATTTGATTTGTCATCTAAAACAGGCACTAAAAAGGTCATGCAACTGAAAACCACCCGGCATTGACTGAGTACCCAATTTTTGGCTTTCCCTTACATGATGCTACGGTAACATAATGGGTCAGTGATACTGAGATACTAAATTCACATGAAAGGATAAAAACAAACTCTAGACTGGATGGTAATAGGGGTTACACACTTGCTATCTAAAACGGAAGATACAGGTAACCCTAAAAATTATGGATCCATTACGTCTCCGTACGACTTACAATACCCCAACATCAATACTGACAGAGAGAATGTACGCCCACATAGAGGATAGAACAGGAAGACTGCCGGATAGGATCTTACAGATGTAAGAAAAAAACTCCTGATTCATCAAATGATCATTGAAACTTGCCACAGTAAACGCAAGAACCTGAGCACAGCGTGGATCGACAATGTTGCACGCGTTGATGATAAAATCTGTATAAGTCTTCTTGTTATCCCCAGCGCTGGTGAACTTCCTGTGACCTAACATATCATTATGGAACATGGACCTCTTCCTTCCTCATTTGAGTGGTATAATAACATTTAAGAATGTCAGCATAAACAGTGGCATATTTCATGGAGTCTCTTTCTCCTGACTGATTATCTGTACCTCATTAATTCCTTTATCCATTTATTTAACACAAAACTGGATGCAGATATAAGTTGAGAGAAAGGATAATCCGCCATCTAATTTAGATGGACGATCTGAAACTATATTGCAAAGACGACAATGGACTTGAAAGCTTCTTAAAGACGGTTAAAAATTTCATCAAAGATATAGGAATGGCCTTGATAAGGTTGCCACCTTCAAGTGAGGTAGGTTAGTCAAAACCAACTCCATAGAACTAGCTACAGAAACAACAATGAAAGAACTAGAACAAGGTTAGGTATGTATTTTGGAAGTAATGAAAGAAGTGGAATCCAACATGCCAGGATGAAAGAGAGAGTAAGGAAAATGCTTCAGAAGACTCGGTCAAGTACTGAAGACTGGGCCGAATTAAAAAAACAAAACAAATAGAGTGAAAGCCATGAATACGCCAGCTATCCCAATTGTAACATATAGTTTTGATGAAATTAATCATGTAAATATTAGAAAATAGGTAAAAATCGGGAAACTTCTAATGTGTCACAGAATGCACCACCCTAAAGCCGACATTGATCGTCTCTATTTGCCAAGAAGTAAAGTTGGTAGGGGAATGGTGCTACTTGGACTGACCTAAAAAACACCAATGATGGGATTACACAAGTACCTCGAATTCACTCAGGAATGGATGTTAAAACTAGTTTAGGACATGAAGCCATAAAGGTTGCACTCATGTGTAAAATATAGTGAGAGGTTTGCAAAAGAACTAGATATAAACTTGAACAGTGGAGAGTATTCACAGAATATAGATGTGAAAATTTGCAGCATACAAAGGAGAAGGATCATGAACAGCTTGAATTAAAAAAAACCCATCTGCATGGACAATACGCCCTCCGAAACAGAGACGCCAATGTAAACTAAAAACACACTCATCAGTTGCACTGGGGCAGAGAATGACACTAAAAACAAAGGAATTTGTATTGGCCACTCAAAACCACTGGAAACCTTCAAGCAAATATCATAAAAAACGGTGCCGATCAAAAATGCTGCTTCTGTGACCTCCACCTGGAAACAATAGACCACCCTGTACCTGGCTGCTCTATTACAACACCTAAATGATACAAGTCCAGACACGATAGAGTGGGTCAATATCCACATAAGAAAATATGTAAGCATCACGGAATAGCAATAGAAAATACCAACCAGACCTAGTAACCGAAGGACCGAAAGTCACGATACTATGAGACTTTGTAATCAATGCCAACAGAACCATCAAAGCAAATAGACCCGACATAATAGTCAATGATCACCAGAATAGAATTTACCTCTTAATTGATATCACAGTGCCTTCAGATAGAAATATAACAGTAAATGAACTTGTGAAACTAAGTAAGTACAAGGATCTTAAAATCGAGAAACAGGAATCGTCCCTGTTAATGTCGGAACACTAAGGGTGATGAAGAGAGGCACTGAAAAACATCTCACCAAAATCATTCCAGAAGATAGAGCGAACAGACATAGTCCATGTATTGAGAACAGCACTATCATCTGTTGGCTACAAATGTAAAGTGCAACACATAAAAATTACCCTAAGTTGTTGATAACGTCTCTAACATCGATTGTAAAGGCCAGAGATCAACGTATAATAATAATAATAATAATAATAATAATAATAATAATAATATGCGGAAAGAAGGGATGTATTTCTTCTCTTGCCTTTTGCTGGGCAGTGATCACTGAAAAAAGTCTAGATTCAACGAAAACAAGCGGACACAAACTAAAGATTAATTTAACATTAGATTCTAAATTGAACTCTATTAAAATGCGATTCACTGATGGGATTTTCCATAAACAAAAAATAGATGTTTTTGAGGAGTTGGTGCTTAAATTTCCAGCCCTCTAGCTGCATTGTTGCTTCCTGTACGCTTAATAAATACACACATACATATGCACATACATACGCACATACATACGCGCATACATTTATGCATACATAGCTAGCTAGCTGGACCAACTTAACCTATATCGACAGCTTTGGTTGACGGTATCTACTACAAGAGGCATATAATAGATGTAGATAGATCAAAGATATAAACATAGAGAGATAGGGATATTAGATATGTAGACTGTTTGATAATATAGTATCAACGTATTATTAAAAGATAAACAAGTTTTAAAATAAAAGTAAATGGCATGAGAGAAAGCAAATCGTTTCAGTCTACCTTTTTTCATCGGACATTCTTTACCATAAGTTTTCTTAGCCTTATAAGACTAACAGAGAAAATATTTCTCAAAACATCTCTAGAGTTACTTTTCCTTGAAAAACTTTCATTTTTGCTCAAATGTTTTTTATAAAAAGAAGTATTGATACTTGGTAAGTAAATCAAGATTACATGTATATTCCAATCTAGAGAGAAAGAAAAACATCAAAGCTTATCTATTGGTAAGTACATAATCTGGACATCTTTTCAAATGGCAGGTGTGTCTGACTTGACCGTGGTGATCAATGCTTTCAAGTCTCTTTTGATAATATTCAAATAAGAATGTTCACTTTGTCAACAAGAAATTGTCTTTTGTCTTTACACACTCCTTTGTTCCTTTGTGTCTATCAATTTATCCTGATGCTCACTCAGTGGGCAATAGACTGCCGAGTTCACCTTCTGAAATAGAGAAACACTACATTTGATCATACCTTACCCGCATTGAATCAATGTTTTTTCGTACTGGTAGTTTGATAGCAGAAGAACCAGTGGCATTTATCTTTAGGGTTAGATATAAACTCAATATTGAATTTGACTTAAAATTAGAAAAAAAACTGATTTGAGAAAATTTCAGTCTATCGATTCCCACGAATCATTCCACGAAATTAGTTTTCAAAGAGATTTTGAACTATAATTAAAAAAAAAAAGATTATGAAAATTAAGGGATGTATTGATTGCATAAATGTGTGGGATAAAGTTGTATGTATATATATATATATATATATATATATATATATATATATATTGTAAATGTGTGCCTTTGTGCATATATGCAGTATATATATATATATATATGTATATATATATATATATATATATATATACACACACACACACACACACACACATATATATATATATATATATATATATATATATATATATATATAGAGAGAGAGAGAGAGAGAGAGAGAGAGAGAGCGGGGAGAAAAAGAAGTCAGATGCTCATTCACTGAATACAAGAAGGAGAGGTTTAATTTCCAACATTGCCTTTGACTTATGCGTAAAAGCAGTAAGCACTTTGCAAACGTATCGCTTTACGCCATTCAGCCGTGAGTCATTGAGAAGGTTAGAGATGAAACTGCCCTTAAGTAATCCATTGCGGTAGTTACGAGGAAAGGAAAAGTGTTTAGTCGGGACTACTCACGAACGTCTTACATAAAACATGACGAAAAAACGGAATAATCAGAAAAGTTAATGAAGCTTAAGCGTCTCTAACCTTTCCGTGTCGACAGCCACTCTTTTCTGAGTCTGTAAACCTTTTTCCGTTTGAATAATCATTAACAGCAAAGTACTCTTCGAGAATTGACCTTAAAGTCGACGAAAAGCAACATCTGCTGGCTGTAAAGAACTTCTTAGAGAAGGTCAACAGGAAGTTGATCTTTCAACATCATTAGTCTAGCATAAACTGATTTAGTTTATTGTAATATTTTATGTAGTGTCAGTTTCTCTTCAGTTGTTCGTATCAGTGAATCAGTTACATGTGTGAGGTTAAAATAAATAGGACCATAAACCTTTGAAAATCGGACTGACGAACACGTTTGATTATCACCTCAATTATAATGCAATTTCTCAAGATTGGGAACTAAGAAAGATCTTTTTATGTAATGAAGAGTGAATCTTTTTCAGATTTTCTCTCTATCCGTAACTATGGACTCTTTCACTTGAAGGCAACAATTTTGCTGATAAAAATGTCTACCCACCATTTCAGTTGTTTCTTTCTTAAAGACTGATCACATAGATTTTCAATTATGAGGGTGAACCGAAAAGTATTGCTAGAATAAAGAAATATCTATTAGACAAAAAACGTCAAAATGTGAATCTCCCCCCCCCATCTCTCTAACCCTCCACTGAAGAATTATGTGCTTTCCGATTTAAACGACAATTTTGGTTTCATCGTTTTCCTCATTAATGTTCTTTGAGTTTTGGGAACAAAAGGTAGTCTGAAGGGACAAGATCAGGGTGAATAGTGTAAGGTTTCCCAGTGAAGGTTTTGAAGGAGAGCTTTTGCTTGCTTCAGAAAATCGCAGTAGCATTGTCGTGATTAGAATAGATTCTTTAGTGCAAATTACCCAGCCGTGTTCCTGTCAAAATCTTTCAATATTACCCTTCTGGGATCCACAGAAGAGACGCTATCGCCTTCTGAGCTAACATCTATGTCTTGCATTTGACTGGCCTAGATCAACCCCTGGAAGCCACTGTTTTGATTGGACCGTGCTCTCTGGTTCTTATTGGTGAATCGCAAACCATCCCATTTAAGATTTGTTCGATAAAGTCGGCTTCAACTGCTGTGATTTTGCTCAAAAGGATGATGGAAAGGTCAGCTTTTTGAGCTAGCTACCCATCGAGACAAAAGTCAAGCCACTGAAATGCTGATCCATGTGAGACCCCAACTCTGGTAGCTATTGTATCAATGGCAATTTGACTTTTCTTGGTTCATATTCGAAGTCTTTCAAAACCATGACTCATTTAAGGACTGCTGTTCTTGTATTGAAATTGTGATATGCACTTTGTGGGTTTGTACTTTTGTCTAAATTTGTATCAATTAGGCCATGTTTGCCTTTGATTTTCGGATGAATACGTTCAATCAATCGGTAGAATATCTAAAAAGTTGAAATCTGTTACAGAATTTTGGGTGGTTAATTAGTTTGGATCCAGTGGTAGATCAACATCTATGCTGATAGTGGTAACCGAAACTTCTTTCCCCATGGCAAGGCGACAGAGTGCCGGGGATTACTTAGGGGAAGAGGAATGAAAAGAAGAGAGAGTAAATTGATAAGAAAACACTACACAGAATTACTACATTAATCAGCGAATGGACCCTCGACAACTGCAATAAACACTTCGATGACTCTGTCAACCTACTCCGCGTCGCTGTTGTTTGGGAGTTTTTACACAGGAATGAAAGCCTGCATTTTCCTGGAAATTCCAGGACTTTTAATTTTTCTTCCTGAGCACATTAGAGGGAGAAGTCCTCTTGTATGGACCAACATCCTCTTTCAATGCATCTTCTCCGGCATTTGTCACCCGGAACACGACATCACGCAGATGAAAAGCGCATGCATTTTAGAGACAAATGCCCCACGTGTCTCCCTCGTCCATTTGCCATTTGCCAATGGTCATGGTACATTTTATGTGAGACATAATCCTCGTGAAATTGTTGAAAAGTTTCCATGATTTCCATTTGGGTTTAGTCAAAAAATTGAAGTCAGCCCGGGTATTAAAATCGTTTTTTCTTTCCATGGTACAAAAAGTATATTTTATGGATGCTCCATAACGAGACAAAACAGGAGTATTTTCGAGCCATCTACTCATTCCAGAGACAAGTCAAAACCTTTTTTGTTTGAATGAGATCAGTCAATGTATAAGCTGAAACACTGGTAGCAATACCATTTGCCTTACATTCGTATATCCATGATTAACCAAGCAGTGATATATTTAACAACAATGACTCTGGCGAGATCTTAAAACAAGGCAGACTGAGTTTAGAACGTACTAGTTTCGACCCAAAGGCTTCCATGACTATATCGGTAGCGCTGTCTTTCTTAGAAGCGACCTGTGATTACTTTAAAACGATAGCTTCCGTGAAATTGCCGGTTCTTTTTACTTTGACATGCTGAGTATCCGAGGAAATAGCGGATCCTAAGTGTTTCTCAAACGATAAAGATGGTTGAAGCGCTAGTTTTTATGGACGGACAGATAGTCAACAAAAGTTTAACTAATGCATATAGACTCTTTTCAATTAGACAGGTATATATCCACATACATGCTATTATATATTATACATATTAATAGATATACATTGAAGGACAAATATATTATTTGCTCATTCATTTCCACAAATCTGTACACGCAGACGCATGCACGTGCTCGCAAACTTTTCTAGTTTTCTTTATCTTTGAATTATTTTAAAGAATAGCCAATCTATTATTCAATATAAATAGTTTCAGAACATAAATATTTGCAACATATTCCTCGTAGGTCAATTATCAAATAACGAAGTTCCTTTTCAAATGCAGAGACATGTCCATTGTCACAAATATAATTGAGACAAAAAAATTCAAACTGGACTGAAACGCTCGTCTCTTACACCTCAATGTACAAATTAAAGAATACAAAGCTTTTTTTTTTAACAAGTTAAGCTCTTAAACAGTTTTGCTAGACTCATCCCATTCCAGATGAATTTCTTGAAGCTGAGCTCATCCTCACTAGTTGCGAAACCGGTCCACTAACGACTGTACCATTCTAAAAATTCCTTGTTCAGTATTCTCCCACAGCTAAAATGGTTGCTAAAAAGATATGAGTGTGTTTTAGCTTCTGGCTTGTGTTCACATATTTCCACAATTTTTACTCAAGAATAATCTCTATTTTTGACCTTTGCAATGACTTCATCATTCGTCTTGCCTAATAGGGCCTTTTCTCTCCGAAATAAGATGGCGTTTCATCCGTGAATACCACCCATGCGCATTCCTACGCAACTTTTCTCTTGTGCCCTGACTAGGTGAACGGATCCAGTAGTGTTATTACCCATAGGAACTATATGCACTGTATTGTTAGTAGAAGAGAAAGCAAACCCCATTATAGTATCCTGACATCTGAGTGCATTCATGACCTATCGAATAATAATCAAAAAACGAATCGCATTGTTGCATTGACGTACGAAGAGATTTTTACAATTTTCTTGAACGAACGAACAAAGACATATTTGTTGGATGAGACCCAATTTGCTTGTAATTAAATTACTTACAAAGAACAGAAATAATAATAATAATAATAATAATAATAATAATAATAATAATAATAATAATAATAATTTCAAAGACAGCGAGGGCGAGACTGGAGGAAATCGAGATAAAAAGAAGGATTGAGACTGTACAGACCACAGTACTGCTGGGAACCTCATGGATGCTGAGGAAAGTGCTAGAATATTTAGTGTTGCAGACCTATAAGGTCTGCGACACTAAATATTAGCAGTGACCAAACAGAGGAAGGAAAATGGAAGCGGAGATGTGAACCACAGCACTGGTGTGGTAGGTGAGAGAGAGAAGAGATGTGGGCTGAAGACCTGAAGAGACTTATTGTCACTCAGCCTTCAGCAATGACCACTGGGCAACCGGTGAGAAACTGTAAACCGCAGTATTACTGTGGTATATGAGAATGTGGAGAGGAGGGCTGGAGACTTGGGGAGACTTGCTGTCACTCAACCTCCGGCAGTAACCACCAGGCAACTGGTGTGAGATTGCAAATAATAATTGTTACGTCTGTCTCGTGACGGTTCCAATTGAGTTACTTCAACTGCAGTAATTTTGCTCAAAAGTATAATGGAAAGATCAGGTTTTTGAGCTAGCTACCCATGGAGACAAAATTCAAGCCGTTGGTTTAAAACTGAAATTGCGGATCCATGTGAGACCTTTACTTTAGTAGCTATTGTATCAATTGTAGTTTGACTTTTCTTGGTTCATATTTGAGGTCTTTCAAATCTTCTTTAAAACCTCGACTCATTCAAGAACTGCTGTTCTTGTGGTTTGTGTGGGAAGAATAACGATTGCTAGACTTAAATTTCAAGAAGTTCTGAAGTACTTGGAAGTTTAGAAGAGTTAGAATTCCATGAACACATCGACATCACCCTGACAATAACGTTCCTAGAATCAGAAAGATTACTGAGAAGAGTGCTGGAGTATTGAGATGGCGTGCTGTCGCTTGACATCCAGCAAAAGCCATCAGATAGTACTGGCCGGAAAACTCAACGGCCAGCAATCATTTTGATAAGACTTAGTCTATGTAATCAATTTTCAATTAAATTAATGAATTGTTTTTACCTCTAACGAATTACTACGAAATATTGGAAGTTAACTTTAGAAATATATAACTGGAACTTTTAAAGTCATCAGTTTTTAATGACTCTTCTTTCTCATATCACTTGCTTTAGTAGAATCCCGTAACCAGAGAGAATATTTCTCAAATTCTAACCACATTTTGACAAAAATAAATCTATACTAATTTAACTGATATATGTACGTGTCTCAAAAGGATGAAACTAAAATAAAATATTTTAGTTCTTGATTGGATTAATGTAACCGAATATAAATGATATATGAAATAATCAATATGCTGTACTCACATACTACTCTGATATTCCTGCTGCATATGATCGTACGGAATTGCTCCCATTGAGAAATGAACTCATTTCTATTGGTTTGCAAGTTTTGCACCAATCTATGGTAATTGCTCAATGTCATATATCTTATCTTTACGTTCAGTTTGTGCTTATTATGTTGAAATGAGCATGGCATAAAGAACAGAATAAAATCATCCCCAACGAGTCAATTATTAATTTCACGTGAATTTCTGGTGTATGGACTGTGAGAAAATACTGCTGAGATGGGAAGTTTTTCAAGAACTGATCAGTTCTCAATGAAAGACCCAAAGACTCTCTCAACTAATAAAAATTGAGCACCATTATCAACAAGTATTATCATTATTCCATATTATTGATATTTCGTAAGAATTCGTTGCATGAAATCAATCGTGTGTCTTAAGAAGCAAACTGTGGGTTTTAATACCAAAATCTACAACATACGGAAATTATTTACTCAGGTCGAAAAACATCTTTGTTTCAGGGAATATCCGATCCACAGAGTTCGCTTTTATCTGATGAGTGGCAATGATTTAAGAAATATCTTATGATAATGAATTCACATAAAAATGTATTGCTTTATTTCAAGTAACGGTTTATCTATGTATATACTATGATAGAACGCTGACATTATCAGTCTCAATAGAACGGTGACAATATCAGCTTTTGATAGAACGATGACCCTATAAGCCTTGATCGAACGATGACATTATCAGCTCTGATAGAGTGATGACATTATCAGCTCAGATAGAACGGTGACACTATTATCTCTGATAGAACGACAACACTATAAGTTCTGATAGAACGATGACATAACCAGCTTTGATAGAACGATGACATTATCAGCTTTGATAGAACAATGACGTTATCAGCCTTGATAGAACGGTGACACTATTAGCTCTGACAGAACGATGTAATTGTACGTCATCATCAACCATTGTGCCATGGAGCAATGGTGAAAAGGAGATTTTTATAGTCAAGTCCTGACCAATATTGTACGGAAAAGATTGATCGCGCCAGCTGTTAAAATAAAGGTGAAGTTATATGGGAACGGGGAGAGAGGTAACATCTAATTAATGAAGTCATCAAATCTCTCACTTTAGACTTACATTGCTTCAAGGGAAATTGAACTGAAACACGTGTTAAGCAGATCGATTGTACTTGTAAAGAGTGAGATTCTATTGTAATGCCATCTTGTATTGATTTGATGAATGAGTGAACTTCAAAACACTTTCATGGATAAAAACGAAAATGTTTAGAAGGAAGCTGCGGAAAATTCCAACTGAAAAGACGTTAGTAGTTTCATTTGGAATAGCAAACAAAATAAGTAAGAAAAACAAAAGCATGGCAATCAATTGCTTTTTCCTCCCTTTGTCTTTAATTTCTATCCCACTGACCCCTGCTAAACTGCTCACATAGCTGCGTTCAGTAAATACAAAAAAATGTTTCTTCAAAGCTCAATTACGTGGACAACAACTACAAGAATAATAATGAAGAAAATTGTACTGGACAGCCTGTTTTGTTACAGTTTCCCTATTTTACCATCTCAAATTATGATACTTCAATTTTAATTAGTATTGGTCCGTGTTGTGGAAAATATGTTGGTTGGGACAGGAATTCAAATCATAAGGGATTAATAAAGCATCTCTTCAGATCCTTCGTCTTTTTCTGTTAAAATTATGAGCTATTCATTTCTTGTTAATTAATGTTTTTTAGACCAAGGCTCCTTTTTAGGAAATATTAACTCATTTGAATCCCTATCACCGAAGGCCTTTTTTGTCATTTATACCTTTCTTTTCTTTCCTCATTTCACTTAATTATTAAATTTGAAATTCAAAACATGATCAGATAAAACGAAATAGTTTTAATCTTTCGATAATCGTGCGATTGTTTTATGAAGAAAATTTAGCCTATCGTTGAATGGTTAATTAGATTAGATGATTATTTTGGACAAGGATTTAAATCAATATCACTTTTTATACGGACGTAGAAATATACTAAAGACAATATGGTTTTCATTTTCATTATTAAAGAAATAATTAACGAAAAGGAAAAAAGACACAATTTAAAGGTGGAAACAAGGATTTTACTCGATTGAATCCAGCAGTTGACTATTTATAAACCGTTGGTTCCTGAACTTCAACAATAACTGCGATTGGAAAGAAGATTCTGATTTCTAGTCTGTAATTCTCTATCTACCCGGTGAATCAGACTTACTTCAGCAATTGTCGTTTGCTTTCTTAAGAAATGGTGGTATGGTGGGTCTAAGTAGTTTGAAAACGAAATCTTTTTCCATTATTGAGAGAGGTCAAAGGTGAAGACATCCATCTTATCCTTTGCCGTAGTGTTGCAGACTTTGTGCCGCCATGTAAAAGGAGAAAAGAAATGCGCACGATTTTTGATTGATCAGCAGACGAGAGTTACAAACCAACAGTCAATGTGAAATGTTTAAAAACGATTCGTAATTCTAATCGACTTTGATCTTCGTAGTTTAGGAAAGAGAAATTTTTCTCAAGAACAACTTCCGTCCGACATTTCAATATGTAAGTGATGAGGTTCTCCTGGTTTCCATAAAAATGTTATTACGAATAAAACCGGATGAAAATTAATGATACCAGAATTCTTGCATTTTTTTTTGCATGGGTGCACTTCCTTCCAGATCAACAATGCCCGACAGTAGAAACAGAGGTGGATGATATATCTCTCTCTCTTCCCGAACTTAATTCTTCCCTCAATTCCGTCACCTTCGTTCGATCGTCTGAACTTGATTTAGCGCCCTTAGCTTTCAACGATGCAACCATTCGCTTAGAAATTTATATGGTGTGTTTAAATGTAAATGGTACAAACTCATTTCAATGATCTATCCTCTAGAACCGTTGATATTTAGAAGTCGTTAATGTAAAACATTTTCTAAGTAATAAATCCTTAAAAGAACATTTTCTTTCCCGTGAGAATTTACATAATTTGCTTACCCGTCCGATAACCTTCAAGAACTCATTTCTTTTGGATCAATTTTTTTTTGCTTTGCTAAACTATTTCCTCTTGATTTTCAATTTTTTTCTATCAAATAAAATCGACAGATGACAACAAACGATATGTCACCCGCGTGTCAGAGAGATATTAAGATTAGATTTAAAGAATCGAAAAACGATTCAATTGTCTGTAATAGAGTCGGAAGCAGAAAGAAAAATCCATGCAATAGTCACATGCTTCGCGCCGATATCGATTTTCTTCTCTTTTTTTGATAATTCTTCGAACTTTTTTGAGAATTTAAAACAACCTGACGCCAAAAACGCTGAGTTGGTACGTATGATAAAGTAACTCTCAAGTTTTGGCCTAAATTGATTACGATCATCTTTTTTTAACATCGATGATGTTGAACTAATGCTTTGAGAATATTGTACTGTTGAGTCTTGCACCACAAAGTTGATAGCTATTACAATATTAGAATCATATAAGAAATCATATAAGAAGACAAAGTCACTGTTGAGGGAAATGAGCCAATTATTCCTTTTGAAGATTAATCTATTCTACTATCTCCGACAATGCATGAAAACACACACACACACACAAACACACACACACATATATATATATATATATATATATATATATATATATATATATATATATATATGTGTGTGTGTGTGTGTGTGTGTGTGTGTGTTTATGAAAAATAACTTAAAATCATAGTTTGGTCACAATTTTTAAATTGTCTTCTTCTGAATGAAGACAAAAAAACTTCATGTCTATGACGTTTCTTGAAGAGCGATTAACGGAGGCAGATTTCCAATATAATCTAATTTTAAATTTTTCATAGCTAAATTACTTACAGCAGTGGTGGGCCCATGGTTGGTGTCACCTGGAGCGGTAACTCACGGGGTCACCTCCACTACTTCCTGAACTTGCTCACTTACCAGGATATCTAGAAATTCGATGTTCTTTCGTACTTTTACTATTCAATGTTTATCATGATTCTGCCATATCATTGAATGTGATGGTATACGCCTAGAAATTGATTGAGTGCTCTTGGAGATTTCGTTCAGACATTCATGAGCGTATAAATGTATGAAAGAACACAGAGGAATATCGGAAACTATCACTTGATTTGGCCCAGAATTCAACCATCACTTCCTTACTGCATTTTCTATCCTCCCACAAACTTTCGTCGAAATTCACTGTGTTCTCTCGGAGATATTTCGTGCACAAAAAGATTATTTGTTATAAAAAAGAATCACTGATAATCTATATGATTTTTTTAAATGGGATTCGACTTGGTTTCACCTCTTTTGATGACGTCATCTGAGGTGGACCAACCAGTCTTACCCCGCTTGGTTCGCCACTGACTTACAGCTGTTTATGTACAAATCGGCATCTATCACAACAAGAGTGAATACATGCAAAATCCTATAGAAATAGATTATTGACAAAAACTCTCGATATGGTTAAAAGATTAGTAGAAAATGTTTTGTCTGACGTATCATACATCATAGAAACTAAAACACCGTTATCACTATTTGCAATTCTTCTTGTTCTAAGCAGCACACTTTCCTGATGTGTCCCTAATTTCCAGTTTGTTTTTGTTTTTAGGGAAGAAAACGTTTCCTTCTCGATGATTCTAGTTTATCTTTATACTTTGAAATCTTCTTGAAATTAGCACAATAAAAATTTGCCTCATCAATGGTTGTTAATATTCATGACATTTCGTTGTTTTGTAATAATATTGAGTTTATCATCGTATGTGACTTGCAGAGAGATCTGAGTGCAATTGGTAGTTACTATTTAGTATTTTGAGAGAGTTGGTATGATTTTTTGACTCTTTTCCCTTACGTGGGGATTATCATATCATTACCACTATTATTAAACTTACTTTTCATTATATCTTAATTGACGGCTGTTTCGTTTTTTGAAGCCCATCATCTCAATAAAGAATTTTCTAATCGATTTTTGAAAATTTCACAATCATCCCGAATACAGATGAGATCAATACGTACATACAGGAAATACTTCCAGAATTCGATCATTGATATTGAAAATGTTATGAAACAATAGAAATATCTCTAAAACCATCTTCAAATTTTCTTCGTCTTTTTAAAAAAAAACCCCAAAGATCTATTATAAGGATTTCCTTGTTTTGATGATATTCCAAATACTTCTTATGAAACTCTCATGAATAGTTAACCATTCGGTCTTATAGTATACAGATACGAGACACACCTGGATGTAAGCACTTGCATCGTTATTGATTAAAAATGTTGAAACGTTTTTGTGTTCATTTTTCCAGCTCGATTCATTTTTCTTGAGTTTTCATAGTTCAATGACATTGGTAGCATCTCTTCATTGGGCCTCTTTTGATCTCTTTCTCTCTCTTCCTTTCTTTCTATTTTCCCATGCGCTAATCCAATTGGTTGCAACCAATGAACACACTCATTATTCATTGATTTTATCGGTAAAACTTTCAACCCACTAAAAATGTTAATAGGCTTTAATACAAAGAATGAAAGGATATTCTGTTCAGCACAAGAACTCATATAACCCCCTCTCTCTGTCTCTCTGTCTCTGTCTCTCTCACATACACACACCTTATTTTCTACTCTCTGGATAATAACAGTTTAATCCAGAGATGATTTTAAAACGGAATTGATCATTTTGGAAAAGAAGCAAAATAAGCAAATAAATAAAATAAAAACCAATAAAAACCAATAAAAACTGCAGAAAACAAAAAAAAAGAAAAGAAAACAAAAACCAAAACAAAACAAAACTAAAAGATTTCCTGAAATCTTGGAAAGGCAACAAAAAGATTTCATTATTTTTTGTAAGTGAAATTAAGCGACACTTAATCAACGCTTGAGCATGCATTTGTTCATGGACGAAACGAAGGGCGATAATTATGAATTTCAATTTCAACCTGAAATGATATGACGAGGCGAATTAGTGCAGTATTTTTTGTGAAATAAATGTTATCAAAATAGGCCTGGTTAGTTACTCAATAGAAACACTCTTATACCAACGTATTTTTGGCAGCATGCCGTCTTGTGAGTGATTTGTCAAGAAATTGGTATCAGGGGTGATCATATACTTCTCTGATCTTTTGTTGGGCAATCTGGATTTTCAAAAGAAAAGCGTGAATGATACTGGAAACAAATTGAGTGATTAATTTAGCATGAACTTTCATCTCAAATTGAACCTCGAATTAAAGACCTATTTATTGGTCGGGGCATTTTCAAAACAAACAAATCGTTTCTTCTAGATACAATAAGGAGTGGATGTTAAACTGTTCAGCCTTCTAGCTCAATTAGTGTGGCTAGTGCACGTGATGCATACATAGCCAGCCAACCCGACCAACTTAAAAACTGAGAGAAACCTATGTTGACAGTTTTGGCGACAGTTTTGGTTTACGGTCTCTAGTATTGCAAGTCTTGATATATGATAATGTTTATTGATTCTATTACAAATTATAAAATGGAATAGCCAATTATGATTCGCTTTTCATGAGAAGAAGTGGGGTGTATTTGCACGAAGCGTAGACGGATCTGGTTCTATTTTCTCAGCTATCTCAGCATTTTTATTGGGTATTGGTCAGGATGACTGGCTGTGGAACTAAATGCAGAGAGGATGTCAGGATTTCTTATGCAGCTGCTACATGAATTTGAACACAGGTCTCTGATTTCATTTTCTACTTCCTAAGTAGCTCAGCCAATAAACTGTTCTCGACAGTTATAGAAAATTTAATCAGGATTTGCTTCCATCCAGTCTTTGTACGTGAACATGTTTCAATGCGTATTCGTGTGCATCACGTGTGTCATCCTAATGTCTTCCCGAAGTGTAGAAATAATATCTATGAAAATGTGTCTCAAATTTGAACGTTTTGTTGACACTTTTATTTAATTTTCAGCCCAGGGCATTTCGTCGTTTCTCATTTGTATTTCTCTACTCGAACCTATGAAAAAGCACAAAGCTAAGTAGGACCAAACGTTAACTCTACCGTGAAAAACCACCATTTGACGTGCATATAAACAGACTGGTTAATGATTAAAACGAAAAAACCAAACCAAACAAAAAGATTTCTAGAAAAGACATCAAATATGATGTTCAGTGATGAGAGGTTCAACCTTTACTCAAAGCACGTTCGACTTCTTCCTCACAATCAGGGTCACCCGTGGGACACATCAGTTAAGACTACTCGTCTCAAAACGTAATTCGATCGGAGTCAATTCGGCTGTCATATGTATGCAAAAAGCAGACAACTCTGGCATTACTGTGTACATAACACTCAGATATAAGTTGGTCAGGCAGATTGCAGTCAACGTTTATTGATCTAATCAAAAAATTGATGTTCTGCAGTTTGTTCAGCCTTTTCCTTACACTTATCATCATAGAGTCATCAGAGAAAGAACTTGAATGCACTACATATATATGTAACTTTTTGAAACACACACACACACACACACACACACACGAATATAGTTTTTCTTTCATCCTCTCTCTCTCTCTTTCTCTCTCTCCTCCCGTATATATATATATATATATATATATATAAAAACATATATATTTATAAAGGGTTTAAATCCATCTCAACCTACGATTTTAGTACTCTTCATCCAAAAATTTCGCATGAAGATCTTA
>OY735232.1:9515627-9618127 GCA_963457665.1 Thysanoteuthis rhombus | reverse complement strand
TGTTAAGGCTGTCACGATTTAGTGGTAACTTTCTTCTTTTGTATGCACGAAATGCATTCATTTCCCATTGCGAGCGACATTCTCGTCCAAATATTGCCTTTTCTGAGTCGAACAAAAAAGTAAGAACAAGTAAATGTAATTGTTACCCACTTTATTATCTTTGTGCTGTAGCTTGACTACACAAGTGATCAGAAAACAGAGAACTCATACTTCTGCTCATGCCATTGTCAAGGGGAAGTAATCGTGCAAAGACTCATCCCCAAATTTAATCACCTCTTCCCTAACCTATTGTCCACCCTACAAAAAAATGTCAATTAAATATATTGAGAACATTTGGAGTTATCGCATAGACAGACAGGAATTAGGGCGATATCATATCGTGTTGACTTATAACTACGCTGTGAGGTGTGTAATTTTTTAATACCCACACCTAATTCTACTATTTTTTCAATAGACTACAGTACAGCCTTTCATGATAGAAAACTGTTGGAAATATTGTGTGGGGAGCGTTTACATAAAAAAAAGGAAAAACGGTAAAAAACGAAATATCTTTCAATCAAAAAATATTCCTGGATCCACTCAATCTTCCAACCAATTCTCCATTCCCCATTGTCCATCAAATTCATTTGGTACTTTTTGAGAAATCGTGCGAACAGAAGGAAAGACATGACAAAATACATATACCTCCCCAATATTGTTTGCAGAGGTAAATAACGTTCTGAGATTTCCGTAAAATGAGCAAAAAATTGCATTGGATACCTTTGAATCAACAATATAAATGCTCTGGTTATAAGAAATAGCAAGCTTCCTAATGATAACTTTAAATATACTAAGTTTAGTTGGGTGGAATTAAAATGATAAAGAAATTCAAAATTAAATTTGGTATGACCTATATCAGAATGAAGGTTTTTTTTTTAAAGATGAAGGTTGTATTTCATCTAACGAGACCATTTGTAAGAAGTAAGCTCCAGATGAGGACGAGTCAGAGATTTATAAAGTGTTTTTTCAAAATTCAGGACATTCATGAACCCATGCAAATAATACTTTTTGGTATCCTAATTGTCAACTAAATGTACCAAGTTGTGTCACTTATGAGTGTATCTTGTCTTTTACTGATTGTTTCTTCAGTTTTCAGGATTGACTTCGACCGAAAAAATATATTATTCCTTTAAAGGCGACTTAGTTGTATTTTAAACCACTAAAAGAAGTTATGGATACATTCCTCCAGCATTTTGAACAATTGCTTCCAACTAGCTTACACCCTCGCATAATACAATACTCCAAGTTATCACTTAGTAGATAGATGTGAATATAATTTTAGATTAAGTTCAATTTCAACGAAATCATAAGTCAAACACCACACTTTTTTCTCCTAGTGTTTTCTCAATTGCTTGCGGTTATTTTATAACTTCTTGGTTCAAAATGTGAAAAACATTTTTCGATTAAAACACCAAAATAGTTTGTTGAAAACTATTCTCGATTTAAATCGACAATTGGATTTCAAAGCCACATAACCCTTTCCCCAATCTGTGTTGTTTGGGGTCAGAGTTTAACGTAATCTGAAACATTTCCTGAAGTCATTTCCCTTATTCCAAAGGTTTTTCACAAACCCCTTGGCAAAAACTAAATGGCATTATTCTTTGCTGACAACATAGTACCATTTGCAATTGCCAAAGCCGAGTGGCTGCTATTCTTGTGAGATTTGTGTTCCAGGATTTCGGAAAGAATTTTTTCCTTTATTTGTCTCTAATGAAACTCGTTTCACCCAGTTCAGAAATTTTTTGTTAAATGTTGAGAAATCATCAATGTGATTCAAATTTTGCTATGGGCGAAACCAAGAAGATAAGTTTGAGTGTATACCTAAATGATATTCATGGAATTTTACCATGATATCTGATGTATTCATTCTTCTGGGCTCACCAACTATTAATAGTGAATTTGACACTAAAAATGCTCTTAAAACCTTTACTGTGTGGACTGTGTGATTTTATTGTGTGTACAAGTCTGAAGAATAAGCTGTTTAAGTAAATAGTTTCGGAAATAAAATGAAAGAGAAGTGAAATAAATTGGAAACTATACTGTCTGTGAATCAGCCAGATGTTCGGGAAGACGTATTAAAATAGTTTGATTCTGTTTCTTGTATAAAATAATGAACCATAAGCCATAATTAAAATTGGTCAAACAAGTTTTCATTGCACTGGGAATAAAAACGAAAGTAAGATCATATCAGTAGAATTTCTTCGTATTTTCAATGCGTCCAATTTTGGATATTAATATAATTTTTGATTTCATTTAATTATACATAAAATTCATCTCAATAAATAACATTCGGTGTTGTTGAATGATTCATCGGGACAAATGAAAGAAAGTGAATAAAAAAAATTATACTTAAGTCTTTACAATAGATTTTACTGCTGAGTCATGAATATATGTAGTATTTAAAAAGAAAGCAAATACCAAACATTTCTCCACTATCAATCATCTAGAATCATCTGATGGAAATTAGGTGTTGCTTTAGTTAATAAAGTGTTCATTTCAACCAAATGTCATTTACAATCGCAGAGACGGGCGTATTGTCTACATTCCTTCAGAGTGAAAGAAAATGAATTTGCATAACAATTTATGTGAGTTGGTAAATATCTCTAATTTTTGTGTGTGTGTTAGTGTGGGTCTCTCTCTCTCTCTCTCTCTCTCCCTCTATATATATATATATATATATATATATATATATATATATGCGTGTGTGTGTGTGTGCGCGTGCGTGTGTGTAGATGCATATGCATTCAGGAACTTAAATGCTTGTATAATCGTTCTCCGCTTATACTTATTCCGTAAGAGTATCGTGGGGTCAGGAGATCTGGTGTATCCAACGTGATTTTGGTCGTGACCCTATAGCAAAAGGTTCCTCAATCCTACTCCATGTGCTGAGTGCTTAGTCAAGAGACATTGAATATCACTTAAAAACTGTTTGGTTTGATGGCGTTGGATTGAACCGCAGCCAACCGAACTAGATACAAACGCTTAAAGCTAAGTAAACATCGAAGGACGCATATGTATGTATTATGCGTGTGTGTGTGAGAGAGAGAGAGAGAGAGAGAGAGAGAGAGAGGGGGGAGAAAGAAAGAGAAAGAGGGGGATAGAATGAAAGTGTGTGTCTAAGTCTGAGGTGTCATAGAAGTAATTTGACTTAAAAGCGTGAATAAAACATAACCTTTCAGCATTACCTGCATGACATTTATAGATAAGAGGTGTGTCCAAGGAGAAACTGAACACATCCAAAAACAAATTGATTGCTTTACCTAAAACCTTATTAGACTTATCTCCTGAAGAGGCCCCGCCACTGTCTATAAACCTTCGTCAGCCTTTTCCCCACAAATCAAATGCGTTGTGGATATTGTTTTGAGGGATAGCGTGCCGATCCTGTTTCTTCAAAAACCACGTCACACAAAATCTTACCTTTTCGGAAACTTCACTGGAAGTCAAGCGACGATTGCCATCCGTTAACGTGAAAGATTGTCCACATTTGGCATCGCCTTTTGTTTAATTTTCCCCGATTCGAAACAATGGTGCCACGTAACATTTTGTTCGGAGCAGATAATCCTCCCCAAAAACCTGTTGCAACATTGTATTGTGAAAATGTATTCCCTAATTTGAAACAGGAATACTTTGCTCTTCAAGATCATTCATTGCACACTACATGCATATTTAGTTGGGCCCGTGTCACTCAAAAACTAACAAACGTGAGTTGATGTAGTTTTTTCTCATTCAATGATCAAGGTCACTGTAATATGACATTTCAGTTAAGAGAAAACAAAAAGTCTCATAGGCACTCGATTTTAAAAGTTCAGTACCTCCACGGATAAACCCCATAAAATTGAAACAGAGCGGACAGCACAATTTTACATTTAAGATATCGGGAGCAGGTAATGGAAGCTATATATATATATATATATATATATATATATATATATATATATATATATATATATATATATATATATATATATATATATATATATATATATATATATATATATATATATATATATATATATATATATATATATATATATATATATATATATATATATATATATATATATATATATATATATATATATATATATATATATATATATATATATATATATATATATATATATATATATATATATATATATATATATATATATATATATATATATATATATATAATTGTGCAGTAGTCCTTCATTTAAATAAGTCTCATAAAACACAACACACAAAGAATGTTGTTTCGATTTTAATAGATTTTTCTTGTTTTCTCACAAAAAAAAACAATTTGAAATTTGATCCAAAGTTTTTTTCCGAGGTATTGCTTTCGATTTCATTTTCAATCATTAACAAATCTTTAAAATTAATCTTATTCGTCACATTCTTATAATATTTTCATGATTTGTAATAAATGAATTATAGAAATTGTGAAAAATACGATAAAGAATCTCTGAAATATCTGGAAGAGCAGGCAAAAGCGTTGGATCGTCAATTTTTGCGTAAGTTTGAACCTGGCATTCGTTCTCCCGTGAGAGAATGAGGAAAATTGAAACGACATTCCTTGTCCGTTGCTTTTCATAACTCACACACACACACACACACGCACATATGTATGTGTGTGTATGTTTATAAGCATTCAAGTTACTCCTCAACTACTAATGCATTTATACGTCTTTGCATATGTATATGTATAGTCATACATTTACTCTGTGCACCGACCTTTTTATTTCTCATCATTTCGTTTTTATTTGACATGTATAGCGCCTAATTAACCTAACCTGACCGATTGGATAAATATTAATATATCATATTTGACTATTTGCACCTGACCCCTACCCTCGTCTTTTATGTGCTTCTGTTGCTGTCATTGCTATAAACAATGTCAGCTCTGGATGTCTTCAATGAAGCCAGGTAAAAGTTGTTAGTCGCAGGTGGGTGGACTTGAAAGGATTTTGTTTCGTCTTTGGCTAATAGAAATCGCCATTGGCAGTATTTCTTGTTCCATTATTTCGCTGCAGGCCCTCCATTAGCTTCCAACCGAGGTGAGTCGACTTGTAAGGCATCGATTCGGAGGACATAAACTGGAACAGCCAGCTAACAACTTCTTAGAACGTACTCTTAAGAATAGGGAAAGAAGGAGACTTCATCAACAACTCTGTCGATGAAACGAACCACAGAAACTATTACCGTATCTATCTATATAATACTAATAGTATAATTCTGCTTATCTGTCCGTGACGTCTAAGTAAACGAAACAGTGCATTGTAACCAGAGGTATTGAATTATGGTACAGCTAAAATGCATTAATGTGAAGAATGCCAAACACCTGAGTAATTAGTGACCTAATAATAGTAATATCTATCTTTATAATAATATTCAATTTTTCTTGGGGAAAAAACTATAGAATGTAAGTTTTATAATAGTCTCCCTTATTTATTTGTTCACATTTTCAAATGCGTAAAAAATATAGGTTCATTCTGGTCACGTCTGATTGCCCTAATTTCCTCTGGAAAGGCTGAACCAACGGCCCACAGGGTAATCTACTTACTATCAATAATACTCACACTAAACTTATTTTCTCAACTCCTGGGAAGAAAAAAATTCTCTTTACGAATTTTTTGTTCATCTAAAAGTGTTGAGGTATTTCACATTTTATACTTTAAACGTTAATACAATTTCATTCATCGAATCCTACATGAGTTTAGAATGGCAAGTTTTCAAAATTCCCTGCACTAATAATGATGAAACAAATACAAAAACGCTTGTAGATAGCAATAGTAATAACAGATATTTATACTTCCTTTATTCATTCTTCCATCACAAGGATCAATAGTCTAGAACATTAATGGGTATGCACAAAGCTCTACGCCAAAGACACAACATAGGAAGGCCTTTACACAACGAAAAGAAAAATGCATCGGAAGAAAACTTCTCAGTATAGAAGGTTGCGTTAACTTGACATCAGTAGGGCCAAGGAAGTGCGTAGAGTACAACACATGGAAATAATGATCGATGTTAGACCGAACAAAACTGACGAACGGAAAACACGGAAATATCGAAGAAAAACACACGACTGGGAAAGAAAATAAAGAAACAACTCTGGTTAGTCACTCAATACATACCGTCACGTGACCAACGTCTTTTAGTAGCATGTCATGTGGAGGTGATCAATTTGAACTTTGGCAGGAGGGCGGTCCATGGATAAGTTACTTCTATCATCTTTTGCTGGGCAGTAATGAGTAAAAAGTCTGAATTAAAAAAAGGAAAAACAAAACAAGCGAGCACATAATAGGGACCAATTAAGCATAAACTTACATTACAAACTGAACCCTCCCCCCATAAGAACATATTTAGAACCTTTATTTAGCCAGCCAGACTCGAAAACTCAGAGAAACCTATATTGATAGCTTTGGTGACAGTTTTGGTTGACGTTTTCTAACTGCTGTCGAAATGCCCGAAACAAAGCTGCGAAGAGGAATTCTGAAAAAGAAGACTCAGAATCAGTAGAAATCGATCCAAATTTATAATCGCAAGAATCAAAAAACAACAAGAATCGAATAAAAATGGATAAATCCGAAACTGTTTTTGAGGGAAGAGCAAAAAAAAAGAGGTATTAAAGCTGAAGGAATGACCGTCAATTATGATAAAATAAAATGGAATACATTTTAAATATTTTAAAAACAGGAAAATACAATCTGATAATAAAGATAGCAATGATATTGAAAAAGTATACTAGGAATAGAAATATCTGGCTGTTAGTTGATTCAAGCAGGATCTATCGTCTAATTGTTGTATGAACAAATGATAAGGACAAAGGACACATTAGAATGAGTTGATGAAAGTTGCTACCGCTTGGTTCGTTGAGATCTTCATCAGATACTAGATTGTAAGAATAGTACAAACATTACCGCAATTAAAATCTTTTCGCTTTCCCTGCAATGCATGATAATAATGATAATAGTAAGAAGAAGAAGAAGAAAAAGAAGAAGAAGAAAGAAGAAAAAAGAAAAAGAAGAAAAAAAGAAGAAAAAACGAAAAAAGAAAAAAAAGAAGAAAAGAAGAAGAAAAAGAAGAAAAAGAAGAAAAAGAAGAAGAAAAAGAAAAAGGAAAAAAAGAGGAGGAAGAATAAGAAGAAGAAGAAGAAGAAGAAGAAGAAGAAGAAGAAGAAGAAGAAGAAGAAGAAGAAGAAGAAGCAGGAAGAGGAGGAGAAGTTTTAATCCATTCGTAATATGGTATTTCTATGAGAGAAAAATGACTTCTCTCATCGTTCTAAGTTCTATTAGAGGTACAAAACATATAATGTTTACCGAAAGAGTTCAGATATTGGGCAGAAAAAAGTGTAACTATAAGCTTTCAATTAACTGATCGTAATTTCTCTTCAGAATGAGTTTTGAAATTAAAATAATGAAAACTGAAGATGAAATGGTGACAGGTATTGAAAGTGAACACGATCATTCTCCAGCACTTCAGGACATTTTTTTCTGAATTAAAGTGAATTCTTTTGACGCAAAACATCAAGAAACGCTTGCGGAGAATAAATTTTTTGGATTTGAATCATGTATTTTTCTCAAATGCTTTATTTCTTACAGGCAATCAAAACTGATCTGCATTCTTTAATTCAGTTCTACATTTAGTTTGCTCGCTCTGATTTGGTTTTGATGAAATTAGGTTGCAGTTGAATCCTATTGTTAGGATGTTGGAATATCGATCACGGGTTCAATGTTTCAGTAAACTATTCCAGGTCAGAAATGCTCGACAACCAGGGCTTATGTCGATGAACAAGACAGAAAAAAATTAGATTCAATAGTAGGGCGTGTGCTTGAAACATAATAAGCAATTTTTGCATTTGTTTGTACCTCTTTGATGGCCTGTTAAGTACGGGTTTTCCTTACTATCCGGAAGTAGAGCATTCTTATGGAAAGACTTTCATAAACCCCAATGGAATAATGCAAAGATGCAGTTACCATTAATCAATACTGGATTTTTTAGCGTTTCAAGGCCCCAAAAGTGTGATGGTATATTAAGGCAAGTCTTCAGAGGTTGAGCTGATACGAATAATTGGAAGTCGACTGAGAAAGAGGATGTGCACTGTTTCTATAACGGTTGTTACAAAACAAAGGTGAGAGGTTTTTTTTGCCTTCTCTTTTCATTTAAATGAAAGAGTGATGTAAAGCAATCATTCGAAAAGGGAGGATGCCAGTATTTGTAAAAAGAAATTGGGTTACGTTTGTATCAGGAAAGGGATATAATGTAAAAAAATCTGTCAACTGGAACTGTCACTAAAATTGTCAATATAGGTATCTCTCAGTTTTTAAGTTGGTCCAACTGGCTGATTATATATGTGACACGTACACTAATAGGGTTAGAGGGCTAAAAGAATTAGCATTTACTTATTATGTCACCAAAAAACTATTTTTCTAAAGATCTCATTTAGGTTTTAAGTGGGATTACGTTTGCAATGTAAGACAATGCTGAATTGATGCCTAGTTTTTAACTGATTGTTTCTTAAACTTCTTTTTGCTGATTACTATCCAACAAAAGTCGAGAAAAGTGATTCACTGATCACCCTTTCAAATGTTTCAATTGATCACCCCCATCAGGTCATGTTGCCAGGTGACGGCTTTTTATTGAGTGACTAACCAGACATTTTCTTAGTTCTCATTTACAGTTGAACCAGCACCTGACAATTTGACCCTCAATCAACATTCTTCTTCACTATTCAGGAAACAAAATTAGTAATGTGCTTTCCCACGGAATCTTTTACCAGTCTACTCACTTAATGACTCGTAATTTCAATTTTATTTGCCATGACTGGTGCACAGTAATAATGGCCCTGGTAGAAATAACACCGGTGAGAATAGCCCGGTAAAAATGACACCGGTAATAATGGCCTAGGTAAAAAAAAAAAAAAAAAATAGGAAAAAACGGACCAACTAGAATGTATAGTTTATCCAAAATAGATATTAACTGAGAATCATGTTTTAACATTTTCAAGTTATCAATCTTATCTAACAGTACAAATTTCTGAAAAATGTTATTACGTGATTTTCAGTTAATATCTATTTATAATTTAATATTTATTTTGGCGGTCCGTTTGTATGTCCCTACATTTCTAGTCAGTTGCTTTTTTCAGCACATAGCCTAGATGTTTACTGGTGCAATGTAGAACCATCTCGACCGGAAGTTGCGACTGGAAACTAGTGATGTAAGAATAGAAGATAATTTAATTCCAAAAAATGACATCCATTCAAAATGTAAATCTGACTGAAACAAAGCTTAATCCAGAAATGTTATTTTGAAAAAAATAAACCATTTCCGAAAAATCCATTGTCCTGCAGCTTCCAACTCCTACTGAAGAAGCATCTCAGTTTAAGATTTATTTATAAAAAAAGGACGCAACTGTACTTTTGATTGTTAGTATATAAACTATTTTAGTTTTAAAGATATTTTTGAAATAACAAAAAAAGATTACTAAATGATTTTAAACTTTATAATAGATGTTGAAAGTGATTTTCTTCAACTTGGGATGTAGGTTCATACCCATTTCGTTACTTTAATATTTCATTTCATAGGAAAACATGCATGAGGCTAGCGCTTGACGTAATATATTTAAATTCTAATTACTAAGTACATTCGGTACGTGCCTAATAATGTAACATGAAATTTATGTACGCATAGATTTTCCCTCTTAGTTCGAATCCTCACACTTAAGAGGAAGGACCATGAAATCCTCCAACGTCTCATGTTTTACATCAAATTGATGCAGCATGTTTTATTTATTGAAATAGGAGACGTTGTCCTGAATTTCAATTACCATCATCACCATCATCATCATCATCACCACCACCACCACCACCACCACCACCACCATCACCACCACCACCACCACCACCATCATCATCATCATCATCATCAAACTTTAGCATTTGTCGTTGGATATAGACCTACCCCAGGATTCTCCAGACCTCTTTATTATGGGTGTAGTGGAATTAATACTTTCTGAACTTGTCTAAATTCTGTTTGCTCTGTAACGTATTGTACTGTTTTGTGATCCCTCCATGTGCACGTCACATGGTTCTCAGTTTGAGGGTCAATTTTTTGCTTAGGTTCAATGTTTCAGCTCCTGAGGTGATTATAGATTGGATGCATTGGTTGTAAATCCTTCTTTTGAAGATTAGTGACATTTTCTTGTTCTTGAAAATTGAGCTTGTTTTACTGAAAGCTCGCCATCCTAGAGTGATTTTTCGCTTGATTTCTTCTTATTTTGAGGGTTTCATTGAGCTGCGTGTCTAGTTTTTCAGGTTTGCATTTTACATTTGAGCTTCTGTCCCAAATATGTGGTGTACAGCAAACATGTTGAGGAATAATCCGATGACATGGAGTTTCAAATAAATTTAATCTCTACACCGTACGTGGCTTACAAAAGTCCCTATTTAGATAGGTTGGAACAATTGCCTGCGACATATCTCTTGAAATAACATCAGGGTAACTTTTATACTGAATATGAATTTATTTGAATTCCATTTTTGGAAAAATTAAATAGTTTTGCTTCTTCTCGATGCGTGCATTTGGGAAACAGTGGTATATTTTTTTTGTTGCTGATCACTGAAATCTAGAGATTTTGTCCGCAGTTCAGGTTCCAGTAAATGCGATATAATACTAAATCTCAGGGATCGATATTTTGAAAACTGAACCAGGCTGAAGATTTATAATCGGATAGTGGACATTTCTTTTCAAAATATGTGTCTCATGTGTGCGTAATTTTCATCACTACTGAATCTAAACAAAATAACCGAGATGTAACGAGGAGATTCATATCAATTCCATTTCCATACGTCTGCATTTCATTTACATTCAAAATAGAACAATCAACAAATACTAGAAAGATGATAAAGGTCAAAATCCATAATTAAGTCATTATAAAGACAGAAATATTGAATTGCACTATTAGAAAACTGCTACGAAAGGCAAGACAGATATGTGAAGATCGTTAGTGTGAATTATGTAAATGTATTGTCTGTTGTATGGTTGTAATATCAAAAGATGAACATCAATAAATATGTGTCTATTCTTTAACGCATAGAATGTAAATAGATAACGTAAGAACTAAATTGCTGATGCCATTCGTCAAAATAGAGAAAAGTTTCTGCCAAAGGAAATTAATGCCAAAAAATAATGCAAATATCATCAAAATGTTTTGAATAAATGAAAATGCTTTTTTTCCACGATTGGTTTTATTTTTGTATTTATGATTTCAGGCGAGTTCAGCCATCTTTCAGGTTTACCATCAATTTCCTCGTGATTATTTAACTTTTTGCTCCGGAAATACCTGTTTGCTTATATATATATATATATATATATATATATATATATATATATATATATATATATATATATGTGTGTGTGTGTGTGTGTGTGTGAGTGATCCAATGCTTCAATACGAAGATAGTATGAATGATAGATAAAAATGTAACATAGTTTTCATGAAATTTGAATTAATTCTATCCATCCGTCAATCAATCTATCTTCAAGTTTTGCCTGTCCGTCTGTATCATAACACCATGAGAGGAGGACAGAAAAATATAATTTTAGGATAGATAATTACTTGGCTCTTCTGGCAATTTGCATAAAGATGATGAAACAATGCTTCACAAAGGTTGTGTAGAACCATCCTCCTATCATTGAAACGTCAATAAAGTAATTTCGAATTTATTATTCAGTGGGTGGGAGACAAACTCACTAATGAAGTATGTGGCGAGGAATATTTTTGCAAAATTATGAAGTAGTCCAAAAAATGTCACCAGGGTTAGAAGAAGTTTCATCATGAATAATGGATAAATACAATACCTGGATATTTTAATAACACTGAAATTAAATTTAGCTGGGTTAGCGACTAGCTGAGATCTTATTTTGGTGCATTTTAGTCATAGTTTAGATCACACACACACACACACACACACACACACACACACACACACACACACACACACACTCACACACTCATACACACACACACACACACACACACACCGATAAGTGTATGTCTTCATTTATTTCAAGCAATTTTTTAATACTTTGTTCATTCAATTTGCAAATTCAATCGTTATTGAGCTTCAGATTTTCAAAACAACAAATCATTCACCAAACGAATCTTTTGAGAGATACCAAAATATAATACAAATAAAGACAGCGAGAGCTAAAAAGTACATCTATGAGATGAAAATGTACTTAGATTTCATAGACATTTTGATTGCTTCAAATTTGATTTCATAAAATGTATAGATTAAGATTTCGATTGCCACACATTAAAACTTGCCCCAACGAAATATAAAGAACGTCAAAGTAAGTTAGAGGAAGAGCCATTCTTCACATTGAATCTAAAATATGAACTACATAAAGAGAACTTACAAATTGAAATCAAGAAAAAATAGAGGAAAAATAACTTTTAAAATATACCTGGCAAAGAACAGTAAATAATTAGCAATTTGTGTAAATGTGTGTGTTCTGATGTTAATTCAGAAGTGAATCTTCTTTCCTGAATCTTTGGGGTGAGCCCCGAACAAAATGTTTGGCGCATCCATCAGGATTTTAACAGTAATTGTATTTGTCATGCGAATAGTCCAATTGTTGCAGTTGTTCGTTTTCCAAGCTACAACCGAGAAGACAGATAAGGAAAAGAACTTGATATGGACTTGGAGACGTGCACGGAACACACTCAGAAATAATAGATTTTGACACATAATCAAACGTAATTTTAGTCAACTTTCTTTTGCTTTCCGCATTTCTAACTTCCAAAAAAGAACGTCAGTGAAAAGAAGTGCACATCTGAAAGTCCCACGGCATTTTCTGTTGATTCGAATTGCTCACATTTGGGAAAATAAGATTAAATGTTTTTGTCCCGAATATGGAACATTGGATGTTGGCTAAAAGACAGATCACTGAGATTTCATTTGCACGAGCTTGACATTATCATGCTTCGAGTCGAGAATCAAACCGAGAAAAATATTTACTCTCTTCAAATAGTAACGAATATAAGAACGTATTCGGGAAATGCAAATGAAAGGAGATTTGAATTTCCCTCATATCAATGATGGATATTATAATGTCTTCAATAATGATATTCTTATCATAAGAGTGTCATCTTATTCATACGATGCTGGGATGTAATTTGGACAGCAATTAATTACAAAGTGTATAAACTTTGAATTTACCTTGTATGAATGAAAATATGTGGAGGCTCTGATCAAAAATTCTCTAAAACAAACATCTCTTTGTGTATGAATTGATTTTTTCCTGAAACCGTCAAATGTTACCACGTATGCACACTTGCATGTTCGTAGGAAGTAAACTTGCAAGAATCAATAATGGGGTAAAACAATTTGTACTTGGACAGCTTTGTAATCATTATTAGATTGTCCAACACTTTCACCAAATAAAATATTACTTCATAGCTAAATAGACGGCTCAGAAAAATATGATACGAACAAGTAATATCGGTGGAAATTCCAATGTGCATCATTAACAAACTTCACACAAGACGATATTCTTTGAGAAAAAACATTTCATTTCTTATCTTTGATGGTATTCTCTATTCGACTATGTTATTTTGATCCTCAGATGAAAAATACTAGAGAATTCAAATTCATCATTTTTTTCTATCTGAGACGTTTTGAATTCTATGTTTGGCGGTACCCCTTCATCAAACCAATTCATTGATGTTTATTAAAATTCAATTTTGATATTTGAATCCACGAATCAAGCGAAAAATCTATCTCGACTAAGATGACTATATGCAAATGAACTCATGTATTTTCCCCCTTTTTGCAAAATCAATAATTGTTATCGAACTAACGTTATGTTTTTCACCTTCTGCATACTAGTCGACACCTGACATATTTCAAGTATTTTTCGATTCTTGGCCTTCTTCGTCAATTTGTTAGGGACACTCTGACTACAATAAAAATACTTTGCTATACTGGAATGATCACTTATTTTGTGATCAGAAGTGGTGTAGATATGAAGTGAAAAGCGACTGTAATGATTTAGAAATAGAGTAGAAAGAGATGATATTTTCACGAGTGAGTGAAAGAAGAGGATTGGAGCTTTCAAAACAACACTCTGCGAAAAAAATGTCATCTTTCCATTTCACAATATTGAATGTGGTCATCTGAGGGATTATGGATGTTCTTTTAAGAACAATCCGATTTCGAGTGGAAACTCTCTTAATTTGAGAGACAACGATAGATTTAATAAAATTTGCAATGAATGTTTCGCCCAAAGAATGTTTCTAAGTCCTAATAGAAATGATAGTTTTTCTGTTTGTATGTATGTAACCGTAACGTAGCAAGAACGATACATTGTAAAGAGAATCTTTTTGTCCCAGATATCCAGAGTGCTTTAATTCAGAGAATGAATTAAACCCAGGAGGTTTCCATCCGTTATATCATCTTTTAGTAAGAGGGTTCAACACGATTGTTTCTGGGAATTTTGATTGTTGACTTAAGTCGGCCAAGCAGTTCCAATTTTCTGTTGTTGTTGGACCCTGGCTGCTCTAAAAAAATATTATGGGCCGCTGGGTTCTCATACCTGTGGTTAATCCCAGTAGAAATCGTCTCTGCCAATATCCGCAGAACCTGATCATGTCGCTAACGATGATGCCCCTCTCCCAAGGCTTTCGGGCAAAAACTATGGACATGTTCTAGGGATCCTGTTTTCAGGAGGAGAGGACAAGTTGGTAAATCTGCTAGACGACTATTAAGAAGATGCATTGGTTGTATAAACTGTTTACTTTTTAGGACTAATGGGATTTTCATGTCTTTAAAGGCTGGGCTCGCTCGACCAAAAGCTTGCCAACGTTATTCTCCGCTTGATTTCCATTTCTTTGGAGAATTTCATGGAAATTCGTTGTCCTAAGTGTCATCCACTTTCTTGTATTCTTCATTTAGGTCGTCTAGCAATATTTGGAGATCTCATAAAGTTCTCAGCAAAAAGGACGATGTCGCCAGCGAATATGAAGTTACTTCAGTATTTGGCGTCTATTCCGATTCCTTTATTTTCCCAGTCTAGGTTTTAGGAGGTCATTCCAAAGTCGTTTGTAAAGCTACGTTGGAATTTACTTGTTATTTCATGAGTATACCTCACATGAGCATACACACGCAGATATACATATACACACGTGTGAGTTTGCAAAGTATTATGCAAGTCATTTTTTGCATTTTAAAGGAATTGTAAATACTACGATATTTCTGTATGCATGCATATTTATAGATGTACACACATATACGTGGAAACAGACGCGCACACACAATTATATATATTCGATTGAATTAGTAGCATAATAAAGGCACCAAATAGAAATTAGAAGACTTATTTTCTCTGTCTTGTCACATTCACTCTTTGCTTATCAGTTCAAATTTACAAGTAAATATAAAATTAATTTGATAGCAATTCATGATACTAACTTTCAAACTATTAAAGATAAATTTCACGAATTTTTTACCCCAAAAGTTTGTTTCGCAAAAGTCACGTTTGTTTTAACCGTACGGAGATAAATCACAAAAATAACTATGAGCATATCTATCAATTTCTCTCTCTCTCTCTCTCTCTCTCTCTTTCTATATATATATATATATATATGTATATATATATTTATATATATATATATACATATTTACATATATACATACATACATACATACATACATACATACATATATATATATATATATATATATTCACATATTTACATATATACATATATACATATTTATATAGGTGTGTAATAGCACACACACACGCGCACAGAAGAAATATAACATGAGTTTAACATGCAACAGAATCAATCTGTCACCATCCCAATCTGAACAGTAATAGACTGAATATGATAGTTTCTCCAGCTACTATCATAAGAAACCATTTTACGAAGTTTCGGGGGTAAATTTAATTAATGAAAGATTTTCCTGACGATAGAAATTTAAGTTTACACCACAGGAATTCATACCTGTTTCTATTATAAGGAAATAAGGTTATTTAAAATTATCAGGCAGGTTTGAAAATGTCCAGATTTCCAGTTTTTTGTTTAATTTTTGCGGATTAAAGTAATCATTTTGTTTTTGCATCATTTTTCATCTGATTACTTTCAGAGTGAACATCATCTCTAATAGAATGTCAAGGAAAAAACGATGTGTTTTGCTTGGAATGTAGTTTGCACGATTTTGCTATCTTGAGGATGCAATTTATCAAAATCACCTCCTTATCAAGGTATGATGCTCATTGACATAAAAATGATACCAATCAACTTTAAATGGAAATTATATTAACATATCTGTACTTTCATTACTATAAATATACACAACATCAGAAACTGAGATACTTTTATAAGATTCATATCATCATAATATAACAGAGTAGTTTTGGGTGATTTCTAATACACTCTCAAATCCAAATACAGTAAAGCGATTCTGTTTTTTATCATCTTTCAGAAGAAATGTTCGGTAGCCTTTCACAAATATCTCAAGATATAAAAAAATTGCAAACCTATGTCGTGAGTATCTTGAATTTGTTTGTTTGTAGTAGCATTTCAGTAGTCATTTCTCTTGCCTTCTTCAGGTGAACAATGTCCTAGCACAATTTGTTGGTGACTTGATTCCGCTTATTAGTTTTGCTTATAGCCTCTTACATTTCAAAACTAATGTGCTAAATGAAATAACCACATAGATCAAGTAGATGCACCTGTTTTTCACGTGGGTTTAGTATACACGTATATTTGATGAGCAGTAAAGAGAGATGATTTAAATTCTCATCTTGCATCACATGACTACAAACATTGGTCTTCACTGGCTCTTGTATGAATATGGATTTGTTTTCATATTAGATTAGTCCAGGGAAATTAAATGATTGGTCATATGTGACCACTAACTTTCATTTTGATTTTTTTGTGTTAAATGATGACTTGAAATCCAAATAAAAAAAAATAGGGACGTTGATTTCATTGTTTTTGAGTGAAAGCACAAGTATAGAAGACAATAAAGGATTTCAAATTGCATCTTTGCTTCTGTTTTTGGATGAATCATTTAACTATAGGAGATCACCTTTTCACTTATGATTATGGATTCATTCTAATATAAAAACGTTATTAAGCATTCGCTTTATCTTTCACTTTTCTCAGTATTCCATCCTTATGATGATTGAATCCTCCCTGGATAAACGTAGTAATTACCAACTGCTTTTCTGTTGTGATTAGATCCATAACAGGTCATCGATCTTGCCAGAATAATCGTATCACTCTCTTATCTCAGGCCAATGATTTTCTTCCCTGCTTCATCAATGATATATGCCATTTTGAAAGAAAGAAAGAAATTGTGCCTTTCTTTCTTTTTCGCGAAGGCGAGCAACCATTTTTTTTCACCTTTACATAAATTATAATCCGAAATAATTGGAATAGCCTACGACAGAGAACTGAGTTTAGACAGCTGAGTGATGTGGGATACTACTGCTTTTTTATCATGTTGGTGAAACTCTTAACTGGACAGTGACCTAGAATGAATTGGCAGTTTCACTTAAAACAATGGATTAAAAGAATCAAGATATTTTGCACAAGTCTTGACAGCAATTCTACATTCACACTTAAATATCTACAACATCATTGATTTTTTCACCATCTTCAAACACAGTTCTAATTTTGTGATTGCGTTTATCTAGCTGAAATGATTTACTGTTTTTCGTTTTGAAAAGAGTTTCACGAGATGAAATGTTTAAATCATAGTTATGTATTATACATTCATCAGTAAACCATGAAGAATAGACTATGATGTAGTTCATTCGAAGTTCGTTATAATTATTCAAACGAAATGATTCTTGTGTCAGAATAAATTTATACTATTTTGTCTAAAGGAGACCAACTGCAAATTTATTCCAATTTAGAAAGTATTTTCCAGTAGAACGATATAGCTTTATTCGCGGATGATCCTTTACTTTCGGTTCCCAACAAACAGAGATATTTTCAATAGCATTCCAACGATTTCTTTCAGACAAGGAATGTGCAAGACACGATCAATCAGTTCGCAGACTTCCAAGAATTTAACCCATGCGAAGTTAAACAAGTCACCAGATAAACAAGCCAAAAAAGGGGTGCCCCTGGACCAGAAAATGTTACAATCGACTTTCTCAAAAACTGGTAAAGACATCACTGCGAAAAGTAGTAATTTTTTCCAACCTATCCCCCAAAAAGTAAAGTCCTAGAAGATTGGAACACTGCAATCATAATGCTGTAACATAAAAAAAGGAAGCTGGGAGACCTAAACAACTGCAGACATATAAGTCAACTTAACTGCATCAACAAACTTTTCACCAAAGTTATCACCAACAAAATCACCAAAATGCTAGATGAAAACCAACCATGGGAACCAGCTTGCTTTAGAAGAAGCTACTCAACCACAGACGATAAATCAACGAATAAGATAATTCAGAATATGGAATGCCACCCATGGGTGGAAATTCATAAACTTAAAAAAAAGCCATCGACTTTCCAAGGTCTTTGATGCTATCACCGTACAAGGCGTAAATCTCATATATCTCAGATTATTACAGCATATATACCGTCACAGCAGCTCCTTCATAAGGATACAGAGACACAGCTCCAAAAAGGGTAAGACAAAATGATATCAGCTCAACCAAACTCTTTACAGTCTACTTCGAGACGATCTTCAAAAACCCAGACTGGGAAAATCAGAATAAACAGCAAATACCTACGAATTTGCAGACGACATTGTCCTTTTTGCTGAGAACCCCCATGACCTCCAACTAATGCTATATGAACTGATTGGGTGGAGTTAAAAAGTTGGCCTTAACATGATCTTTGACAAAACAAAGGAAGATTCTCCATTGGGGAACGTCCAAAATGTGGACCTAAAATAAATCGAATCATACGTCTAAACAAGCAGCAAACAAGCAAAAAAGATGATCGTGCTTGAGAGGGGATCCTTCATTTCATCATCATCATCATCATCATCATCATCATCATCATCATCATCTATACATATATATATATAAATATATATATATATATTATATAAACTAACAAATATATGTATGACATGACATGAGCTATGTATCAAAATCATAAAAATGAAAGAGGGATGGTGTTTGATCAACACTGCTGGGGTACCATCTTGATAAAACTGTTTTGTTTTTAAGATCCCCAAAACCGTTGCATAGATAAACAACTGATGATCCCAACAAGAGAATATTCACACATAGCATAATGATAACTATGTAAATGTAAACATAATAAAAACACTGGAAAAAAATTATATGAATGCATCCATGAACATATATATATATATATATATATATGCACCCATCTCTCTCTCTCTCTCTCTCTTTCTCTCTCTCTCTCTCTCTCTCTCTCTCTCTCTATATATATATATATATATATATATATATATATATATATATATATATATATATATATATATATCGACACACGCATATATACGTATGCATGTATACATCCAGGATTATATATATATATATATATATATATATATCTTCGGATGTTTCTTTCATCAGTCTATTAGAATTTCTATTAAGTCATTTTTATTTCCATTTTTGTCTTCCCATTTTTCTATTACTCATCCACCATTTTTTGTTGAAGCTTCTGGCTGCTCAAATCAATTCCTCGTTATTCAACCTGAAATCTCCTCAAAATCAAGTCAACAAAACTTTCAACGTCAACGAGTCGTTTTGTTCACTCGTTCCTTTTCACATAGAATCTATCAACATCGGAATGGGAGGCTTTATGCAGAGCCATCAATTTCCTCCTTAATAGTTTAGTTGTTACTTGAGTAAATAAAAGACAATGATATTATGGAAGCAGTAATATAGTGACCTTATTGGTCATCATTATAATCATCATCATCATCACAGCAATTCATGTTATTAGTTATTGTTACTATTAATTTCATTAAACTTTGTTATTTGTCAATTTTTTTATGTTATTGAGAAATTATTGCTTCTATGTAATGTTTGTAGGATTAATCGTATTATTGTACTGTGAATAGATGGACGAAGACCTTGAATCATCTAAGAAATAGCATTGCTGTCTTCAGTGATCGAATCAATTCATTCCAATGCTTATGGACTTCGTTCAAGTGATGCCTTTATCGTGAGAAGATAACAGTCTTTCTAAAATATATGTATATATATGTATATACATATACAAACCTTACAACAAATTTGTCCATCGCTTCTTCGTGGTTACCAAGTGGATTCTAATAAAATTCAATGTCTGATCTAATACATACCTCGTTTTCGTATGTTTAATCTTTTCCGGTTTTATCTATTTGAATATAAAAAAGAATTATGCTGTACATTCTGTGTTCTGGTTAGGGTATTTAAAAAAAGAATGTGTTGCAGTTATAAGAATATCACCTGGAAAGTATTGGTGGTATCTAATATTGTCAATAAAATTGTGTTTATTGCTTTAAGATAGATAATTTGATATTTCAATAATGTATATAGAATATGAAATATCATACTTATGTAAGCGAGAAATAACTTTAATTAAAATGTGCTGTTGGTATATATATATATATATATATATATATATATATATATATATATATAGAGAGAGAGAGAGAGAGAGAGAGAGAGAGAAAGAGATGGATAGATAGATAGATAGATGGATAGATAACAAAAAAAAGTTATAGAAAAATATTCAGGTTTATAGGTTCATACAATGGGGCTAATTGCCTTTTAAATACTTTCCATGAATTAGATGAATGGATAAAATGCTTTTCACGAAAATCTTGACAGTGGCTGGTACCTAAAGCATTTTTAAAGATTTGCCGCAACTCAAAGAAAAAATACAATTAGTTAGAAGTACTTTTACGTACATTTCTTATGAGAAAATGCATTGGTAGTCAACCGATTTGTTTCCTTGTGAAAGGCAGATTTTATCGGTTATTCGATGTGAACTCAACGATAGCGCCGAATTGAAAACCTTTAAAAAAAGCAAGAAAATATTCGTCGAAACCTTTGTGAAGCAATGCAAATATATTAGGAATATGAAGATAACGTATGTGGAAATACTTAGTGTTCTGTAAAAAATAAAACATTTGGAATATTCTGAGAATTTGAAGTCCAAGCAAAATACTTCATCTAAAGAAGGAAGCCTGAACAGAGAACAGTATTTCTGTCTAATTGTGGACATGTCTGTTCCAACTGATCACAGCCTAGAGAATTGAAAAAGCTCGGGGTTAAGGGTTACAGGTCGTGACTGACCGACAAAAGCTCTAAAGAGTGAGATCAGAGGTATTTGGAGATTCGGCGAAGGATTAAGATTGTCCAGAATATAACAATGTGAGGTCAGCAAAAGATCTGAGAAAAGTGCCAAAGATTTAAGGAAACTTTTCAACAACAATCACCGCACATCTCTATGTGGACATGCAAACAGTAACGATAATAAATGGTCGGTGTAACACCATTACTACTATCACAACTAATAATGATAAATGACTGGATGGGGGATTAACCACTGGAAACTGTGCAAGCAACTGAATTTCAACCAAATAATTACAGATGGTGCATGTAAAGGCCAGAATATGCCCTGGAGAGTGAAACACAAAATCCTAAAAGACTTCAAAACCCATTCCAGGCCAGACCACCAGATCTTGGTATAATGATAAGTAGAGATTTGTGGATTTCGCTGATCCAGCAGACCACAGGGTGAAGCTAAAAGAAAGTGAAGAGCTAGATAAGTATCTCGCCAGAGAGCTGAGCAAATTGTGGAGCATGAAGGTGACGGTGGAGTCAATAGTTGTTGGATCCCTGGGGATGGTCTCAAATAGACTAGCTAAGAAGTTGGAAGAACTTTGATTCGGGGAAAGTGCTTGGTCGTTCAAGACGGCGCTGAAAGCGTCTGGAATATTAAGTCCAGATGTATTGAGGAGACATTTTTTTCTACTTGATTTGTAGGTAAAACACTTGTCTGTGCTGGTGTCAAAACTCTGTGACAATAATAATAATGATAATAGTCATTCAGCTTTCAGCGATAACCACCAGACAACGGGTGTGAAACTGCAAACCATAGCTTTGCTGCAGACTGAGAATGTTTAGAAGCGGGCTGAAGACTTGAGAGTTTTGTTGTCACTCTGTGATGACCACCAGTCACGTGGTATGAAAAAGCTGCTGCAGATAATAATAATAATAATAATAATAATAATAATAATAATAATAATAATACAACTACCACTGTTAATAATGAGTTCTTCTTGGAACTTCTTCTTCTTCTTCTTCTTCTTCTTCTAATTACTGTCATCTGGTGGTAATTCCTGGTGACGGAGTGATGGCAAGTCACCTTTCAGTATTTCTGCAGTCCATAGCTGTGTTGTGGTTTGGTCTTCCTCATCCTCCTCTCAGCATCATAGCAGATCCTGATAGTGCTCTGTTTTGTACTGTCAAAAACTTTCCTGTCTGCTTTCCTGATACTTATGCTTTGTTCATTCTAGCCGTTAGGCCATAGCTGACGACTGGAGGTCGCTAGTTTCGTATTCCAAGTAGCCCCCAAAGCATTTGTGCAGGCCCAAGGAGTGCTGTGATCTGCATAATCTCAATCCTCCCTCTCATTGAATCCTCATCTGCCGTTTTCCGTTCATATTATTTTCTGCCACTTACAATTTTGCATATGATCTCTAGAAATCCATGCCATGAGTTGTGACGTCCAGTGGCTGTCTGATATTCTTTTAATATGGTCTCCCCATTGCCATTTGAGTTTTCTAATCTATTCTATGATATCTCTGTCTCCTGTTTTTCCCTCTTATATACAGGACTGTTTTGCAATGTCAACCTTGATCCTTTCTTGTAGACTTTGCATGTTTTTAGTTTGAAAACCAATTTCTGATTAGGTTGTATATTTCAGCTCTGTAGTTGGGTTGGAGCGAATCGGTTATAGACATTCCTTTGGAATCTACTCGGATAATTTTGTTCATCAATGTTATAAGTGATGCACCAATCATTGAATCATGTTTTATTAGCGTAAATATTATGATGGCGCTTTAGTTGGCATTTATGTTCCTAAGAAATCTTTTATGAGTTTTGTCATGTTTTTAGATTATAATATTTATTGACTGATTTTATCAAATGTATCCTCTCTACAGACCACGCATTCTATACATAGATTCGCTCAACCCATTTCTGTCTCGTCGGTATTGATGGAGGCCTCTACTTGATGTTTGACCCATCCTTACAGATTTTCACATTATAAGCCAGTTACTCATTCCGCGATCATTCTGTTTGTATTCAAGTAAAGTGTTTTGAAATTTTGTGCGTTTCAAAATTATCTTCACCGTCTCTTCCTCTCTGTCAGTTTCCTCTCAGATTAAAAGAAAATTCAAATTTCTCCTTGTTCAATTAATGCATTTACGACGATTTTAAGGATCGAACAACGCCATTCCGTTATTTTTCAGCTTCTATTTTGTCTGAGCTTCAATACTACTTAAAACAAGTCTGGTTAATCACTCGATAGAGACCTTCATGCTTGGCAGTAATCACTAAAAAGTCTGTATTTCTAAAGTTACAAGCGCAGGTAAACTGAGGATCACTTTAATATATACGGGCCCCGTTGAAAACTTACTTGATAGGAATCTAAAAAAATGTTGACATATTAGAAATAAATGTTGTACCATTTGTGCAGCCTGTCAGCGTGATTCATACCTAGCCAGCCAGCCTGTCAGTCAATCATCATCATCATCATCATCATCATCATCATCATCATCATCATCATCATCATCATCAGTCTTTTAACGTCCGTCGTTGGACATAGACCTTCCCCAGGATTTGCCACAATTTTCTATCATGGGCGTCGCAGAGCTAGTATTTCCTGAATCTGTCCAGTTCATCTCTCCTTCTCGTGTTCTGTTGGCCTTGGTTTCTCATGTGATCTCTGGGGATCCATGTTTTGAGACGTGATGTCCATCGGTTGTCTTTCATCCTGGCAACATGACCTGCCCATTGCCATTTGAGTTTTTTAATAGTTTCTATGATGTCACGGACACCCGTTTTCTCCCTTACACACTGTGCTGTCTTTTGATCTCTCCATGTAAGGTTGAGCATGATTCTCACAAGCACACGTTGCTTACTTCTCAGCTTGCAGGTCTGTCTCTTGATTAGGTTCCATGTTTCAGCTCCATGAGAGAAACCTCAGTTGACACTTCAGAAGTTATGTTTTCCCATTTACTGTTCGTCAACAAAACAATTCTAGTAATGGAAGAAAAAATCTGCTGAACTAAATTCATACCGTACCATCGATAAACATTTGAACGTAGAAAATCATTTCCAAACTTCAACTTCGTCTTCGTATTAAATTAACAATAATTTTTCTTCCGTGCATAAATGCTTAAACAGTTTCAGTTTGTTGAAAGATGACGATCAGAAATAATAATAATAATAATAATAATAATAATAATAATAATAATAATAATAATAATAATCGTAATAATAATGATAATAATGATAATAATAATAATCAGTTATTATTAGGCGAACATTCGACCTTCACGTGTCCATATTTTGAAGTTCTTTTTCTTGATTTCGACCTTTACACAAATGAAAGCGAATTTGACCTCATGATTTTTAAGTTGGAAAACAACAGGGACATTTGTGCTGCCTACACAGTTTTCTCAGTTTCTGTCCTCAGCGTTTTGACAAATGAAATATCCTTACAATGTCGGATTCTGAATGAATATACAAAAGATTTGTAACAATATTTTAAAATTTCAATTTTTCCTTTTCATTTAGAAAGAATTAAAAACAGGAAAATAGTGCCGATTGCCTGTTTATAGTTATGCCCTTAATAACAAGATATGATTTGTGGACTCTGACAATTAACTAAAAATACGTGTTTGGCAATCTCTCGAGATAGAATTACGTTAATGCGATACGTGACTAAATTTCAACTTTTACGTTTCTTTTTGTACTTTTTTTACCTGTCATTTTGTATTACTCTTTATTTGAAAAAGAATGAAATTCTTTCAGACATAACTGGTAAAATGTCTCAACTTTGCTTCTGCACTTTTCAATAGAGAAGACCTGATGGCCACACCCGTTATCCATCCCTGAAATGATAATTAGCCGGTTTACAACTAATGAAGCGGTATAAAGATTGGTATTTTTGGACTGATAAAAAAAAATTGTGACGTTTTTGTAGATTTTGAAATGGACATGACAGTAAATTTAATGATTAAAAATATAATAAATACCTCTTCAAATATTTCTTCAGTATCAAATTTTCAACTTTCATTGAATATCATCCTGTTTCTTTTTTTTTTTTTTTAAATGAATTAAAAAATACATCATTATGTGATGGCTGTGTTGTATTGACAAGACTCGCTGAAATCTTCAACAGTTTGTAATATTTAATAGTTTTAATGGTTGGAACTTCTCACAAGACATATTCCCGTTCGTGTTCAAGTTAACTAAGGTGGGAAAAATATCGATAGAACAGAAGACTTTTACAAAATAGATTCCACAACGTGTTGCAAACATCAAAGAGGAATATCAAAAAACAATCGACGCATCGCACAAACTGAACTTCATGTACGTCTACATACATAAGCAGAATTTGGTGCAGCATGAGCTCATGAAAGGGAAGCAAAGTCTGTTCAAAGTCTATAAGTAAAGGTCCCAAAGTAGCTACTTACTGACGGTGGGAGAAAAACTCTCCGCTATCCCACGTCCTTTTCTCAGATAAACTGTCCAACTCTTGACTTTCTGTGCCACTAACAGGGGATGATCCCTGCTAGTTTGTTGACTGGTCATGTTTTTGATAATTCAGCATTTACGATTGATCCAGGCAAACGGGACATACCAAATTCCAATCACTAAGATTTCTTTGAAAGTGAGCTATGAGCTAAGTTCAAATTTTTATCCCTAGAAGGAGTAGCCTCCTTACACAAGTCTCAATTGTTCGTCAAATTCACTCAAAAATAGAATTCAACAGCTTATAAAGATATCCTTATATATGTCGAAATAAATCAAATTGATGATTTTATTTAATTCTATGATTTGAAAAAATATATTTTGTAGGAGAACAACCTTTTTATAAAAGCTGAATTGATGTGAAAAACAATTGAAGCGCATTTGATAAGTTTTTATTTAAAACCAAAACGTCTCTATCCAAAAAGTAACATTCTTTCGATGAAGTCTATAATATGCATGTTATAAAAATACTCACATGTTAGGTTCAACATTTAAATCATTTTTCTCACAAGAGTGTTACAAACTACGTGTCTTCTAAATACTTTTCCCTTGAGGTACATATTTTTACTATTAAAATACATCACGTGAATGTGTAAGCATATGTCTTGGATTTTTAACGCCAGTATTACTTTCTTGAAACGAGATATGATAATTCAAGTATGGCCATGTAAAAGTTGAACTTCATATTAGAATAGCGTCTTTCCAATCATGTGGGCTGATTCACACATTTAATGAATATGATCTGCCACGTCACGTTGGCAAACTTATCTACAAGCATACATACCAAGCTGTGGTGTTTGTATCAATTGGATCCGTGGTGATATTAAAAAAAATTGAGAGGAGAGAAGCTATTTCCAAGATCATATGAATTATTTGTGTCTTACTACGAAACGCGTGCAACCAGCTCAAATATGCAATAAGGTTGTGTTCAGGGATGGGAAATTTTATGGTAGGAAAATGGCGTTGTTTGTCATTCTGATAATTAATGTGGTAAATTTTGAGACGCTATCATAACTTGAAATATATGAAACAATGTCACCATTTTATCCACTTCTTTCATTTCGGCTGGACCATTCCAAAGCTTATTGAGTTCCTAAGCAGGATTTGATTTGGGGATACCGTCTCTTACAGGCCTCGACACATCTTGGTGACAGTGAACCTCAAGAGACTGTTAACATAAGTATGATCTTTTGCTGGACTAAGTCAACTTCAGTGGACTACATACAACGATCATACGGTAACAACGAGTCTGAAGAGTAAACAAGTGAGACTGTTAACCTTCACAGCTGTTCATAGATGATTCTCCATTGTGCCATCCTTGAAAAGAAAAGTCTTGTTCTCAGTTTTGGTTAGAAATACTATTTCTCTAAATCATTGACAGTGAAACCATACTTTATCTCTGAGAGAAAGACACCGAATCAAAGTATTAATATTTCCGACCTGACACTGTTCCTACGGATCATGCCATAAAGATCTGATCTGTAATAAGATTTCACTTAACAATAACCGCTGATGATAAATCAAAGAAAAGTGTCATGCACAGTTTTAATGGGTTTAAACTGCAGCTGTTAGTAATCTAAAGGAGATGAGGCTATTTCCGCCACGTTCACAAAAGCTATGGACACAGGAAGTATCTTTGAGATGACGTCAGGACATTCAGGAAGGGCAGAGAGCAGAGGGAAAAGAAAATATGCCATGTACAAAATAATTCAATTATATTTCAGGGAATGTTATAAGGCAGGATATGCTTGACAGTATCAGTCATGAAAATACAATTTAGCCGATATTTTCTCTTTTAGCGAATGTGGAGTTGAATATTTATGATCTCACTTGTATAAACATCTGTTATTGATGCCTAATGGGAATAACAAAAACGGTTTTTTTAACTGAGTAATAGCACATATTTCTTAACTCTCTGCTAATCGTAACCAAATATATATCATAGAATGTCCAAAAATGTTCATGATTGTAAAATATACAGAATTTAATGCAGCAAAGAAGAATTGAAAATCAGAATTGACTGCAGAATGGACAGTTATTCATATAAATAAATACCTCTGAATAGAAGAATTTTTGATGGAATCGTATTAAGTCAAATGAATGAACACATGAACAGTAAATATAATTAGATATTCCTGAACCTTCATGATTTAGACCAAAGATTGCCTCAGACATTGACTCGTTGATAAGAAAATTAATGGAAATTCATGATGCATTGCAATTAAGAAATGATATTGACAGACTTTGCACAAAGGGAAAAAAGGAAGAACAATGGTCAGGATTGAAAAGAAAATAATTTTGACAATAATAAAAAAAACTCTTCAGAGAATGCTGTAAAGACAGATCAAAGACGAGGTAGAAGCACTACAAAATAGAAAGCACTCAGAGAGCGCTTATCTCTGCCAACGCCGTACTACCACTCAATCGAAACAAAATTCTTAGATGCAATCATTTCTCCCTTAGACTATAGCCAAAATCCCTTTCATTGAAAATCATTGAGAACTTTTGGAGATAATGCATGGGCAGACATGAACGAATAATAGATAAGTGTGTGAAGAATTATGGAAAATATCACCAAATCAGAGAAACATATTCCAGGATCCATCTCAGAAGAACACTTTTTCCTCAGCCCACAACCTACCCTTACACAAAATTGCATTGAAATTGACTGAGAACCTTTGGGGATGTCGTGAAAAGAGATATGAACTTTCAGCGATATTTTGTAGCGCGAACAGGGAGGTAATTGTGCCCGAATCCTTCCCCAAATTTAATTCTTCTTATCCCATCGCTGATCCTTTCACCAAATTTCATTTAAATACATTGAGTACTTTTAGAGATATCGTGTGGACTGACAGACTTGCAGAAAGACGAACGCGACCGAATATATATTTCTCTCTAATTTCACGTTCGATAATGAATAGGGTGTTTCGAGACTCTTTATAAAAATGGGATTTTGAAGAAGTACATAAAGATGTTTCGTGCCTTGACTGAGAAAAATGCATAACACGATGAGGGCAGAAGATATGGACATTTTGATTTTTTGTAAGGAATGGAGGAGGAGATGATTTGTTGTTGCTGAAATAAGTTCCGGATTGTTTCGGTTGAAATGCTTTTGATTCGATTGATGAGAAAATTCAATGAATATTCCATTCTTAGAAAGAATACATGATAATGCAATCAGAGCTTCGACCCACCTTAGAGCTATGATGTTTTCTAATGTCCTGTGCCACTAAATTGGCTTTGAAAACTCAGATCGAGACAAGGTTGGGTTAGATGTCCTAATGGTAGCTGCTCCCCATGACCCTACCTAGAGGTGACAGGGAACTGGAGATATCGGCAAATATACAAAAATGAGAAGTCCACTCATTAGGCAAACGCAGGATTTCTTGCTACCCATAGCTTTTCGACAACAAAGTGTAAAAACATGAGATAAAAAAGGAAAAAAGATATAATCACCACAAATTATTGATATAACCAGCAGTAGCGATCGTAAATCAGAATATTTGTTCAACAGATTATAATTGCAAAGTAATTTGATAGACAATATAAAACACTTCTTACGTCCTTAAAAGTTCAGCCCCCATAGCGTTCGAAGTGAGAAAAGTTGAATAAACTAAATGGTTTTACAATTACAACCGCTGTCTTTACCATCCATTTCTGTATTTAAACAATTCCTTCCAACATAAATGACCAGCAAGTGACCAGCACCAGTCGCCATTCGTCAGTTACGTCTCAAGAATCCCCCAATTCTTGAGACCACTCCTTTCTTTATCTCCCTGTAACAAGGGCTCGACTTACAGCATTACCAAGTGTGGCCTAATCTCTGCACAATCAGTATGTTTCATTCATTGGTAGAACGAAAATAATCAAAATGTCAGAATAAAGTCCAATGTAAATGATGAAATCCTTAAATAAAAACGGAAATTTTGAAAGAATAGCCTCGAAATAGACTAAAACAATCAATGGAAAATGACCGAAGACTCAAGGAAATGCTTGAAATGGATCGAAATCGTCGATAAATAAATATATATACAATCACACTAAATTAGAAATCAGGTAAGCGGATGACAAATGATCAAATAACTAACGACAATGTATAGAATTTTACACTTGAAAATACTAAAGTGAAGAGAACAAGCCTGAGTAAAATACACATCTATAAGAAATATTAATTTCTCTCCATCCTTACCCTTTCTCTCTCTCTCTGTTTCTCTCTCTCTCTCTCTCTCTCTCTCTCTCTATATATATATATATATATATATATATATATATATATATATATATATATATGTGTGTGTATAGATTCATTTATGAGAAATTCCCATTTTTGAGGATATCTAATACAAGTAATTATTTCTTAATTAATTCGTCTTTTTTTCCATTGAAGTAGTGTATATGGCTTTAGAGATTGAACACACTACTACTAAGTAACTTAGAACCCAGAGGGTATTAGTTTAATAGACATTCAAATAGGAAGTACGATAGATTTGGAAAGAAACTTGTGATAACTTCCAACTTACATAATTCATGAAACAGCGACTGGTAGTCCTGTAGCTTCACTTCATTTAACAAGGCTTTGTGAGCAAATAACTATTACTTTTATAGTATTGTAGCAAAGATATCAAAGACTACAAGCAGAAATCATCAGCTTTCTTTTTCGAGATGCAAGTAACCAGGCTTGTTCATCCCTTCAAAATATTTAACAAGTAATTCTAATTTAGTAAGATTTTACCTTTAAAATCATGTCATTATTAAACTCCCATTCAGAGACCACTTCTGGTACTTTCTCGATAATAATATTTCAATATTTTTCAAATTTTCAAAATGGACGATAGTCATCTTAAATGAACGAGTTAAATATTAGCAGTAAGAGTTATGGTGAAAAACAACTTGAAGTCGATTCTTAAGATACTCAACTACATTTCTTTAATAGTCATAACAGACTATCATTTTCCAAATTGTCTCTATAACTTTTCTTCTCAAAAACCATGTAAATTCGAAAAAACAGCCCGATAAAATTTTTGACAATAATAAATCAGTAAGTTCGAAGTAAATAATTGACCCCTATAATATTCTTTCTTTGATATGAGACAAATGCTAGCCTCCTCCTCCTCCCCCTCCTCCGATATCACAATCCACGATTGATCCCTGATCTGATGACGTATGATTTGAATGTTGGAGGCTTTGAATGGTTTTAGAGAGAGGACATAGAATTACTCGATGATTATCTTTCTTCTTGAAGGTGAAGATGAAGTGAATGAAAAACTGAAGATTCACGCTCGCATTCACCAGAAAAAACAGCAAAGATCATTTGAATCATTGAAAGTTTTGGTTATACCAATATTTCTTAGTATTAAAATGATTTTGTCAAACTATTTTGTTGTAATGATGTCAAGCTTCAATTGCTTTCCTGTGGAACGCTGATCATCATCTAAGATAATTTCTGCTACGCAGGTTTCTCGATGCTTTCTTACTAGTCATAATAGGCAAAACTCTCTCCAGATCTATACAGTTCCGCTCATATTAAAATGAACACTTGTATTGTACACTCATAAAATACTGTACAAATTCTGTGATAAAATGCGATGTTGATATTTAAAAGGGATGAAATACAGTTCAAATTTTCCAATCTTTTGCAGTTATCGTAATATCCGGCGGACCACACAAATATAGCATTGAATATTTATAATATACGACAGACAATGAAACTATCATATACAAAAAATCATATTCATATTTACACCATATTTATATTTATTCTGCAAAGTATCTTTGATTGACACCTAACTTTTTAAAGTGACAAGGATCATGAAATATATGGATAAAATAAAAACTTGGCTCATAAATCGGGAATAAAGACTAAAAACAATGAGAAGAACTGGAGGGAATGGCTTTCAAATAACGTTTTGATTAATCGGCTGCTACTTTTTTTTCAACCAACATTTTCTCAAACGTTGGGGATGTTTTTTTTTCACATTTATTTGCTCATGAATCAACATGAGCATCGACCGTAGAGTAATACCGAGCCTTTAGTTTTGTAAGCCATTTCGAACCTCACTGGGTGCTCCACAAATGTGACACTATGCCAAGATATGTCTGAACAAGAAAGTTATATCAGTAATATATAAATACACAAATAAATATCCGCCTTCAACGTGGGTACATGAACATAAATTCAGATCATATTTAATTGCAAACAAAAATATTATTAATAACGAATAATTTAATTTTATGAAGATTATGAGAATTTAAAATGAATTCAAATAATTTTTTCTAAAAGTCAGCGGAACTATGTAACTATGGAATAGACGATTTTAACCTAAATTTTGCCTAAACCTTTTAATAATTCATACAAAGCAGAGAAATAAATCTGCTGTTCTGTTCTGTGTATATTCAATAAATCAAAGCAATCATTTTTCCTTAAAATGATTCAATTCCAGTTCTTTATTCAATTAGTTGATTTTAAAAGTGTTGAAACATCGAAAATGTCCTGTGAGTTATTTGACATTTATTCTATATTGAACAGCCGTAGCTATTAAAGATGGTGAAGAGTTCTATCTTTGGTTTGTGTGTCTGTATGTTTTTTGTCTGTGTATTTCTTTATGTCTTAGTGTTTTCCAGCACTCCTGGCCGTATCATTTATCTACACACTTGAGAATTGACACTGTTTTGTCGCCAAACTTAGCAACCTCTAGACCCCTTATGATACGATTTTATTTTTGAAAAAACAATTTTTTTGACCTTCTGGTCTTATTTCAAAGGGTTTGTTAATAACATCTTAATTCTCCAGGATCTCGATGTTTCTAGATGGCTTATACTATATTTTAGATGTTTTCAAGTAGAAAACACCATTGATTCTGTTTTTTATCGTCTCTAAAAAACATGCACCTCTTGTGTTATACTGGTTGGATAGCTGTTTTGCCAAGATCACTTATTTACAGATTCAAATCTTCTCTGTAGATCATGACGATGAAACAGATCAGTACCGACTAAAAGCCTCGACAAAAACAAGTTCACCATAATTATTCGTGTGTAATACGCTCTTATGTGCGATAGGTTTCTCTTATAAGGTGCTATAGGGTTTTCGGTGCCCTGTACTGTATCGTAGGAGCATCCATGTTTTTCACGAATATTTCTTGATCGAGTTTAACCAATCTCATTCCTCTCCAAGCTTTCTCAACCCTGCTTCTTATGCTGAGTGCGTAGCTGAGAGGTATTGAGTACCGTTTCAAGAGTCTTTGGTATGATCCAGCCATGGATCCAAACCACGACATACCTACCGGAGGCGGAGACTACCATTGGACCATATTGATCGATAGGATGATTCAAATACAAGAAATATACGCTAAATTATTCGGTCATTCGAGGGTATTGGTGTTCCTTTTTTTCTGTCTATTAGAAACGACAACAGTTGTTTGATACCTAACTTCATTTCAGAAACAGAAATGAGTTTTTGTTGGGGGGGGATATGAAGGGGTGGTAATTCTGGTCACTTGAATCGCCATTAAACAGTAAAACATTCTTTTTTATATGAATATCACTTAAGAATTGTAAAAAATATTCGACATTGATAATAAAAAGGAAATTAACGTATATAGTTAGAGAAAAAATATGCTTAAAGACTTCAGAAAACTTCACATTATGACACATTTTTAAAAACTGATTTAAAGTCATGTATTCATAAACTTTTTCCGTTCATAGAATAGTAAAATATTGGTATTTTTACTTATACTCAGAAAAAAAAAACATGTTATATCACAACGTGGACAACACTACAAACAATAAAACAAATTGTATATCCTGACAACAAAGGAAAGTAAATATGAAATAATAATGCAGTTTAACTTTTTCATGGAGGTGTAAAATGGAGGTCTACCTTGATATCAAGTCATCATAGAAAAATATGAAATTAAAAACGCTATGATAATTTTGTAGATGAATTTAGTTTCTTCCTTTTGTTAAAGTCTAATGAAACTTACCACATTCTGACATAGTGATATCCGTCAAAATGATACTCTCCTCCCACTGTAAATGATCATTGAACAATGTCATAGATTTGCATAAAACAGAACGAAGCGGTCGATTGCTTATCTTTTTGATCGTCTGCTGGCGAGCTTTGACGGCACCATCTGAAAAGGATTCGGTTTTATTGATCGAGCTGTAAATAGAGATGAGTATATCAGTCCAAAAAATGACCCTGATCTACAATAAGTTCACAGGGAGAGGCAAGCAGATAGATGTGATCACACAGAGAAACACCAATGGATCCACCCACAAATCTGCTCATCTGCGTCAATACATTGATCTGTACGTCAGACAGAGCAACAGAGTAAAGATGCCCCCGACTGTTAGCTTTTCCGCAAAGCAGAGAAGATTGGAATATCATTCTTTAAAGTGTGTCAAATCAATATACTACTGTCATAATGAGAAAATTCAAAGCATAAACCAAATATTATATAACAGAGATAAAATGTTATAAAAGTCTAAATCCGTACAACACAAGTTTGATGACCGATTTCAATCAGCATGAAGGAAAATATATTTAAGCGAGAGATTTCTCCTAGAACGATAACAAAGGGGAGATAATTCTATTTTTTTAAAATAGATGAATATCATTGCATAATTGAAGAGGTGTTAGGGTCAGCTAAGTCTCTAATTAGAACACTAGATGATAGGTTAATTCATACGGGGGTACAAAACGACGTGAATTATAATTGATGTCAAGAATACACATCGATTTGCTGATGGCATTGATAATCAGGATTATTAATTTGTTTTGCAACTATTTACCTTCTTCTTAATTGCTGTTGATTTTTTTTCATTGCAACCAAACTCAAGCTGCTAAATTCATTTACTAAATATTAAATTAAATTAAAATAAAATTGGATTGAACTGCACAACCAGTTAATAACAAACATGGTGCAGTGATGATGGGAATGGGGATTGAATTTGAGGGTTTCATTTCGACGGACGCTTGTTACCAAGTTCCTGTAGTTTAGTGGAAAGAACGGTCAAGTGTTAAGTGAGTAATCTTCAGGTATAGAAGGTCGTGACTTTGTTTCTCACCAGGAAGTCATTTTTCATTCCAATCTGCGCAGTTAATATTATCACCTTACCTGAGTTGTGTAGCGATAACAAGCAACACTAATTAAGGCGTAGGTAAATATTAGCAAACAAAATAATGAATTATAACGCGTCAACTACAACAAATGAACAAAAATAAAATAGCTTTGATAATGGAAGTCTGTCACAGTAAGAATTAACCGAAGCATTCGTCTGTTCTATTGCTGTGTAAAACACTGCGATAACTAATTGCACAGATAGTTGTAAAGATTTTTTATTGTTTTACTTTTCAAGAAGTTTTAGCTTTTGACTAACATATGAGTTGGAAGTGGTGCCAAAGCACCAACAAGTCCGTGAAATCTGTTGAATTTTAGAACCATCTTCTGGAACCATCTTCCACGGTAAATCTTTTGAAAATAATTTTGAACTGAACTTTTTATTTTCTCATGTTTTGATCACAGTACAAATAAATTGAAACAAAACGAACCAGGAATTTGGTTGAACTAAATTGAAAAAAAAACTTTCGGAAAAGCAAACACAAAACAGATGAGATATTGATAAGAATCCTATCAATAATTGAATAGCTGTAGGTATTAAGGACTATAAAGTATGTAAGCAGGGCCCAAGACAGATGAGTTTTTGTCCTGATAAATAATGTTAGTTTAAAAAAAAAACACTCCAAATTTATACATTTTATGATACAGAAAGAGAATGTTAGACATTAAAGCAATCTTCGTATCTATTTTAAGATCATCTGTTGCCATATATATTTGGACAAATATAAAAGATACCTATTCGTAAATGAACATGCGTAAAAAAGAAATGTACGAATTCCAATAAGAATAAGACAAACATTAATGTCCATTATGAAGAGAGACCATAATGACGTAAACACCATTTGACTGCAAATGGCAAATTGTGTAAAAAGCACGAATAAAAAATAAATAGGAAATACTTATCAGGTCCATCATGAAGATAATCTGTGAAGAACAACAAATTTATGTCAGCGAAATCAATACTTTTCATTTCTCATCAACATCAAAATTATTAAATAAAAACAGTCGGCATGAGAATTAGCCTCGACATTATACGATTGTCCTAAAGTTTTTGTGTATCTGTATGTCTGTTTAGGTGCAAGGATTTACACCACACACACGCACACACACACACACACACACACACACACATACACACACATGGAAAGTGGAGTAAAAGATTTTCCATGAGTTGTCTACATCAGTGTTAACAGTCAGTATTTACAGTGTTTCGATTGGTGCATTCCCAGTCATGCTCTGTTATGGTTTCAGTTTTTCGGTATATATATATATATATATATATATATATATATATATATATATATATATATATATATGTATATGTATATGTGAGTGTGTGTGTGCATGTGAATATGTAGAGAAAGTTAGATAGTAAAGATAAACGTTAAGGACTCAAACGCACACACACACACACATAATCGCATATATGCACCGAAACCAATCCTTAAATCCGCTTATATATATATTTTTGAATATATATTTCTTTGCTCTACGTAAAAAGCCACGATATTATTCGCAGCAAATGTAACGATCGTAGAAAGGATCGTCTTTTATTTCCGGGGATCAATATCTGAGAGATTTATGTCTTTAGGCGAGGAATCAACTCCAGGCAAACATTTTTAATGACAGATAGCTATAATTGCACAATGAGGATTCATATTTAACAAAAAATCTATGGTCAAAAAATCTGGTTTTGTCCTGAAGTTAAAGTTGACGTTGCACAGCAAATAAATGAGTTCTAGAAACATTTTCTCATTTAAAATGAACCAATGTATTTAAACGAGCGTTCACAAGAGTCAAAATCATTGGCTTTTTTGAATATCGATAGAGAAGTTATAAATTACCGATAATCTGAAATAGCACTGTATAACATATTCATCCCTTGAGAAGATTTCATTTTATCCCACTGAATAATGTGGAAACTGTTCCTCTACTCAGAGACAGAATTCAGTTGATAATGTGACATACACAATTACAGATAGTCCCTTAGCAAAGCAATTTTGGCACAAGTCCATATTCTTTGAATTAATTCACTAACAATGGTTCACAAGTTCAGCTAAGAAACTTTCACTCTCTGACGTCTTCTCATAGCAATGTAGGTAATATAAAACAACATAGAAATGTTTGTAAAATCCAGTAAGCTTAGTAATTTATTAAGGGAGAACTCTGCAACAATCATTGGAGATATATTATGATTAGTTTGTGTTTTACAGTGATTGTAAATATATAGGGATCTGTGGACACATTTTTAGATACGTGACTATCAAGCCAAATCTCGTTTTATACCTTTAAATGAAATTAGTGGAATTCCTTTGAAGCATAATATTCATTTCCTTATTTTAAGATTGTTATTACAAGATCCGAATTATAAAATAACTGAAAAAGACAAGATTTAATTATAAAATACTTTTCCAAGAACTTGGGTGGTAACAGTAGAGCGAACTTTTCGACAAATTCAATATATATGAAGATGTAGTTTCTTATATAAAACTTCTTTGAAACTGAGCACAGTCATTTTATAATATATATGGTAAACAGCTGGTGATCCCCTCAAGAAAAATTCACATATAGCACTATAATATCTAATTATGTGTGAAACCCGTTGGAAATCTTACATTAATTGCATTAACAGATATTTGGAAATAATTGACTGAAATGACATAAATGAAAAAAATATTTCACATGCTTAGTGTTTAAAGCTGTAGAGCTTTCTCTGAGCAAAAAATAGAGATGGATAGAGTACAAAGTGATGAGAGACATCAGATGGAGAAAACAGGTTGGTGCCCGTGAGACCGTAAATATAGCAGGAGAAGACCAGACACAAAATGGGGTACCAGATAGATTACCGGTAAGACAGAGTTCACCCAACCACGCTTGTCATGGGTGGAAATGGGGACTTTGTTCAGCAGCGGACTTAGAATGGTCGATGATGATATCTTTATATAAGATTTGGATGTCTGTACGATTGTGTGCACAGATGAACGAATTAAAAGCATAGAGGTATATTTGTTCTTGGCTCTACGTACGACCTGTCGGTTGTTAGTCGGACTTCCAATAGTGCAGTCAGATTTTGTAGCCTGATTCTTGAAGCTATCCTATCAGCAGTTAACATTGTCGTCAGTCCGTCAGTCTCACCACAAAAACAGATCTGCTTTTACTGAAGCAGACCTTAATATCTTTCTGACATTTTAAAAGATAAAAATTAACATTTCAAGTGGGAGCGAATGATTTGGTTCTACAGTGCCATAATTATAACTTTTCTAACAACTGCATTTAGGCATCAATTGAAAATAAAAATTATTTCTGTCTGATCTCCAATTATTCAATCTGATCTGATCTCTTTTTTGGGGTGGGAGGGGGCTGATTTTTTCATTTTGGGCAAACATTTGATATGTGCAAAAATTACCAATGAGACTAATTTTCTGAAAAATTCGTTTGAGACGAATGTTCCAAAAAATCATATATCAATGATTTTCACAAATAATTGTTTCCGATTTCAGTTTTAGTTTCCTCCGGAAATTGTCAGTTTTAAGAAAACAAGTTTCTTAAGCCACCAGAAGAGGGTCGTATCTTTATTGTAACTATAATGCTTAACTGGTCTATTCGTTTACTCCGTCATCTGAAGATACACCTTCAAAGTGTTCGGTTAATTCCATCAGTTCCATCCGATTACTTCCTTATTTGAAGATGAAAAGATTTTAACCACTGTCGAAATTTTATGCACAAAAGGACAAAAACTACTCTGTTACACCAGATGGTATTCAAAGTATATTCAAACAATATAATTTATGCCGTAACCACTGTTTTTCTTTCAAGAATGCTACACACTCACTCGATTCTAAAAACGATACAATTGCCAATGGTTTATTCGTTCGTCTCCGCCAAACGAAGGATTTCCAAACATCGTTTAGGGTTGGGAGAGATCTTTTACGTGAATTCCATGCTGTCGGTATCTGAAACTCAAATTTCCACTTTCAAACATTTCAATAACGGTCACACAAAAAGTTTGTATGGACAACATTGACCTGTCAGAAGATGCAATTGGGCCAACACAAAACTACCGAGAGTGGCTACCACCCAACATGCAAGTTAATACACTCAATACAACTAAATCATTTCTTGGTCTGCACTACCAGCATCCACCAAGTTGTGTTGTGTAGGGAGACCTATATATATATATATATATATATATATATATATATATATATATATATATATATATATATATATATATATATATAAGCATATCAAACTATACGTGAAACATGGGAAAAACATAGAAAATTGCATTGATTGCATTGACAGATATTGGGAAATAAGTGGCTGAAGTGACACAAGAATATTTTAAAAATTGCTTTTAATGTTTAGCGTTCAAAGCTATATATATATATATATATATATATATATATATATATATATATATATATATATATGAGACTAAGAAGAAACAATTGTTAACAATTAATCCTTGTTGATTTTGTTTTCATTCTCAATGAGAAATAGAAATGATCTGAATAAAAACCAAAGGAGTCAGAAACATAAATTCCTTTTAAATACTGACAAATGTCCGTAGAGGTTTACTTTATATTACAGAGGAATCAGATTTTCCTTTCTCATTTTTTTGGTAAAAAGATGCGATTTAAGGACGAATACACAGAAGCGAAACGTTCATAAGATATATCTTTAGGAGGAAAGGTATGAAGGGAGAAAGGAAGGAAAAACTGAAAGAAAGAAAAAAGGGAATGAACGAAGGAGGGGAGGAAGGAAAAACGAACTAATAAAGGAAGACGGAAAGGAATGTTGGTTGGAAAGAAGGGAGGAATAAATGAGTAAGGAAAATACGTTGACGGGGATACAGAAAGAGGGTAAACGGAAAGGTTGGGAAAGAGAAAAGACAGGAATGAAATGAGGTAGGGGAACTGAATGAAATGAGTAATGAAGATGGAATTAAATGATGAAGGAAAAATGAATTGAATGAAAAAGGGACAATAATGAAATAAGGGAGGAAGATTGAAGGAAATAAGGAATGAAGATTGGATGAAATGGGGATTGAAGATTAAGCGAGATGGTCGAGAAACATTAAATGAAATGAAAAAGGGAGATCGAATGGAATAAGGAAGGGGGGTGGAATGAAATGGAGAAATAAAAATTGAATCAAATCAAGAAGGAAAATTGAATTGGGGACAGAAATTGGATTGAATGAGGGAGAAAGATTGAAGGAAATAAAGAAAGAAGATCGAATGAAACAAGGGAGAAAGATAGGATGAAATTAATAAAGAAAATTTAATCAGATGATGGAGGAAAATCAGATTAAGTGAGGAAAGAAGTTTGAATTAAATAAGGAAAGAAGATTGAATGAAAGATGAACGAAAATTGAATAAAATGAAAGAAAAAGACTGAATGAAATAAGGAAAGAAGATTGAATAAAATGATGAAGGGGAATTGAAATAAATAAGGAAAGAATATTGAATGAAATACGGAAGGAAGAAGGGGAAATCCTGAATAAAATAGGAAGAAAAACTAATTGAAATAAGGACTGATGATTAAATAAAATGAGGAAGGATGATTGATTGAGATAGAGAGGGAAGATCGGATGAAACAAGAGAAAAAAATTAATTAAAACAAGGAATGAAGATTGATTGAGATAGTGAAAGGAGTTTGAATTAAAGAGGAAAGGAAGTTTGAATGAAATAAAGAAGGAAGATTGATCGAAATAAGGAAGATTGGATGACATTGGGAAGGGAAATTGGATAAAATGAGGAATGAAGATTGAAAAAATGGGGGATTATGAATGAAATATGGTAAGAAGATCAAATGAAATGAAGAAGGAAGATTGATTGGAAGGAGAGAGGAAGATTGATTGAAATAAGGAAGGAAGATATGATTAAATGGGGAAGGAAGTTTGAATGAAATAAAGGAAGAAAATTGATTGTAATAAGGAAGGAACATTGATGGTAATGATGAAGTAATATTGAATGAAATGAAGTATGATTGATTGAAAGAAGAGAGGAAAATCACTTTAAATAAGGAAGGAAAATTGAATGGAATGATGAAGGAAGATTTAATCAAATGAGGAAAGAGGATTGAATAAAATAAGGAATGGAGTTGGAATGAAATGGTGAAGGAAATTGAAATCAATGAGGAACAAATTCTAAATTAAGTGCAGAAGAAAGATTGATTGAAATAAAGAAGAGGAATGAAATAAAGAAGAAAAATTGAATAGAATGGGGGGGGGGAATTTGAATGAAATGGGGAAGGAAAATTGATTGAAAAAGGATAGAAGATTGAATGAAACGAAGAAAGATGATTGATTGAAATAAAGAAAGAAAATTGATTGAAATAAGGGAGGGAGATTGATTGAAAGTAGAGAAGAAGTTTGAATGCAATAAGGAAGGAAGATTGAATAAAATGGGGAAGGACGACTTGTGGAAATAAGGAAAGACGATTAAAAGAATTGAGGAAGGGGAATTCATTTGAATGAAGAAGGTTGAATAAAATGGGTAAGGAATATCAACTGAAATGAGGGAAGGAGGATTGAATGAAATGGGGAAGTCAGATTGATGGAAATGAGGGAAAAGGAAGTAATATTGATTGAAATAAGGAAGGAAGATTGAATGAAATGAAGAAAGAAAATTGAATGAAATGAGGAAGGAAGATTGAATGAAATGAAGAAAGAAAATTGAATGAAATGAGGAAGGAAGATTGAATGAAATGAAGAAAGAAAATTGTATGAAATGAGGAAGGAAGATTGAATGAAATGAAGAAAGAAAATTGAATGAAATGAGGAAGGGAGATTGGATGAAATGAGGAAAGGAGATTGAATGAAAGACGAAAGAATTAAATAAATAAAAGTATGTGAGAAAGAAAAAAAAGCTTCATAAATGTAAGAAGGAAGAATGGATAGGAATACACATTATTAGAAGTAAGAGGATAAAAAATCGACATCATAAAATGAAAGATTAATTAAGGATGAACAAAGAAGAAAAAAAAACAATTGAGTTTTTAAAAAAAATGAACTAAGGAAACTGGAAATGGGCTTCCATTAGTTCAGCGAGCGACATTGTTGATTTTCACAAATGAAAAATGGGCCTGTCTGAAGATGAAGATTATTTGAATGAACCACGCTTGTGGTTAATAGAGACAAAAAGTATGATTCAATTTGTGGATATTTTGAGCTTTATTTGTCATCCCTACAACATTGTCCGTACATTACTAATCATATATTAACAGGAAACGTGTTCTCTGCTTTTAATGTATGCGTACACACAGACACACAGACACAGACACACACACATACACACACACACATTCATACACATACTTATACATACATATATATATATATATGTGTGTGTGTGTGTGTGTTGGGAGAAACGTTATGGCTTGGTAACATTAGAAACGAATTTAGGTTATATTGAATCTACTTCGAAATGGACGGAGCCATATAACTCGCCCATTTTCTCGACATTCTGTACGATCTGTTGAGATCTGCACAAACATCCCCCTCAAAATATTGGATTTCTTATTAGTTACTCCTGGTTGAGTGCAGGCCACGCTAATGAATATGACCCATGAACCAATCATTACAAGAATAAATCCTGAAAAGAAACAAATCTGGTGAGTCACTCGGTAAAAACCATCATGTGACCAACATCTTTTAGTAACATGCCCTGTTAGGGGTGATCAATTAAAAAATTGGAAAAATGAGGGATCAATGAATAAATCACGTCTCTCACCTTTTGTTGGGCAGTGATCACTAAAAAGTTAGAATAAAAAAAAAAGCAAGCATGAAATTCCACTGCCATCACTAAAAACTGTTTGTGTGATGGTTGGAGTGGTGTTAGAAAACAAAAAGAATACTCTTTCATCGAGGCATAATAAGGAGTGGACGTCGAAATTTTCAGCCCTCTTGCTCCATCAGAGCTGCCTGTAAGCGCAACTTATACATACATAGATAGCCAGGTAGCCATGCTGACAGTTTGAATTGGCGGTTTTCAAAAGATGATATAAGAAAAGAAGTGTAAATACTACAAAGGGTTGAGAATGCATTTTGAAAAAAAATTCTGTTTGCAAAAATGTCGGTGAGAGTCTTTATTTCTTCACAATCATTTTGGGGAGATTAATGGCGGCTGGTTTCAGCAAGATTCCATTAGGCATTGGAAAACATTTTCCTTCGGAATTTTTGATGAATTTTCTCTTCTATTTTTTGTATCTATTTTCTCGCAATTACCGACACGATACTTCCAGGTCCGTCATCTTTCCACTGCTAGACTCATATGTATCCTTCCTTTCTGATAAACATGGCTGGAATAACATACAACCCCACGTACAATCTATCAAAATATGCATGAACAGACGTATATATATATATATATATATATATATATATATATATATATATATATATAACATCACTTTTCAATAGTCCGTCTGTTCTTTTTTTCTCCCTCACGCTTCATATCGATATATATAAATATATATACGTATATATATTACCAGCATATATATATATATATATATATATATATATATATATATATATATATATATATATATTGAACAGCCCTAGACCATGAAAATGAAAAATGAAATGAGCGTCGTGCGGGGATGATCTACGGGCTCACACGCATGCACACACATATGCAAGTGCGCACAAGCGCAAACACACACACACACACACACACACACACATACACACACACACACACACACACACAAATCTATATTTACACATTCCTAATATTTCCCTAATATTTCCTCAGTCACCTGATCATCAAATATCCATTGAAAGCCAAACGGATACCATTTTCTACAGTGATTCTTAAAAGTTTGATCGTCAAGATCGAAGTAGATTTGTTACAAATTGAAGGAAAAGCTTCAAATCAGAACAAGATTTACATAAAAGAAAGAAAAGAATCTTGAAAATTCATAAGTGAGAATGTCTATATGATAGATTTAAAACAGATGATTTATCAAACGAATCTAACCACTTTTTTGCCTAACCATTAGATTATTTCATTTTGTTTGGCATCTAAAAATATCAACATGGAGTAATTTCATCTTCATAATTCAAAAGCAGAACAAAGGAATACATATAACTTATTTCACTTTAAGATAGAAATGAATCACTTTTTGTTCTGTTCTTAAATCCTGGATATTTAAATGATCAATAATAATAATAATAATAATAATAATAATAATAATAATGATAATAATAATAATAATAATAATAATAATGATAATAATAATAATAACGAAGAGAAAGAATATGAACTCGCCATCACAGTTAATAACGGAACAACCATAGCGTCAAAATTTGAATTGATTATAAAAAAATTCATCAATGCGGTCGGAATGAATTCTATTTCGACTGGCGTTTTCCACTACTCGAAAGCATGCAAAATAGAGTCAAAAGCTTCTAGAATCGTCTAGAATCTCCAGAATATAGATGTTATTGATGAATGATATCTTGAAAATAAGGCCCAGGAAAGTAAAAAAGCCTTTACCTCAAAGAACATTCTTACAAGGGATGTAGTGGAATATTGATGATAATGTTCAAGTCAAAACGGTATGTCCAGGAGCGCTATAGCATACAAGCACACTAACACACGCACGTATATAAAAAAAGAAGAATCTTTTGCCACTTTTGATGGCTACGTTTGTTGAATTATTCAAATAAGAGCACCGTTAAAACAGCGAGGATTCGGAGAGAAATGTTACATCAATATGAAGATGCAGTTTCAGGATTGAATAATATTGGATTAATTATCACGTATCAACATCAATAATAATCATCGAATGTTAATTATTTCGCGTAGAATTTCCAGACGGGATTACAGCAATTTGAGAACAGAACTCCAAATAATCTATTAAAAATCATTCATGTACATTTACATAACTGGCGTGCTTTTTAAGAGGTCTCATATATTATTTTCATATGAAAATAGATATCGTGTGCATCATCTTAAAAATATCTTTATATTGAATAAATCACAGAAGAATTGAACAATAAAAAAAAATAGCAAAAGCTATGATTTGGGACTTGAAGTCTAAATTTACCAAAGATGATGATGATGACGGTAACGACGACGCCAACGACCATGATGACGATGATGACTACGGCTAGGATGATAATTGATGCAACTGTGAATATTTATTTCGATTGTCTTGCCTTCGGTCCTTCTAAATAGCCGATCTATGATTATTCTGTCATACTAAAAAACAAGAGACAATAAAATGGAGACAATAGAATAATTTATTCACATCCATTCATTAGAGATATCAAGAAAGAAAGAGATATAATCTATACAAAACTTACGAAGGTTGTGATCAGGTAATGATTTCAGTTTCCTGACATTATTCGGGTTAGGCTATCATTTGTTTATATCATTTTCAGAAGGTCTAATTTTTCTGCTATTGAGCACACGATTAGTCAGGAGCATGCTTCAATCACACGCATGTTTGTAAATGTAGGCGTCTGCACGAACACACAGAAATCAAATACATTAATTCAAATAAGGTTCTTCTTAATTCCTATCTAGCGGTTGGAATTTGTTTACCTTGCTTAGAAGTCCGTCTGATGTACTTGTTAACAGATACATTGAGTCAACACGAAGACGTTGAAGGTTGATTGTTTCACATGTTTTAAGTTTAAAATCTTAAACTTTTGAAAATCATATGTTCACTGCAGTAAATTTGTGTACATCTAAAATATGAAATAGTCAAAGTTGAATATTAGCAGACAGACACGCACTCACCTAAACACGTACGTACACGCATGTCCGCGCGCACAGATATGAATGGGGACGTGGTCATGTCGTATAAATAGCAGTAGTATACTTATGTTTTGTCCAGTTTATGCCTTTTTCCAAATGCTGGGTTCAAGATAAACATTTCATTATTCCCTATCTATCAATTCTTCTTAACTGCAATTACACAATAAAAAAAGAAACTTTTAAAATTTTGTACATCTGTAAACTGAATGGATATTTGTATGCATTTTTCATGAGGTACGGTTATAAGTTATGTATCTCATGAACGAAAAATTCTTAATTTAATATGATGAGTGTAATAGACGGATTAAGTAGATACATATGCATGATTAAAATGCTGTAATAATCTATGCATGCAAATATGTGTAATATAATATGCGTATGAACATGACAGACAAATTAGTCCTGTACTTATCTAAAGTTTATGATTAACAAATTTCATGTCTCTCTCTTTCTCTCTCTCTCTCTCCCTATATATATATATATATGTATATATATATATGTGCGTGTGTTTGTTTATGATTGTATATGTGTGTTTGTGTATGTGTCTTTGCATGTGTGCTTGTGTGTGTGCACGTGTCTTTGCGTCTGTGTGCGTTTGTGTGAGTGTGTGACTTTGCATGTGTGTGTATTCGTGTGTGTATTCGTGTGTGTGTGTCTTTGCGTCTGTGTGTGTGTGTTTGTGTGCGTGCATGCACGCATACAGATTCTTTCTCTAACCCGTTCTAAATGCTTGTCTACCTGATTACACAAGAAAGCAGACATCTTTGGGACGAAATACACAGAAAGGCATTTATTATGGTAGCTCAGAACCATTCAAGTACCAATTAGTGTGGAATGATGCGAACTTTCAATCATAGCAGGTGTATTACTCAGAGAAGATGTCATTAGTGTTTATAACACAAGGGCAACGTTTAACAGAAGGGCTGAGTGGGTTGCTCAGGAAAAAGTGAAACTCGGAAACTGAAATTATTTTTTAATCATAGATATTGCTTTCTACACGTATACCTCAAAAGTTCTTCCTAACCCACGCAGAGCATAACGAGGAACTTCCGTTGGAACCCCAGTGAAGGCAAAATCGAATGATCATTTCCTCTTCGCAGGAATCAGTTTAAGCGTGACGCTTGTCATAGTAAAATTGTAAAAAATCTGCGACGAAAATATCCTTTGTGAATGCTTTCAAAGTTACTGGTCAGGGAAGCATGTGTTCAGACAATTGTGAGGTTTCATTTAAACTTCATTTATTAACTTCCCAGTGGCAGATCTAGCATTTTGAGCAGGGTTCGGGGTCAAAATGGAAAATTATCTTTACAAATAAATACGTGGAAAAAAGTCAATCATTTGCGTTATGCGAGTGTAGTAGGACTGGGTCCTGGCTCCTTGGACGTCTCTGTGTAGGCCTCTGCCTTAGTTGTTACATTTATTAAACGATTTCTAGAAATAAAATTGTAAAAAAAGTTTTTCCTCGTTTAATTCTTTAAGAAAGATGGTGGAATCACCTGTTAATTAATCAAGAAACCAAACAATCATCAAAGCTTTTAAAGCTAAGTTTTTTTTTGGTGTAATTTTGGAGATAATTCCAAGTGAAAATTATATTTTCTTCATAAAAATCAATGATTTAATCGTACATTTAAACGAGAGATGGCACGGTGTTCGTTTGTCACGTTATAGAAACCCAACGAACATGGATGCTGTCAAACCAATTTGGCATGCATACTCAATGGTCGTAGGGAAAGGTTTACAGTATACTTCCAAAATTTTTCTAATTCCAGTCTGCAAATATGTTACTATTGGGGGCGCTTTTCAATGTAATTTTATACTAAATTGAGGTATATTTGTAGAACATTCTTTAATGACGTAATGGGACATTAAAAAGACCATTCTTGATATGAATCAATTTATGAAATAAAAAAAGGTGACAAAAAAGCGTTTACTTTTTATGGTATTTTAAAAAACTAATATATATATATATATATATATATATATATATATATATATATATATATATATATATATATAAAGTTTTGTTGAAGATTACTTCTATTTTCACAGCATTTACGGGGTAAATAATTAGCTAAGGAAGAAAAAATTAAAGTCTACCCTGTAAGTCGGCAAAATTTAGTAGGTAATCTAAGGGGAAATAGACTGAGAAAATAATTACTCAGGGATGGCAAGCCTCCGGTAGAGACAATTCAACTTTCAATAGAAAAGTCCTAAAAAAAAGAGTATACACCCATGGAGCTGAAGCATAGAACTTAATCAAGAGACGAAACCTCAAACTGAGAAGCGTCTAAGATACACATGAAGAGATTACTCAATATACAATATATCAGGGGAAAAACAGTTCGACACATCATAGAATTCATTAGAAAATTCAAATGGCAATGGGCTGGTCATGTAGCAAGGGTGGCAGACAACCAATGGATATCAAGACTTATAACATGGATCCCATTGATTACATGCGTGAGTTAGTCCGACAGAATATAAAATGGAAAGAACTAGACAAGTTCAGACAGTATTGGCTCTGCAACGCCCACGATAGAGAGGTCTGGTGAATCCTAGGAAAGATTTATGTCCAACGACGGGTGATAAAAGACTGATTATGATGATGATGATGATGATGATAATGATTGATAGATAGATAGATAGATAAATAGATATCAGCTGCGCAAAATACATTTCCAGCGAAAATCCCGTTTTAACTATGCATTCGACATTCAACTGAAATTAACGTCGCTTTTCATATGAATATACTATGATAGCAAATTTACCCGTTTGAATTTCGAGTGACACCTGATCGGACTTTATTCGAATAAATATGTTATAAAACCGAACATTTTTACTACAACCTTGCATGTATGGGCGGGGAAATATGCATGGGTAAAATATCAGGATTCCTTAATCTGGTGAGGCAATTATAATACTGCTGGTAAAAAGTTCAGTGAAGTGATGTGAAAGTGTCTTTTTTATATTCTTTAAATATTCAGCCCATCTTAAACGGGTACTTCAACTAGTTGTCTTACATTGGTATCTTAGGAAAACTGCAAAATCTTAGTAGAATATTGTTTTTTATTCTGATTAATATTTCAAATCCAAAGATAGGTCGGAAGAACAATGACATCTTAAAATGCATATGCTTCAAGTTATTGTTAATAAACAAAGGGGAATAAATGCAAATACATATATTGGGAAAAAATATGTTCTTCAACATATTTCCTGTTGTATGACTAAGAAATGTAAAAGGAGTATTAACACGTGGGAAAACCCCAAAAACAAAAAGAAAGTGTCACTGAGAAAAGATTCTGATGCACAAAACAAAGCAAACATTAATTTGACAGGTCTTCTGGATAGACAACATCAGCGCTTCTCCAATTTGAGACCATGAAGAAAAGGTTGTTATATATATATTTTTTCTTTACGAAAACGTATCTTAGGGTTGCGTGGCGTTTTACAAAGAGAACAGAATAAAATAATTTTTTTACCTTGGATTTTTTTGGGTCGGCCGGAAAAAAAAACATTTTAATCCAAAATGACATCATGTGACCTTTGATGACGGTTAAGCACCATCTATCATCTGATTTTTATCCGTCCAAGTTAATCCCAGGCTCCAATCAACATCCAAGAGGGTCATTGCTTGGCTGCAATCAAGATTGTAAAGGCCACAAACTAATTCCACCTCAAATAATATCTGGTGACCCTGGATGATAAATTTGACTTTATTATCCTTGCCATTTACGAGCTTGAAGACATGTTTTTACTTCATAGCAAACTCAACGTCTCACCACATCTTGCAAAAATATGCTTCAATTGGCTAGGAATGGCATGCCGTGTTATCTGATGATTTCTGGTGACCTCAAACTACCTCTGAGGTCAATCACACAGCAGGTCATAACTTGATGTCTTGTGGGTGTTCATTACAAAGGTTAAGCCTTGTTTTAGAGATGGGGTGACACAGACAGACAGATACACAACCAGATGACTCTAATATCGGTATAGATTATTAACAACGACGTTGAATAATTAAAAAGAGCTTTACCATCAAAGACCCATAGAAAATATTTTTCAACGATGTTTTCAGTAATAAGAGGTTATCAAGTTAACACGAATCGAAGTCCATAAATATCAATCAACGCATTTAAAATTAATACCCGATTCAACATTTTCTCATTCGCTGAATGATTACTCGAAAATTAACATTGATTACAGCTACGGAAACAATTATTTTTTGTACTTATCTTTGAAAGTTGTTTTATCATCAAAGAATATTTAAACAGTATGATAAATAAATATAAATAAAGATAACGATAATGATTATATCTGTTATATTATGCAAATTATAATTGATTTGTTAACACCTTTGATTAAGGAACTGGTGTGATGCCCTTGAAATGATATTCCAATTCTTTGATTTAATATTTCAGTTATGCTGATAGATAGAACCCAACTGATGTCAAAAATTTGGGTGGGAGGTTGTAGTATTTCCATGAAATAATTGCAAATAATTTCTGCTCACTTCCGTTGAGCGAACTGTATATCGACAATTTATCGATCGAATCATTTCATTGCAACACTTGCCTTTTTCTAAATTAATTATTTGGTTTTGAAGCTTTTTTTCCTCAATTGGACGCACGAAGCAGTTAAAAGGGCGATTGATATTTCGTTGTCAGAAATCTGAACATCAAGGCTTTTGAATTGATATTCTTGTGGTAAAAAATAAAGAACAGATCAAAATCCCTTGATTATTACTGATGTAAAAATAAGTCATCACAGCATCTAGACAAAATTAGATATAGATGTAACCAAATTCAGATGTAAATATTAATATGTGGATCACGTTTGAAGAATCCATCGTCACTGTTCACCAGAACCAAGAAAAATTCAGGGAAGAACTAGTTCTCTTTCACCCTTACGGTTACAATCTTGGAGAATAACAAAAATAATTCGGGGAGAGAAAATTGGGTATCGTAATTTGAATCAATATTTTCCAGTGAAAGAAACATACGAAATTTCTCCCCTCGCAATGATCAATATTGTTTGCTTACAAGAAGGAATGTTTATTTTAAATTCCATCAGAGATTTCAATTTTTTCAAGGGTCTTTGTAGGAATGTATTCAGCTTTCAAATATTCTTCCATCCCCTTTTTGGGGGGGACGTAAAGTCGATCTACGTCTGTTTTTGAGTGGTGCATTTGGTTGTTAATGAGGAGTTTCCTTGCTTTTGCGTCGATTCTATGCATGTCAGTTGTTATGGTTAATTATGTTAAATTTGTACTGTACTATAGGTATTTCCAAGGTGTTGATGGCTTGGATGCAGTTCTTAGAATGAAGCTCGGTTTCAAGGATAGTTAAAAATCTCCGGTGGTACACTTTTTTTCATTTTTTCTTTGGTGAATTCATATTGGATTCCATTGCCTTCGTTAATTCCGATGTATTCATAGGTACCTTCCTGTTCAAGTTATTGAATGGCTGTCTTCAGGTCTGAGAGGTTATCCTTTGTTGTTGCCAGTTTCCTCGCCTTTTTTACACATGCCTCTTGAGGCATCTCTAACTATACACAATATTTACACATTGTGTCATATTTTTTAAAGAACTAAGACGTAGCCCAATGTAATGGGCACAGAGCAAGCTCCTCAGTAAGGACTTCTGGCTCTCGATTGCATGCCTTTATGTAGAATTTCGCCAAGTGTTGAGTTGTGCTTCAGAACAACAGTCATCCATCTTGCATGGGTCAGATCTTTTTGAATTCTACCTCTTGAGATACATTAAGTGTGGATAGAATGCTGTAGAATTATGAGAAAACTTTGGTTTACCCCTTTGATATAAAACCATATCAATGGCTCAACTTTGATTTTTTTTTGTTCAGTCTTTGCTACTTGTTTCAAGTCTTCCACTCCTCTCATGAGACTCTTCTATGACAATATCCATTTTGTTCCTTATGGTCTTCGTTGACCACTAACGCAATGAATAGGAACTAAATCCTTGTTTGTCAGCTGCTACGGTAACAACCCTTTCATTCATCCTAAGAAAGAATTCAGAATCCTCTACATTGGCTATGAGCCAACCTTCTACTGGTTTTAACGATTGGTACCTCTTTACGAATGGGTCTTGGGAGACACAGAGTCGTACATTGCTTTCTCCATACTCAGAAACAAGTAATTTCTGCAGTAATTCCAGGTTTGATGAACAGCTGCAGAATGCAATATTCTTTCTTCCAGATATTTACAGTTTATGGTCCTTCACTTTAATTTTCTACACATACGCATATACATTATATACATGTATATTTATATAAACACGCACAGATTGATGAATATATGCATGTAAACATGCTATTCATAAATTTATAAAAATATATACAATATCCAATATTTAAAGATATTTATGTTTTCACCACCTCTTCCCATACCACTATTGCTGGGTTTAGGTTATTCATTTAATCTGACACTTTCTACGTCTCTATGCAGACTTCGTCCAACACTTGATCTTCATAGTAGAAACTTGAAATTTTCTACACACAGTCCCCTCAGTGAGTAGAGAAAATGTTGTTTTTTTTTAAAATTCCCCTCCAAAATAGGTTTTCAATAAGTGTTTCAATATCCAATGCAAGTTTATGCTAAATTGGTTACTAATTAGTGCCGGCTTGTTTTTGTTTTTTTTTCAATTTTTAGATAAGACCTTTTTGGTGATTATAGCCCAGCGAAAGTAACTTATTCTTTAGTATTCTTTTTCCCTAATTTTTAATTGATCATACCTAGCGTACATGGTTGGTGGTAATTCATAATTTCCTCGAGAACGCTACTTTCTAGTCATAAATTTTATATATATATATATATATATATATATATATATATATATATATATATATATATATATATATATATACGCGCGTACGCATATGTGCGTGTCTTGCAGTGTCTGAATTGGATTCGATTCTTACATAAGTCCACGATTTGAATTAGTTAACAATAGGGAAATTTCATTTTCACTCTACTTAAATAGGTACAAAATTTATGAGATACCATCATTCAAATCTAAGCAGTCATTCTCGAAATCCTAAACCTAACTGTAAACTCGAATCCTGACCCAAACCCCTAACTTGACCCAAACCATACCATTAATCTTTGGCCTTTGTATGCATTTTGGAGCGTACAAACATATTTAGCTATAAAGTTAGAGATTGAAAAAAAGAAAAGAAAAATCTCGCCATTTAAGCAGCCTCTATTCCATCGTATTTTTGGACAAAATAACTGAGGATTACCCATGATTTTATGCCTATGGATCACTTGGATGAATAAGAATTGAAACCTGAGATTATCCCTTATGCAATATTTTAAATGACTGGCCTGCATTCTAACCAACTATTCTTCTTTAGGGTGTGAATGATTTTGGTTATTCAATATGTTTATGCGATGTTGTCTTCAGTTTTGTTGCCTTTGACACAAAATATCGGCCGATGTATTCTTTAGCTTTCCTCATGTCACCGGATGCAACGAACACTTTTGGGAAAATCCACTGGAACGTTTGGTTAAAAATAAGAAAGATGGAAAAAATCTATGGAATGCGTTCAAAACAAACACTTATAACCATAAATGCTGAGGGCTGATAGTCTCCCTAGGGATACGTGATGTCTACTGTAGAAAGAACAAGAAGTTTGAAAACTTTGCAATCGGACTCCCTTGTCTATTTGCCAAACTGTTTGTGTTATCGGCATCTAGTTAACCAGCAGACAGTTCACAGTGGTAATCTAGTCTCAGTCACTCACTCAGCGTGTGCCGTGCATATCAGTCAATGAGAAAGCCTTCAGAAAACTTCCTTTATATTGATTAAACAAGACATTGCATTTGTATTATGCCTGCTTCACTTAGACGCGCACACACAGACAATCCGATGGAACACGTACAGTGGCTCATTTGGTCTTCAGGGTTTCCCTTTCACAAAATAACATGCGTTCAAGTCGTAGAGGAGATATTGCTATTTCAAGAATTTTTTTCCAGTTTCTTTCTCCTGCAATTATTTTTACTTATCTCTCTCTTTGTATTCTTCAAGTAGATATAGAAATAAAAAAACGTAATACACTAAGAATTGTTTTGTCAGCTTCATGATTTTTCTTTTCATGATATATTTATTATTACTAAGCTGCCACTCAAACAAATATAGATAAAGTGTGCGAAAATTGAACTGTTAAAAGAAAGAACTAAAGTATAATATATCTAACGTGGGCTCTTAACGCTATATATATATATATATATATATATATATATATATATATATATATATATATATATATATATATATAAAACACGATATGCTTCTCTTTTATCATTTCATTCCCTTTCACTCTCTCTCATCCCCCCTCTCACTATATATATATATATATATATATATGTATATATATATATATATATATACACACATGAATTTTTTTCTGTGTAATTAGTATTTTTAAAGACAATATCATAAGTTGGTTTGCATGCAGTTTGAGGTTAAAATGTCACAACGGATTTAATATTCACATGGGTGAGCACTCAATGGAAGTGACACAAACAACGAGTCACCTCTGTTTTTATACTTTGGGATCCCTCATCGTTGAATCTGTTTTTTGGATAACCTATGTAAGTATGCCCTGTCTTTCAAGACAAATGGTGTGTAGTTTGAAATATCATCCATTTACAATACATTATGATTATACCCTGCATAAAATAGCTAACTACATGTATGGAATAAGGTATGTATTAAAATCATAGGTGAAAGGGTGGTGGTGTTTGACCGACACTTCTAGAGTGCTATCTTATTATAACTGTATTGTTCTAGTAACAGTTACATAATAACAACTGCATATGGTAAAAAATTTACACATAGTATGATAATAACAAAGTTTATGTAAAAACATATAAAATAGGGCTGAGGAAATCACATAAACATTAACAGATATTTGAAAAAATGTAACTATGGCACAAGGTGTTTTTGAAAAGATCTTTTAATGTGTTTAGTGTGTAAAACTGTGGAGCCTTCAAGATTATTTAAATACACACACACACACACACACACACACACACACACACATATATATATATATATATATATATATATATGGGAAAAGATTTGCTACAAAAACACGTTTATGTTTTGACCCTGTCTGAGCTTCTCCAGGCGAATGATTCAGCTGAAGAGGTCCCAATTTTTCCGGCTCTACTCTAAAGCAGCTTAAGGTTTAATGCACTTGATGAAATATACCAATCACATATACATATATCATATCACGTTGCATTGCTGATATATATATATATATATATATATATATATATATATATATATATATATATATATATATATATATATATATATTGTTTAAAGCTGTAAAGTTTTCTAAACTATATGTATATATAGTAGGAAAGATATTCGCTACGCAAACACAAGGGGAACCCATTAACGTAAAGAATCAAGACAACAATTGTACCAATAAGAATAGTTTTCCTCTGCAAAACAAATGTCTTACGTCAAATATAGTATACCAAGCAGAAATATCAACCAAAGAATGCCCCCTAGATTTAAAATATTATATTGGAACATCTAAAACGTCATTTAAACTTAGATTAGCCAACCGTACATCATCCTTTACGAAAGAAAAATATGAAAATAATGCATCATTACCTACATATTACTGGAAAATGAGCAAATGGAATTACAAACCAACTGTGAAATGGAAAATTCCAAGACAAACCTATATATACCAAAACAGAAAATCCATGTTACCTCTGTGTAAATGAGAAATTCAAAGTATTCAGTTTTACTAAAAACAACAAACAAAACATAACATAGATTTATTAAACAGGAAAAAGGAAATTGAGATGCCAGCATCGCTCACGAATTTTTATTGATGAAGTTAAATCAATAACCCACAGATTAGTGCACATAGAGTAATATACACATTTTACCCAGATACACATAATCACAAAGAACCACCAAATCAACATCGTCTACTTCCCCCTGTATAAGTAAATTAAGAACAACACAATCCACCATAGTCATAAAGGACCAAATCTAATGTAAATTCAAGGTTAAAATCAAAACATCCTTTGTAATAAAATCCAGCATCCACTTACAAAAACTCCTATACCCAGTCCATTCCCTTTGACACGTAACTTATAACCACCAGCAAAACACAGGTTCAACAAAAAAACAAAACAAAACAATCAAACAAAAGAAGAAACTCTTCCCACCATAGCAACATCCACAATAATTTCCCAAAACAGGAATCTAAAACTCACACAATCATTCACCCAAACAGGACAGATGCATAACCGTATTTGTGTAGCGAATCCACTCTATCGTATATTTCTAGCTCTACTCCAAACCAACTTGACATTTATAGTTTAAAGTTGAATGTATCGAATTCGCTATGAAATAAATCCATCACATATCAGACATTGCATTATATTATATGATCTTATATTGCAAACCTGATTTGTACTAACTGTACAAAGTATATATATATATATATATATATATATATATATATATATATATATATATATATATATATATATATATATACATGTATATATATATATATATATATAGAGAGAGAGAGAGAGAGGGAGAGAGAGTTTAAAGCTGTACAGCTTTCTGTCTATATATAGAGAGAGAAAGAAAGAAAGAGAAAAGGCAGGGTATTGATAAACCAAGGAATTAGCTTATGCATAATTATACAAATTAGAAAACAAGGGGAATAGAAGGATAAAATTATTACAAATTTCTCAGCAAACAAGTGCTACCCGGTTATAGTAACTATTTTTTCTCATCCCATGAGTTGAGATCATGTCATTTACCTTCAAACAAATATCCCTGATTCGCACGCACGCACCCCCACACACACAGGCACACACACACACACACAGCAACAATATATGTTCAACGAGAGAGAACAATATTCATAGCCAAGGTTCCAGGTGATTTGAAAGACAAATTATTATTCCTGTTATATTATTAATCTTGAATAATTCGCCGGAATGATTTTGCATTTTTTCAAGTTCTCTGTGCTTTGAAATAAAATGACTGATTTAAGTACTTAATTCGATTCCCCCAAACGAATTAAATCAGCTACTCACAGTTCTCAATACACTCATTGTCATATGCATGCAATTTCTTAGATGTGCCGTATATTCATAAGCGTTCCTTGGCAACCAGTCACCTTCAAGAAATGAAGGATTGTCAAGAGGACGGACAAAACAGTCATTCATCGGAAACGTTTCAGTTCATTCCAGGTAACTGGTTTAAAATTGTGGTATGGCATTTTTCTCAATTGCAACTGCGATTTAGTAGATAACAAATTTTCTCAGTAAAATTTCTTGTCAGATGTCGAGTTGACAAGTGCAAATTTCACTGACCTTCTTCCGTACATATTGAATCAAAGTTAGTGGACGATTTGAACAATCATCGGTTTTATCCTGTAACAACCTACTTTAAAAGGTCTGTGTAGATCTTCATCGCCAAAAGACTCCGTTTAGTTCCACTTTCCAAGAGGAACATTATGCTCAAACACTGCTCCTAATTCCGACAATTTCACATTTTATTGTTTTTTATCATACAGATCAAAACCTTTAATGCTTGTAAATGAAGAGCATTTCTGAATCGAATTTGTTCAATAGATAACTTATATAAGCTAAACTTCAATCTACCGTTTATTTACCGGTTTTATACTGAACATCGAATTCAATCTCACCTTGTATTTTATTGGGAATAATCATTGCCAGTTGATTCCTTTACGTAGAGCTGTTACTAATGTTGTTATGTGTTTATTCATTAATAGTACATTTATGATGGCAAAACACGGATTATCATCAATTTTAAAACTTTCCAACATCGCAGTAGATAGAAACTTATGAAGTGGAAACACTAGAGTTAAAAATTGCCTTAAAATAGATTTTCAAAAAAAATTGTTTTTAATCGAAATTTCTTCATGATCATGATCATCATCATGATGATCATCATCATCATCATCATGATCATCATCATCATCATCAGTCTCTTAAGGTCCGTTGTTGTACATAAACTCTCCCCAGAATTCGCCACACTCCCCTATCGTGGGCGTCGTAGAGGCAGTACTCTCTGAATTCGTCTAGCTCGTCTCTCCATCTAGTACCCTGCCGGCCTCGGTTGAGCATGTGATCTCTGATGATTCATATCGTGAGTCGTGATGTCCATCGGTTGTCTGCCATTTTTGCGTCATGGCCAGCCCATTGCCATTTGAGTTTTTTATGGATTCTATAATCTCTCAGATTCATGTTTTCTCCTGGGTATATTGTACTGTCTTGCAGTCTTTCCATATGAGGTTGAGCACGATTCTTTTCATATGCATGTTGCATGGTTCTCAGTTGGGGGGGGGGTTGTCTCTAGGTCAAGTTCCTTGTTTCAGCTCCATAAGTGACTATCGGAAAGATACATTGATTGTATACTCTTCTTTTCAGAGTTAATGGGATCTTCTTGCTTTTGAAGGTTGAGCTTGCTCTGCCAAAGGCATATCGTCACAGGGTGATTCTTTGCTTGATTTTTTCCTCTTTTGTGGGTCTCAAAGGTACTTTCTCCAGTTCTGCGTCTTCGATTCTGATCTTTCTGTTATTATTTCCGAAGTGACTGTTGTACATGATCTTCGTCTTGTTGAAGATCATATGTAAGCTGACTTTCTTGCACTGTTCATTTAGTTCATCTAGCATTAATTGGAGATCGTGTAAGTTTTCTGGGGAATCTGAGGTTGTTCAGATATTTGATTCCCTTATTCTCCCAGTCTAGTCTTCTGAAGATCATCTCGAGGCAGGCTATAAAGAGTTTGGGTGAACTGGTATACAAAAAAAAAAAAAAAAAAAACCAAAAAACCTATCAATTGGCTGCTTGTGAATTTCAATATAAAGATTGGGTTGATGACACATTGAATGAAAAAATACTTGATTTTGCTGGGAACGCAGTAAAAGCATTCTCTTTTGACACAAATAGACAAAAACTCAATCAAACAGAAACATAATATAGCTATATTTGGCGATGATAGCAACTGATTCATTGATAGATAAGCTAAATAGCAGGAATTTGATGAAAGGGATGAACACATGGACAGGATCAGTGGTAAGATACTCAAGGTCATTTCTTGGATGGATGAAGGATGAACTCCAATCAATGGACCGGTGAAGTATGAAACTTATGACGATGCACAAGTCTCTATACCCAAGAGATGACACAGATAGTGAAGAGGAAAGATGAGCCATCCCAAAAGGCCAAAATAGGATTAGAAAAGTATGTGCAAGCATGCAGTGAAGGTTTTATGAAAAGCACTCGGTGCAATGCAACAAACAACAACTATGTAGCGAGCAAATGGGTAGCGAATAAGACAACAGGGAAGGGGGATGGGGACCGGATATGTTACACGCTGAACAAAAAAAAACATCCAAGAATAAATGCATCAGGACAAACTATGTCAAGGCGAAGATGAAACTATACACCACATAATCTGAAGGACAGGGAGAGTACGATAACGGACACGACTGGATAGCAACTGCAAAACAATGGGAACTATGCAAACGACTAGGATTCGACCAGAGACTTCCTGGAAAGCAAAAGTCACAAAATACTCTGGGACTTCAACATCAGAACTAACAATCCCATCCAAACCAGAAGGTTGGATCTGGTGATCTTCAACAAATGAACAGAGAGTCCGCCAAATCATAGATGTGACTGTTTCCGCAGACTACAGAGTGAATATGAAAGGGAGTGAGAGGCTGGAAAAATATTAAGACTTGGTGAGGCTTCTGCCATTAATAGTAGGTACACTGTGATTTGTGTCAAAAACATTGTAAAGATTAGAAGAGCTGTAGATAAGAGGGAGCATAAAGACTATACAGACCACAGCACTACTGGAATCTGCATGAATACTGCTGAAAGTACTGGAAATATCATCAGCATTTGCCAGCTTGAATGAAGAGAGCATGTGTTAGTAGAGCAGGAGAGGGTTGGAACGGACATCGGGTGTGAACATGCAGAAATAATAATGATGGTAACATTGCTACATATTTTTGTGCCCGTCGTTTTTAAGGTATTTCGAAAGGCCTGAGAGAATCTGGAAAGACGATTCGAAGATCTTTGGATCAGAGAAAAATCGAGACCATTCAGACGACAGCACTGCTGAAAACAGGTAGAATACTGAGTAGAGTACTACCATTACTCAATCTCCAGCGATAACCACTAGATACTTGGTGCACGATAATATATTACCACTGCTGCTTATAATAATAATGTCACGACAAAATTTTAAACTGAACCACCTGCTCTACATAGACGACATGAAGGACGATCACTAAAAGTGTCTACTCACCATTGTCAAGAACTTTGCCACAAGATAGTGTTTGAGATTGAAAAATGTATCAAAGCCACTTTCAGGAGAGGAAAGCTGACCAAAGTTGTAGATGTGGACTTTGACATTAACACTACAATCAAGATGGCTCATACAAGTACCTATGAATGAAAAATGGCATACAGTACACAGATATGGGAGAGGATACGGAAATAGTACTTCAGAAAAGTGCGTATGATACTGAAAAGCGACTCAATACTGACAATAGGTTTAAATATATGAACACCCGAGCGATGTTCACAATAACATATAGCTTCAACGCCTTTCAACACCATCAGTTGGAAGCTGAACGACATTAACAAAGAGACTGGACACTGAAAAGAGAGATACTTATTAGAAGATGTGACACCCGAAAGTAGATGTCAACAGTCTGTACCTACTAAGAGCGCTTAGTCAAAATCAACCACTATCGGACCAAATGATTTCCTGTCAAAAACAGCTGAAATACACCTCCAAACAGTAAAGTACCAGACCCATTCCACTAGGAAAGGGACTTTAAAAAAAATAGCTTAATGTTCTTGAAACTCCACAAAAGGCGTAAGCATTTATTTACAACTAAAATCCCCTACCCTTAAGTTACATTAGCTTATGATAAAACTTAACTTCCACTATTATACTAATAATCGTAAACGTTAGCACTCAAGACTGAGAAGAAACCCTCTGTGGCATTGAATTGTTGTTCCCCTTGATTAGATATCGATCAACTGACCCCACAAATATAGAAAACAATTGCAACCTACCTGGCTGAGGCTACTTGTCCATAGAACCGGATTTCAGTGGTTGATTGCAATGAAAACTATCATCATTGCGAGAAGTTTCCAATTGACAGGAACAGTAACTGCACACACGCAAAGGTGTTTGTGATATCAGAGAAGCCCCTTTCTACGTCGTCTCTTTCAGAATATTATACTGTTCAAACAGAAGATTCTCTCATTTGATCTTCTCTCCAATAACTCATCTTTATATTTTTCCCCGACAGAGAGAAGATATTTCTTATGTCTTCTCCCCAAATCGTTCTTTTCTCAACTGATTTTTCCTGCTAAGAGAGATACAAACCTCGACCTTTTCTGTTCGTGACTGATTTGTTTTATGTCTCCAGTTCTTCGTTGGTAAGAACTAGTCAAAATTACCTCAGTTTCTGGAGTCATCTTAAACCTATGGCATGTATGTTAAGTTGATAGTTATCTGGATATTTAACATTTCAAACCACAAGCAAGTGTTGCAAGTATTGCAATAGATACAAGTTTAATCAGTTTTAACAAATATTTCTTATAATAAAAAAGATCTGACCACCATCTTCGCCAAATGAGTGAAACAGAAGGCAAAACAACATAGCCAACAACTACGGCAGAAAATCTGGGAAGACGGAATGATGCTTGGGAGGTAACCCAAAAGAGGCAGACATAGACCAATAGAAGACACGCCTGAGGCTGAGGAATTGTGAATAAGCATCCAAAAACAGAAACAACGGCGAGGGCAAATAAGACAGGGGAGAACATCAAATGTAAAGTATGGAGGGATTGATGAGAATATATCAACCGCATAGTAAGCGAATGTAGCAAATTAGCCCAGAAATATTACAAGAATAGATATGACTGGTTGGGAATGGCAATCCATTGGGAAGTATTCAAGTGACCACCTTTTCACCATACAAAACAATGATATATGCACAGACCAGAATCTATCCAGAATGAAACATATAAAAACCCTGAAACTTCGCAATTCAAACAGATCACCCAATCTAGGTCAGAATACCAGACATTGTGGCTGTAAAAAAGAAGAAAAGATCATGTCAGATAGATATTCCAGTATATCATAAAGTGAAGCTGGAAGAAAGCAAAAAGTTTGACCAGTATCTTGGCATTGTTAGAGAACTGGCCAAAATTATCGACCAGGAAAGCGGTAGTAGAGCCAGTTATGGTCCGAGCTCATGGGAAAGTCCACAAGAGCGTTGCAAAAGTACTGGGACAACTGAAAATCTTGACAAAAACTAAGACCAACCAGATAAAATAATTTTTAATATTGAGAAGAGACCTGGAACATTGGGGAGATCTGCTGCTACTCGATCTCCAGCGTAAGCCAACAGTCACCACGAGTATGGAAACACAACGCGTATGAATATAAGAGCAAATATAATATACTTACAATCCAAGGAAGTAGCATCTCGATTTTGTAAAGTTCTCGTAAATTTAATTCATTGAGATGATTTCTTATTGGTTGACTGGAGACCTCCTCCAGTGGGCACATGGATATTTCGGGTAAATCTTTCTCCACTGTAGTCAATCTGCTTTGGTCTACGATAACAAAGTATAAAATATTTGCCATTTTCAGTATGCTTTTCACACACTCACACACACACACTTTTTTCTTTCTTTCTCTCTCTCTCTGTCTCTCTCTGAATGCACACCCAGAAAATGGTCTCGGCAACCTGACTTCAAATTCTGATTGAGATAAAGATTGGCAGTAATGCCCTTGAAGAAAGGCATGAATCCACCTCCTCTTTTCAGGCTATGGGTAAAATAACCACCTCGGGTGCAGGTCACCTCTAAGTCTATTTTACCTATCGCAAACCTAAAAGCACAAGCCAAAACAGAAAAAAAAAACTCGTGAAATGTGACGTCCGGGCAAGGACAATCGATTTCATAGCCAGCGTAAAGGCATGAGCTTTTCCACTTTCATTAAACTGTCCATTGAAATGGTCTCAAAAAATATCGTTTACTAAAATTTTTTCTGGAGATTATCTATATTTTCTTTCATTTATATCAGATACAAAGTAAAATCGCGTGCTCTCTTTTTGAATTTTCATTTATTAACTCAGGAATATTAAGTTGTCTTGTAAGGAAATATACACCTTTGGAAATGTTTGCGTTACAGTAATAAGTATTTATATCAACATATTTTGAGATTAAAAGAACTCAAAATGTGAGTATTGATCTTATTGGGATTCATGAAGTTTATAAATAGAATGAGGACATAAATGATTAACCGGGACGTAGATTAAGTTTTAAATTCTTATGGAGAATTTGAAATAGCTTTTCCTTTTTTCAGCAAAGCCCTTCAGTAGACACATATGCCAAAATGTGCATACGTTTGTTGTAAATAAGAACATGCACACGAGGTCAAAACTTGAAAACAACACAGTGTGAAAAAGAGAAAAACATAGATAGATCCTAGTGTGTACGCGCTACTTACAGAGAGAAAGAGAGACGGAGAAAGAGAGCGAGAGGGGGTACTTGCATTCTGATATACTTGATAAATTTGTGTTAATGGAAATCTATAAAGAACATAAATGAGCAATAGGAAACACGCTTTCACACTCGTGCAAGAATAGCTAAGCGTCAAATATTGATAAGTCCTCGTGAACATTCCTCGTCAGATGCCTGCAACTATAACAGGGACGCCCACGCTTGCGCTTACTTACGTCTGCTCTCTTCGTTTTTCTATCCCAGTGAAATTCTCCAACTTTGAATCTGTTACCTCAAGAAATAACGGAGCTCTTATAGATTTCACTGTTTTACATTCCTTGTTTTCTCTTTCTTTTTTGATTAATATCTTATTTTTGTTTTTCAATAACACTTGTTTAACTGATGATTCCTTTAGAAATAATGTTACTTTCTCCATTCAACGGATCAAATTGTCGGCTTAACAGTTTGTTTGTCTGTCATTGAACCTCAAACTTTGAATAGAGTTAAGTTAGATGTATTCAAATGTGATCGAAAGATTTTCTCTCTACAGAGGACCAGTAAAATTTTGTGAATACTAAAAAAATCCGTTCTTTCTCTCTCTTTCACTCTTTTTTCTTTTATTTTTCTCCCTTTTGTTGATTCTTTTACACGAGTGTCTTTTCAGCATTTGCACAATTCATAAATCATGAAAGTATTTTGAAACGTTATGAGATGGAAAAAAAGATAGATAGATAGGAAGAGATAGATATTAGCGCACTGAGATACATAGATAGATATGAACAGACTTGGATGGATAGATAGGTAAATGAATAAATAGATCGATCAATAGATAGATAGATAGATAGATATGAAAAGACTGATCTATCTTTGATAGGTATTATGAACAGACTAATATATATATATATATATATATATATATATATATATATATATATATATATATGGATAGGGAGAGAGTGAGAGAGAGAGAGAGAGAAACGAATAGACATATAGATACGAACTGGGATTGATAGATATGAACTGACTGAGATACACAGATAGATAGATATGAACAAACGCAGATAGATAGATAGATAGATAGATAGATAGATAGATAGATAGATAGATATGAACAAAATAAATCAATTATGAATTTAGAAAAGATTTTATCAACCAAAGCAAATTCATGAAGCATGAAAGACATAATAAACTCGAAGAATTGTCGGGAAAAAGAAGGAACGAACAAAAAAAGAGAGAAAGAAGAAAGGCAGAACGAAAGAGAGAAATAACGATAGAAAGAAAAAAGAAAGAAGAAAGGGCAAGAAGAAATACAGAAAGAAAGAAAGGAATAAAGGAAGATAAAAAGAACGTGAGAAAAAAAAGAAAGAAAAAATTTGAGAAAGAAAGAAATAAAAAAAGGGAAGGAAGACATATTAAAGTCGGAAATGGAAAGAAATATTGAGAGTTTTGTTGTTTTCCTTTTTCAAATCAAAACTTTTCTAAATTGATAAAATTTAATGAAAAAAAAGTGTTTAAGGAAGGGAAGACAGAAAGGTCATTTGACGAAGAATGGGATGTGTGTCATTGAGGGGGCTCTGTGGAAAGGGGCGCGGCCTGTGTGTTACTCCCTTTGTGATTAGTTCGTTGCCGCTCGGCTACTACCTCGTTGCTTTTCTCCTGCAACACAGAAACAGCGGCAGGTGCAGCAGTGAGCAACAAGTGGCGTGGTCTTCTCTGCCTCCCTCTTCCACCCCCTCCCACACCCTGCCACGCCCTGCACATTTTTCCCACCCTCACTCCTTTTTCCTTTTTTTTTTTTTCACCCTACCTCCTTGCTTATCAATCGTTTTCCTCTTTTACATGTACATCATTTTCTGGGTCTCCCTCTACGTGGGCACACGCGATTTATACACGAATACCTTGATTAGTGCGGGTTTTGATCTAGTGCGGTTAAGGTATTTGCTGTACGTGTTATTGTAACTAAGAATAAGTTGAAAGCAAAAACATATTGAATTATAAAAAAAAGACTTTGAACTGTGCTGTTTTTAACAGTACGGAACGTTTTGGAACGAATCAACCGCACTAATCAAGATATTTTTCCAAACAGCTATTCATACGACAGAGTGGCGATTGTGATGTTAGTACGTATGTAAAATGGATCATCGACGCCAGATGTATGTATGCGTATGTGTGTATGTGTGAGTGTGTGTGTGAGAAAGAGAGAGAGAGAGAGCAAGAAATAGATGGATAGATAGATAGAGAAAGGGAAAGAGAGAGAGAGAGAGCAAAAGATAGATGGATAGATAGAGAAAGATGAGAGAGAGAGAGTGCAAGAGATAGATGGATAGATAGATCGAGAAAGAGAGAGAGAGAGATAGCAAGAGATAGATGGATAGATAGAGAGAGAAGGAGAGAGAGATAGCAAGAGATAGATAGATATAGGAAGAGAGAGAGCAAGAGAAAGATAGATAGACACATAGATAGAGAAATAGAGAGAGAGATAGCAAGAGATAGATGGATAGATAGATAGAAAAAGAGAAAGAGAGAGATCAAGAGATAGATGGATAGATAGATGGACAGAGAAAGAGAAAGAGAAGGAGAGAGAGAAAATGAAGAAGAGAATTATGGTTTGTTTCTGTATATGTGTATGTACATGTGCGTGCTTCCGTACGTGTAGAAGTCTATATTTCATGACATCGTTGAATATCCTAGTAGTGCATGCATCTGTGTGTTTAAAAATGGATGTTCTGTGCATGTATATGTTAGTATATGTAAGTAACTATGACTCAACGTGGGAGTGTGTTGTATTTTCATGTGTTTCAACCGCATGTCTTATGGGGAGAATTCATCACGTTGGACTTGGATACACGTTTCTATCGGATCATTATAAACTTATGTTCCATTTGTATACCGTTCTCGAAAATACGATCAAGCATATATATATATATATATATATATATATATATATATGTGTGTGTGTGTGTGTGTGTGTGTGTATATGTGTGTGTATATATATGTATACGTGTGTATGTGTGTGTGTGTATATAAATATATATATATATATGTGTATATATATATATATATATATATATATATATATATATATATATATATATATATATATATATATATATGCATATATGTATGTATGTATGTATGTATGAATGTATGTATATAAGCCTGTAAGGATATATAACCTTGTACGAATGATAGTATGTGAGTTTGGTTACGTAGAGACTAAAAAAGAATCAGATGATATCTGTTTATATGCAAATCTCTTGGTAGGGATCCATATATTTAAAATAAGCAATTAAAAGTGTAAACAGTGTATGGATGTGCATTTGGATGGGCGTCAATATGTGTGTGTGCAATATTGTTCTCATAAGGGTGTGGAGATATCCTGCTATAATTCACCAAATGCCTGTATGTCTGACCGTATGTAAACCACACAACGAATGGTCAACTACTAATGGGACCCCAGACGTGTTTTTAGCAAGTTAGTTTTTGAAAATTCTAAATGAAAATATCGTGGCGTCTGTATTCGCTCTTACTCCAATAAAAATCGTCTAATTACTCCTTTCCTATCTATCTATCTGTCTATCTATCTATCTATCTATCTATCAATTTTTCTGTGATTCACTTATCTGTTGTGACACCTCAGGTATTGAAATTGAATGTGATCCAAAAGTCATAGGAGTGATGATTTTCAAATCGAAAGTGATCCAATAAATCCATTGTTCAAATCCATCACCCATTTGGGGACTGAAAGCCCCATTTAGACCTTCTGTTGGAACTATCACGCAGGACAGGTTTTCAGTTAGTGTGAATAATCAACAAAGTATCGATCCATCCACGTAATCTATTATAAACATATTGTAAATATATTTCAAATGTACACACACGCACACACACACTGACAAACAGAGACACATACACATGTGCACAAAACACACACACTCACACATACCCATATACACAAACGCATATTTTTGCACATTATTGTATGTGTACCTGTATATATAAAAAAATAAGCACTATATGATTGGGTTTGCCTGTGACTCGAATGGGTGATTTAGTCCATGTATGTATGGCTGTGTGCTTGTTTTAGTGAGTGGGAAGTAGCAATGCGTCGTCGAAGTTGATATATAAAAAAGAAATGTTGAAGAATTAAAAAGAGGAGAAAAAGTAGAGAGAAAAGGGGAGATAGGGTCAGCCCTCATCTATCAGCTACATCAACAGGTTTTTTTTCTTCTTACCTCTCTGAACGAAACTCATCTGTTCTCCCTCTCTTTATGATATCTTTCTGTCTTTCTTCTTGCTGCAGCTACCATCAATCTCTTCCTCTCTCTCTTCCCCACTCTCTCTTTCTGTATCTTTATCTCATTCTCTTTCTTTCTTACTCTCCTTCTCCTTCTGTAAATCTTCTTTCTCTCTTCATTACATTCGTTTCCCATACATCACGTACATCTATACTTTCACAAATACACACAACCCATGCACACACACACTCATATACACACATTTACTTATATCTATATACCAATATATACACTCAAAACTACTCACAAATTTAGACACCTACGCAGGAACTCTTGATATATCTAAACGAATAATAAAAATTCGGGCATATATATATATATATATATATATATATATATATATATATATATATAGAGAGAGAGAGAGAGAGAGAGATAGAGAGAGATAGAGATATAGAGATATAAATATATATATATATATAGATAGATATAGAGATATATATAGATATATAAAGATATAAACTCATAAGTTATGTAATCAACTTATATAGATGTGTATATTGAATAGTTAAACCTCAAAAATATACTTTTATATGATTGTAAGTAACAAAAAATCGGGCATAAACATACAAACATAAAAAACGTAAATTCTATATACGCACACACACACACACACACACACACACACACACAAGCACACACACACACACATACACACACACATATATATATATATATATATATATATATATATATATATATATATATATATATATATATATATATATATATATAAACCCGAAAGTTATATAATCAACTTGAAAAAATGTGTATATCAAACCTAAAAATACACTTTCATATAACTGTAAGCAGCAAAAAATTGGATACATACATACATAAATACATACATATAAACATACATATCATGTGTGTATATATATATATATATATATATATATATATATATAGAGAGAGAGAGAGAGAGAGAAAGAGATAGATAGATAGATAGATAAAGACATAAAGTTATAATTTATATAATCAACTTATATAGGTGTGTATATTGAAGAACCAAATTTGAAAATACATTTTTATATTATTGTAAGCGACACACGCACGCAAACACTCGATTATACCTACGGACAGTGCATATATCATATATACAAGAACATATGCACATGCAGATATATAAAGTTTTTTTTTCAAATAGATATGTAATTTCATACGTCTATGAAGTTGATTAAATTTGAGCATGTCCACACACGCATTTATACACACACATGTGTGTATGTTTAGTGGAACAATAACATGTAAATTCACACGAACATTAGGATATATATATATAAGTATATATATATATATATATATATATATATATATATATATATATATATATATATATATATTCATATATATATATATATGTGTGTGCGTGTGTGTGTGTGTGTGTGTGTGTATAAGTGTATACATTTTTTGTCCTAACGTGTGTAAATAAACATTTATGAATACGTACATTTATGAAAGTGCATACATACTCATGTGTGCGTTTACATACACACATATACAAACAGGCTTACACATCTATCTATACATACATTCATACGTATACATACATGTATACACACGTATATATATATATATATATATATATATATATATATATATATATATAAATATATATATATATATATAAATATATATATATATATATATAAGGCAACACCCACGTGGACGTGCTTATAATTGCACATAAATCTGGGGTAGTGGAGAACTTCCAAAAAGGAAAGAAAGGACGAACTAAACTGTTAAAGTGAAACTGAAAGCAGACGAACCTAGAAAGCAATGGAAGGGGGAGGAAAATGTGGGCGCGCCATCACGTGGCTTCTGTAACTATAAAAGCCTGCGGTCGGCATCGGGATTTCAGAACAAGAAGAAGATCCCACGCTCCAATCAACGCAAAGGCGAAGAGCACACAGTTAAAAACAACAACAACAAACAATCGTTCTCCATTGAAAAGAAAAAAAAAACAAGCCGATAACAGGACTGAAGAAGTGAAAACGACACACGTTGGTGCCTTGTTGTTTTCTTCTTGCCCGTAATTCTCAGCGTGCCCTTCTCTGTCTGTTTGTCTGTGTGTGCGGCTGCAACACCGTACCCCATCTTTGTTAGTGTCCCCTACATCTGTAGTCGGACCTAAGCCACCGTTCCTGTAGGAGCGTCCATTTACCCTTGGCAGATTTAGAAAGGTAAATTATATTCTATTCATTCATGTTTTGTCACCCTCAGTCGTCTCTATCCAATAATTCAATCTGTTCATTTTTTAATTTCTTCCCAGCCATGAATCTATTATTTTTGTTTATATCATATGCAATTTAAAATTGTCTATTTCCTTTTATTTAACATTATTCTTATGTGAATTCAAAGTTTGATTCTTTTGATTTATTTACGTTTCTTTTCTTACCTCGCAAGATAATCTATTCCGATGTATATACCCTCTTGGTTTCATTAATATATTTTCCTCAGTCTACGTTAATCATTTTACATATGGCATTTCATGATCTCTTAGTCACGAAATAGTAAGTTTAAAGTGTGTATATAAACTATTTTGTGTTTCGTGAACTCAGCATTCGTATACATGATTTTTTTGTCCAATTGGGTTTCTTGTTTCCTATTCGACCCATCTAGAGCGCACTGTCTTCTAAGTTCAGACACTTTCATTTCAAAGTTTTTATTACTTTTTATGAAATCAAAATAAAATAAAACAACTCACTATGATAAATTTCTATTTAATGAATTGAATTTATTCGTATTTTATTGATGGTATCGTCCAGCAACAATACATTTCATCTATTTATTACGCAGATTATTCTAAAGTTACCAAACTTTGTAGAAGTCATAGTTTTGAAGATTTTTAAGAGAAGTTACTTGTCCTTTGGTTGATTCGTAGTTGTAGTCATATCACATTCATAAATACTGCATTTGGTCATCCAATTTTGCCACTGAAACAGATTTAGTTTGATTTTATTTTCACAAGGAAAAACTACATTCAGTATCCTTATAAAAGTATGACGTTATTAAGAAACAAAAAATATTTTTGAAAAAAAATTTGATGAAAGAACTCTTTTCGACAACTCTGATATAATGTGAATTGACTTTAAAAAAAAAAACAATGTAACTTGTCTTTCGGTGTAATTGGTAACAGCTTAATCTTTTGTAGTTTCGTGCTAATCACGTTATGGCTACAGCATTTAATAGAGATCATTAAGATCAAATTGTGATAAGGTTTTAAATAGGATATTTTATCAGGATATCACTAGAATGAAAATATCCAAGTTTCATAGAGGAGAAAATCATAAATCGTTGTCTGGCAAATATATCTACAGTATCTTTTGATAGTATCCGATTACAGAATAATCAGAGAATATGTTGGTATGATTAGTCATATATATATATATATATATATATATATATATATATATATAATCAAAATTAATTACTTAAGTATAACAGTAACGATTATTGATATTCACAAATTTTTTAGCTTTTAAACGGGAAGATACATGGAATGAAATAAATGAATACTGGCGTATCTTATAAACCTCTGTAATCATTTTGCGTCCTTATGTCAAGTTAAATCGAAAAAGAATACTGAAGTTTCAGGGCTGGGTTGGTAGTATTCATAAAACAAGCAAAAAGAAGACATTGATTTCTTATCGTTCGTCAAATATTTGAACGAGTTATCAATGGTTTATGTATATTCGTTTCCATATTTTGAGTTTCATTATTTCGATGTAATCTATTTGAAATCTTATCATTAAGCATTGGCATTTGAAGTCGAAATGTTTTCAGGATATTACTCTCATCTATGTGTATGGTCCCATGGCTCTGTCGTGTATATATCAATGAATGATCACATGAAACACTTGATGAACCTGTGTAAAATCCAAAACCGGTGCCAATTTTGACGGGTGACAATAACTTTTATCTGAAGTTGTTCAAATTCCCCATTGTAAAACAACCACAGAAAATTTATTGTTCTATGAAATATTAACGAAAACAGAAATCTTAAATAGAATATTTTACCGACGGGAACGTCTTTCCATTCCAATTGCGAGCGTTTTACTTACTTCCAATTTGATGCTGACCTAAAAAGAGGAAATTAGGGTCCTCCCTCCGAACGAGCGGAGAGAAGAATGACTACTGGGCTTTCTTTCGCCTCTCAATCAGGGCAAAGTTTAACGAGGGTTCCATTTGCATTGGTGTCAACAAAGACAAAAATCGCCCCTGACCAGTGTCGTACAGGCGTTAGAAATGTTCCTGTGACCTGATCGTTTTTGCGCAATGAGGTGGTTCTATCGTGGAATCAGAATCCCTGCGATTGGGCATTGTATACTTCTTATCGCCACAGGACGAATCCTAGACTGGTTAAGGTACCTGAATTAGCAGTTCGTCATTAATTGTACATTTTTGTTTTTACATACTATCAGAGACGCAATTTGGGTTGATAGTGTTTAGTGTGAAATAAACAAAAATGAGGCGTTACTTGGAACAAGTTTTCTTTAAAATTTTGAATGAATTCTCCAGCGTCAAAACTGGCCTCTCCAGATTTGGCATAAGCACCCAACTGTATGGAACGTATTCACTTTTAAATCAATAATAAATGTATCATTTGACCAAGAAATATGGATAATAAATTCTTTTGGGAAATTTACATTATTTATACTGACATTCCTAAATTTGTCTCAGAAGAAGGATCCAATATTTTGCACGAATTTTACAGAAATTCAATATCAATAAATTGAATAATTCATTATTTTTTTAATCATATATTCATACGGTATAAGAATGTCTAAGAGAAATAAAACTATTATCATTTCTCAGAAATTTTTGTTCATCGTAGAAAATAAATATGTTAAATGATACAAAATATTTTCAATGATATGTAAAATAATTCTCTTATAGCATAAATTTCTCGATTGAATCATTCTAAATAAAATGAAATAAGTTACAGCAACGTATTGGTACAATACTTACAAGAATAGTTCAACAATAACATGTCTGATAAAAGTTTCTTCTCTTTGAATAGATTTATACTAAGAATGGACTAGAATATAATAACCTTTATGCAGTAATTTGGGAATCTATACCAGAATCTCCATCAAAACACGGGAAAATTTCTTCCAAATACAAACTATGTTACATTCAAAAGAAATGAATAACTATTTGATACCAATTGAAAAGCCTATTTTCAGTCATTAAACTTTTCGCGTCCAAATATACAACATTGTAAGAAGGATTTCAATTTTGTGTTGCTATAGCAATTAACATAAAGGCAACTAAATTCAGCTTCATGCAGCGTAATCTAATCAGTGAAAAGACAATCAGTGATAGGCAACTGTGCGTTTGATTGGATAAGAGTTTAATTGATCGAAATGAATTGGTTAGGTTTCTCTTGAATTATTCAACGGATAGAACAAAGACAACGTAAAAAAACAATTAAATAGCATTGAGAAATTTTACTTCAGCGATGAGGTAAAAGAGATGAAAGGTTTGCAGTTACATTCAAACTACCAGATTGGTGTCATTTGAGAGAGAAAGTAATAATATTCCAATAGAACTGGCTATTTATGCACAAATATCAATTTCATGATATCCAAAGATGGAAAGAAAAATCGTGGAAATAGACGGTCCATGTTATTTTTTTCTTCTTTTGTGGATGCATGCTGAGAAGAATAAGCACAGTTGATCTAAGGGATACTTGTTTCAATTGGTAACAATACAAGTTTACTCCCACTGGAACCGATCAGCGAAGCCAAGTGTAAGAGTGCTCGTTTTGGTTCTATCAGCCAAGTCATACTAAAAACTTTAAAAATGATATTTGATGCTTCTCCTCTAAGCACTCGGTGCGAGGTATACGATTGAGGAAACTCTCCTCAGAGGCTAAAGGGTTACAGACAAATCATATTGGATAGTCTAGTTCTTGTCAGATCAGTTAAGCAATGTTGAACCTGGTCAGTACCCGGATGGGTGACCATTGGCGAATACCAGATGCTGTAAGCAGAACAAAGCTTCTACGTGCCTGACAAGCAGGAAGTAGGTCTTAATAACAATTGCTTCTATGTTCCAAACCTCGCAACAACCTCGATGAGGGTATAAGCTGAGAACGGTGATATATACATACATACTCACAATGGTATAACAAAAAGGTTTCTGTTTCTAAACCAGTTGTTGGAGCCAGAACGAATAGTTCTGCCGATGAATAAACTACTTGATGATGAAAGAAACTATCATTAGTTTTGAAAAGTTCGTGGTTTTAGTGAAAAGTGAAATAAATTATAAATATTGTTTTCTCAGATTCTCAACAAGTGCTTCTGAAGGACAATAAATGATGTCCTACTCTACCAAATCACTGATTATAAAATTATTTCTCACTGGGTGCTCTATAGATGCAGCCTTGTGCCAACGTAGGTTTTGTACAATAAATAGCTGAATGTCACTCACAAGGTTGAGAAATTTTAATTTTGTAGATGTATTTATTTATTATAATTAAATATGCCTTTCGGTATTTTTAACATAAATTTTAATTTATATGTAAGAGTTGTCAATTTAATTCAGTTGATGAGATACACATACACCAATCAGTTGGTCGTGATCATGATTTTACTCCCCTAAATTTGGTGAGAATTGTTATTGTCATTGTTGCTCTTCTTGTTATGGTAGAAAAACAAAATCATTCCCAGGTCTGAACTGGAATTTGACAATATTTTTAAGGTGCTTAATAAGAACGACAAGATGATCACTTTTTGATAGCCTCCAGTTTATCTCCTGGCAAAGCCGATCGAGGATAGGCATCTGGTTGCGCCAGCTGGATTCGTCCTGAGAGACCGAAAAGTGTTCAGAGTTTCCGAAGACCAACTCTGCACCGGTCCCGCTGCACCATATGAGGTAGACTGGCCAATGTCTTTCTACCCCCGAAGGTGATTGAGGCCATTTTTGATGTGCAACAACAAAATGCAGCACTGATAGATCGATAACGAGGAGGCGTCTCCTTTCCGATTGCTGTTGTGTTGTAAACCCATGGAATGTCGGGGGAGGGGGCTAATAAGTGTTGGATCTTGCCCATGGGTGACCTGGAACTTTCTTACGTTCCCTTGAATGAAAACGCGAGGAAGAATAAACCCCGAAACATCATGAAACGACTATAATCTTACTGCAAACATCTAAATTCATTGAAGATTGAGAGAAACATGATTGAAATAAGAGACGAAGAAAAAAGTGTTTCCAGTAAAAAGCTGAAATAAATTGATCGAAATTCTTATCAAATAACCTTATGACTTCTCACCGAGAAATTCGTCAAACGAATCACTACAACTCAGTATTGGTCAAATCGATATTTTTTCAAGCTGTCATTTGTACTGTTTTATTCAAAATAATGTTCATTTCTTCCTTAAAAAACTCACGTAGTTATATATGACCAAAGCATTTCATATACTGATAAAATACACCACATATATACAACCTTATGTTTTAATATTTTGTATCGATCTGGCAACATTAGTGCATCAACCAGTGAGAATCGAACATATGGGCAATAAGATACAAAATTCACGTTCGGCCATGACTATCTGTTTCGTGCGCGAATTGCATGATATCCTTTTTCCGTATACTGTGATAATCTTGTGTGCCTTTCAAAAACCCTATTCGGCACATATGTAATCATTTATAATGCAAGCATGAATGATCATGAATGTTTACAAGAGTAATGTGAAATAGAAAGAGAAAAACACTGTCTGAATTCAATCCTTTGCTGATCAAAGCAGGAAATATGATGTTTGCTAAAATCCATCCTCTGATCTGGAATTGGATCGTTTTCCCCCAATTCTTCTATAAAGTAGAGTAAAGTGCACACAAAGGTGTATATCCTAAATTCTATTACAATCTTTTTGATATACATACATGATTATTTGGAGATAACCATTTGGTCTGACGATAAGTTCTTTACACAAAAAATCCAGGAATAGCCTAATCAACAGATTTTTACTGAAGAGAAAAACGTCAAATTGTCTCTTTCACGGAAAGAAAACAAAATACAAATACTCTTCCATGCTGTAGCTGAAATATAACATACTCATTGGACTTTGCAAATTCTCTCTTTTCATTTTCTTGATCAGATTACAATTTCAGTTATTGGGTCGTTTCTGAGTACAGTCGGAGTAAAAAATAACTATCTTCACTACCGTATTTGAAAGACTCGTAATTCTGCATCTACCACTGGAAGGAAAATCAGACTTCTCGATAAGAACAATATCGAGCTATTGGCAAAATAACATCCTTTGGCATTGGAAAAGCGTTGTCGATTTATGCCAAATTATCAGAGAAAGGCTTGAAAGGATGCATACAATTTTGCTTGGAGCAACTAACCAGTTGGCAGATCATAGCAAAATAACAGCAGACCATTTCTATAAACAGATACGAATAAAAGACATTCATCAAATCGAATCGGATGCAATCTTTTTAGTATCTATAGATATTGATTGATTTTAATTAACTCCGACAAAGAGCTTCGGTGTATCCAGTAAGGAAAGAGTTCTCAATCAATTGCTTTTGAGACTAGCTCGTTATCCATTACATCTTGCTAATTGGTCGATGCAAGAATTTAAAAATAGAAGTGCACTTCAATTTCTTTTATGATTAAAGATCCGTTTCTTCAAAATCAATTCATTATAATCGTGATTTCCATTCATCAACGGCGTTTACAAAATCAATCATCATAGGTGCCTTTTTTGAAAACTTTCCTCTGATCACCAGAACATTAGGATTAGTAATCGTGACGATTTGTGTTTATATGAATATATGTAATAAATATCTTGTCTCTCATAACATGTACATTAAGAAACATGTCTCCAAGGATATGCAATTATGATTACTTCTTGTGGCATTTGTAAGCAAATGTTATTTGATACTTGTACATCTTTTGGGAAAAGTGAATCTACTTGCCACTTATTTTCTCCGCCTAATCATTGCAATACTTTCTTTATCAAAGCCGACAGGCAGGATATGAAAGTATGCCACAATGGATTAATATGTACAATTTGAAGACAAGATTTATGCTTATTAGAAATCAGCTCATCTTGCAGTTCAAGCGGAATTCAATCTTACGACAAAATGAATTAAGTATATTTTGATACGAAAATGGAAGCGAATTCTTTGATAGTTCAGCTGCTCATCCAGGAATAACTGTTTCAATACAAATGAGCATGATGCAAGCTTATTTACACACACAAACACACACACACACATACACGTGAACAAACACACGTGCACACGCACACACACACACACGCACACACACATACACACACACACACACTCACATATATATATATGTATATATATATATATATATATATATATATACATATATATATATATATATATACACCCATGCTCATGCATATATATAATCATCATCTCCATCGACCTTCAAACGTCCGTCATTTGACATAAACCTTTGCTCTCGATCGTGGGCGTCGCGGTGCCAGTATCTCCCTAACTTGTCTTAATCGCCACGTCATCTTATTTTTTGACGGCTACATTTTCACATATGATCCCTGGAAATCCACGATCTGAGTCGTGATGTCCCGTGGTTACACATTCAAAGTATGAAGCGATGTCAAATCTTTTTCAATTATATATGTGAGCTTATTCTTAATCTTCTGACATACAAATTATTGTTTTCAAAATAAATCTGCTTTTCAAAGAAAATTCATAGAGAAGTTTGAACGTTGCCTTTCACAGCCTTCCGATAATCAAAACTTGAGATCCTATTTAGACGGACGGATTTCTGTCAACCAATTTTAAACGGTGAAGTTCATTTTTAAGCAAGACGATAGAGAAAGAAGAAAACATTATGGCCTTCTTGGGATGTCAGATAATGTCCTATTGGTTCTGTTTGAATTCAGGCAAAACCAAATTTCAAATACAGATTTCCAAGTAGGTGCTCACCGCTTGGTAGATTGGCGCAACAAAATCTTCCATCCTTCTCCCCATATTATGCCTGGTACCCTACCAAACAAATAGAACATATGGACTAATTGAAGACGTTGTTGTAGTATGTTGTATTTTGAAATTAATGCAGATTCTATGATTAATTCCGGAATACAACACAATACAACAACGTCTTATGAAAAAAAAAACCATCCATGCATCTCCGGTACTTGCAAAGATTATATCAAAATAATATAAAACACTTACGGAAATCAACAAGAAGTATAACACGTTCAAGAATTCCAAATAGTCTATGCTAAAAGATTTGAAATGTTCTCTTGCTAGCGAAATGCTTCTCTCTGTGTGCCATAATTGGCTGGCTTTGTCCCACAAATGGCTATTGGGACTCGTAGGCTAAATTGATTTAGCACTTATAGTAGTTTATATAACAATAGAATTACTGACTGCAAAACCAGTAACATTGTAATGAGAAGACCTACCCAATATAAACAAATACTCATTGATTTGAGCTCAAACTGACTTTTTTTTTACATTATGATGAGTAATTAAAGAACCATGTTTAGTACAGATTTTTCAAGTCATTAAAAACAGTAAAAAGTTCTATCAAATTCACAAAATACAGAAATTTAGATCTGGAAAAATTTATTTTGGTTTAAGAGGAGGATCAGGCTCCTCTGCAGTGCATTTGAAAAAATCTTTAAAGGAATTGTTGAAGGTGTATAGATCAAAGAAAATGAGTGAATTAATTGAAAATTTTCATTTTTTTTGGCTCGTGGCAACAATGAACCGATATCCTAGGCTTTAGAAAGTGAAAGCAGAGGTTAAGTGTTCTTGTATCGAGGAAAGTTCTGAAAGGACTTGATCTTCAGTGAGTCAATATTGAGATTTTCGTTTCTGTCATTAAAAATTATCGAAGGTAGTTAATCATTTGCATGGTAAATGAAAAAAATGAAAAAGGGAACATATCAATGTATAAAAGTCACACTTGCTGCTGGTAATTGATATACACACACACACGCACACACACACATGTATGCATTCTGTGAGTTAGGAGTGGTCTTCATAGAGACAGTGCTCAATATTTTTTTATTAAAATAGAGCTAGTATAATATATATATATATATATATATATATATATATATATATATATATATATATTCAACTATATGTATAACTATGCATATAATTATTTATATACATATATATGTGTGTGTGTGTGTGTGTGTGTTTATTTCATACAGAACAAATATTTTATCGATCGCTTTACATTCCTGATCACCCTAACACTTTTTCTTCTCCCTTCTGACACCTCTGGAACTTACAACACAAATCCAATGGCAAACCAGACAGAAAAGGTAAAATCATTATTGGGATTTTCAACGGCTGCAATGACAGAGAAGGTCATTCGTAGACGGAATGACTAAAAAGATGCAACTGAAGACTAAAACCAAGTCAGCAACAGTCCATTGGAGTTTCATCTCCTGATCCTACACGTCTCATTGAAAGTTGCAGCGGATGGTCTTGGAATAATCGTGCGTGGATCCGGGCAAAATGGGATCCACCTGAGAAATATCTACATCGTTGACACTTATTATCTCAGTCAACGATATATATATATACATATATATATATATATATATATATATATATATATATAGTGTCATCCACAGACAGCCGTTTCGATGTATTACATCTCTTCAGTGTGGCTATAGACTTCCCATTATCCCATCCAGTAACGCGAGGCAGGATTAAAACCTCCGCTTCAGACCCAGAGGCTGATATCCTACCTCTGGGCCACGGAGCTGGACGGTCAATCAGACTGAGCGATATATTTATTTATGCAGGAATTCCCCATCCACCAGGGTGCTCTATCCCGGTGAAAGAGCATTGCATGAACTTACAATAGATGAGTTACCTCACTTAAAGAGTGCTCAACCCTGAATACATATATATATATATATATATATATATATATATATACACACACACACACACACATATATATATATATATATATATATATATATATATGGTACAGATCACGTTAGCAATATAGCATATCATAAAGCCATGTCTGATGTGTGATGGATTTATTTCATAAAGTGCTCGATACATTCAACTTTATACTTCGAAAGTCAAGTTGATTTAGTGTAGAGCCGGGAATATATAATAGGCTGTGGATTCGCATCGTATCATATAAACACATCCTATTACACACACACACACACACACACACACTCACACACATATATCTATCTATCTATCTATCTATCTATCTATCTATCTATCTATCTATATATATATATATATATATATATATATATATATATATATATATATGCTCAAGTAGATTTTGCTCTGTATTGTATTTATAATATATCAAGCACTTTCAATTTTAATGAAATTAAATTTTGAAATTCCACCTGTGCTATTTTTTTATAGAAATTATTTCCAGATAGAGAAGTGTTATTGAAATTAATTTTGTTCCAGTTTGCCAGAATTGAAATCACAAAATTTCATAAAATTATCCAGAATAATCTAAAATTCATTGATATCTAAATTCATGTCTAGAATCATGTCACCTATTTTCAGACAGATAAACGGACGGACTTTCATTTGATGGATTATAATAAGATTATTTCCTTATTCATTACATTATTTACATGTTTATTAGCAGTTATACATCATTCAAAAACTAATTAGTACATTTTAGATTATTTACAAGGTTATTATTAAGGTTTTAGGGGCCTGGTATCTTACTTAAAACGGATCACTGATATCCAATATATACCTTTAATTATCCGTTCTCTGAAATCTCTCGACTTTGGTTTCATTTTTACATACAATGGTTTTGTATTTGCATTGCTTAGCGCTTGAGCGCGTTGCATATATGAATTCCAACATGATAAATGTCATTGAGTGCAAGGATTAAGATTTAAAGATTCTCTTTTCTTCACCATAAGATGACACGTTGTTGTCGATTGGCAATTCTGTTGCTGAAAAAGACACAGGAAAGGGATGGCTGGACATTTTGCAAGAGGGAAGGGGACAGATGGAGTGAAAAGTTAATCAATCAGTACCCAAGGGACCATGAACACAGTAGGAAAAGACAGGACACGAGACGGAGGAATGAGATAGAAAGGTATGCCGGTAAAACGAAAGGGACTACCGGCATGACAGTCATCGTGGAAGGAGCAGTGAACACGTTGGTTGATCATGACCGACAGGCCTCGCAAGCCGGAAGTAGTTTTTATTAACAATTGCCCTTGTTCACCAAAGCTTGCGATCACGTCGATGTGGGTATAATCAGAGAACGATGATACGTACAATTCGATAACATTTTTTTCTCTTTCTATACCCGTTGATGAAGCCAAAACGAATCGTTCTGCTGACAAACAACTAATTGTCAGTTTTGAAAAATTCATGGTTTTATTGAAAAGTGAAATCAATCATAAATAATGTTTTATCAAATTGAAGGACAATAAATGCCGTCCTATTCTATCAAATCACAGATAATAAATTTGTTTCTTGCTTGAATGCAGCCTGGCACCAAAATAGTTTTGTACAATAATTATCAATCTAGACATTTACCGGTAAATATCTATCTAGCCTTATATCTTCAACGAAAAATATTGGAGGAAAAACAACAAAAACTCTTCCAAATTTTGCAACGTAAAATCTTAGGCAAAAGTGAAGGAAGGGTTTTTTCTTTCATTATATTCAGTTGATATGAAATCTAAAAAATTGTGATCGTTGATTGTTGTCGCATATATGATTTCGATACACTCAACATAGAGGAAACTTTGGGAAAGAAATTGAATACACAGTTCTGAAAGTTTGCAATATTCGATTGAATACTTGCATTGAGGATTTTGACCTGATTTTAACAAGTACTTTCCTTCATAACTATTATTTCTTAAACTGGCTTGTTATGCCTAGTGAAACGAATTCACAGGTATACAGGTTTCCCTGCCACCCGAATGTAAACCCCTGTTTGAAAAAATATTCGTAAGCCTGAATGGTATAAGTGAAGAAGAAATTTCCATAATTTCATCTCAAAATTTGAGTGCCCCCAAAACATTTATTGGGATGGTACGTCAGACTGAGTGATTGGTATCGAGATGGTGGGATGTACAGAGAACCAAGAAAGTCACACTGTTCCTTATATAGGTAGATGATTAGTTAAAAGTGTTGTTAGTGTTAATTACCAATATTCAAAATATTTCATCAATATAAAAAAAGAATGGTTTTGTCATCTTTTGTTTTTTGTTCAAGTAGTTCCTGACAAATCATCTAATTAACGGATTGAATGAAATACTGTCACAGCGGAATAATCCAATATGCGTGGAGGTGTCGAGTGGCCAAGTGGTCAACTGAACGGATTATGGGATCGGCGAGACGAGTTCAAACTTATATCCAAATCACACTAATGCCCTTGAGAGAGGCATAAATTCTTCTCTTATCTCCTGTTAACACAATACGTGATAGGGTTAGGTCCACCTACCACGTTTTGCCGGGGTGCAACAATGGACCTCTAAGACTAATACTAAAATGAGAGACCTTTAGATTCTAAGAAAGCACAATATATTGGGACAAAAACAAGAATCCATTACTCAATGGCAATGGGTAGGTCATGTTGCAAGAATGGCAGACAACTGCTTGACATCATGACTTACAACATGGACCCCCTAAATCACTTGCAAAACCGGGGCCGGCAGAATATAAGATAGTGAGATGAACTAGTCATCTTAAGAAAGTACCAGCTCTGCGACGCCCATGATAGAGAGGTCTGGCCAATCCTTGGGGAGGTCTGTGTCTAACAACGGACGATAACTTAATGATGATGATGATGATTATAATTTTTCATGAAAAAAGAATTAACAAACATAAACTATGAAGTTAGTTCCCATATAACAATGACATAGAGAAAACGAAATTGTCCAATTGAATATGAAATGGTTTTGCTGTCAATCATACCTTCATAAATTATTTTCAATTCTTCTCTAAAGTTTCATCTTCGTCTATTCCTTGTGTTCAATTTGCCCATCCACTAACCTACACTAACCAATTAATCTATTTTGAAGAATTTACACTTGTATAAGAAATAGGAAAATTCGAAATAGATTGAAATATTTTCCACACCAATTCATTTGATAGTGTATCATATGATTAAAAGTAATACAAATATTTTGAAAAACAAAAATAATTTTTGTTGATCGTATTTGCAGATATATTTGGGAAAATGTCTGATATATTAAACAGAATCAATGATGCGAAGTTGTTATTTTACAACTGAGCAGATAAAGTAGAATTTTGGATGGAGATCTATAATCGATACGATTTGAAATCATCGAGAAAATATTTCAGTTCAGAAAGTGATTTCACCTTTCAACTCTTATATTTTTTACATATCTGGTGTAAGCTATAATCTTTAAAAAATATTGAAAAAGAAAGGAATTGAATATTGCAATGTAAAGATTAAACATTGTATACATTTTCATTAAAAAAAGGGATGGCAAATGATTGTGACTAATTAATTCGTGATTACCTTACAGGTCTTTCTACACACACTAAATAGATAGTTTCTCATTAAAAAAAATGTTTCTACATCATTTGTTTTGTAAAATAATTTTGTTATTCTGACATAGCTGATTGAGAAGAAATTGATATTACAACATGCAATATTTCGATAGAAGATCCTCTCTTGCGTATATTTTGGTAATACACAATCGCAAAAGTAGCGTTAAATGTGCCTCATTCTTTACCAACCAACCTGAATGTTGATGATCAAGGGAAAAGGAAGTTGTGTGTTTATGCATCACATTTCAATATAAAGTAAAATCAGTCGATCTTCCTCCAAATGTCGTTTGTATTTTGGTTTTCATTCACACAAATCGTATCAAACTGAACATTTCCTGATCACTTACCTATTTACTTTAAGGACACCACGTTCAATGTCATATATAAAGTCAAGAACTCATGCTGCTGAGGTATTTATTAACGTTGTCCCCTTGCCAAAAAATAATCATAATAAATCTAATATTTTCAATATAAGAAAAAAAATCAGTAGCGTATGGTGTTTTGAAACACAGGTGTGTTCTTAGCTACGGTTAAACAAAACTAAAAACATATTTTACTGTCAATAAAAAGCAATGGACAGTTAAAGTCTTTTTGATACAATGTAGGGAAGGTGACCCCGATCGTAAATTGTGAACTTTCACGCCCTCGCTTATTCGATGTTACTAACAAATTAAAAGAAATACAAGAATTAATGAAAAGTCGTTTAGTCGTATGAATTTTTTAAAATCATATTATTAGTGAATGCATAGTAGAACCTGAAAGAGGAGAACAAAGTTTTAAATTAAAAAAGAAACTCTTTAAATAGTTATTTCGACTGACACTCATCAGAGATTGACCAGCTAGAAAATGTTTTCAACGTGCTTGTTTGCCGTTTTAAGTAGCATTTCCACACGTTATACGTAAACATATATAGGCAGGCCATCGTTTTTTACAGACGCTAAAATATCTTTCGCTTCTACGCATCCATAGCACAGAACACTCTCGTGATACAATGCACCGTACGTCAATTGAAAACATGAAAACCCAATATAGAAATGAATTATACCATTAATGGATAAACACTCAATAGCAACCTTCACGTTACCAACGTCTTCCGGCAACGCACTGTGTTCTGATGACCAATTAGAAATTGGTAAAAGAGGTGATCAATAGATAACTTACATTTTCCGCCTTTTGTTGGACAGCGATCTCTAAAAAGTCGGAATTTTCAGAAACAAACATGAATGCTGCCAGTCACAAACAATTTAACAAATATTTAGGTTTCAAATTGAACCCTTACTAAAAACCTACTTACAGGGAATAATTTTCAATTGCAAAAGAGGAATAAACGTTGAATCTTCAACTCTAGATTTGTGCGGCTTATGCACATGATAAATACATATACAGATCCATAGATACTGAATCAGCCAGCCAGCAAGCCAGATCAACGTAAAAACTGAAGAAACCCTGTGTTGACATTTTTGTTTGATGATTTCTAACGCTTTGATTCGGCGTTTTCAACAGGATTTCCTCGACGCCGATTCAAAGACTGTGGCACAAACTTATATGAGCAGCACCTGTTCACTAATTAAAGAAGTCATTTATCATCTACGATCTGTCGTGTTGAGTGGCTTCATCTTTTGAAAAAGTTTCTCAAGGGATGGTTTTATAAACGTCGTTAAAGGAAATACGTTTCTTTAAATATATCAACTGCCTGTAGCGAAATCATTACATGAAAAATATATTTAGACCAAGTTTTATCATATATATATATATATATATATATATATATATATATATATATATATATATATATATATATATATATATATATATATATATATATATATATATATATATATATATAGAGAGAGAGAGAGAGGGAGATGAAAAAAAAAGTAAATAGAAGATAAAGTAACTAATACACTGACACCTGATTAAACAACACAAAATAACTCTTGTACTCAAGGTAGATTCCATTGAAAAGTAATTGACGAGCAATTTTTTATGTATATCATAGTTCAGCAAAAATTTGTCGGTCCGTCAGTATGGGGCAGTTTATTGCAAAAACCACACCACTTAAACCCAATGAACCTTCCTGGGTCTGCCAATGTGACATCGGGAAAAGTTTCTAGCAAATCAATTCTTGTAAATCATACCACAAAATACGTGATCAGGGAGTGTCACTGTAAATTCATTATGATATTGATATTAACATTAACTTTATTGTTCTTCAACTAAAGCTATCATTTACAATGAGTCACAATAGTTTAGAAAAGAGGTTCTCAAACTGCTTTGTCAATAATCACATATTTCTGAAGGTCATTCCCCACCTTCTAAGATTGTCGGACTCAAAAATTGTAGTATTGTAGTTCTTAGATAGCTGGATCTTCCAATATTTTGAGTCTGCCAATCTGTGATACCAATTCCTTCCTGGAACTGTAAAATTCCCTCAAGGGATGAGGGATTTCCCCTTGGTTGATGACTTCTGACTATTGGAAACTATTCTGTTGTAGATTTTGTAGCTTAGCTGTCTACTTTAGTCAATCCAATCCGTATTTAGATGAGTTCCAAACTTCATAACTGTTACACCAAGTACTTATTGCGAAAATTGGACTGACACTTTCCCAATTTTTAGGAGAAGCTTGTCCATTTTTTAAAGATAAGCTCATCATATCTACGAAAATAAAATGTTACCAGTACTATATAGTATAAGACTAGCGTAGTGGCTGTTGTAATCCCTAAAATAACGATGCAAATCTTTGGATTTGAAAAATAATCTCCAAAGAGCCAACACAAAAAATTTAGACCAGTCCCCATTCCTTTTTGCAGTATTTCCCATCACATACTTTTTAGATTTATTTGTCAGGGAATTTCTTCTCGTTTCAAGTCGAATGAATTTAAGCAAAGCGGAACAGAAAGCATTAGAATGAACGTGATTTCTAGAGACGCGAAGGATTTTGAAAAAAAGATTCGAATTAAGGAGCAATTAACATTTACTATTCCGTATTCACTGCCGTCGAGCTGTTGATGTTGTTTTAAAATTCGCAACGTACACTTGGCAGTATTGATAAAAACCACCGATATTGTATGATACGGTGGAAAATACCTTTTACTTTTCATGGATAAATGAAACCTGCAAATCAAAACTATTTTCCTGACTTTCAATCGTAAGGCGATGCAGAAAAACAAATACACAAGAACAGAATAGAAATGTGTATTGGGTCGAGAAAATGATCGATTTAATCAGCTGATAGGTTTAAGCTGGCCGTACGAGATTTTTAATTAAATTGATTTCGGCTTAGGTAAAGTACTGACGCACGATCCACGTGGTCTTCAAAATCTGTCAACAATTAATTCATTGAAACAAGATCTTTAGTGGGCGACAAGTAAACCGCTTCCCAAAATTTGCCTCGCTTGATCTGAGCCTTTTTGTGTTTCTAATCAAAAGAAGCTTTCCATCGGATTTTGAACTCATGTGCTTAACTGATGTGAATATAGCCGACATCTTTAATTGTAAGTGTGATTGGCTGATGAGAATAATTAACATGCGTTTGTCGCATCCAGTAAAAAAACCAATGATAAGATTCATAGAAGTACTACATTCAAAAACGATTTACTTGCTTAAATTCATTCTGAAATCATTTTATTAGCCAGAGGTTCTGATAATTAAGAAATGATACCAAGTTTGTGAAAATTGGTCAGCAAACAACGAAGATAAAGCAATTTTAGTGCTTTCAGAAAAAAGAAACTTCGTTCTATAGTTTTGTCATTGATTGAACACAAAATCTGTTATCTCAACCAAATGGAAAATACCGATAAATAGCCACAACTTTTTTGTTTCTCTTCCTAATCAAAAGAAATTTAGAATATAATGGAATTATGGCATGCCCAACATAATTTATGGTTCATGACACAAATCTAATCAACCACAGGACAATTAATTACTTAATTATCGATTAACTGCACTATAGAAAATACAGACAATAGTCATGACTTATTTTCTTATCCCAAACAAATAAAATTTGGAATACTATATGATAATTGCACACATAAGACAATGAATGTTCAAACATGACGCAAATCTAATGAATTACTTAATTAGTTGATTAAACGCATAGAAAAAGGCACTACATTAACTTTGACGATCTAGAATGTTCCATTATCATTTGACTTGAGAAATTTCCAGATAAAACAATGACTTACACCTCTATTTTGGCCCTGATCGCTCCTAAAGCCTAGTTTTGTCGCTCGTTGAATTCGATCAAAGATTTTACGCATTGCTAAAATCGACATCTGCGCATGGAATGAGAAGATTCGAAAAGTTAGCAATAGGGAGGTACCTTATGTTTTATTGTATGAAGATTTCCCGATTATATTGATAGAAAAAGCCACATAGTGGCCGATAATTCGAGAGTGCCTTGCTAGATAGTTTCAACCACTCAGCAAAGGACTACAAAGACGACAGCAGCAACGACTGTGACATTCCGACTTATATTGAAGATGTTACAGGGTATATTTGACGGTCGAATTTCTTAGTTTAGAGTCAATCATCAGCCATTTAGTATTTCTATTCCTACAAACTCTAACGAATGATCATGTACACAACAAATACACCACAAATATATAAAATACTGTTTAATGTGGTATTCATGTATGGTATTATAGATCCCTTACTTTTGTGCAGTGCTTGCTCTGAATTTGAAGAGAGAGAGTGTGAACATCACTTTCCTATGAGAGAAAACATTGATATCTGTATTTTGAAATATCTGATACGGCTTATTCTACTAATGATAGAATTATCTGAGTATTGCTTTTACTATTATTGAATTCTTGTTCTTTCAATTCATTCTTGCATTTAAATTCACATACAAAACGTCAACCTATTATAGTAAAACGTCTGAGAAGTATAATTCTCTCGTTATATGTTTTGAAATAACATTACAATACCTACCGACACACGTGTATATATAACACATCTTTTAAATGAATTCTATTTACGTAGTCTTGGCCAAGTGATATAGCAACCGTGTGAGGATGGGGGGGGGTCATTTCAAATAAGAGTATAGTACAATATAACGCAAATTATAATAATTTCTGTCGGATCATGTATATATATATATATATATATATATATATATATATATATATATAATTCAAATAATGACCCCTTTGAATCATTCTCATCACTAAGATATACCCTGAAAATCTTTGACTTCCCCTTATGACTTCAGATTGTCGAACACGTAGGAGTTGAAGAACTGTCTGATATTATGAAAAAAATTGCAATTTGGGGGGAATCGTAGTCCAATGATATATGATATGCTTAAAAATATCCCAGATATAAGTTTAAATACATGATTTACTGAATGTATCGATATCATACTTACCTAAGATGATAGGGCCTTAACAAGAATGGAACAGTTAAAACATTTATCATAGTCTTTTTTTATAATTTCCCTGATTTATGTATATAACTGACCTCTGTCCTTATAGACCCGTTCCGGAAAGTACATGCTATGCCCTGTACCACATTTTTTTACTAGACGTGGTTAGTCCGAGCTCGAACAGATATACAAACCGGAGTGAAGAGCAAATACAATGCATCTCATGATAGCTTTCGCTATTGTAAAAACCCAAAGTCTAAATGGCATTTCTTTTATTGTTCGTATTCAATATTTTCTGTGCCACACATCATAAATAAGGAAGGTATTAACACATCCAATTACCAACAAAAAAGTTCTCCCGTGCGACAAGGCATATTGGGCAATGTTTGTCTCCATTTTGAACGATACGGGGTTTGGTCTTTGGAGATTAATTCATTGTTTCACTGGCAAATGTACGTTTTTACTGGACCAGGGTTCGCATTTCTTCTTTCCTGTATAAAACCGGTTCTTGGGAAAAAGCAATGGACAGTAAAAATTTTTTTGATTTGATTTTGGGAAGGTGGTCCCGATTGTAAATTGTGAAATTTCACACCCTTTCCCATACGAACGACTAACAAATGAAAAGATAATAAGATAATTGATGAGAGAAAACAAAATTTGAATGGGACACTATTATCCGTTGTTAATAGTGATAAATACCTCAACAAAAGGCTAAATTCGTTAAAACGTTTGCGTATTTTTTTTCAAGAACAAATTTTCAGACTTATCTCATTAATATTGAATACAATCTCAAAAATGCCCAGCATAGAACGTAACACTGAAAACATCGAAAGTAAGAGGTTCAGTATTTTCAAAATCTTCATTTTTCATTTTATATATCACGATCGATTATACACTTTGGTCTCTCTTTTACGAACAGGAAGCTGAGAAGTGATTCACTCACGGCTCCTAATTTGGTAAATCAAGTGAATACATTTCATATTCCCTTGAAAATCATTACTTGAATCTGATAGCGAAATATATTCATCGGAAATGCGATGCACCAATGAGAACGTTAGTCCCAAGCTGTAATAGAAATCAAATCAATCTCAAGAGCAATTGTGTCAATGGAGAGAATTTTTAATAAAAAATATTGTGATTCAGTTGTCATCCTATTTACAATTCATCACAAGTTCCTAAAAGAGACCTTTTAGTCCAAAGTGTCCTCATAAAATATTGATATACGAGTGAACACAAAAGAGCATTCAGTGGTAGTTTTGGCTAATCTGAATATATTTTATAAATAGAAATATTTTCTATGTTAAACAACCTTATTCGCAAAAAGAAAGCCGTCATAAGTGAGGGACATTTGAAGAAGTAATTAGTAGTTTATTGCTGCAAGAGTTTTATCACTGACCATTTACCTACATTAGAGATGAAAAACAACTTTTGCAGCAGTTCAAAATACATTTCCATAGATAGTCAAGCTTTTTCAAACCCGAGTAAATTGGAAGCTCCTGAGATGGAAAGTTAAAAATAAATATTTAGAATTGGATTATGATCACAATATAGTACAAAATGTATTGTACTTGTGTACTAAAAACAAAAATTGGTTTTAATGTGACTGGAGTTAATATGCCTTCATTTGTGAAGATTGTTTTCAGGAACTGTCGTCTGTAATTGCTTACTCCATGTTTGAAATATTCAAAACAAAGTTATTCACAACAACCACCAATGATTTTCTACCATAAACAGACAGGAATAATGATTGCAGATATGTGGAGGTGAGAAAAAGGGGAAGAGAGGAGGGAGAGAGCGAGGAGAGAAGAAGGTGAAAAGAGAAGGAGAAAGAAAAAAGAAAGGAAGGGAGAGAGTGGGAGTTTTTCTACGTGTCAGTGTATAAGTGAAGATGAAAGATGTGTGAGTGCTTGCATTTTAAATATTTTTTTTATAAAATTTTGTTTTCTCTGTGGAAAACATTCTGTGTCCAAAATTCTCCATTGAATTCTCGAATAATTTTCTTTTAACCACTCAATTGAATTTTGTAGCAATGAGGAAACATGCAAATCTTCAGCTAAATGTAAATAAATGTGGATAGATATGAAAGTTTTACCCATAAAATATCCACTGTTTTATTGAACCTATGGCCTTAAAACAACGAGTTGAGTAATGATTTAATGTAGGCTCTATATAGCCGGGGATTATTGTCCGGAGGACGGATATTTTCTGATAGTTTATATAAAATATGTCATTTAATATCCGCTTATCAATCGCATGTATTAAATGCAGATGCATTAGGGGTTTTTGTGTTACTTTGGGATCCCATCTTTTATGAGCCAGATTCCGAATAATTTACCGATCTCATTCTCCCTGACGAACCTTCCTATCTTTATTTACAGTAGTCACCTTCTAGAGCCAACTTAGTCCGGCACAAAGCAAGTAATATTTGGGCATCCAGTGCAGATGTTGCAAGATTGACCAAGTAACACAGTCCAAGTGCTCTTATCGTTGAAGATCGTAGCAAAAAAGAATTATTCGTCTTCTTTGCTTAAACACCAATTTATTCATATTTTTGCACTTAAAATCTTTTTACACTTTTTAACACGCAGAAGTACACAAGGCTATGTAATTGTTATATCGTAAGGTAATAATAATAAAGAGTAAATGTTTAAATCGTCCCCTTCGAGTACTATTAGTGCTACTGTATGCATGATACCTACATAGCCAGCAAGTCAGCCGGACCGACCTGGAGACTGAAGAAACCTATGTTGAAAGTCTTAGTGACAGTTTTAGTTGACAGTTTATAATAAAATTATTCATTACATTAATGAAGCATTAACAGAAAGATCATTCTCATTTTATTAGATATTTTGACCTTTCAATACGTCTATCATAATATACGCATATCAATATGCTATTTGAAATTTAAAATAAAAATATGCCTATAGATTAGGCATTGTGATAGAAATGCTTGGAATCACAGTTCTGGAATGATCAAAGGCATCAAAAAATGTAATCAAAGACAAGATAAATCGGCTGAAGTCATTGATTCCTTGATGGAATCTGTCTGTTAGGTGAATCTGTTATTTTCTTTTTAAATTTTAACTTGCAGATACTTTTCTATCACATGATCTGGCGATTTTATCAGTAGTAAGAATGGAGGCGTTTGTTCTTATTTCAGATCAAGTCTCCGATCTCCTTCATAGGTCATATTTTAATAAATCCAAGAATAAACTGCATATAGTATTTACAAGAGCATTGCAAAAATCAAAGTATTGATATAAACAAGAAACGTCTCGGTTCTATATTTTTGTCGTCAAGAGATTTTGTGATATTCTCCCCAACATAAGCAAATATGATGTGAATTTTAACGTTTGACTTTTCACTGCTGCTACTAAGGTTTTATATTTCTCTTTTGAAAAATGTAGAATTTGTTGTAATATTATTCCAAGAATCTGAGATGTAGCATTTTCAGTTATTGTTTTACTACTATGACTTTCATTGTGATGCCTATCAAAACTCCCATCGCAATGGTACAACTAAAACAAAGATAGTGATGGTGTATGAGATGTTCAGGAAAAAAAGACTATTTTGCAAAATTTGAATGACTTCAATAGAATAATCTTTGTAGTCTAATCGGTAAAGTTGCTGCCCTGGGAAAGCTGTGTTCTGAGAATAATGAATACGAAACTTATTCTTTATTTCCAATTAACACAGATTATTAACGGTATTTTAATTAGAGTTCAGATGAAAATTGTGTTGAAACTATTGGCTTCCGAATGCAAATAGAAAAACTTGCAGTATAATCTCCGTTCATCATCCGCGATGCAGAATATGACGTGAAAACATCTAAAATATTTAAATATATTTGTAAAGTGTATATAAACGGTAAAATAGTTTGAATAATTAATAAAACTTGTTAGCTTAGAACTGATATTTTCATTTACTCTGTGTTGTTATCGTCTGTCTTTAAAATCTCCCCCCACCCCTCTCTTTATCATGATTCATGAATCATTTCTTATTAAGAACAACTTATTATTAACGCTTTAGTTAATAATACCTTCTCAAATGACGATAGTGGGCATTCGAATGAAATTCTTAAGTGTTTGACATGTTGAGAAATTTCTTTGGCTCGTTTCACTCCTATTTATAGGTTAGAATGATTGCCCGATGAGAATTATCATGAATAGAGCAAGCGAAACGGGTTAGATGGAAAGGTGCGACGCTATAATTTGTAGCCATGTACAATGATAAAGTCATTAACAGACGTCATGTTCAATAGAAAGTTTGCATAAGCCGAAGGCTGTCTTGTTGAATTATAATGTCAGCGAAAAGGCTAGGTATCTGGAATCGACGAAGCATCTCAAACAGATGCACGTGAATTAAGGAATATCTCTGATCCAAGTGACAGGTTTCTTCACTCGACGTAGAGGAGGCGTCAGAGGTTGAAAGGTTATATTTGACATAGCCAAATGCAAACTTATATCCGATAGTTTCCCTGAAAAAGTATTTGAAAACCTTATGAGTTGCAGATTATAAATATAGAACATATAGATATATGAATATATTGATAGAAAGTTTCATTCATCAATGCTTAATCTGACAACTGAATTAATATGAAGTTATGTTGTCATATTCTGCCGTTATAAGTATATTCGAATATATGAATGTTACTTTCTCTCAACTTTTATCTCAGTATAGATAATTTCCCTATGACTCCTAGACGAAGGCAACAACCCGACGACATTTAATCAACAGAAGAATACTTTAAGATATATTGATAGATTTAATAACTATAAATATCTCTTCGGGTACCCTGCTGTTAAGTGTCGGGTAGTAAATCAGTTTCACACACGACTGATACTGAAGTGAATTTAACTGGATGCACACTTCTGATGCCAGACTAAGTTAAAATTACTAAATTCCTATTAATAGCCTTTTATATGAATCTTCTTTTATGAAATGTAAGTGATGCTTTGAATTCTGAGGCAATCACAATGTCAATATTTTCATCACTCAAGATGGCTCTCATCTCTCTTTATTCTACACTGAGAGGAGAGCAGGAGACCTGTGAGTTATTGCTGTCTTCAGCAATGATCATCAAAAATCTAATGTGAACATGCTGACACATGAATAATTCTCAAACAGCAGAGTCGCAAACATTTTCCTTTGTACAACTATCAATTTTAACCATGCTGTAGTCAGAAAAGGGAAAATTATTTCTCAGATCTTCAATTTTAGCAAGAGTCCTCGGGACAGTTCAAAAAGTTCTAATAATCGTTACCTTCAAGTTCCACATTTTCTTTTTGGTTTCCTCTCCTTATATCCATCCATATTCACATTCTTTTTCAGTTTCAGTATTTACTATTTAGTAAATTGTTATCTGAATCTCAAAGTCTAAAACGACTTCTACTATTCTCTTGGACAGTTTTTAATTAATGTAGATGCGACTTATTCTTCTGATCGAAGTCCTTTCTCAGTCCAAAGCGAATCATTGTCCCTTGTGAGTTTTGTCTCTTTTCGTATTCTTTTTCAGTTAAATAGCAGCCTTTTATGATTCATTGTTTTACTTCTGTTTCCAACCAGGCGACATTAGCTAATTTGGATTGATTTATCTATTTTGGCTTCGATGGAAATAGTTCCAATACCATTGATTTTGTACTGTGATCACCAATGATTCAGTTTCATTTCCAGCAGAGTCAGTAAAACAGGCAATAAGGATGATAACTACGCGTACGAAAAAATGATTGCACCCAATCAATATTTGATGAACGGAAACGTTTTCAAGGAAATAACACTGAAAAGAGAATTAATAATAATAATAATAATAATAATAATAATAATAATAATAATAATAATAATAATAATAATAATAATAATCGTTCCAAAATATAACAATAGAGGAACTTGCGAAACTAAGCAAATACAAGGAATTTAGAATCGAGATACAGACGATGTGACGCTTGAAAACACAAACTGTCCCCGTTATTGTCGGGTTACTAGAGATGATCAAGAGAGGCACTGAAAAAAACTCCCCCAAATCCCCGGCAATTCCTCCCTCTGTGAAGATAGAGCTTACAGGCATATATTACGAGTATAATGAGAAGAGAACTAGCATCTGTTGTATACTCAAGTAAAGTGTAACACAAAAATGAATAAAAATACAACATATATTGAAAACTGCAACTCACACCGAAAATAGCAACACGCACTAAAAACTGCAAAACACAGAATAAAACTGAAGAGAAGGAAGGGGAAATATTGTACATCAATTCAACCTTCTGTTGCTTAATATTCATGAATAATATTACTCTTTTCTTCGTTCACATTCTGATCACAAACGGTGAAAATATTGTTCTTAGAGAATCGAATGACAATCGTGGTATTTGGCGTTCGATACTTTGACATCATTTATATTATTAATATTAAATTCATGCAAAAATAATTGTGATTTTTTAACCAAGTATAGCTGAGGTATAAAAGCTATTAATCAAAATAAGAACCTTCCTTCAGAATTTTCACGTTTTTGCCAACTACGAACAAGTTAAACCGGGAGCATAGAATTCTTATGTCGTGGATGCAATAAATTTTTCAAAGACATTCATATCTGCTGCTTGGTTGTCGAAGTTGTTGGAGACCCGTAGTCGAAAAGCTTGCAAAAGTGTTCGTTGATCGCAGAAAGGTCCGCTGAGTAAGCTGTGTAAGGTAGAGTTTCGTGGTCTATTTCGTTCGATTTCTGCAAAAGCCATTTGTGCGATATTCGAGCTTTTAGGATATTCGTTTGTTTCAAATGTTAAACAACTGTTGAATAGTCTACGTTTAGTTCTTTTGCAACCTCTCCAATTACTTCTCGTTGGTCCGCCACCATAATAGCCTTCAATTGAATGTTGCCAATCATAGAAAGACATTCATGTCTTCAAGGACCTCATCTTCGTTTCAAATTTTTGGGAACTAATGTCGAGCTGTACGCTCATTGATGGTCCCCTGGACAAATACTTGGTTGATATTGCGAGCAGTTTCCGTTGTCTACCTCTCATTTTAAACTCATACAAAAAAATGGCTTAGATTTGCTTTTTCATCTTCGATTTTACAGCCTCAAATAAATAAGAATGAATAGTGAAAAGCATAAATAGATAAGTCGAAATACACTCTTTAAAATGGTATATTCCATGAACACAGTCAAATAATATTCCACTCCAATTTGACCATCAAAGTTTCAAATAATAAAACCCGCAATTATTTTTGCACCAAATCAATGCTTTAAAATTATCTAAAATTCTTCATGGTATGTGTACAAACACCAAGGTTTATTTTACTGTTATTCTTAACTGTACTACTGCAACAACTATTAATAAAACTCCGGTTAATCGAATAACAACTTCTGTAACTAATATTACTTAGACAATACCGAAAGTACGACAAGTCCTAAAAATAATTCCATGAGTGATTATGAACAATTCTTAAATCTACTTCTATTTTTACCACGAAAAAATCAGTCACTTTAAATGTATTTCATATTAATATAAAAAATACCATTTTTGATAAATGAATGACATAAAAGTAACAATATTAGTAATTCAATTTTTTATTGTTGGTAGTGGTGGTTTAAAACAAAAACTAAAATCAGTGTTGTTATGTCTGATATGATAGAGCATTAATATCGATCAGCAAAACTTGTTTGTCGGTAAGTTGGTCTTTGTAACAACAATGAAAATACGATGAGTAAACTTTATTCGTGGATTGATTCATGCACTTGAGATTCGAATATATTTATGATTGTTTTAATTGCATAAAAACAATTAAATTTTGCCATCGAGCGAGCAGAGGTCAGTCACGATGCTTTGGAAGTTGGTGCCAGAGAGTCTCGACACCAAACACAAAAATCATTTATCACAGCTTTTCATTGCAATAAGAGTAATAATTTTGGCGCCTTTTATTTTATAATCTACTTTTATTACAACATGATTTTTGGTTTGAGTCTTGTCAACTCAAATCCCTCTTGCTTTAAATTGATTTGAAATTAGCACCAACGTAAGCCATTTCCTTTTTTTCTTTTCTCTCTTCAAACAACTCTCTCTCCCTCTTTCTCTCTCTTATTCTCATTCTCTCCTTTTCTGTTTTCCTCTTTATCTCTTCCCCTTTCTCTATTTTCCTCTTTCTCAGCTTATGCTAGGAAATTATCACGTTTTCTTTTTTTGTTCTTTCTGCTTTATTCTTTCTTTACTTTCCCCCTCACTATTTCTCGTTATCTTTCTCTCTCTCTCTCTCTCTCTTTCTTCTTTCCCTTCTCTTTATTGTTTCTCTCTTTCCTGTCTGTATCTTCTTCTCCTTCATTTTCAGTGAGACTTTTGGCTTATCGTACTTCTTCCATTTTCTTTCACTTATAATCCTTTTCTCTCGGTATAATATCTTTTTCTTTTAACTCTTTCTGGTTTCCTTTTCTCCATCTATTTCGTTGTTCAGTCCTTTTTTTCTTACGTGCTCTCACAGAATTCTTACATTTTGTTAACAAACTTGTCCATTTTCGCTTATATTAGGAAAGATAAGCAAGATAAGTGTCTTTGATTCTCACTTTCAATGGATCTTTCCATACTCAAAAATCTATTTGCAGGATCATTAGGCAAACTTCTGGCTTTTAGAATTATTTGTAAATATGCTGAATGGGTAAAAAGGAACTCTCCATTTTCATAGGAGCGTAAAGTCAGGGGTTCATGCAGGTCATTCATTTCTTGTAGGGAGTTGAGTTGCTTATTATTATCACACTATCTGAAATATTCTAAAAATCATATTGATAGTATTGATATTAATCATATTAACTTTGTATAATGTAAAGGGGTTTATAACGATGAATTTTAAAACATAAAACAAATTTATAACAATAAATGCAAATTTATGAATAAAAATAAAAACTTCAAATTGTAAAATCTTTGCTTAATGTTATCAACTGTTTATTATTATCTAAGTGATTACCATAAGCTACTTCTGCTGAAAGTTCGTATATCTGAAATAATTGTTCACTTTCAATTTTTACTTATCTATATATACAGCTATCACGAAAAATATTATACGTGAAACTCTGAAAGATTTCCAAAGAATTCCCTCAAATGTCATTATCTGATCGCCGTATACGACAAATAATGTTATCATGGTATCCACTATATTAGAACCTGATTTAATTGGAAAACTAAGGTAATTAAACATATAATATATTCCTCTTAGAAATCACTTATAGAGAAAGAAATATAATTGTTCAATTATTTTAGGTTTTTTTTAAATTCAAGAACAAGTTTTTAAGAAATAAAATCTTTTATAATATTTAATCTAATTTCTAAATACATCACTTACAAAATGCTCTACAGGAAGACATTTTTTTTCAAATAATGTTGCACGACTCCAATATTATTGTTCTCTTCTGTCGAGGCTGACTATTGGAAAGCATAGGTTCTTAGATAAATACAGAATATAGAATAAATCAAAAAGGACAAAAACGATTCGTTCGAACAGGATAATTTTTCTTTAAAAACAATTTAGTGTAATCCCCAAATAGTTGTTACACTCCAGGGATCAAAATGCACCTATTTGCCAATGTTTAGCTCAGTTCAGGAGTTTTGCTGTATATACGTACTGAACGTTGGATGCTCTTATTCATGGCATTGACATTCACACAAATATGCACACAAACATACACACAAACACAAACACACACACACACACACATACAAACACACACACACACACACATACAAACACACACAAACACAAACACACACACACACACACACACACACACACAAACACACACACACACATATATATACATAGTCTAGAAAGGTTTAGAGCTTCAAACACTGAACATTAAAAGTTTTTTTACCAAAACCTTCTGTATCACTTCAGTCACTTATTCCCAATATACATATATATATATATATATATATATATATATATATATATATATATATATATATATATATATATATATATATATATATATATATATATATATGATGGTACTTAAATTACTTTGCAGCCAGCTGATGAAAATACATTTGTTTTTCGCAAAAAGCATATCTATTTCAACATAATTTCCTCCTTTGTCGATGAACTCAATACAGTGTCGAATATCAATTACATAGATCGATCGTTAGAGAGAGAAAATTTCAAATAACTACGTATCGGGCTACGGACTCATTGATGTACCTTCGTATATGAAGATGTGATAAACCTGTCACCTTTTTTTTTTCTCTATGTGAATATGCATGAATGGACTTGTTTACACGAGTGTATGTGTAACTATTGTATATGCATTTTCCTTGAAAGCCTAATCCAATCACATATTTAATGGAAAGCAGATATCGTATCCTGGCAAATGTATAATTGAAAATCGAGATGTGGTCATTATTCCTCGAAAGGATACTCATAAAATCTATAATTGTATTCAAAATAGATAATTTGCAATCATATAAACTCCGATTATGTTGAAAGAATATATCAAAAATGCAATATATATGAATATTTAGAAATGTGAGTAGTTTTATATCGATGTACTGGTTGCAAATGCTTCGTCATTCACTTCAAACGTCGGTCACACTCGTAACTCTCAACCCCAAAAACGAAGACGAAGAGTAAATCTATTAATTATCGATTGTCAGATTTGATAAATTCAAACACAAACGTCTTCCTTTTTCTTCGACTTATACTCCACCAGAATACTAGGTCTACACTAGAATTAATTTTGCATAATGAGATTAAAACTGCAGTTGGTAAGTTAATTCGTTCGACTAAGAAGCACTTTTTATCCGAAATGACTACTAACGAACAGCAAAGATTTGGATCTGTTTTAGTCCCTGTAGGATGATTTAGGCTATTTGGCATTTTATTTTTTGTGAAATCAATATCATATATCTAAATAAATATAAGTATTACATTTGGTGCACAAGATAGGCTTTTTTATTGATGGTGTTACATCATACTGGTTTCTGAAGAGAGTCTTATTTTCCCATTCGAAATCTTCACCGAAAACTTCAATTCCTATCCTGGATATCTATTCGGTTGCCTAAACCATAACAAATTGAATTTCAGAAATACATTCTTTTATTTAAAGACCATATTTAGTTTTTTGATTTTGTAGCCAATCATGAAAGTCCTTCACCCCTGCAATTTGTGCTGCACAATTTTTCTACCTTTAACAGTCGATCCAATTATTTACTCATAAAATTCACCTTGTAGTCCTTTGTACTGACATAGCTGTTCTTTTTTTGTGGTCATAAATTTGCCTTTCTTTTCAAATCATAGCTGAAATAAAAGCTGACAAATTAAGCTTTACACTGATGTACTTATAGACAATAGCCATGATAACTAAAACTGAAAAGTTGGGTTTCAAATGACAGAAGCATTACCTTCATTTAATCCTTCGCAAGTGCTGACAAACGATTCTGAAAAAAACCTTTGTAGCTGTACAAAATAATTCGGTAACAATGGTTATCGCTTAGTAAATCTAATTGTGAAGAATTTCATACTGATAATAAATCATAGCCTATTGTCCAATAGGATCACATAAGAACTCTAAGCACAAAATGTATTCAACAGTTTTACAGTTGTTGAAATAACTTATATCGTTAGTCAACTGAAGACAATACATCACTATTCATTCGTGATTTGGTGTCAGTTCCCCTTTTTAGAGCTTCTTAAATCTCTGGGACTCACACTATATTTCTTCCATCCTGCTTTCTGATAAGACAATTACCGATTTGTTTCAGAGTGCCTACGCTTGAAATTACCTCGAATTATCTGTTGCCAATTTACTACAGTCGTATTTGGACAAATATAGAACTGATTAAAATCTCTCCAACATTCTGTGTTCTCCTACATTTTATACTATTTCGGTCGCTGACAACCATAAACATTGCTAGAGTCTGCAAATTGCTATTTGTCGAATCAATGATGAGTATATTTGAAATAAAGATGCCTGACTCAGAATCTTTTTTGCTGCAATATAATCTATCAAGATTCGGTAGATTTATACCATTTCTTTATTTGAACGCACAAGAATTATTACCATTTTCTTTTGCGTTCTCTGTTTGATGATGGGCTTTGGATTCACAACTAAAGATAACTGCAGTTGTTCTATGCTCAATTATGTTTTATGCATACCATTGAATGTCACTCAGAATTAACCCCAATTTCCAAGTCGCTGGTTTTATTCCTTTATCTAATTGGGGGCTGGGGGGCTTTTGCCAAATCTGTAAATAGCTAAAGAAAAAGCGATTCCACTTCTGTTTAAAGAATTGTTTTGACTCGATGAAAATGATGATCTACAAAATACTCAAATCTCAATATTTCATACTTGACACTGGTGCACTGCACACCTCCTTGCAAGAGGAAGAAAAAAATTCTCAGAACCAAAGTACAGAAGTATAAGTAGGCCAAAAACAAAAATACGTATTATCACCAGAATATCAACTAATATTTGTAATTCATGAGACTGAAAACTTACTTCAACCTCTGCCTATACACAGACGCGCACATGACAACATATCGAACTATAAATTAGTGCAATTAATTGCAAACTAAATTAATATTGGTCTACTATTCGCCACTGTGGGTTTATTATGGTGTAATTCCTGGAAAAAAACAGATGCTCATTGATTCTTCGTCATGGTGAGCTGGTGAGCTGCAATTCTGTATCATTTTTTAACTTAAACATTGTTAATTCTTGTAATAGTTAACCGTCCAACATCATAAATAACTATTTGAAGTCCTGCAATATAGCGAATCTCAGTTTGGTGCCCATGTCTTTGTCGTGGTCGGTAAAGGAGGATCTATACAATTGATGCACAACCAGAGATTAATTTCAAATAAGTTTGTCGCTAAATTTATGGGCATGCATTTTAGAGATTTTCAGAGATTTTGGCCATCTCTCCTTAATTGATCATCTCTAACAAAATAAAAGTTTGTAGAAAGAAAAACTCGAAAAAGTCCGAGAGAAAAGATTTTATAAAAAAAATATTCAGAGAAAGAAAAGATTTTGGAGAGAACGACTTGATTTTGAAAAGAATGAACAATCCTTTGTCTGTCGCTACACAAGCCGTTGCTTGAATTCATTTATTGCAAGATTTATTATTATCAAAAAAGTTGAATCTGTGAATAGCGAGTTTACTTTCTAGATTGGAATGATACAAGCTTATGCAATGACATCTCGGTTAAAGTCAAATGTTGTTTTTTCTCTAAGCTCTGGGTTAAGACCAAGATGTAAACTAACGCTGTTTTATTCTAACCGGAAATCAAAGATTTGCACTAATCTTGATTGGTTCTTTAAGTGTTGATATAATCAGACTAGAATCCGAAGTAGTGAACCAATTAGATATTTTCCTGGTATCCAGAACTAGGTTTAGTGTTAATAGATGAAATCAATATTTGATCCATAGATAAAACGGTTGTAGATTTTATCTAGCAGATTTTGTGGTTTTAAATTCGAATTCTGACTTCAATTCAATAAAGCCATCAGCTTCCCAACACTGACCTAAACGAGTATGCTTCATTCTTTATTCAAATATAAAAAAATCAATGTGTGTTGCTACAGGGATATTACAAATTTTACAAAGATTTGAAAATAGCGTCTCTTCTTGTTAAGCTGTATAATCCTAAAAAGAATGGTTATAACCAATGCATCTTCCCGATAGTTACCTGTGGAGCTGAAACATGGAACCTAACCAAAAGATTGGTTCTCAATGATGGAGATGTCTGGCGAATTTTGAGGAAGGTCTACGTCCAACGACAGATGCTAAAGGGCTGGTGTAACAATAGACTAAAAGCATTTTTTGTTTTTAATCTTTCAAAAATTAAATTGATAATAAATCACTTGGCTCGAAAAAGAAGGAAGACGTTCATTAAAAGTAAATTAAGCATGATACGAATAGGTATTGGTATGTAATTTATTGCCGTTTACATTGGATATCTAACTTGATCGTCATTAATCTGATGAAGACTTTTTAGGCGAATCAGTGAGGAATGATGATCATTCGATTTCAATTCCTGCATTGGAATTGAGTGACTGTTTTAAGGAATCTTACTT
>OY735232.1:9505627-9510627 GCA_963457665.1 Thysanoteuthis rhombus | reverse complement strand
ATAATTAGACACAATCACCTGGGTGACCAAGCCGGGGATGATAATCCTCTGACTTGCGTCCAAGTGGTGCGCTCCTCTGCTGATCAGTATGTACCGCCACTGCGAGGCTTTTTCCGCAGCTGCCAAAGTGTTTTTAATGGCTCTTTTAAAACGCAATCTCCTCACTCAAGGGACTTGGCGTGACAAATGTCTTGGATGACCAGCGACGTCCTGGCAATCAACTTCAACCTGCTCAAATCAGGCTTTCCATTCAGTTCTCCGGCGCCCAGATACGAGCTATGCACAATAAATTCCGATTTTCCCTATTTCACTGTCTTATCAATTCACCAACGAAAAATGAAGTTTACTTCAAACCAGGAGTCATTCAATCAACACAAACTGCGAATACAAAAGCTACGTCTACAGTTTCTCAGACCCTATCAACTTTACCCAAATGATCTTATTATTCTTTATCTATGTTACTTTATAACATAAGTGATGGTCCATATTTAAGGTCTTTATATGCAATATAAATTTGAATCTTGCAAACATCGGAGAAATTCCAGCTAAACTGATTTTAGTGGGTTATTCTATTGAAAAATAAGTAAAATTAGACACAATTACGGCAATTCGGATCATAGTTTTTTTTTTCTTAAATTTATTCACTGGACACATTTGAGGACTTAATCACCGGTCCAATAATCCTATTTACCATTGTTCAACAAAGTACTCGATGTAGATTTAAGGTCAGCCATGTTGCCTTTACAATTCGATCTCTTTTTTTAGTAATAACAAAAGCAACATCACAAATAATAATAATAATAATGATAATGATAATAATAATAATAATAATAATAATGAGCAGAAGAAGAAGAAGAAGAAGAAGAAGAAGAAGAAGAAGAAGGATGAGGTTGAGAAAGAGGGGCGGTGAATGAACTGTCTTCAAACAGAATAAGTTCGTGTTCGCGTGAGTGCAATAGTTATCTTGGGTTTTCATCTTCAAACGTTGCAAATTGTTCTCTAAGTGGAAAGTAAGATAGCGTTGATCGGATGTTCTTTCCTCTTTAGTGTTAAAGTTTGTTGGGTTCAAACTCTTAAAGTAAAATCTTAATATCTAAGCGACCAATTTTCACTCGTTTTTTCTGTTTTTATAAAGGAGTATGAGCAATCTTTTGGTTCTGTGTGTATTCTTCTGTTCTTGCGTAATTTATTCGGTATCTTTCTCTTTCAGGATAGAAAGTCTCTTCAGTCCATTCGATGGAGATAAGTTCACCGAGTTGTAAAGTTCGAATCTTAGCTTTGGTGGACTGTAGGATTTTTGCTGTAGCGTATTCTGAGATACACAACGAGAAAAATGAATGAAAGCTTTTGGATCAGAGCCAGGCCTAGTCGATTTCGGGTCTACACTTAATCTATATAGCAATCTCTGAGCCTGTGTTTTTTTACCCAAAGCGGAAGACAATCATGGATACTGCGCATTGCGTCTAAAACGTGATCATTAAATACAAGATTTGATACCAAAATTGAAAGGTTTGGCCTCTAAGAAGAGCCGACCTGGTTGTTGAATTTGTCAGATTCATTCGTATTTAAGTAACATTAAGAATAATGATATTACAATTACTTCTACACTTAGTAGCAGTGCGACGTCTTTCGTATTATGGATCAATATACGCATTCCCTGGATGAATGGATTCTACATGCTCGAGATTAATAAGCTGAGAAATCGTTCCACCTATCTTAAAGTAGACATCTTCTTTCCTGTCCAGAACTGTTTTTGATATCGAGTCCATCGGACACTTCGATTACAACATTAGATTAAGTTGCTTACATATTGATCTAAATCATGTTATGTTTTATTGATGATTATCAGCAGAAAAATACTGATATTGTAATAGTCGCAGCATATATAGTGTAGAGATCGCCCATTGCAGAGGTTCTTGATTAAGTGCAATGAACAAAGCCCTTCGAAGCACGCTTGAAAATCAGCGCTCTCCTTCCAGTCGGTAGGATCTGAAAGACCTTAATCAAGATCAAATTACTTTCTTCACTTCGTTTGTCAATTATTTTATTAGTTATGGCGATAGAAATGAGAATAGAAAAGTGGGATTTGAATTTTCCATTATAGATAGAATTGGTATTTGCTAGTAGTTGGGTCAATACTGCGATATAACGTTCAGTAAGACTTGAATTTTCACTATTCGATATATTGTTCTCTGAGTGGTCAAATTTCAAATTATCTAAATCATGCAGATTATCATTACATGTACTATCAATTATTTGATGACAAAAGATAATGATTAAGGATGCATAAAAAGATATTGTACGTTGCTTTATCCAAAGACAGGAATGAACTCATCATCAGTGCCAGATCGTATTGCGTGTTATTTTGATAAAATCTTGTAAATAAAAAGAAAAACACTTTAGAATATGGGAAGTGAAACTGGGGATGACTAATGCATTTCTTCAGATGCGAATTCAAAGGACCGTTTCTCTAATGGTCATAAATGAAGCGATAATACTGATTTATGAGGTCGCAATAGAGACTAAAGTAGTATCAGATATTGTAGATCGAGGGGTGGTTGGGACAGTAGAATTAGTCGTAACAGTGATTGGGAATTTTCGTGGCAACAATCGTTGATTGTTACGATCTCAGTCCAATAAATGGTGACTGCTGGGTTAAATCAAATTACCTGACCTTCGTTGATAGGTCAAACTGGGAATTTTGGTGATCGATGAACAGACAAAATTTACCTTATAGCCGTTGAAGAATGGACTCAAACGCATAGGAAAAACCTTAAAAGATATACATACATAGGTGAACTTGGGTCAATATTTTGGTTAAGGAAACATTTCTTTGGATGCCAAACCCCCAGATAAACAAATGTCATACTTGTCGAAAAATTCAGTTGACAAAACACATGCTCATAAAATACATGCACATAAAACACTCTGTCACACACATACACACCTGCATGCACATACGCACACATACACACATTTCCATGTCGTTATGTATTTATATCCCTAACGAGACGAAATTACAAGAAACTGCACACACACACACACAGACACACACACACACACACACATATATATATATATATATATATGAATTTATTTTGAAAAATGATTTGGATAAAACAGTTTATGATAAAGTAGGATGGTTAACGTTTCAAAATTCAATTATTTCATTAAAATAGAAGTGCTCCATATATTGATAATATAATATAGAGCAATAATTTCTTTTGGTACGTCTTTCTTGGTTCATCCATTCATCAAAAATGATGTATTATTTTTAGTTTCAATCTAATTACTTAAAAAATATTGAATAACAATATGATATCGTACAATAATGTTCATTCTCTATTGTAGAATTTTATCTGAGTAGTATGGAGTTTACATTCACTTCCACATTTGTTTTTTAATGTATACAAAAATATAAATTTCAATATAATTCAAACTTGAAAATAATGCATCAAAATATTGAATTGATCTTTTATACATGATTGAATTTTAACCTCATGAATTTAAGAAATATGAAAATGACAAAATAACTCTTTTTTTTAAGCTGAATTGAAAACAGATTTGTCATTCTTGTGACGATAATGTTTAGTCATTCTTTTCTAAATCCAATTAAAACCTATTTAAGTTATCTGAAATACTGCATCGAAATGAAAATTTTAAAAGAAAATAGATTAAAACCTTTGATGAATTGCCAATTTATATGCATAGATCTAAATACACGAGGAACAAATCAGTTATAAAACTTGCAAAATGAACATTATTTTGTCAAAATAACAAAAAAGAGAAATAGAAGTTCGAGTATGTTTACGTACATATAGGCACTTAGGAATAGACAAAAATACCCTCTTCTTGTTTATATATACTCAAACAGTCGCTTACTAACACAGATGGAAATACTATAATGAATAAGTATCCCTGAGAGAAATCATCCCAGGATAGAATGACGAGCAAATAATTCAAGCAAAACACTAATAACACCTAAGTAAGAAAAAACGAATCACAAATGCATTTGTATTTGTTTATTCTGACACCAAATATAGTACACACGAAAGACGAAAGAAAACACGCACGAATACAGAATCTATTTATCACCTTCTCTTCCATTAGATTCATGCATATTAATGCAAACACTTACTTACTGGATAATGTACTAACTCCATATATATATATATATATATATATATATATATATATATATATATATATATATATATATATATATATATATATATATATATATATATATATATATATACATATATATGTATATATATATATATATATATGTATATATATATATATATATGTATATATGTAGAGAGAGAGAGAGAGAGAGATAAAAGAGAGAGAGAGAAGGGGGATAGATAGTTAGATAGATAGATAAACAGAGATAGATAGTTAGAGAGAGAGAGATAAACAGAGATAGATAGTTAGAGAGAGAGAGATAAAGAAAGAGAGAGAGACAAAGAGAGAAGGGGGACAAATAGATAGATAGATACAGAGAGAGAGAGAGAGAGAGAGAGAGAGAGAGAGACAAAGAGAGGGAGAGAGAGAAGGAGAGAGAAAGAAATCTTTCTTTCATTAAAAATAACAAACAAGTTGCATCATTTTATTTTTTTACTAATCTCTTATCGAAACCAAATATCCGTTCATTTGTACAAAAACAAAAATTATTAATCGAAAAATTATCAAGATGCTCGAACTCTCTAATTATTAATGAATGGTTTATTGAAGAGTATAAACTGCCAAATTATATATATATATATATATATATATATATATATATATATATATACGTAATAAATGGATATGTTTGGTCTGACAGAATAAATTATAAATTGCGTTACATCATATAGAAATTTATCTGGAATGATTTCCCGAGGTTACACGGTTGATATATTCTTCAATTGTTTATCCTTTCTGCCTTATCTTAATTGGATGATTATATCAACAATGCAACGATGGGAAGTCATTCAAGATAAGTGTCTATCTAGTAT
>OY735232.1:9468127-9500627 GCA_963457665.1 Thysanoteuthis rhombus | reverse complement strand
TACCTAGTTTCTTCCATCTCCTTACAAGTGATCCACTTGAATTTGTATGCAGTGGTATTGCTAAGATCATTTGCATTGCTGGAAGTTCTCAAGTGTGCATGTGTTTCTGCATCTTCCTATCGATGTAAGAAGAACGCTCTTTTGACTGAGCCAGAATTTGAACTTGAGGAACTAGAAAAAGTCGATGAAATGGGAACAAGATCTGATAAATAGTTCGAATAGGGGGATGAGTCCTACACTTTTAGGGCCACTAAGTGTTGACAACAAATGATGGGTGGACAGATATGTTGTCCTTTTTTCTCCTTAGCTGACCATTCGCCCCAAATTATCTCTCTTGCTTCGTTAAAAATATAATAAGAATATCTTTTTAGAGTTAGACCACATTGATTTAATTGAGAGGAGAATATCTTGCATAACGAAAATGAATGATCAACATTGACTTGACGTTGCTGCAAACGACATTTTTGATATTAGGGGTCTCTACTGAACTGGGTGTTGCTTTTGTCAGAGGATCATAACCATGAACCCATGGAACATCACTGTTTATGACCTTGGTGATAAAGATAGTATCATCTCCATGTTGAACTTTGTATTCTCTGTACACAGTAAGGTGATATTATGTCTGGTCATCGCTCAGTAATCTCAACATAAATTTTGTACGAATACGTCTCATGTTCATCTACCATCTACCAAAATATGTTAAGCAGTTTCGTGCAAAGGATGCCTGAAACATCATGGATAGTTTACATGCGACCCGGACGGAAAATCTCATGCGATGTTTTCCGGTCTTAGGCTTGTCGATGATTGATCAAAAATCTCATCGTCATTCACAGACTTTCGTCAATCCTTGAAGATTACGCGAAAACCCATAAATATTCAACGGTCACTGGACAGCTAATTATGATCGTACAATTCGAACAGGTTGTCGGGTTGGGTCATCTCATGATAAAAACGAATTTGAAAATTAAAACAAATTTTCATTTCTGCTGGTACATTATAAAGCAAAAAGGCACGTCACGGGCATGGTGTTGGAAAAAAAGGAATTATTAGATTTAAGAATTTATTGAGAGGATATTAAAATAGTCACTGAACAAAATAAAGTTTCCTTTCAGCAGTTATGTCAGATGAGCGGGGATTCTGAGTTACACTGATGACAGAAAACAATGAGCTCCAGTAAATGTGCAGAGCATGGATGCAATTGGTTTAAAGTTATTTTTTTTCAGATTAGAGTCAACAGATGATGGAGATTTTTCAGCAATTTCCTTTGCTGATAAAGACTGATATCATGCATCTGCGTTTGCTTCCTACCTCTTTGATTACATGACAACCATACACTGCTAACTATTCTCTTAATTTTCAATTCTTTTGAAAAAAAAGTTTAGTTGTATTATAGATAAGTTAGATTACTGTAACTGAAAGAATTTTCCATGTCAAACCCAAAAGCAGAACACCAATGCAACCTCTGAGAAAACCAATTATCGTCTTATTTTATTGACCACCATATAATTATACAATTTCTGGATTTCAAAACACACCACTTACCTAAATCTAACCAATCTATTTTCTGTCTGTAGAATATACACATCAATCTGAATTGCATGAGAAAAGATTCACCAGTTTAAGATAATTTACGAAGAAAACTAGTTGATATACTCATCTAGGAATGTCACTTATGATAACGAGTAAAACAGTAGTACATTCGAAAAGTGTAAAATCTGCGAGAATATTTGGAAATTTCTATCCAAGGAATAAATTCCTGATATGATATTCACCAGGTTAAACAAACCCTGATTATCTCGATTGCTGTTACTTAAAAAATAAACCAAAAGTCGTGCAAATTGATATTCCTTCTCACTTTGTACATATAATATGAGTTCTGCGCTGGGCTATTCGACACTAAGATCTGATAATGGAAATGCACTCCTAAATTTCATCTTTTTTTCATGAGAAGGAAAACTCATTCTGATTAGCTGATCTTTTGTGTTGATTTTATGCAACATCGGAGTTTTTTGTTCTATGATCAATCATCGAATTATTCACGAGCTTTATTATTTTTTGATACATATTTAGAAAGGAACAGAGATGGGGAGAAACATTATAGATATATACACACTAGTATTTGGGATTGTGTTTTATATATATATACACAAATAAATGGATGTATATATATATATATATGTGAGTATGTATGTATGTGTATACAATGGGGAAAAATAAGTACTTGGACGGTAACAAAATTATAAATACTCATTCTGCACTGCTTTTTCATTAGTTTGTCATCATGATTTTGTAAAATAATTAGATAAAACCATTTGACAAAAACGTTTACTATTCATTTTCCCTTAATCATATAATCATTTCTACTTGAAAGTTGTTCCTGGAAATCAATTCATAATTCGTACAAAATTTGCTTTTATATTTAATTTGCTATTTGGTTTATATTTTGATTTTATAAGAACGTATTTTGATTGCCTAAGGCTGATATCAAAATTGATGAAATGATCCTTACGATATCATGGTATTATTTTACAAGTCATTCATTTATGCTGATCATTCGAAATATTAAATATTGTTTTCTTTCTCCAATTTTTTGTCGGTTTTCAGATGCAGATGATGGAATGAGGAGTAAGCGTTTTATACGCTTCGGAAGAGCCCTGTCAGGAGATGCTTTCTTGCGTTTTGGGAAAAATGTACCTGACCTTCCCTTCGAAGACAAAAGATTCCTTCGATTCGGACGAGCTGCTCCTCAACTGGAAGACTTACTCAAACAAGCCCTACAGAGAGCCGAGAGCCTACAAAAAGTCGATGATACCAGCGTCCGACGAAAGCGATCAACAGACGCAGCTCCCCAAAACAACGCAGACAGTGCTGAACAGAAAAACGATAGTGCTAAAATCACAAAAAGATATGTCGATGATGCCGAAGATTCTGAAGTGAAGAGATTTATGCGTTTCGGAAAGAGATTCATGCGATTCGGTCGTAACCCTGGTGATGTTGTCAGCAAACCGACCGAAAAGCGATTCATGAGGTTCGGACGTGACCCTGAAAAGAGGTTCATGCGTTTTGGTAAGTCAGACGACAAAAGGTTCATGAGATTCGGTCGAAACCCTGGCGAAGCTGAAGATGAACTGGAAGAAGAAAAACGCTTTATGAGATTCGGACGAGGAGGCGAAGATGATGAAGAAGAAGCTGAGAAAAGATTCATGAGATTTGGCCGTGACCCCGAAAAGAAATTCATGAGATTTGGTAAGAGCGGCGGCGAAGAAAAGAGATTCATGCGTTTTGGGCGAAACCCTGATGAACAAGAGGCTGACAAAAGATTCATGAGATTCGGACGCGGGGGTGAAGACGATGACGTGACTACAGAAGAAAAACGCTTCATGCGATTTGGTCGATCTGCAGAAAAATGCAAAGGATGTCTGGAAGGTTAATGGTTTACATCTCTAGCTCGCTTTCTGCTTTTTTGCTGAACAGAGAAAAAAGATATACAGAATAAAAGCTATCACTCTTCTGATTCTATTTTACATTTTTTAAATACCGCAAAAATGTAATTCAGTATTTGGACTGGAACACACACATACACACATTCTCTCTCTCTCTCTCAATTCAAAGGACAGTATTGTCTCATCAGAATCTGTCCTTCTCCGGTGGCTGTGGTACATCTTATCCCTCACGTCAAATATTGTACAATTTAAGAGATCTGGTGTATATCTGCGTCATTCAGTTATTTGAATGACGTATGTTCAATAAATGTGGATGCTTTCTCTAAGGACTTTCAACATTATGAAGATATAAAAACAAAAAATAAAGAATGAAAATACAAACAAAAAATTCTCTTAAAAAGCCACCTTGGAAACTGGTGTTGATGATCTGATTTCATGAAAATGAATGTAAATTTTGTAGGAAATTAAAATTTTAATATATATCCTTGATGGAGTTTCCAATTTCCTTTTCCCAAATATATTGTAAGATGTTTATTAAACTTGTTTATGTAATGCTAATATTTGTTTGTTTCAACAATGAAAACCGCTTTTTATTGTCATGTTCTCATTTGATCGCTTTGCTTTTAGTTTGTTTTTTTTCCCGGCTTCATAGCTTTTAGTTGAAAGTATTAATTTTTCCGGCTGCTTTGAGCCAAATGCAAAGACTAATAATACATTCAAAAAATAGTAATAATAGCAAGAACAAAAAAATGCTTCTCTTCAGAGCAATATACAAAGACGTACTTCTCTGGTGTTATTCCTTTTTTTACCTCTTGAGAAATACGCAAATAGAATGTCATTAAAACTTCACTTATTCACTTATTTTTCAGATGTTCGTTCTTGATTAAAATCATCTACCTTTTCTTTCGCTTATACAAACATGAAAATTTTAATATTGTCGAAGGATTTTCGGGCAATGAATATGCAATCAGGCAAAGTCTCACCGCATTTTCTGGTCCTCTGGAGGCAATCAATATAATCTCACTCTCCACTTACTATTTTACTGACATTAATACGAAATTAAGTGCAATTATACGGACTCTTTTCAATCAATGTTTACTTACGAAGGTCATGTCATATTTTTATTAGTACTTGGTGCTAGTCACGAGTATAAATCTTCTTTTTTTTTTGTTGGCCCAGGGCCACAATAGTAAAACGTTTGGTATGGATCCAGCTTGTCTCTCAGCAATGGTGAGTTGGATCAACATTCCTCCCTCTGCGAGGGACATCTCAGTTTCCTGATCCATGGAAAGGCTTTCAAATTAGGTTTCTTTTTCTGTTTTGTTTTTATATTGGCGCCAGCCAGTATTCATACTCCCTTTGAGATACATTTGTGGGGATAAAATCACAGGAATTAGAGAAAATGTATTGCATAAAAGTTTATAAATCCCCAACTGGAAAAATCCAAATCAATTTCAGATTTCCTAAAAGAAATATATTGAAATGGATCAATGATAGTCCTTAAAAATCCAGAAAAAGAAATATTGATTGAAGCTTTGGAGACGATTACAATTTAAACAAAATATCCGATGATAAACTCGTTACCAATGGAAGCAAGATTATTACGTGAAGTATTCTCAACAATTATTGGTAATCGTTGATAAGTATCCTCATTGATCTCTTTAATAGTCAGAAAATGATGATAATTGTTGACAATGCTTCATCCAATGAAGAAAATCAGGATAATATTGCTGCCACTGAAAATACTTGTTCGATAATAATAATATGTCACGGAGAGAAATAGGTAAGAATAGAAGTCAAGTTTGAAGGTAAAATTTGACCTTCTGCCAGCCGTAGAGCTCTCGTAGCTCAGTTGGTTAGAGCAGCCAATACAGTTATCAAGACCAATTTCCAATCAACGCAGTTTACTGATTGCCGTAAATCGACAGTTTTACTATAGATGTGATAAAATCTATGATGAAAGAAAATTCTAGTAAAAACCATATTGCCAATAGCTGTCGAAAATAACGCACTACAGCAAATAATTGACCTTTGGTAAAGGGGGTGCCAGTACGAATGTTGCAAGTAACGCTTCAAAAAAGTCATTTCAGTACATAGTTGTAATAAATGTGTAGATTATACTGAGCGATACTTCGAGAATTTGGCTATGATTGTTTATCAAAATTTATTAAATTACTGAAAAATGAGAGATAAGATTAACCTCTTCTATCAAAGAATATTGTTATCTGCATTTAATCGAAGAATGTATTACAGTAACGGTCGTCAAATGCGTGAGCCAGCAGTTTCCAGAATTTTTCAGAAGTCACCGTGAATAGTTCCGCCGAGAAATATCATAAGACATCATTTCATCCCGAAGGAAAGTTATCGATCCATAATACTTCATTTTAATTTTACAAAAAACACATAAAGTGCATTCTAAATTTCGGAAAAAAGTTTTCGTCTTCATTATTAGAGTTCCACAGTTTGCTACCAAGGATACTTGGCACTTACCAAGATATGCTTAACTGTTCAGATAGTCAAATCCAATAAAACGTATATCACGAAATCATTTTTCCTTCAAAATCCAGAAATTTATCAATTATCCTGAATTCTTCAAAACTTATTGTATATATAGTTTATATAGGTCTGAAGTGCAGCAAGGAAACTTCAATTTCAACAAAAATGTTCACTATTCTTCATTAAGGCCACTTGGAATGTTCTAAAAAGAGTTTATAAGAACTTAATTAAAAAATCACGCATTTCAAAATCGTCCATTTACCTTTTAGAATTTCAATATATGTGATTCATAAATAATGTGAAAATTTACTTCTCCCAAATATTGGAAACATCGATGCATTGAAAAGCTCTTTGCCAAAATGCTTTTGACAAAGTGAATTCATGTCTTACTTGAAAACTAAAAGGTGACACTTTGTTATTGAAATGAGAATAAAGGAAGTCAGAATATTTTCGAAAGGCATTGTACATGCTTATCTCAATTCATTAGCCACTAAAGTAAAAGCAATTCAATCACAATTTCAGTATTTGGGGTGGGTTTTTTCTGGTAGTTTAGTTCATCTTGGAGAATCATGTTTAAATTTTAAAAAAAGGTGTCTTCCGATTAGTAGAGTCTATTCTTATCAGTTGATCCAGATATTTGGTCGAATACTTTGTGCAGATGGAACCAGAACTATATTCTAATTTAAATGGGGAACAATACTTTAATTTTTGTTCTAGCAGTTTCAATTGGTTTAAGAAAATTAGCTGAAATAACCTCAACAAAATAGGATTATATGAAAGAATGAAGAGTATGTGCTTGATATACTAACATGCATACATAATTATGCACTGTCAGGAATGCCCTGGTACTTCAAATATAGCAACACAGAAAATATGTTTTCGTTCTTTCAATTTATGTCTCTTTACACAACAGAACAATCGAAAAAAATATTTGAACATGAAAAAGTAGCTTTTTACGATAAATATTCCGATTTACCAAATAGAAAAATATCAATTCCTAGTTAACAAGGCTTCATGATTGACAACATCATTGTTTCTCTCGGGGATCCAACGCTAGAGCTGACCGTAGGAAAAGCATGGAAAAGTCAGGAAAACTCAAGTGAAGTTAAGAGATTTTCTTCGTGCCTTGTTACAATTTTATAATTTTGTCCAAAATCGTTTTTCAGGGCTACAAAAGGTTTTACAAACAAGACAAAAAAATCAGAATCTTTTAGCCCAACAATTCTTTTACTGGAAAAAGGCTACTTCAATACCAGCATTGATTTGTGATGGCCTTCAATGACAGTGGCGATCAGCACCACCTGTCCTATCATATATTTCCTCCCAAAGTAACACCAGATTTCAATTAGTACACAGGAATAGAATTGTTTGATGACAATATGACTAAAAGAGTGATTTCAATCAAGAATTGACCTGATAATCTACAAATATCCAAGAATTCAGCGCCACCTATCTTATCATCTTTTTCTACCCGGGTTAACCAAATTTACTGATATACCTCTAAGAATGTGATTGTTTCGCTGCTAAATTGCTGAAAAAAGTAACTTAATCTAAATTTACTTTTAGTAAACTTCACTGACCTTTGACATCAGCATCACCTATCCAACCGAAATGTGACCTTTGCCATTTTTACCCCATAGAAAACTCAATACCGTGCTACAAATTAATCCAGTTGGCTAGAAATTAACACAGATGACCTTGAATAACCTCCAAGATCAACTTCAAGTTGTTTATACCTGTCACCTTATGGAGATGTACCTCTCTGCCAAATATTAGCATCTTAAGTGCAAAACTGTGGTCAACAACTTAGGAAAATGGTTAGAAATATCCAGAAATTACATGAATAACATCCCAGGCCAATTTAACATAGAGTAATACTTTTGCCGTGAAGGAATTACCCTTATGCCAAATTTTAGTTCCATACATGGAAACATGATGCCTACAACGACTACAAATTGACTAAAATGAAGTACAGTGACATTGAGTAACTTTTAGTGTCAACCTTACATGACCTGTGACCTTTGTCGTTAGTAGATCCACCTATATTTCAAGTTTCAGCTTTCCCTGTGATCAACATGAATGTTTGCTAGAAATCACCAGAAATGACCCCTGGGGGCCTTGAAAGGCCTCCAACGTCAGCTTCGCGTTGTCTCTGACAATAAACGATTCACCCTGATAGTAATATTCAGTTGCAAAATTTGAAACATTTTCGAAAATATGCTTGAAATGACCCCTGACTTTGAATGACCTCTAATCTAAAATTAACATAACCAGTGACCCATGCGATAAGAAAATGTTTCCATGTGCTAAATTTCAGCATCATTGAAGCAAGATTGTGACGAACAACTTAGAAAATATGCTACAAATGACTAGAAATGAACCCTGGTGACCTCGAATGACCTCTGTGGTCAATCTCACATAGCTTATGTCACAAGTTGGTATTAAGTGAGTATTCTTGCTTAACATCAGGCCACTGGGCTTGGTAGTTTTAGCATAGATGAGGCACAGACAAGCAAATAAATAAACAAACAGGCAGGCGGAAGGCTCAAATATTAGTATACGTTTATTCGTTCATGCAAGCGCATGTGATTGCCCGCGCATGTGCGTGTGTATGTAACCTAAGTTGATCAAACATGAAGTTTGTGACGTCAAAAAATTCAATTTTAGTCATTGATCTCCAAAGGAAAGACAACATTTTCGGTCAACAGAAATTTTACAATTCGTGTACAATCATTAAACTGGAATTACGGAAAGTAAGAATTTTATCTATATAAGATCCATGTATGCAGAGTATGATTGTATGGTTGTATGTCTGTTTTGTCCGATTCCTGTTATAACCTAAAAGTTATAATGGATCGATCCATGCGAAAACCATTAACTCAGCTTATGATTTTATGGTTGTAATAAAATGATATAATTTGAAATGAAATAAGTTGTATCTTTAATATTAAAAAAAAGTTTATTTTTATAACCTTTTTCTTATACTGCACAATATCATTGGTGTTAGTTCTTACATAACATTCTACCCTAAGACTTTATAACAGTTCGATTTGATTTGAGACTTAAAACAACTTTGAAGTCAGAATACTAGAGGTACTAAAAATGAATAACCTAATAAATTAGTTTTATGCTTCCTAATGCAGATCCATGCATAAGTCTGTCATTTCTGACGGATCAATGCTTGTAATAATAAGTACAGTTTAAACCACAGTGTTGATAATCGTGTTGACATTCAGTTTTTTTTTTGTTTTTTTTTTACTTTGGGACGTCTCTCTCTCTCTCTCTCTCTCTCTCTCTCTCTCTCTCTCTCTCTCTCTCTCTCTCATTCTATTTTGTTCATCATGAACCCTGGAATGCTAAAAAAATTGATTTTGTTCGCATCCAAGTAGAAATGCTTCGATTCTCGTTTATACCATACATATAACGAAGTTCAGACTTACCTACCGAATTATTGGAGCTCAACCAATTTAAATGAAATGATAACAATGAGGCTGATGCTGATGATTATGACCGGGAAATGACGTTGATTGACTTTATGTAAAAATAAAGAAGAAAATAAGAGAACTTGTCATCATTGAAGATTGCATCGATTTAATTCTCAAAGAGTTTGAGGACTACACAAGATAAGAAAACTAGAGAGAGCGAGACAGATGAGAAAACAATTGTTGGATCAAAAAACTCTGAAACGAGAAGCCAAAGTGAGGAAAAACTCTTTTGAAGACAGAAATTGAATTTCCATTAATAGCAACCGAAAACAATTCTATTGGATCCATCTTCATCAAAACCAAGAACACAACAGAATGGTAACTGTGGTCTATGCAAAGATAGAGATGAAACCGTCAATCATTATGAGAGAATGCAATAAAATCAGCTAAGAAGAAATGCAAGAATAGATTAAACGGGTTGAAACGGTGATCCACTTAGAAGAATGCAAAACACTGTGATTTAACAACTGAAACTAGAAATATGTGCCCAAACCAGAAGCTGTCGTAGGAAAATGAAATGTTACTTCGATAAAACCTAATCTTCATAAAGAAAACGATAGCCGACGCCACTGTTCAAACAGAACATAGAGTGAAATTTAAAGGAAGCGAAATTCTAGGGAATATATGGATCCTGCCTTAGAACAGAGAATATTGCAGGATATTGAGGTTGTATCAGTATCCATCATAATTTGTGCACTTATGAAAAGATTTGAAGACTTGAAAATCTTAGGAAAAATCAAGAATAAACCGATAACAGCATCACTAGAATCAGATAGAATAAATACTGAGAGAGAAGTGGAGTATGGAGACTTGCTGTCACTACTCATATGAAAAACTAAACAAAGAATTAAAACTGTCCATACCACGGCGTTATTAATGTGTGTGAGGGCTACATAGAAAGATGCTGGAGATTTAAGAAGCTGTCTCCTAATCTCCAGTGATAATCATTAGAAATATGGTGTTAAGATGCAAATGCATTGAGCAAAAGAGGCACTCAGAGAGTGCATACCTCTACAAATGCCAAACACTAATTAAAAACTGAATGGAATTGAATAAATTTTAAATGGAGATAAATTCAAATGTACAAATATTGTTACTTACCTCGAAATTTAGATATAGCAGTATGTTCGTTTTTAATGTACTTTTATGCAGAATAAATGAGATGTCTCTTAATTGGAGACAAATCCTTGATCTGCCCCAAATTCAACAACCACATCGTCTGTCACTCCTCAAAATTCCATCAAAAATCATCAATTGCTCTTATAGATATCGTATTGACTGACAGACACAATATGTATATACTTCCTCCAACTTGGTTGGGCGCAAGTAAATAATAATAATAATAATAATAATAATAATAATAATAATAATAATAATAATAATAATAAACGAATTGTAGCTCTGTCATGATATGCGAAAGAGGGAGGAGACGTTAGCTGAAGACCTGAGGAGACTTATTGTCACTCAGCCTTCAGCGATAACCACTGGGCAACCGGTGTGAAACTGTAAATCGTAGAATTACTGCGACCTATGAGTACTGGGGGAGGAGGGCTGGAGACTTGAGGAGACTTGCTGTCACTCAAACTTCAGCGGTTACCACCGGGCAACTAGTGTGAGATTCCAAATAATAATAATAATAATAATAATAATAATAATAATAATAATAATAATAATAATAATAATAATAATAATACCCTAGGGATGATACAGATAGACTATACGTTAAGAGAAAAGAAGGTGGTAGGGGGCTCATCAGCATAGAAGATTGTGTCCAGAGAGCTAAAGTAGTCCTAGATAGATATGTGCAAACAAATAGTGAAGAAATCATAAAGAGCGCGAGGGATAGTGCAACAAACAATAAAGTAGAAAACAATGGAACAGTACAGCAAACTAGAAAAGAAAAGTGGGAAGGGAAAAAATTGTACGGTGAGTTTAAAAGACAGATAAAAGATATAGCAGACGAGAAATCATGGACGTGGTTACGAAAGGGAAACCTTAAGAGAGAAACAGAATCGCTCATCATGGCAGCCCAAAACAAAAGCATAAGGACAAACTACATAAAAGCAAAAATCGACAGAACACAGACAAACAGCAAATGCCGCATGTGCGGTGAAAGAGATGAGACAGTAAACCACATAACTAGTGAATGTAGTCAGCTCGCCCAGAAGGAGTATAAGCATAGACACGATAGAGTAGCAACGATGATACACTGGGAACTAAGTAAACAAATGGGATTCAACCATGGGGAAAAGTGGTATCAGCACAAGCCAGAGGCAGTTTTGGAGAATGACAACCACAAACTACTGTGGGACTTTGACATCCAAACTGACCACCTCATCCAGGCAAGAAGGCCGGACTTAGTAATAGTAGACAAAAAAAGGAAGGCCTGCCAAATAGTAGACGTTGCTGTACCTGCAGACCATAGAGTAAAAAAGAAGGAGGGTGAAAAAAGGGAAAAATACCAGGACCTAGCAAGGGAGTTAAGGAAAATGTGGAACATGAAAACCAGGGTCATAGTGGGAGCACTAGGAACTGTCCCCAAAACGCTGAGGGAGAGACTGGAGGAGATCGGGATTAGGGAGAGGATAGAGACCGTACAGACCACAGCGCTACTTGGAACTGCACGGATACTGAGGAAGGTGCTAGAGATATAAGTACTGCAACGAATAGTAGCTCTGTCATGATATGCGAAAGAGGGAGGAGACGTTAGCTGAGGACCTGAGGAGACTTATTGTCACTCAGCCTTCAGCGATAACCACTGGGCAACCGGTGTGAAACGGTAAATCGTAGAATTACTGCGACCTATGAGTACTAGGAGAGGAGGGCTGGAGACTTGAGGAGACTTGCTGTCACTCAAACTCCAGCGGTTACCACCAGGCAACTGGTGTGAGATTCCAAAATAATAATAATAATAATAATAATAAGGATAATAATAATAATAATAACTCAGGACTGAATGTTCAAACTAGTTAGTGAACATGAAAGCATGTTCCACTTGACAGTAAAAGAGAATGAAAAGCATTGATATGCCTTCCAAAGCAAAGACGCTGATGTAGACCTGAAAAAAACACCCCTCAGCTGAAACAGAGGGAGTTATACTGGCTGCCTAAGACCAAAGCTTTCTTATTCGAAACTTTCAAGTGGAGATCATACAACACAGTATCGACACCAAATGCCACTTCTGTGACCTCTATGTAGAAACAAAAGACCATCTCGTGTCTGGCTGCTCTGTTTTAATACTTACAGAATACAAGCCCCGACATGACGGAATGGATCAATGTCTATTGGACAATCTGCAAGCATTACAGAATACTAATAGAAAACAACTGGTATGAACACCAACCAGGCCCAGTAACCGAATGCCTGAAAGCCATGATATCATAGGACTCTGCAACAGAAAGCTACGATACTATGGGACCATCAAAACCTGTAGACCCGTCATAATAGGACCACCAGAAGAGAACTTTCCCGTTGAATGAAATTAGTGTGCCTCTCAATAAAAATATAGCAATGAAGGAACTTGTGGAATTAGTCAAGTACAAGAACTTTGAAATCAAGATGCAGCAGATGTGGCACTTAAAAACACAAACTTATCGTTATCATCAGAGCAGTAAGGATGATCAAGCACTGAAAAATATCTCGCCAAAATCTCTAGCTGCCCTTCTCTCCGTGAAATCCAGAAGATAGTGATTACAGGCGCTGTCCTCATATCGAGAAAAACACTATCATCTGTTTTATATTAATGTAAAGTGCAGCGTGCAAATAAATTGCAATACACAAAATGAGACAGGGAGAAAATGTTCATCACTTTAAACCTCTAAGTTGTTCCCAACGACATGGCAGAAGATTCTAAAGGACAAAGATCAAAATAATAATAATGATAATAATAATAATAATAATGATGATGATGATGATGATGTTGATGATTTGCATTTTCACCCTAGTTGCTTGTTGGTCGCCACTGGAGACTGGGTGGCAGCAAGTTTCCTCAAGTCTCTAGCCCTCCCTTTCGCATTCTCACAGTCCACAGCAGTGCTGTGGTTTACAGTTTCATACCAGTGTCCAGGTGGTTATTGCTGAAGGCTGAGCGACTATGAGTCTCCACAGGTCTTCAGTCCTCCTCTCATAGCTTCCTCATCTATCACAGCAGCTCTGTGGTTTGTACTGCCTCCAACATGTTTTTTTTTGGCTTCATGGCCATTGCTGACAGCTGGGGGTAGTATCATCATCATCATCATCAACATCATCATCATCATCATCATCATCATCATCATCAATGTCGCTAGTAAATTTGGATAACAGATGTGATTAAATTGCAAGATAGGAGAGCAATTACGACATCAACCCTTGCATCCACATTGACCTTCCTGTAGTTGAATGCAACTCGATAAAGCAGGAGAAAATCAAAGAAAAAAAAAACAAGATCTATGAGAATAAGAAAGATCTTAGAAAGAAAATTGAATAGTAAAAGCTTCACGGAAAGAATGTCTAATGGTCAGTATCAAGAGTTAAGAATCCTTGTGCAAGAAAAGAACTTGAATCAATGGATCAACAAAACAAGAAATTCATGACAATACACAATGCTGTACACTCCTGCGATAATACCGATAAGTTATATATAACTGGAAACTCAACATACACCCGGCAGAAAGACAGATGCAGGAAATAATAACTGATTTATTCTGCAATATTCAAAATAAAAATACATTTGGAAAAGTTGAATTGACTTTTTAAGCAGAGGAAAATCAAAAAAGCATTCACGTAATCGTTATTTATCATTGCATAATATTGCATGATATTTAGGAATATTATCTTTGTTATTGCTGTCATTTGAAAAAAAAAGAATGATGGCAACCAAGTTTTTATTCTACATTTTATCTTTGGTTAAGCTGCGATCAAACGATATGGAGCTAATAAATTCCTACAATTCAACTTACTCAAATATTACCAAAAGGATCAAGAAAATCTGTGATTTGTCTCGATAACTGGCGTCAATCATTCTCATAGAATAAACTAGCACCCATATCGTCACAACATGATAACTATTGCATCATTCATTGAGGATTAATCATAAAAGATTTTACTTCTCAACCAACAGAATAATCCATTTTGAGAAATCATGCCTGTCCCTTTCCACATTTTCCCCTTGGTGGGATTTGGGTTTGGTGTGCTTTTCTTTCAAGAATTCTTGCCTGGCCCTTTTCAAACTTTTATAAGTGAGTTTGGGGTTGCACTGTTGGTGGAGCAGCCGGTGTGAAGCGACGACTGTCTGGGGAGGAGGGAGAAAGGTAGTAGAGTGTTGGGCAATTTGAATTAGAATGTCATATTCCTTTTTCCTCGTGATCGCTGGAACAAACCGAGCAACGAACACATATTGCGTATTATACGTTACGTAATTCACTTTCTTTTGTTGCATAATTCATTTCATCAATGACTACTGAACCTGCTCAGAGTGTCACAGTCGAGGACATTGCTGTAAAATTGTTGACGATATTTTTGTTTTGCCAGAGAGTTGCAATTGCGTCGTATTCAACAGACACCAGAGGAAGTGTGCGTATGAGCGTATATGTGTTTATGAATTAGTTCGTGTTTGCACGCCTGCCTATCTATGTGTGTATGCGTCTGTTCCGGACAAGTAAAGCTATTTAGGGAAATGGAAATCCAAAAATGTGTTTTTACAATTAGAAACTCTCAACAAAACTGTCATCAAAAGTGTCAACATAAATTTCTCTCAGTTTTTAAGCTGGTCTGACTGATTATGTATATATGCATCTCACGTACAGGCCGCACTAATGTGACTAGAGAGTTGTAGATTTAAAAATCAACTCCTTATTTAATCTAGCAATAAAGATTTTTCGTTTTTTCCTAAATTCCCCTCCGAAGTGCTCTTTAGAAGGGGACTCAATTCACAATGTAGGTTTATGCTAAAGTTATCCCTCAACTTGTGTTGCCTGCTTTTTTAAATTAAGTCTTTTACCACTGCCTCCAAAAGGCAAGAGAAATAACTTATTCATTGATCCCCCTTTTTTCCAACAATTAATTGATGACCTTAACACTATGCTGCCAAAATATTTTGGTCGCATGAAGGTTTTTATTGAGCGACTAACCAGACCAGTTATCATCAAAGGTTATTTAATCATTGCAATTATAAAATAGAATATCATGATGTCCAAAGAGAAATCAAAAACTGCACCTGTGAATATATGATAGATATATGAATCAAAATAACTTCCTTTTCGAAATCATGCGTGTGTAACTCATTGAAGGGGTCTAGTTGAATAAATGGTAGTTCGCACAAATATGCATTTGGTTTCAACGATAGAGTCAGTGTACAATGTAGAAATATGCTTTAGAAAGGATAAATCAGGCGAAGTTTTGATAAGTCAAATATTGCAGAACTATGGAATTTTACGTCAGAATGATGTTTCATTTCTGGCATATTTAACGATTATTGCATTGCTCTTTCACAAGATTTATCCTCAACAATACAAATTTAATGGTACATAAATTATCCCACGCTACTGTTGTAAATTATTAGCAATCACAGAAACCATCTAAGAACAACGTCTCTATTCACTTGAAAAATCGGTTCCGGGTTATTGGACAAAATCCAGGGAGATTGGTTCCTTCTCGTTGCAATTTTGCCAGTTTTTTTCCAGTACAATACGCCCACATACGGAGTGTACTCCAAGACTATAGCATTTATAAGCAACCAACTTTCAACACAAAAACGATCTGAGTTTCAAGTCTTAATATATTATTTCCTCCATCAAAACATATTGTTTTCTCAATATGTGTGGCATAAGTCCACGAAATATTTGGAGGAAACTCATAAATTTTGACGGGTTAGAATTGAAACTAACCCATGCAAAAACCAGGAGAACGTGGAATGAGTAACCTTGAATCTGAAGGAAAAAACAGTAAGCATTGTCCTCGATCACATACACATGTACTAATTTTGAGCTCTATGTAGTGCCATTACGCTGACTACGATTCCAGTAGTCCCTGCCTAGTCTTCACATATTACATTACTAATTACTTTGCCTTTTTGTGATATGTGAAATAGAATGGTGACAAGAACCCACAGTGGCGACACTCACTAGACCCTGTGCTATTCTTAACCTGTAGGAGAGATGAATCTATGCCTTTCTCATGGGTATTAGTGCAACGTGAAAACAAACTGTCCAGGACGGAGTTTGAATTCGGGTTGCTGTCTCCATTCTCGTTAACTCTTCAAGTACAAATTATGGTCGATTTAAACAGAAGAGAAAGAGCCAAGAGGACGGGGAGGTTCTAGATTAATGTGAAATTTGTCAGCAGGGAGAACGATTCAGGGAAAACCGTGTAAATGTCTGGCAAATCAAGCCTCTTGGTCTCTTAACGAGAGTTCCCAGGCGCCTACATTTATGAGCAATGGAATTATAATGAAAATCAACACAAATGGCTTGTAATAGCAATCAGTCCACCACAACAGTGATAGAATTGAACAGGCTCAGCTCAATATCTTGAAGAAAGTAGATATAAACAAAAATAGATAATTACATAGATATACAAAGAGAGATAAAAAGATAAAACTGAAGGTTGTCGAAATAGATAGATAACGTGGTAGACTGTCAAAAGATACCATATTGTTAATAAGTATTAAAAACAGATAGTTTGCCTGCACGGCTTGGTTTTAAGAGTTGAAAACATGAACTCTACGCAAGAAGAACTGAATTTGATTATAATCCAAGACATGCGTTTAGTTATGTTTTTGTAGTTTTGTGGATTAAATTCCTAGTAGTATTAAATCAAATCTAGTACCTTTTTTATTTTGCTAAATTTTTGCTCGTCAAAAATCAGCAAGGATATTGGAAACTAACATTGTTATCGAAAAGAGTTACCAAACAAGTTAATTGATTAGATATCTTTAAACTGGTATTTTGTGAGAGAAAAATACAACCTCACCGGAAGTCATCTATCGAACAAATATCTGACCAATATCTGTTTGTTTAGATGTTTTAACCAAAACCTAAGAAGACCTGCAAACTAATACATAAATGGGAAAATGTAAGTCTGGGTAAGAGACAAGTAGAGATTGTATTTGTTTGAATACTTATGAATAGAACTGTAATTTTCTTGGAATGAAATTTAATGGCTAATGATTAAATTGACCATATAATCTGCAACGTCCGTGGATTATTTGAATCCTGGATCATCGGCCGAAAGGAAAATTAGACAAAAATGATACAAATAACCAAGTTGTATAAGTGAATGTCTTTGGCTGTTATTCGTTTTTAATGGCGCACACAGAAACTGTAAACAGTAGATTAAAAAACGGAGCCAAATCGCTCTTTATTCAAAGGTTTTCGTACGCAACGTTGAGTCTTGTCAGTATCTAGATGGGTGACAGTCTAAAATTAACAGATACCGTAAGCTGTGGTGATAATGCAAATAATAATGCAATTAGCCACCTGTTGCAATCCTGCTAATCCTCCTAAAGAGGAGACCGATATCAACATAACACTCAATAATGCAAAGGCCTACTGCCCCACACAGTACCCTCTGAATGGCCTGACTGCAAGCTACAAGAAATGAATGAAGCAGAGTCTATGGTCAAGCTTGACTTTGAATCATTGCAGACGGCGAAATTCGTTTACAAACGATCGCATGATATTATTAACTTTCTTGTGTGTTACCTAAAATCAATCAAAATGGCCAATTGGGAAGCAATCATTGTAAATTGTTTCAGTGATTGATACAGATTATGAGCATACAGGAAAAGTTATAGCGAGATTGGGGAAAATCAGAGAATGGTGTGGTGTTTTTTGTAAGGTTTGAAGAATTGGCAAAATCAGTACATACTAAACTAGCCTGGCTTTTGCATGGTCATACTCTACACCCACTTCAATTCCGACTGAAGATGATTACAGCATCTTCTGCATGTATATGAAATAAATAAATTCGTAAGGGTATAAGACTTGTCAGTTTAGATCAGTTGGTAAGAGAGACGCCCTATAATCACGTGGTTGTAACTCCTAATTACGATAAAGTAAATATTAATTTCATACATCGATTTGATTTAAATTAACGGGAGAGATAGAGTGAAGAGTTTACTCACTTAAATTTTTGGATGATTGTATTTTTGTTTTTGTTGTACTTCTTACTGGAGTGTGACAAAAAGAGGTTGGAATGTATTTACACAGGTAAGAAAAGAAGAAGGTAAGTGATCGATGGATGGTATGCATTAATACATACAAATATACGTAACTTGATGTATTCACTGAGTACAACGACACTTACATTTTAACAATCAGTGATTATATAAATAGTGTCCACTTGTGAATACAGACATTCTTTTGAATCGGAAAATTCAATAAAATTTAAGAAAAGTGCATTAAGCACAAAATGTTGACATTCACCAGGTATATATCCTTGTAATTCTTATATATATATATATATATATATATATATATATATATATATATACAGAGGTCTGATTAATCACTCAACCATCACATGGTCAACGTTTTTTGGCAGAATGCTGTGTTGGGGATGATCAAACAAAACATTGGTATAATAGGTGATGAGTGAATAATTTACTTTCCTCGCCAATTTTTGGATCAGTAATAGTTCGATTTTTTATGGAGCAGGTGGGCACAAACTACAGACCAATTCAGGATAAACCCACATTGTAGATTGAACCCCCTACTTGAAAAAACCTTTTTGGGGAGGGGCGAAGCAAATAAAAAAATAAGGAGTAAGCGTTCAAATTATCAGCCCTTTAGCTCCATTGGTATATACTGTACACGTGATACATACACAGCCACTTTACCATGACCAGTTAGCATAGATAAGCATAGATTTATAGGGAGAGTTATATAGATAGGATATACTTATACAAGGTTATCCTATGAGTAATATCTGAATTTAGGGTTTAAAATATCAGAAATCGACTCCATTTTGTTTATTATCATAGGATCTGTCGTTATTAATAACTTCTTTAACATTTTAACCACTTCCATAATACTGTTCTTGTCAAGGTCTTTTGGTTTGGAGGATAAGAATATGGTGTGAGTAGTTTTAACCTCTTGATGTGGTTCTTTGAATCCCTGGAAGGAATGATAATTAGATGGAGCAAGGTCTAAGCATGGGGTAGAATTTGTTTCCCAGTTGGGGTCTTCAACCTGGTCTGATAGGATCTTTGTTTCATGGGACTGTGCATTACCATGATGGAACCCCACATCTTTGCAAGTAATCAAATAAGACTTCTTTTCCGCCCAAGTAGTGTTTAACACTCTAACAATAGATACTTTGACTTGTAGCAACTCTAAGTAGACTAGACAAATGCAACCTGTGCAAATACCAAAACTTTCTTTTTACCTTGTTCACATCCACTGAGCCATTGTCAGCGTAATTTTATATTCTTGTGAAATATCTACTTTTCATCACTGGTCAATAATTGGTCGAAACATGGTTCATCCATAAGAGTGCTCGGGAAGGGCAAATAACATATTTTGCATTATGTTTGATTTTTTTTTTTCAAATCATTGGAAAGCATTGGCAAATTGTGCCTTTACAAGTTCTTGCAGATGTCAAAGAATGGTTTGAATTTAATTTGAACCCATTCCTTAATCGAAACAGTCTTGTTTCAACTGAGTTCACACAAAAGCAGTTTGATGTTAAACTCAACAGGATGACTTGTTCGTGAAACATCTCTCAAGCTGAAGTCACCTTTTCTAAAGATTTTCAAACAAACTTTGGTTGTTCCTTTCGTTTGAAAATCTATCCCGTAAGCACCATAAATATTTTAGGTTATGTATGTAGCATTGTTGCCTTTTTGAAAACTCATAAAGCATTATTTGTCTTATAAGCCCTGTAGACCCATAAATGATGTAACTTAGAGCTTACGAACACCAATACGTGCTGTTATCATTCAAGAATTTTAAAAAAGCGAACAAGATTTCCAACATTACTATTGGGATAAGCTGATATGAAGATTAAAATTTTTCTTTTGCATTGGTTTTTGCTCAGAATTCTGTCAATTTTGATGTTTTGCTTTTAGTACGTTAAAATGAACTTTTTGCAATGTTTCTGATATTTCTGCATCATTCGAAAGTTCGAAAGAAGATATGAATAACCAAATTGGAAAGACCATCATACTCTCTGACGAAAGCAAACCAAATTGCACACCACCCATGACCACCTTCCAAGGCACATTCCCAACTCTATCACATGATTAATAAAAGATGGAATATACTTGCACTTGAAACAGAATTCAAAGAAATATTCCAAGACCCATGCGTCATTGCCTACCAAAGACCCAAAATATCGAAAATATGATTAGCAGTAACATGATAATAAATTACGAGGTTTCATATGATACCATCCCTAAAACCGACCGTGCAACAATAGAAATGATCTATATTGCAACCATCTTAAATACGCTAAGACCCTCACTAGCTCTACCATTAACATGACTCTCTACATCTACCATAATTCAAACCTTAGAAATAAAAATATCATATACCACTCAGAATATACTAAATGCAAACTGCCATATATAGGTAAATCTGAGTGGCAATATAACATTAGATTTAATAACCAGAGGCAAAGAATCAAATCACTTATTCATCCCTATATACCCCAGGAAAACAACCCAATTTTGACACAGATCCTAGATTGATTATCATCGAAAATTACTCTATGTCTACCAATTCACTATCTCTATACATGCACCTAATGTTATTTTCCCACACAGCCGATATATAGGTACAGTGAAACCCCTACAGCTTAATATAGATATACTCATTCTTCACAATAGCCCCACCTCGATAGACCTGACTCTGCCTAGATATACTAATTTACAAACATCTTACCCTATCCATAACTAACTTCTCTTTTATGCATATCAATAATTGGGAATGTCAAACATAGTGATCTGGACCCCTACTAATTGATATCTATGTATGGTCCATTTTAATTGTACTATTGAATGTTATCTGACCTTTCAGAATGTATGCCATAATCATCAAAGCTACAGATATGCATTTCTTAATTGTTAATCGATACTACATCACAAGGACCCTCTCTTACTTACCTCACCTTGATTATTACTAAGGATATACTCGACTCCATATATATATATATATATATATATATATATATATATATATATATATATATATATATATATATATATCGCAGTCCAGGCTAATATAGTACAGATCAGGCTAGCAGCATAACATAATATAACAATATATGATGAATAATATAAAGCAACTTCTGATATCTAATGGATTAATTTCATATAGTGCTCGATACATACATCTTTTTACTATGCAAGTTAAGTTGTTTTAGGGTAAATTGAAATAAATAGCAGAATATGGATTTGGTACATAAACTAGCTCATGCTTCTGCCCGCTCCGGGCCTCATCAGGGCAGAAACATGAGCTAGTTTGTGTAGCAAATCCACATTCTACTATTCATATATATATATATATATATATATATATATATATATAGTGCGCACGCGAGCTTGTGTGTGTGTGTGTGTGTGTGACCATCCATTCCCTATCCTGTGTCTCTGTAAATTTGTTAAATACATTCCTGTCGCGTTGAAAGTGACGAATAAACCGAGAATAAACAAGATGGAAATTTGCGTTGAAAGGAGTTATTTGGGCTTTTGCATTACTGGCTGCTGTTTAGCTCAATGGTAATAGCATTGCTACGTTGAAACAGCTACTATACCAGTGGCAGGTTTGATTCTTGCAGCAGCCTCATTTATTTGTTCATTCCATTTATGTTCTCTAAACTGAGTGATACAACAACCGTACGAGGACGGATCTTTTCAAATAAGTTTCTATATACGACAAGGCAATTTATAATTCATTCTGTCGGATCGAATATACCCGTTTCTTAAATACATACATACATGCGTGTGTGTGTGTGTGTGTCTGTCGATATTTTAGTAAAAATGCTGAAGACCCATCGACAGGGGTGGATGTCAAAATGATGAATTCATTTCATATTTATAAATACCTATTGGTTCCAACTTTTGGTCATTGAATGTATATATATATATATGTGTGTGTGTGTGTGTGTGTGTGTGTATTGAATGGAAATGTATGGTTCATTCCAGCACCATAGTAACATTTTAGAAAGAAGATCCTTATAAATCCCCTAAAACAATTCATGAAAACCTTTCACTTTCAAACTTTTCCCTATGGTTCATTGAGCACAATGCCAAATTTCCCCGGGTTGTACCAATGTTTAAAGGTAGGGTGGGGGGAACATAAGAAAACAGATCCGATCGTTTCATAATAGATACATGCAAAGTACACCAATTGAAAATTGTCCATTGCAAGTTATCACTGTCCTGGTTTGAAGTGAATAATTGATATTTTTCATACTTTTTAGACATAGTTAATAAGGAAACTCTATATATTACATAGGAAGAAAGATTTCTTTTTGAAAAGTTGTACATTGTGATAAAATAATAGAATTGAATAATCATAGCCATCAGAGATGGCAGAGGATTCTGTGCTTTTTTTCAAATGTGCAGGTGTTTCTTTGTGTATTTGTTTCTGTATTCCTGCTCTCCTGGCCATAGCGTTTTGTGTATAGTACTCCAATGAATACTTACTAAAATAACATTTAGAAATCCCAGAATGTAAATGTATCTATACATTTTTGTACTCTTTTTTCAGATTTCCTTTTGACCGTATTCATTTTACGATGGGAAACTCTTCTACGTGACCTCAAATTTTATCGCTACGGTTGTTCATGGTCAATCAGTGACTTTGATTGCAAGTCTTTCTTTCTCTCTCTCTCTCTCTCTCTTTAAATATATCTATGTATATGTGTATAACTAATGCATCTTCCCAGTAGTCACTTATGGAGCTGAAACATAGAACCTAACCAAGAGACAGTTCCGCAAATTGAGAACCATGCAACATGCACATGAAAAAATTATGCTGAGTCTTACATGGAGAGACCACAAGACAGCACAGTACATCCATTGAAAATCTCAAATGTCATTGGGCTGGCTTTGCTGCAAGAATGGCAGACAATCAATGGTCAACGCAACTCACGATATGGATCCCCCAAGATCACATGCGTAACTGAGGCCGGCAGAATATTAGATGGAGTGACTGGATCCACGACGCCCATGATAGAGAAGTGTGGCGAATCCTGGGGAAGGTCTATGTGTAACGACGTACGTTAAAAGAATGTTGATGATGATGATGATGATGATGATGATGATGATGATGATGATGATGAACAGAAAGCAAAGGGTTCAGTTTTGCATTATGGTTACATGTAAAAAGATCCCTCTCTAAAACCCCTTGACAAACCAATAACCATGTTCTTCCCATTGGTCCACTAATTATGCATATCAGATTTGATTGAGTTGCACGAATGTTTAACCAATGTTTAAGACGGAACTGACACAAAACATCATCAGAACATATATATATATATATATATATATATATATATATATATATATATATATATATATATTAAGAGAGAAAGAGAGAGAGAGAGAGGAGAAAAGGGGAAAGATAAGCTAGGAGAGAAAAGCGATTGCATATAAACAAATCCATGTGGATTTGCATTTAGATATCATTTGACAAGCAATGGCGATTATTTGCTTAGCGTGAATTTCCCAGCAATCGTTTGCATGATCGATTTGACGATATATTTATTCAGATTTAATAATATTTCTTCTTATCATTGTACTTCGATATACAATTTTTGTTTTTGTTTCTGTTTGTTTGAAGGAATTTGGGTATCTTCATGTGTGTCAATTGTAAATATTCCCGCCCTAATTTGGGCTTTTTCATCCGCAATTATTTCATCTTCATCATGCAGATTGAAAAGCCAAGTGATAGACAATCTGAAAATATATTTTAGTGGTAAGAAATGTTGATAAACCTTATCTTCTACAATCAAGACATCCATTTTATACCTTGTTTTGGATCCCAGATTCTTCTTCAGTTTCCATGTTTGTCTACATTTGATGACAAAGTAGTTCTCATTCTTATAACAGTCCAATCGAGTCTTTGATGTTGTTATACCAACTATATTTCGGACGTCTTCTATTTCTCTTTCTGTCTTTCTAACAGTATAAATGTCAAAAATATCTTAGTTATCTTTCTTTGAAGAACTTTCTTCCATTCATTGGAGCACTCCCTTTTTTGGTTTCTGACAAATATTGACTGAGGCTGCAAGAAAAAAAATCGCATGCTGTACATCATAAGTACGATGAATTTTCAACGATGAAGTCAACATTAACAAGTGAGAACATAAATCTTGCAAATAATCCTAAAATGCCAAGTATGGAGTACTTTATTCTATGAGGTGGAGAATTGGTCGGTCACAACAAGACTAAGAAAACGTATCGAAACATTTGAGATGTGTTCATACAGGAAAATGTTGAAATTCTCATGAACCGAGAAAACTAACGAGGACCTACAGATCAGCTGTCAAGCACCCTTGTGTTCAAGAATTTCTAGGCTCGTTACCACAAACTGGTGAAGTTGAATGTCTCTTGAGCACAATCGCAAGACATTTTGAGGAATCATTTTACTCAGTATTTTTCAGATGCCTTGACACATTTCTTGGTACATCAATCTGTAAATAGCTGTGATTGAATTTATTCAACTTAGTTGAATTGAAATAGCATCGACATTGGAAATTGAATTAACTTGGAGGCAAATGTTTAATACCAGCCTCAAGCCTTGTATTACGATTGAAGGCTGATACTGAATTGCTGCTTTCAGATTTGTTCAATTTCAAAATTCAACGCTATTACAATGCCTGTGTTGTGTAAGTCTCGGTGATTAAGTTCAGAATGTTTCTCTTTGTGGCTCAATCTGTTAACCCTGGTCATTCAGGTGTTACTGCACTTAACTCGTAAGAAATCCAGACATAATTTTCAGTTGACCTCTCCCATCATAACAGATCCAATTTCTCTCCTCAGTTCAAACAAAAACTAAACGGGCGTAATCAAATCTGGTCGTCTATGATAATGTTTTAAATGGTTTCTTGAACATCTTTGTCTGTAACTCTGACTGTCTTCTAAGTCGCTCGTCAACTTGGCAAAGACATCTGAGCGACCTTTTCTTTATTCTCATTAAATCAGACACGTTTTGTAAAAATACGAAAAGATGTATTCAAGCATTTGATTCGTGTATGATTATTGTTCAAAATAATGATGTTGTTTTTGTCAGAATCAGATTTTATAGAAATCCTCCTAATAATGAGTATATTTTTTGTTTCTGAGTGTAGATATGTATTCATTTATGTAAGACGGGTACTGGAAAAATCTCGGCCTGGCCAAGAAGGGAATGACCTAGGAACAAGTTCAAGAATCAAGTACAAGGATCTATCAAATTGGCACCTTACAATATAAAAAGGCACTCTTTCCAATTACTGTGTGTCAAAATTGCTCTTAGAAATTTGGGAGTGGATAAGGCTAAGTCTCTCAATATAAGGTACCGTATAACTAACTTCTTTTGTCAGCATGCTGTGCAAGGTGATGGTTGAATAAAAAATTGAAGGAGGGGTGATCAATGAATATGCTACTTCTTACGCCTTTAGTTGGATCACTAAAATGCTTCATTATTATTCGGACTATCCTCATCTTTTTTGCTTTTCATACAACGTTTCGGCCGTTGTACTCTACGGCCTTCATCAGGTATCATCTGGTAGGTGTAGGGAAGTAACGAACCGAACCCTTTATTTAACCGACGGGGGTATATTGACCGCACTCCCCTCTTTGCATTAGTAGTAGTATTATTATTGTCTCACAGTGCGGTCAATATACCCTCGTCAGTTAAATAAAGGGTTCGGTTCGTCACTTCCCCACACCTACCAACTTTTTTAAGAATCTGATAATGTTAAGCTGATAAACTTATTGAATGATCCTTTACTTTCATTAAACTGTTTGGAATTCAGTTGCCCTACTATCAAAAGAGTTCTTTACTGATGCGTTCGTTTGAGGTGTGTCATGACATTACGATATCATCAATGAACATGCCTCCAGTTTTTTGCTTTCAAAATAATATGCAGCACTTTTTCAGTTGATGTGTGGCTTGGAATTTTCATTCTTTTGCATTTGTATGAGAGAAAAACATTTTTGAAAATGACAACTTGAAAGTCAATGAAAATTAAAATGAATAATGTGCTTGAAATTGATTACATCACAATTTTTCCTATCCTTACATTAGATCGGGATCATTTTCGTTTTGTATATTTAAGATATGAATTGATAATTTACGCTTATTACCTTAAAACAAAATATTACTTAATCTTCGTTTACCAAAAAATTTAAATATATTTATGAAAATATCATGAGAAATATTCACTGAAGTTCTTATAATACTAGTGTATACGTGTTCGAAAAAAATTGACGACTCTTTTATAAACTTTTTGTTTACTTTGGTCTTTTTAGTTCTGCCTGTCAAAACCATTCCCTGATTTGATGTATTGTCCCCTTTCCCTCAATGTCTACAATTAGACTGACAATGCTTACGATCTCAACACCAACAGTGTCACCTTGGTTTATTGATAAGGTCCACGTCAGAATTCAAATCACGTCACTTCCACTCAATTTTATGTATCTGTTCCCTTGAGTGCAGTAGAAAAGTAAATGGAATATCGATGATTATTTCACGTCTTTTGATAATAACAATCTCTTGAAATCAGAATATGAAGAATATGAAAACAATAATCGATTCACTTTTTGATCCTGGAATTTTACGTTCTTCCAAATTTTGAAATTCATTTAGAACATGATTGACATATATATTTTCTAAATAAATTAGACTCCAATTAAATCTTCTCAAGAGATAAAGATATTGCTGGACTTCAAACCAAAGGGTTATTTCTTGAAAAAAAACCCTGATATCCCGAAATTAACATATACCCTCTAAGTGTTCCTTATTATGCAACACAGTAATTCGGAAGAATTTGAAGCAAAAATAAAGTCAGGAGCCGAATTCATTCGTATCATAAAACTTGACTACACCAGTTTGTGGCAAACGCTTCTCCCTGTGCGACATGGAGGGATCGGCCTGCGTTCCCCACCAGATGTAGCGTTACCAACAGATCTGTCCTCTTTGGTCTCTTGAATGCAGCTCTCTCGTGAGATTCTCTTGAATACACACCAACGTGAAGTGAACAATGCCTACAATGTTCTAACTTTCCTATGCAATCAGTGACAAATCAACCCTATGTCGTTGGGATCCCTCATTAACAACGACCATTTCTTACACCTTACTATTGTTGGCGGATCATTTAAGTTAATATCAATTGTACACATAATCAAGCTGATTTATCCGTTGTCTTTACAATAGATTTTGTTGGACTGCAAGTAAATACGACTTCACTCGACGATTGGCATACTTTCAGACCGTATCCCAGCCTAAAAATGAGGTCTGGCTGAAAGCATTTACCTCCCTACAACTGGTTCTGTCTTGGATAACGATTGTGTCTATAAAGGCGTCACCCTTCATTTTGGTATTTGTATCTGTGATTCTCACCGTTGCCACCGTGGGTTATGCATGATAAATATTGTTTCCGCCCGGAATGGATAGATATTTTCCCATTCTGTAGCGGTCGCGGTTAAGACTATTCGTGTGATTGGCCTAAAAGCATTAAAAGTAAACGAACATCACGACTGGCCACCAGTGACCGACTGGTCCTTCCAGTGTGTGTCGATGGCAATCATTTGAGGCAACACGTTCTCCATAGGGACGCCGGGAGTAAAAAGGTTGACAGTTGAAATAAGAATGTCAAAATTTGCTTGGATTATATTGAAAAGAGGGCCAGCCTATAATCACCCAGCATTTTCTCAAAACGGAAATTTATCTAATTGTGCCATCCTTCTTTTCTTGTACTTTCTATAAGTGTTCTTTTAGAAATAAAAATTGTGCAAGAAAAATTAAAAACCTACTTGGAAACTATATCAATCTGCTTTGAAACTTCAAATTCAAAAGGATATGTATTATTTTTCAATCGAGTTAATAATATATACTTTGGAGATTATAGAAGTTGTATGTAATCAGCATTTCTGATTGAATTTAAAAAAAAAATCTGTGTGCATGTAACATATAATGTGCATATTTCAAAAGAACATTTGAAATGCAATAAAATAAGTTATTAGCCAAAGTTATATTTTAGCAAATAAAATGAAAGATAGGGATGGAAAATGGCGTTTTATTCAATAGAAATCTTGAATAACAAGCAAAAATCACCAGTTGCTATGTGGCTCGGAGCTTTTCTTTACATTTTGATCAATAACTCCGAAAGCGTAGGCCGAATGAAAAATGGTGATGCTCCTAATCAATAATCAAGGGTCACACTAGGTTACTGTTAATCCTCTTATTTTGTTTCAAGCGAACAAAATCGTCCAAATGTCAACTCAACATATTAATAAAACTGTTAGTCGCTCAATAGAAACCGTCACAAGACCAACGACTTTCAATAGCCTGCTGTGGTAGGGGTGATCAACCAAAAGTTTTGAAAATGGAGTGATTCATGAATGCATTACTTCGTTTGCATTTTGTTGGATCATTCTGAAGGCTGAATTTTCAGAGCCAATAAGCATGGATGCAGCCAGGCACAGAACTGGGGGGGGGCAATTTAGCATGAAATTACAAAGCTAATTGAATTCCCAACTAAAATCCATTTTAGAAAAAAAAAACGCTTTGTATCGTTAGATGTAGACCTTCCCCAGGATTCGCTAAATATCTCTATCACGGGCGTTGTGGAGCCAATACTTCCTAAACTTATTTTAGTTTTAGTTTTTCTCCCCATATTTTACCGGCCTCGGTTCTGCAATTGATCTCTGGAGATCCATGTGTGAGTTGCAGTGTCCATCGGTTGTCTGCCATTTTTGCAACATGATCTGCCCATTTAAGTTTTTTAATGGATTCTATAATGTCTTCGACTCGTGTTTTTTCCCCCAAATATATTGTGTCGTCTTTTGATCCCTCCATGTGATGTTGAGCATGATTCTTTCATGTGCACGTTGCATGATTCTCAGTCTGTAGGTCAGTCTCTTGCTCCCATGTTTCAGCTCCATAGGTGACTATCAGGAGGATGCATTAGTTGTATACACTTCTTTTTTTGGACTAGTGAGATCTTCTTAGAGTAATTTCTTCTTTCCTTCGAGGATTTCATTGAAATTCGATGTCTTAGATAAATGTTTTGGCCTACCCTCTCCAGCTTTGAATTTTCGATTTTGATCGTTGTGTGTTTAATTCCGACGTGATTGTTGCACATGACCTTTGTTTTGCTGAAGCTCATGTGAAGGTCGACTTTCTTGCTTTTTTCAATCAGTTCATCTGGCGTTAGTTATAGGTCGAGGAGGTTCTCTGCAAAAAGACGATGTCGTCTGCAAATCCAAGGTTGCTTAGGTATTCGCCGTCTATTCTGATTCCTTCATTTTCCCAATCTAAGTACCGGAAGATCGTCTTGAGGCTGGCTGTGAAGAGTTTGGGTGAGATAGTATCTCCTTGTCGTACTTGAGCTGAAAAGATTCTGAAGCTTTATGTTGTCTGATAAAAGATCATATGTGACTTATTATATGTTGCAGTACTCAAAGGGCTTCTTGAAGTCGACAAATGTCACAGCAAATGGCATTTCATATTCTGTTGCTTCTTCTTTTAGTTTATCTATTGAATGAAGAAGGCCCATGGTCGAGTAGCTTCTTCTAAGAAGGTCTAGGAGGTCTTTCAAGTTTTTTTCTATATAACAGCGTTATGATTGCAGTGTTCCAATCTTCTGGAATTTTACTTTGTTTTAGACATAGGTTGAATGAAATGGCAACTTTCCTAGTAATGATCTTACCTGCGTTTTTGAGTAGATCGATGGTGATTTTATCAGGGGCTTTAATCTCTTTGTTTGTTAGATGGCTTGTTTCACCGCCTAAGGCATAGAAAGCTATAAATTGTCAGCTGTCATTGAATTTCAGTTTATTTTGGTCAATATGCTCAGGACGATGTCTGTTAAAGACGAGTTACCGAGGTTTCAGTTCAATTTAATGATTGGAAAATATAGTAAAAGCCCATTTATCTATTTCCGTTTTTATTCTGTTTGCTTCAGCAGTAAAAGAGTATATTGACTCAGACTTCATCTAACGTCAAATTTCTCTATTCATCAAAAGTTACAGAAAAAAACGTGAAATAATATTTTTAGGCATATGCAGCAAAAATTCATCTACTATCATTTCAGCACATGACTTCGCCTCTAACTTTCAAAATACGATTCTACCTGGTTTGATTTATTTCTCGTAATTGCAGTCTTAGCTGAATAAGAAGCTTTCATGAAACAGCATCCCACTCTACACATGTGTGTGTAAAGGTTACCAAGACTACTTTGAAATCATTTCTAATTGATCTTTTGGCTTTTGCTTTTAGTCTAAATAAAGATATAGACCAGATACAAGATTGCTCCTAGTTATTTTATTCTCTAACTTACAGCATAAGGCAGCGTATTTTACTTAGGAAAGAAAAGTCGCCATGTTTAAATGCACATCATTAATTAAATGGAATTAACAAGAGGGCAGATTTGCTGGCAATGAGTCAGTAGCACTATGTGTCAGCATCTATTAAATAAGAAAGGCAGTTATTGACTTGGGCGTTAAGCTGTGTGAAAAAAGCAGTAATCTGTGCCATCAACCCCTTGACGCTACAAGGTTTGTTTATGGTCTCTTCATCTTTGAGGCTACCATTGTTCGGCGCCAAGACAGACAATCGTCTGTATATATGTGTGCATATGTGTGTTTGTGTGTTTATGTGTGGTTTTTGATTATTGTGTGGTTTTCTTTTTCGCTTCGTCATGTCTGCATTCTCTCCTGACAGAATCTGCGTCTCGTCTCCCAGTTTCGTGGATTGGATGGCACTGAACAACTTCTAATTCATCAATTTACTATTCATTCATTATAAAATAAATCAGAGGGAGAATTTCACTTTACACATTTCATCTCTCCCTTTCAATTCGTTTCTCTCTTTTTTTAATTCTTTGTCTGGATCTTTTACATAGCTTTTCTCATCTTTGTTTTTATTTCATTTTTCAGACCTCTTGGAATTTTAGCGAGAAACCTATACCATTCTCTCCATTAACGTAAATTTTGCCCAGGCATTGCATTTAAGAAGTTCGATCTGATGTAGTTGTGGCTTGTTCCTGGCGCCAGTAGGTGGTTTCCAATTCTGGTTCCAGTGGGCAGTGTTCGATTCTTAAAAACATTCTGGATCGAATTAAGCATTCCTTATCGTGCATATTGAATATCACCAGGAGGTTGGCAGAAATACAATATCTAAATTGATAATATCTTGGATCGTATTTGTGAAAGTCTATTGGCGTGATTATTTACTGTTCAAAACCAGTGACGAGTAACTGGGCCAAAGATCATGAGAGAGCAAGTTCAAAATCTATTTCTGAGTAAGTGTCATTTATAAACAAAATGTACCGAGATGTGAGTGAACATAGCCTTCAACCCAAGACGAAAGCAATTATAAAGCTTAGTAGCGAATTTTTTTCCGAACACCAAACTTAAAATTCACCGTCAGGTAGTGGGATTGTTTCATTCAAACTGTTTGAAATTAGGTGAGAGAATCAAATACCAGCCGTATACACAGCAAATCAAAATCTTCCATTAATATTTTCCATTCAGGATGAATCAGCGGAGAAAATTGGTCGCACTTCTGACTGCTGTGCCGTTGGTTCGTGTCCAGTTGGCACAAATATCAATTTGAATCAGAAGTTCATTGGAAAAATACTTGTGAAAATAGAATCCTTTATTCAAGAAAATAGCAGTAGTAAAAATAGCGCCATATAGTTTTAGTAATGATGCATAAATACCGTTATTTAATACTTCTCTCATTTAAAATAATGGACAAGGAGCATCGTTTTACCAATTTTTCTTGTTTTCGTGCAAATGAACAGATCTCAGGTTTCAATGTACATAAATACTTTCCAAAAGGTACAGTTACGCAGATGTAAAAAGAATATCTTTTTTTATTGCCACTTGGAAATGTTGATAGCACACGGAGAGTATTCCACTAGTGTTTACCTAAGACTTCA
>OY735232.1:9288127-9465627 GCA_963457665.1 Thysanoteuthis rhombus | reverse complement strand
ACGGTCAGTCGGAGTATAAAGACCGAGTGACAAAATTACATATTTTAATTGAGAAAAGGAAATACTTGCTATAATTGACACACAACATTTTATTGCCTGAACTGAATTCGCTGTCTTCATCCCAACTTGTAGACAATTATTAGAAACTGTGTTGTTTCTAAATTTTTATTGATTTTTCCACAAATCAAAACACGTATGGCTAATTGGAATATTTTCGCTCTGTCAGCTAAAATGTGACTCGAAGTGCAACGATGGGTGATAGCATAATTGTGAAATTATTTCAATGAGAAATCAAGAATCTTGATTTTAATGAGTTAATCCGCCTGTCAATAATTCAGTACCTGCTTTCAAGATTTTGGTAGTTATTTGGATACCCGTTCTGCTCAAAGAATAAGAATGGCAGTTAGAAAACGGCTCTTTTCTCCATTTCAAAACTGGATTTAGTGGGTTTTACAAACCTCAGCAAAGCGTTAAAACCTGATACAGTGGGACCTCTATTATCAAGAAAAACCCGTTTCAAAAAACGTCTCATTGGATGAAAACTCGTCGGGTGAGTAATTAAACCTACGGAATTTCATTAATTTGTTCCCATAAAAAAATATCGGACAACTAAAACCTTAATAAGAATCTTGTAAATAATGTATGATGTATTACTTCTTGAATAATGTATGAATATAAATAAACATGTAAATAATGTAGTAGATAAATAAAAATTATTATAACTCGTAATTTGTGCTTCTGTCTGTCCGTCTGAAAATGAGAGCCTGGATACAAGATATGAATTCAAATAATTATAAATTAAATATAAATGATTCTTTATAACTTCATGATTTTTTAAAATTCTTCATTTCCTGCTTAGAATATTTCGCTTGGAGATATTTTTTGGCATTTGTGATCTTTCGCTAGGTGAAATTTTTGTTATAAGAGTCCTTCACTATGAAAGGTACTATATATATATATATATATATATATATATATATATATATATATATATATATATATATGAGAAAAAAATGGACATTTTCCCATGATAGTATTATTCATATTTTTAGTGTGCAGTGGTGGTAGAAGGAATAGTAGTAGTAGTAATCATCATCATCATCATCATCATCATCATCATCATCATCATCATCATCATCATCATCATCATCATCATCATCATCATCATCATCATCATCATCAGTCTTTTAACGTCCGTCTTTGGACATAGGCCTTCCCCAGGATTCACCACACTTCTCTAACGTGGGTGTCACGGAGCCAGTATTTTCTAAATTTGTCCAGTTCATCTTTCCATCTTGTATTTTGTCAGCCTTGGTTTCACATGTGATCTCTGAGGATACATGTTTTGAATTCATGGGTTTTGTCTATAATTGGACTCTTTCTAATCTCGACAAAAGAGGAACCCTAGTCACTCAATGGTTTGACAAGGATGTTAATTATAATGCATACAGTGTTACACCGATGGCATACTCTGTGCAAATAGAGAAGAAGGGGACAAGGGACTCTCCGGTATAGAAGACTGATTAATACGATGCAAGAAAAAATAAATGCCACTTAATGGAAAATAGAAAAAAAACGGTAGTAAGCATAATTAGCGAATGCTGTGAACTGATTGTTAAACAAAACAGAACAGATTCTTTCCAAAAACTGCAACGTTGTTTACATAATTTTTAATTAAATCAATTTAAGTGATCTGAAGAGAGAGAGAGAGAGAGAGAGAGAGAGAGAGAATAATTGAAGATAGATAGACAGCGCTCCCAAGAAAGAAGGCAGTAAGACAGAGACAGAAAAAAAAATTAATCAAGTAAAAAGTAAGTTAGTAACAAATGGATAAAGATACTCTCTGCTTAGGTCATTTAATCCTGCCATAAACGCCCTTGAAAAGAAAGCAACCCTTGAGAGAGAGAAAGAAGCAACTTCTCTGGTCTTGAAATGTCTGACAAACAGATGCAAGTTCCTCCCCAAACTGTGAAATCCGAATTTGAAATAAATGAATTACTTATCACTTCCTAAATATTACCACATTTTGTTTTTATTCATTTACATCAATTAGTCCATGATATCTTATAGTTCCTTTGATTATCAAAAGCAAAAAAGTAACCAGCAAGAGAAAAACAATTTTCTTTTGGTAATCTATCTCGTAGAAATAGTTTTTTGTTGAAAATGAATAGGGGTATATAGATAAAAATACTTTAAATTTCAAGAAAAAGTGAATTACACATTTTATTTGAAATGATATCCTGTTCAAAAACTGCGACGGGATAATAGAAAGCCCACAAAAAGAAATAAGAAAATGAATAAAGGAAAAACAGGAGTGATTACACTTATAAATTAAATTGTTAGAATCTTAATTGTGCGTAATTTTTAACATTGAGTGGGCGAGGGTGTGAGATTTCACAATTAGGACAACTTCTTGTTCATTATGCCACAAATAGAAGAAGTAATTGTCGGTTCATAGTAATTCGATGAATTTTGAAGTAAACAATAACTACAAAAAGGAAAGAAATACGAAACGAGCAATGTTCCAAACAAAACATGTAATTTACACTTTTGAAATGAAAATTTCTCTGTTGAAAAAAAAAAAAAACACTTTTGAGAACAAATGAAGCCTCATCGTTCGCTCTCCCGTCAGTAACCTTCCCTTTAGCGGTGCTCGCAAGGAATTAAGTGACCCGAAGAGAAAGTGGTTTCGTTTCCCTTTCCCTCCTCCTCCCCTATCTTCCCTTCTCCTCAAGCTGAGCTAATCCCCTTTCCTTCTCTCTCTAATCACTGCCCTTCCACCCAGAGAAAAGACCTTTTCTCTGTCAGGAACGCCGTCCTTCTCACTTCAACCACACTCTCATCGGGTCACTTAATTCCTTACAATCGCTATATCCGTTGTGAATTTGGTTTGGAGAAGAAATATTCGCCATTATATATTCGAATCGTTCATAACAAACTTAGTTTGAATTCGCATATACATACATATATGTGGGGGGAGGTGGAGCAGATCCGACAGAATGTTGTGGAAAAGTTGACAATATCGAAAAGGAAAAAACTTGAGAGAAAGTCTCAATTTTTTTCAATTCAAAAGTGAAATAGCTTGTGTACGTTTTACGCGTCCAAGGTTTCGTTAGAGCTTTGAAAGCGAAAATTGTTTTGAGAGAAATGGTGAAAATTACAGAAATGCACGGATGGTAGTTGGGGTAGAGAAATTTTGGGGTATCGGTTGGGAGAAATTTTATTACTGTGTATTATATGTAAAGGATTTTTTCTGACGTATGTAAGTTGGGTCTCTAGACAGGCTGGTGTCCTTTTTGGTGGATAAGGTTGTTTTGTGGAATGAAATTTGAGTTTCCTGATTATGTGATTGGTCAGAGAAAGACTTTTTTGCTGAAAAGAAGTTAATAACTCATACATTAATGATTTCCGAGACAGAAATGAAGATCCTGATCTAAAACAATAATTAATGTTTTATTGTGGTTATTTTTAAAGTGAGATACAGAAATATTTGTAAAAATCCATTCCTTATTGTTATGATAACACTTGCACAAACTTGGATTCGGCCATACAAACCAGGCGTATAAGCACAAACAAGACTCTATATTGAAGAAAAGAAAGAAGCAAATTCAAAAGGGTCACTCAATCCAGGCTATGGAACCAGATCGAATTTGTTCTGCACATTGAGAATATAACTCTATTGAAACGCATTCGGTTTTGTCAAGTTAAATCTTTTACCCACCAAATAAGCAACAAGGCATTCTTCGCGTAATTCTTCGTTTCACGTATTCGTGTTGAATTTGTCTGTGATTGCACTGCACAGTTATTTATGTTGTTGCTTAAAATGACGAAGGAAAATGCCTACAGAAGTTCATCTCATCTCCTCTGTACAGAAAATCGGGTAGATTTACCCACAACAAGGCCTTCCTTTGTGATGAAGATATTGACATATGAACTTATATCCAAGAAAAAGACGTACACAGCATACAATCGTCATTGTATTTAGTTCAAACTCCAGTTTGTTCCCATTTCACACAAATGCCATTGGGAAAAGCATGAACCCTTCTCTTCCACCAGCTATGGGTAAAAAGGCTCGGGTTAGGGCAAACAGTGACTCTACTTCAGGTGCTTGACACATTTAAATCTAATTCACGTATCGCAAAGGGGCTGAGGAAGTAGAAACGTGATGTATGGAGCCCAAACAAGGTGTGGTTGAAGCCGAGGCTACCGTAAAGGCACTGCCTATTCATCTATGTTCATTCAAGACATCAAAATCGGTTTTATCAAAGTAAAAACGAACGGAACGTTTCAATTAGTTTATTAAACTTGTTCTACACTTAAACGATAACAAATTGATTGTAACCTTTTTGGGAAAATCCGTTTAGATGAATGTTAATCTGCGGAAATAGTTATTGAAATCAGATAAGAGACAGTTCGCATTTTACCTGGGGTATCAAGACAGATTACCATTCGTTTTTAGAAAAATGTAAATGTCATGGACGTTGAAAAAGATTCAGTCATTCTTCAAGTTTTATCGCAAGGTTTCAACCAAAATTCTCTTGCACTTTTAAATAAGAGATAATGCTGGAGGGGGGCATAGGAAAAAAAAGTAAAAATGGATAGAACTGGATACCAGCCTTTGGCGTTTCTAGGGATTGGTGCAATTATTTCGGCTATTCAAGAATGTCCAAAGAAGAGAAGCAATTAGCGTTAGCTTCCTGAAAATAAATCCTTAGGAACACGTTTTCAAACACAAAAAATAAACATAAATACTGATATTAATAACGAAATCAATAGACTTTGTTTGGACATGATTATCCTGCAGGGTGTACATCATGTGAAAGACGATATTTGCTTAAGTTACAGGAGAGAATATTTTATGCATTCTCAGATATATCTGTGTAGAATCGAATATTATTAATCATTGCCGGAGCCAACAAATGTAAAGTAATCTTGTAATACATTGCTATTTGAGACTAGTTGATATAAAACCTATCAAAATCAATAAATCCTGATCAAGAACTATGAACTTAGCCACCATCTCTCATACACACAGAAAATGAATATGTAAAAATATATACAAAAAAATGGAGGTGTCTGTGTGTTTGTCTGCCATGCTATAAAAAGATATCTAAAGATGGGTGAAGCCTAATCAAATTTAGCATGCCTACTCATTAGACCTGGGGTAATTTTTGAGAAACATTTTTCAAAAGGGTATTAGAGGGGGTCCTATTCACAATGTAACTACAATGCCAAAGTTAAACCCTCTTTATAGATACTTACTTATCTCTCTCTCTCTCTCTCTCTCTCTCTCTCGATATATATATATATATATATATATATATATATATATATATATATATATATATATATATGAATTACAAATTGCATTACATTAAACAGAAACTTATTAGAAATGATCGCCAGTTGTTACATGGTTAATGTATCATTCAATTTAGACAATATAAATAGAATAACCAATTAAAGAAAATTGGGTGAGCTGCTGACAGGAATCAAACCTACCACCGATAGAGTAGCTGTTTCAACGTAAACAGCCACCGGTAGCTACTCACCGGTGGCGGGTACGATTCCTGCGGCAGCCCCATTTTCTTTAATTGTTTATTCAATTCACATTGTCTGAATTGAATAATATATTTACCGCGTAACGACTGGAAATCTTTTCAAAGAAGTTTTATGTTTAATGTGAGGTAATTTTTAATTCATTCTGCCGGACCAAATATGTTCATTTCTGATGTGTGTATATATATATATATATATATATATATATATATATATATATATATGTGTGTGTGTGTGTGTGTGTGTGATATACAATGTGTGTGTACTAGCTGAATATCCCGTCCGTCATATGCACACACACATGAATATGAACATCTCCACCTGCTTAAATGGAGTCGGACTGGTTCTCCACTTTGATCTCAATTAGATAATCATGAATAATATATTTGCTTATTATATTTCCTCGCACCCCCACACACACAATAAGCAAGTTATGGCACAACGTTGTTTCTAAAGTGAGGTCTCAGTTACGTGAGTTCTTCAAAAAAATTGCTCCAGTCTCCGAAACTGGTCTTACGGAAGCGTCAGGATAAGTCCGACCCAGTGCAATGGGACGGTACTGCCCCGGGGCGTTTTGCTCCCTCGAGACTGGGTTGAATCATTTTTTGCGGCCACAGGACGATCCTAGGCCTCTTGCACACAGCAATGCCAAACTTCAGCAACGCATCATCGGCCATATCATTGCACCGGCGCAATCTCCAACCTTTACAAACCAGAGCCATTTTCTTATATCTATGATAGAGAAGTGTGGCGAATCCTGGGGAAGGTCTATGTCCAACGATGGACGTTAAAAGAATGATGATGATGATGATGATGATGATGATGATGATGATGATGATGATGATGATGATGATGCTTTTTCGATATCATATGAATGAAAATGTAGTAAAAATATGCCACAGCTGATAAGAACCTGTCTTTATTATCTAACCAATGTAAGTATATTTCATTCCCAAGGAAACTTTCTTAACTCAGTATTTAGAGCAGCTCGTACGTTTAAATCCAGCTACAGACATGCAGAACTTCTAAGTTGTATTTGGATCAATTGTGCACGCATACATGTATGCATACACAGACAGAGATAAAAGGATAAAATGTATCTCACTTAGAAATAGTGGCAGTCACATTATATTCGAAATTGCATTGTACTCAAATAAATGTAACAATAAATACTGGATATTAATTTAATGATATCAATTATTAAATAATTAACTATTTTGCAATCGTATACTTTTTCGATCTATCCGTTAATTGAAGAAATATTTGTTTACTTTCATCTTATTTTTTAGCTGATTGTTTGGTTATCTATATCTTTTTCTCTCTCTTAACGTTATCCCTAATATTGCTATTTCTACGACTATCTCTAAGTCAAAGCAGATATTATGCATTCATTGTATATTTGATGCTTTAAGCACATTGGCAAAATGCTCTTATATGTGTATCTATTCTTACCAAATGATTTCCAGGCGATCGTTATTCGTCATTCTATTTTGCTGCCATTGCCTCTCTCTAAATTTATTACCTACTGCTTAATGTATTTTCCACCCTCTTCTGGCTCCTCACCCTCTGTTCTTATGGTTTGTGGGGGACTTCATCGTTAATTGTTAATTTTGTCTTTTTTCAGTCCATCTTTGAGCCTACGTTTTTAACTTCCTTATTAAAATAATCAACACGTTTTGTGATTCTTCTGATCCCTTTGACGTCATAGAAACGTCACTGGCGAATTTCATGTGGTTTAAATATATCAATCCCATTCCCTCCCGGTCAGTTTTCCGAGAGATGCGTTCAAGTCTCACTGCAAATAGTTTAGGTGATGTTATATCCCTGTTTCATTCCTTTTCTTACTTTCATCTTTTTTGCATTTTTATGTTATCTGCTTATTGTAGGGTCATTTTTGTATAGGATCTGAATTCTTGTGAATTGACAAGGTGAAACCCTAATGTGCAGGAAATGACTACAAAAAATACTCACAATGACACTTAATTTTCACCGTCTCCTTTGAAATAATGCTCTTGTTTGTTTAGTCGCTCTCTGAGTCGCTCACAAACACGCTCGCACTACGTTCAGTCCCTCGAAACTTTTGGGAGAACTTTGTATGTATGAGTAATATAATGTGCATACGCTCTTTTTATCTCCTTTCACAGATAGATACATATAGACACAAACATACACATGCACGCACATTATTAAATTAATCTGTTTTCTTTCCAAATGGCAACTTCTGCTGCGAAGGATAAAGTAAGTTTTCGTCTAAGGAAGAAATGTGTGAAAACTTCCTTAAGTTTAGCCACATGATTGAAGAGTTTATTACAAAAACATTTCACAGAAATGGAATTTTATTTTTACTGAAGTTTTCTAAATATCTGTAGTGTTGTTGCTGAGCGAATTGTCGAAAGGAAGAAGGAATTTATACGAGGTTAAAAACTCAATAACAGAACAGAGAAACAGAATGAACATTTGAACAAAAATAGCATATACAAGACTGGAAAATATTATTGAGTTTTCTCTCCATATGTTGTACAAAGCAGGGCTCACATAATATTGATCTAATAATACGTATATGTAGTTTTATGAGTGTAACGGGGGAGTAAGGTTCTATCGGTGAACTCAGCCTAGTCAGCTCCTCTCTGTATCAGTATTGCACATAAACAAAAAAATATACTGTGTATGGTTCATTTGTAAATCACCATACATGAGAGCGATAACAAACTGAATTCCAAATAGCAGATTTGAGCGTTGTGAACCACAGGTGTTTCCTTTTTGGCTAACAGGAAGAAGTCGTTTGTCATCACATGACTTTGGGCTATCCTTCCTGTAAGTACTCCGTTAGTAGAGGGATATGGATGTCGGGCGAGAAAATGTATCGAGTTGAGAAAATTATGAATCACTAGTGTATTGATATCAGAAACAGTCAACCAGAACTGTCACTAAATCTGTCCACGTACGTTTCTATAGTTTTCAAGTTGGTGTGGTCGGCTGCACACCAATGGAACTAGAGAGCTGGAGATTTAAACTTTTATTTCTTGTCATGTCTGGAGAAATGTTTTAATATTTTTTCAGAGGATTTGCAATGTTGATTTATGCTAAATCGATTTTTGTGTGTCCGCTCGTTTTTAGACTTTTTACGTGATCAATGTCCAACAGAATTATTCATTGATCATCAACTTTTCCAATTTTTCTAACTGATCACCCCAAACTCGGTATGATGCCAAACGATGTTGGCAGTTTCTATTGAGTGACCAAACAGACCTGTTTCAGTATGTATCATTGTTCTCCGCTTATGCATTAATCGAATATGACACGGTAATTGTTTATAAGACCTACCTCCGGTTTGGCAAACTCTGTTCTGCTTACAGCACCTGGTATTTACCCAAACAGGGTGCGAACATTTCACCTCTGGGCCACGGTGATCGATGATATTTTGGTAAACAGAGAATAATATGCCACAGGATGTAACTTTGAAACCAATTAATAGAGTAAGGCCGAATAAGAATGAGAAAAATTATGAAAACTGGAAGATTTGTGAGACTTGACATTAAAGGTAATGTCCATTAGACCATATTGGAACACTTAGAAGAATCTCAGTGGAACTTTTGGATCTGTGATTAACGACCTTCCCAGTCTGCAGCTGAGGCCAGGCATTTACGATCTGAGCATAGTAGAAGAATAAAGGAATCAGAAAGCCGGAAGTGTACGGTGCTGTGATGATCTGCGAGGTTGCTAAGAGGAGGTTTGGTGATCACTGTCACTCGGTCATCAACGATGACCACCAGACATCTGGTTTGAACATGCAGATGCATTGGGGATACAATTGAGACAAGACAATCCACAGAGTTGCTGTGATCTGCGAGGACGCAGAGAGGATGACTGAAGACTTGAAGAGACTTGCTGTCACTTACTCATCAACGATGGCCGCCAGCATAGCTATGGATACAGAAATGCTGAAACAGGATCATTGGATTTGAGGAGACGATGTCACTCAGTCTCCAGCGATGACCACCAGACATCTTGAATGAACATACCGAAGTACACAACATAATAATAATAATAATAATAATAATATTAAGAAGAAGAAGAAGAAGAAGAAGAAGAAGGAGGAGGAGGAGGAGGAGGAGAAGAAGAACAAGAAGAAGAAGAAGAACACGAAGAAAAACAACAGAAGAAGAAAAACAAGAAGAACAAGAAGAAAAATAAGAAGAACAATAAAAACAACATGGTGTAGGAGAAAAAAATCATCTCCTTTGATTGACAGGCAAATTTAGTTGATCTGTTGTGACTTTTTTTTACGACCCCCGCTGGTTTTGTTGTTCACTGCCTTCAAAGAAGCCAATTCAGTAAATATTGAATTTGTGTTTGTATCATTAAAACAAAACCTGAAATATTTTTTGCTCTAACTTTTTTTTGCATAGATATTAAAACGAATATAACTTAAAAATTATGAATTCAGTTGGAAACGTTTCAAAATTTAATTTTATTATCAAAAAGACGACATATGAGTTTAAACGAAAAGATATTATTTTGAGCAAGGATTTTGAGTGAAATAAAAGAAAACAATTGGATAAAACTTCAATTCAAGAATTCTACTTTATTTGTCCATAATGTTACTGTCGGTAGCATTTCAATAAAAAAACTTTTTGAAATCAAAGATTAAATATGTTTTGGTTTGTCGAAGAATTAAAAATGCTAAATGAAAATATAAAGATCAATTTTTAAAAAAATTTTATTGAATGAAATGTCAAGATACGTTATTTGAATTGATCTAGCGGTATTAGCATCAAAATGGTGTAATCGTTATTTGTTCGCAAAAAGTCTTGAGAGCACATTCTCTCGTCACGATTAATCTATTGAGAACTGAACAGTGGCTCAAAAAATACTTTCCCTTGATATAAAAATTTACATAGTGTGGTCAGATCTTTTCCATATTAAGTAGCACGATTTAATACACCCACACATCTGCATATATATATATATATATATATATATATATATATATATATATATATATATATATATATATATATATATATATATATAGTTCATGCATACGTATATACATACCGGGGGCTGGTTGGGATATGGGGCAGGTTGAGTCACTTGTTTTAATCTTTGTTTCCCTCACTTGATAGCGCCACTTATTCTCATTTTGAGCAGAATAATTTCTTTAATTTTTCTCCCAAGTTTGAGTCATTTGTTGTAAGTATGAAAATTTTGGGAAGGAAAACGTTTTTTTATTCTCGATAAGTTACCATTTCAATCTGACAAACGTGTGCCTAGTTTATGCCGTAATGTGTGGTTGATGATTGTGCAGTCTATGTTTATAAGAAGTGGCATTAAACAGTATATATAATACGTTTCAAGCAGTTTCTGCCAGAAAATTTCCTTAGAATATAATATAGACGAAACCATGTGTCTGCAGATGGTTAGTTACTTGGTACATTACAGCTGATGCTACTTGGTACGCTGTAATTGTATGTAACTGAGACTGAAGAAATTCAACAGACCTCCGAAATAACCAAACAAATATCAAAAAATGTTCAGAGAGGAAAAAATGTTACAAGGGCCAGAAACAAAAATAAAATAAAAAATAATAACACTGATAAATCAATAAATGATGAAAACTCTTCTTTGCTGTACATAGAACCTTATTCTAATTCAAGGCCTCATGAGACTTGGGTGAAGAGTGCTTCTCGTCAAATGTACATGCATGTTGAGAGCGTTCCGGAAAACAACAGAGATTACTTTAATGTTTGCCAAAACAGTACATTTTATGTTTTAACTAATAATAAAGTAAAAAGAATCAAATTAATGATTTGCTCTTTTGTGACTAAGATTATTTTGATATCAATTTTCTTTTTTTATTGGTAGAGGTTTGTCAACGAAGTTCTTTTTGGTATCGTCACTCTTTTCTTATTGTTTTTCCTTGCATCTTCCAAATTATTACAATGCATCATTGAAGTCCACTCACATATGATTCCCCTTGTGTTTCCAGTTGGACATCGTATTCCAAGACTCTTACTTTTTACTCAAACACATTTTCTGTTACTCTTAATATTTCTGTCTGCTTTGGTTTTTTTTATATTTCCCAATTGTAGCAATATATGCATCACATCTGTACCTACTAGCAAGAAAACTAACTTGCCCCAATTGGATTTTATCAACTATCCTTACTAGGAGGAGTAAGTTGGTACACTTATTGAATATTTAAATCATGATATGATACATTTGACAAATGCTTCCAAGTCCCTTTTGCAAAGTAACTTTTGGTCATATTTGGATTTCAATGAATTGATTACACAGGACGTAGGAACGGTACCAACTAGCTTTCCCTTAAATCTGTTCTTGACATCAGCAACGTTCATTTATTCATTTCTTGTCGTTCGCAGCCAGGCCAGTTAAAAGGGGTGGTAGTAAGGTAGTGATCAATCTTGGAGGATTAACAGGATTGCTACTATAGTCTCTCAACGTGATCCTCAGTTACTTACGGCACCTAGTATTTCTAGACGATCACCCCTTTTGAGTACTGACCAGGATCGACTTTGCTTAACTATTGACAATTGTAAATACTTTATTACCTCCTGTGAAAATGTAAGCATTTAACGACAGGGCGATTACTGTTTCATTTTAACAAAATACTGTTCGCCTCTCAATGTCTTGAAGTTGGAAAGTGTGACTTGCTTCGTTCCAGACGTATTTCCGGTCAAGTTGGATGTCTTTTGAACTTTAGTAAGTTGATAATGGCTACTCTGTCCATTATATTTACGAAATCAAGAAGCGAGGTCTTTATATGGCTGCGATAATTGTGAGACCGATGATGATGTTTCATTTATATTCTAAGACGAGCAGAGGGCGATTGCGTTTACCCTGAAACGACATTGTCTTTCAAAAATCATCGATTGGTTTTGATTAATTGTGTGCAGTAGAAGACGTTCGAACGTCTATGTATAAACACCCTCTATTTTATACCAATAATAATTCTTTGCAGACGACATGTAATCATTTACTGCGATGAAGCGACTCCAAATGAACCCATCAGTATATTCTGGTTTGCACATTGTTAACGCTAGGAAGCGTTCACTCAGAGATTATTCGATGACCAATTTACTGATGCTGTCAAAAATGATGACAGTATTTAAATAATTTTGCAATTACATTGTAATTAAAGATATCAAAAACATCACAATAAGTGCAAAAGTATCCGATATATTTAAAAAGTTCGTTGTTTTTTTGTTTTTTTTTGACAACCAGCTTTAGTTTCATAATTGAACGAATTTAGATCAAAGATTTCTGATTCTTGCAAATAAACTTTCAATGTTTAATCTTGTTTCGTATTTTCCGACTTTCAATCTTTCAATCTTTCGTCCAAATTCTGTCAATTAAAAATCTGAATAAGGAAGTTAAAACGAACTTTTGAGTATGTATCGGATACTTTTGTACTCACTGTATATAGTTCTGCATTTTTTGTTTACCAGATTTGACTTTGATTTCTTTACAGATTTGCAAATAGATAAGTCACTCAATAGTTTGATGTTATTCCACTTAACAAATATTACTGACAAAAATATAGACCATCACAGGGCGTATCATATAAATAGATGGACTTAATCATTGCGATCACATGAAACTGGTACCATAATATGAGATATTCGATGGAATATTTCAGGTTCAAATTTATCTCCAGGGTTTTAAAGAACTTGATATGCACGGATAAAAAATAACAACTGATTTTGTATTGGCAGTCAACATGATAGCTCTATGAATGCTTTTATAAGAGAATCAAAAGAATATGAGAAAAGCTAATATCATTCATCATCGATAAATAATCAAATGAAATTATTTTCTCAATATAAAACCACCACGTGTATCTACAATTCAAAATAGACATAAATATTAGGAATTACGTGGTATTTCATATGTATAGTTCTGAAAAACAACTCGTTCGGCTGTACATAGAGAACAAATTAACAGTTCTCAATTATTGATATCGGTTATTTATCCATCGATTAGAAACATTCTGCCTGCTACAACGTCAATTAGACAATAAAATCTTGTCTGCTTTTCATTTGTTGTCCTATCTCCCTGGAACAATTACCCTAACATAAATTGTCTCTTGTCTTGTATGGAGTGTTACGAAGCCGAAGGAATCTCGCCTCAATATTCAGGAGAAATATCAGGCTATTGGCATTAGGCCAATAAGAAAATTTGGACTACTTCACTTCAATTCATAGTGTCAACGAAGTATCTGGTGCTGGAGTAATATACTTACCCACTTGTATGATTTAAATTGTGGTGGTCAACAGGATTATACACTCAAACAGTCACATGTTAAATACCTTATGGTTGAATAAAGAATAATGATGGTTTTCATAACCGGATTAAAATAAAATGATTGAAAATATTTCAAAAACGGAATAAATTTATCTGAATTTACCTAACTATCTATCTAGTATCTTACCTACATGAGATAAAACTTTGTTCATTCATTCCCTTCCTTCTCAGCACCCCATCTATCGGTTCCCATTTGTCCGATTAGCGATTGCATTTTATATATCATATTTTATCACAGATATGATCAAATATAGTACGCTTGTTAGATGTAAAGGCATCGTTTTTCAGCTTTCTATCGATTTATCTATCCATCACTCTTTCTCTCTCTCTCTCTCTCTCTCTCTCTCTCTCTCTCTCTCTCTCTCTCTCTCTCTCTATATATATATATATATATATATATATATATATATATATATATATATATATATATATATTGTTGTTTGATGCACATGCCTGGAGTCAAACGCAAATAAGAAGAGTGTATGCTATATTTTTATCGCAAAACTATCGCCAAAATATGCATATTATGTTCATGAGATACAAGCACGTATGCATGCACACACACACACACACACACACACACTCATACACACACACACACACTCATACACACACAGATATATACTTATACGGTAGTATACACATCTATGTTTCTATATAAACATATTATCGTGTATGTATTTATATACGTATAGAAACATAAATGTGTATCTTTCTCTCTCTTTGTCTCTGTCTGTCTGTCTCTCTCTCTCCCTCTCTCTCTCTCTGTCTCTGTATATATATATATATATATATATATATATATATATATATATATAAGCATGTACATACATATATGTGTGCGTGTCTAGTGTGTGTACGTATGTGTGTGTAATAGATTTGTGTGCGTGTCTACTTTGTGGGTGTGATCATTTTCTAAAAGATTTTTCTACGGTATAAATTTACACATTGCCCTCTATGTATTCTTTCCTTTCGCTTTTATCCGCAATTTCTTGTCTCTGGTGAATTTTCTCTTGATATATTCCTGTCTCTGTTTGCTTTTATATTAACAACACGTCCAGAAACACTTCATATTACTTTTCCCCGTAAAAAAAGAAACAATTCGAAGGCAACATTCATCTTGTTTAGCCCGAAGATATCTTTTATTAACATGTTTTGTTATTTTAATTAAAACACAAAAATGATCAAAGTTTTTTAATCGTAGGTTATTTTCTCTTCTCAGCAAAGTCATGATAAAGAGCCTTTACCCTTTCAATAAAAGAGGTATAGTATCATATAATAATTGTATGCAATTGTGTATGAAAGGAATGAATTGAATATTCATTTATTTTTTTTTGAGTGCTCATCTTTTCTCATTCAACATTTTTCCAATTGCCCCTCTAAGAAATATTAATCTTTTGAATCATTTAGAGCATCATAATATGGTTTCTATTGACTGTTTAATCTAGAATCTGAAGACAATGAGATTATTGATGATGATGATGATGATGATGATGGGGACAACGCTGATGATGATGTGATGGTGTTGATGGTGATGACGATGATATTGACGATGATAATGGTTATAATAATGTTGATCATGATGTTGATGATAAGATGATGATAATGATGGTGATGATCATAACCACGATGATAACGACGATGATGATGATGAAAATGCTGTTGTTGTCAATAATAATGACAATGCTGATGTTGCTGATGATAATGATGCTGTTGATGATGACGATGGTGAACATATAAGCTTGGTTTTCCTCGAGTAACCTTCATTCTTCCCCAAAAAATGAAAATACAAAACATTTCTCAAAAAAGTAAATGTTTTTGACTCAATATGATAAAAAATAGTGTAAAAGTCACAAAATGACAAGAAAATTAAAAAAAAAAGATTTTTCAATCCAATGAATCATATTGGTAGGAAATATATTGGAAATAACAGAAATCAGGAATGTTTTATGATATTAAATAATCTAGATCTTGCCATCAGCAGATATTAACTATTCACTCGACTAGACATTGAATTTATCAAATAAGTAATCTTCTTTTGTGGGATATCTGAACAGGATGCATGTAAAAGAAGAATCACAGTTGCTTCTATTGAAGGCTTGGTCGACATTATTTATTTCATGATCTAAGATAGTTCAGAAAATTTCTCTAAAATTCTGACCAGACGTCACTGGATACTTTTTGGACATACACTGGTAAAGATGACTGTGTTTCACTCACAACGCCCAAAGAACGATTTCAGCGAAATATTCTCTGATATTTGCGATATATATATATATATATATATATATATATATATATATATATATATATATATATATATATATATATAACAATCTACATGTAGTATGGCGTAAGCTATGTATTAAAATCATAGCTAAAAAGGGGATAGCGTTTGATCAACACTGCTGGGGAGCCACGTTGAATGTTTTGTTTTTAAATCTCCAAAACGGTTACATAGTAAACAACAAATGAGCCTAACAAGAGAAAATTCACACATACTATCATAATATCAAAGTACGTGAAAATATCAAGAAAAGTACATAAATTACATTTACTGATATTGGGGAATTATTGATTCTGTTCAAGGGTCAATCTTTTTCTTAGGCACAATATTCCAGCTATATAGGTGGCTATTCGGAAGATGTCTTAGTTGCATACCTCTCTTTAAAGCACTTGCTGAATTTTCTAGTTCTCAAGGTTTGTACTTGCCCTGCCGAAAGCTTGCCAACCTAAAGTAATTCTTGGCTTGATCTTTTCATTTGAGGATTTCATGGAGATTCATTGTCCCCGTCAGATGTATTGATTCGTTTTTGATTTTTGTGTTTCTCTCTCCATTGTTTTTGTTGTATATTACACTTGTTTTACTGAAGTTCATTTGGAGCCCAACTTTTTTACTTTCTTCATTTAGTCAGTCCAGCATCATCGGAATGTCATGAAGATTTAAAAAACAAAGAAAGACGATATCGTCCAGAAATCTGAGGTTGCTTAGTTATTCACCTTCTATTCTGATTCTTTTTTTTCATAGTCTAGATACCGGGAGATCATCTCAAGGCAGGGTGTGAAGAATTTGAATGAGCTGATATCACCTTGTCTTACCCCTTTTTCGAGCTGGATGGGGGCTCAAGACTATGTAGCCTGATGAGGAAACTGTTTTGTTGGCATACATGTTGCAATACTCTGAAATATACTGGGTCTATGCCTTATTGAATGTAGCTTTGGGAGTTTCTATTGAGTTGAAGGCTTTCTTGAAGTCAAAAAATCTTTGAGCGCGAGACATTTTATATTTTACGGCTTTTCCTTTTAGTTGATTCACTAAATGGAGGTGGCCAATGGTTGAATAACTTCTTTTTAAGCCAGTTTGTTCCCGTGGTTGGTTTTCATCTTGTGTTCTGGTCATTCGGTTGGTGATTACTTTGATGACAAGTTTGTAGTTGAGCAGGCTTATTGGACTGCAGTTGTCGGGGTCTCTCCGGTTCTGTTTTTATTTCTAATATATATAAAAGCATTATTATTGTGATGATCTTAAGTATTTTACTTTCTTCGGTGTATAAGTTGAATGGATTTTATCTGTCCTTTTGAGTAGGTCGATGGTGATGTTATTTTGTTCAGGGACCTTTCCTGCCTTTGTTCGTTTGATGGCTTGATCACTTTCCAGGGTGTTATTTCAAGGAAATCTTCAGATTTGTTGAATTTTGTTGACAATTTTGAAGCCCCTATCCTTCCCGTGATTTCATTTAATTCAGTTGCTTCAATAGCCGTGTCATAATACATGCAGTTTGTTATTTTATATAGATATTATCATCATGTATTGTATATGGTTGTTATTTTATTCAACACATCATTACCTTTTTGAAAGAAAGGGCTTACTTACATTAGGTACTCAAAATCGTATTTGACGATAAAGGATCAATAAGTATATATTAACTTTCTGAGTGGAAAAATAAGTTAAAATATAACCTGATAACAAATGATGAAGTCGTTTTGTAGTTGCCAAATTGTGGCCAACAATCAGGAATGACATATGGTGACTGCAAATGACCCAGATATCAAGATCACATTTACATATAAGTTGGTCATGAGAGAATTTAACGCTATGACAAATTTCTGTTGCAAATGTGCAAAGTTGTAGCTTACAATTTGGAAATTTGTCCAGGAATTGACCAGAAATGACATCAGGTAACTTCTGAATAACTTTGTATTACATACGACATTCATTGAAGGATTTACCACTTTGACTAATTTTGGTTTCATATATGCAAAATTGTGGCCAAAACATGGAAATTCGTTTTAAAAATTATCAGAAATGACCTCTGATGACTTTGAATTATCGAAGAGATCTAAAGTACATAGATCGCTATTGTTGCCATGTAAAGATGTGTCCATATGCTCAATTCCAGCCTTTTGGGTGTAAAATTGTTGCCCTCAACTCAGATAATTGGTTAGAAATGACCTTGAATGACCTCTGACTTCATCCTTACGTAGCTTATGATCTCTTCTCGGTCTATATGGAGAATATCATGTAAATAGGTCTAATAAATAGGTTTATCGGTCAAAAGGCACGGAGAAACAAACAGAAGAGTCAGATAATTGTATATGTATATGTATATATATGTATATATATATATATATATATATATATATATATATATAGAGAGAGAGAGAGAGAGAGAGAGGGAGAGAGAGAGGGGGGGATTTATTCCCAACCCTCATTTTGTTTATTCACTGACCATATCTGCTCTTTATGTTCCTCAACAAGGACAATTATATCATAAAGAAATGGTCACATAATCCTACAGAATCAAGAATACATTGTCTATTAACTTATAAGAGAATAGGTACAATAGCCTTTGAAATGGTTCTTAGAAGCGTAAATTGCAGTCAACAAATGGAAGTTCTTGTTCCATAACGATAAATTCTAAATATTGAATTACGATACACCCAAGCTTTTTTGCCTCAATGCTCCTCTCAAAGACTTGAATACTCTTTTCCCTGTTGTTAGGATAAATTATAGGCTGTATGGAGCTCTTTAAATCTGTCTAAAGCAGTCCATCCAAGAGAAAGTTACTCTGACATGACAAAGTTGGTCTCAAGCTTGGGCAAAGAGGGAGGCTCAGTGTGTGATTAGCAACTCTCTATTATAAAAACAGCAGCAGGGAGGTCATGGCCCAATGCCCAAGAAGTCTGTAGAAATTTACAAAAAAAACTTCCTCCAACTTCTTATATTGCTGTATCTTTTCAGAGAAAAATCTCTACAGCCTAGACGGACAGATATGATGTTCTTTCATCTTTTATTTCTGACATTATATATTTACAAGAAGCATGGATACTCTTTTCGAAATGCGTGTCAGCATGAAAAAATTGGCCAAATTTGCGAAGAAGCGGCTAATTCTTACTTCAAACAACTTTTTGCACGTTTTGTCCAGAAGTAGTCTGTCCTTAGAGCACCTTCTCCGGATTTTTTCCCCAGTTTTCTTTTGATCGAACTGTCTGATTCATCAATGTTGTTTCTATTTGCCTTTTTTTCTGAAAGTTTCCATAGCTGACAGCTAAGAAATAATGAACGTGTTGGTTTCCAATAAAAGAAATATTATTCATCATATTTGTCTGAAGGAAAACTAAATCTCAGAGGGAAACGGTCCACTTATGTAATGAACTGTGATTATTTCTGTTTGTTTCTGTCTGTACTAATGGACATTTCCATTTTAAGGTAACCATTCTGCTGATAAAAATATACCCTACCCACAATTTAAGCGATGTACTATTCTACTAAAATGGGTTCAGTAGCTTAATCCCTTGAGAAATCATCTTATGAAAATTCAAATACTTCTGTGGGATTTTCGAAGATTAACAAGTCAAAATCTAAGGAAGAAATATGAAATGTCACCTTTTAACCAAGATTAAACGTATTTTCTTTCTTTAGTTGTCTAAAGCATTGACATGACATTAAGAATCGTCCTTCATCTATGATTTTGTTTCATGACATTTTAATCATTCAGATCTTTTTCATACAGAAATTAAACTGATTCATCAACAGAGCAACACAAAGTCTTCGTTCCATATACATTGTTCAAGAGTGAGGCAAAATGCAAATATGATATTATTCCACTTCATACCAACTGCTTAGTTTGATAAGAGGGTAGACGGAGAGAGAGAAAGGACGAAAGAGAGAAAGAGAGAGAGAGAGAGCATATAGAAAACTAAGGAAGTTTGTTAAATGACACATACTTAGGATTGAGGGGTCGGTAAAGAGAGATTTTTCAATAAGCGGGTAGACATGAAAGTTAGGTAGTTTATTGTGGGAGTAGGAAGATTTTCCATTTGAAATTATGTTTTCTTAATATTGAGACAAAAACCTAGACGGGTAACAGTGATTGGAAATGAAGAGATGAGAAGATACAGACAAAGGGTTAGATAAGAACAGAGGCGTAGGGTAATTGATAATATTGATAAATTTGTTAATATTTCAAGTAGAGATCTTTATTTATTAAGCGATGTAAAGAAGACTGAATCAATATCACAAATAAAACTTCTCTTCTCTATTTATTCTGGAGTCTTGATAGTACTCACCCAAATATACACAGAGAAATGCAGATAAGAAATCAATAAAGCTTCATCATTCTTCTTGCTGGACTGGAACAAGATGCACTAGCTTCTTTCCTTTCTTTAGTTTGATCATGCTTTTCATACTTAACAGTGGATATCCTGATTTCGATATGTGACGCTTCATTTTATTAACGTGGGTTCCATCATTATTGATAATATCCTTCCATTATTTCTCAATCTTCATAACATATTTTTAAAGGGGCTTTAGTTTGGGGGGAAATAAGAGAGTCTAGTTTTAAGACCTTGTATGTCTACTGTAATAGTAATATTGACTGGGGGCAACTCAAAGTGAGCTACAAAACGCATCCTGCCAAATACATTTAAAACCATTCCTTGGATAGAGGTCCAGTTCGGCTTGAGGTTTTGTTTGTCTCAACTGAACCAATGTCTGCGTCACTTATATTTCTTGTAAAATATCTGTTTTTCATCACTACTCATTAATCAGTTCAAAAATGGTGCGATGCGTTTACAGAAATGAAGAGAATTGCAGATATCTATTTTCACTTTGTGGATGGATTTTTTCAAAATAATGGGAACACTTATTCTTCAAATTTCGGCGCGTTTCCAAGTTTTTGTAGATTATGGTGAACCATTATATATCTCAAATTCAGTTTGTGGGTTAATTTTTCAGCCGTAGCAACGCAGTTTCTATCGAGTTCAGATAAAGACAGGTCATTGTTAAAATTAACAGGATGACTCTATCCCCATAGCACCATCAACATTTTGGGTTGCTTCAGCCACAATATTCTTTTTTTAATAACTAACCTGTCTTATGTGATCTGTAGACACACCCCTCTTTTGGAAGGTCACGTTAGTTATTAATTAAGTTGAATTAAAAACCACTCGTTTAAAACAGTACCATCACATACTAGAATGTATTGTTCTCATTTAGCCTTTTTAAAATAGCAAAAATATAATTCAATCTAATATCTTCAGATTTTGGCCATTACTTATAACATGACTTGGTAAAATGTTACGCTTATATAAAATCCTCGAAATATCGTAAATGAATGCATAGATCTATTCTGCCTTTCTATTTGTATTTGTGAAGAATAGTCCAAAATCGTGAAATTATAACTGAGCAGACATTAGAGAAAGAAAAAAAAGCCATAAATTTCACTTGTTGTTTCCACCCACATCGTTGACATGAACAAAACAAACAGCGAAAAAGGTCAATAGTGGTGGGAGTCATGGCCCCAAGAGTCTTGTAAAATGAGAAGAGTTTTGCGTATCTGGAATCGTTCGGCGCCATTCCTTTGGGATAATTTCGCTGCCTAAAATCGACAGAGTTTAGCGTGCAATTTGCTACTCCAATGTTGAATCATAATTTCAGCGTTCATCGATTTCTCTTCATTTTTGAAGCGCTTTGGAGGAAAAGGCAGTGTTTGTACCACTATTTCTATCAGCATTACACTGTGATTGGACATAGTGAAATGCTATGAGATTCCGGGGAATCCACTATCGTTCAGATTTCGGACACAAGGGAACAAAATTAGATGAAATGAAGAGAATTTCGCTTTTAAACCCAACAAGTTGAATACCTATTTTGACACGAATGTCATTTAAATGCTGAAACTGCCCCGAGAGTATTTTGAAGCAAAGTTTTAGGGGCCAAAGTTTTTGAGTTGTGTCCAAAATTCCTAAAGTTGTGGATAATAATCGAAAATAAAATCCAAATTGGTGCAGCTGGAGAACTATGTTAATGGAACCGAAAAAAATAATTGATAAGTAAACGAAAACAATGTGTTAACACTGAATCAATTCGAAGCTAGCCATGAATGATTCTGATCATTCCCCCACCTCCCCAAAAGAACTCCCCACTTCTGCTGAATAGTCAGAATAATAAGTAAATAGAGACGGCGTATGTTTGCATATAATTCATGCATTAATAAAACTAGGCTAAATACCCATCCAATCGAGAGGAAAAGTTCATTATCTAAAAGAGAGAAGAAAAATCTCCATCCTCGAATTTGTAGGGAACAAAAAATATCCTCCCGACTTGGACCCTTAAAAGTAAAAAAAAAGTCCCTCTTCGATTTTTACTCATTTTAAAGAGGTAAATAAAAGTCCTCAGTCAATTTTCTCTCCTTAAAATTGAAAAAAACTTCCCCATGATTTTTACCCTGCAAATGAATTTATTTTGCTTTTAGGAATCAGAATAGATGGGAAGGTTGTTTTTTTTTTCTTTTAAATTTCAGGGGTCAAAATTGACGACGAACATTTTTAGCTTTTAAGGGTCATTATCAAAGCAAAGGTTTTTTTTTCAATTTTAAGGGTTAAAATCGAGGGGTATTTTTTTTAGTTGAAATGCTTGGGAAATTTTTTTTGTCTACTTTTCGGGGTCAAAATAGGGGAGGGAGATTTTTGTTCACTTCTAGGTGTTCAAATTGGGAGGTAATTCTTTTTCAATTTTTAAAGGCCGAAAGGCAACTTTTTTTCTCCATTTTTCAGGGTCATAATCAAGGTAAAGATTTTTTCCTGCTCTTTCGTGTCGAAATCAGAGGATTTTTTTTTTTTTTGCACTTAAGGTGGAAATCGGAGGAGGTACTTTTACAGGCAAGAATGGGGGGATCTTTTTTCACTTTTAGAGATCCAAATTGAAGGATTTTTTTTCTCTTTTAGAAATCAAAGTTGAGGGGAAGACTTTTGCATTAAGGTCCATTTTAAACTTTGTCCCCCAGCACCACTTTTTAACATTCATCAATTTCTCACGTTAGCCCAACCCTTTTTCTAACAGTGTGAGAAGTCTTGTTAAATCAATTTTAAAAACAAATGAAATTGAACGCTATCTGATTTCCATTTATCTACCTTTCTATTTCTGTTTTGGACAGTAATTTAAACAGCCCGTTAGGGGGGTATTCAGTCTACTTGAGATAATTTATCATCAGAATTGTTATGAAATAAAGAGGCCATAAAAGTTATGAGATATCCACTACCAAAATGACCGAATCATCAAAAAATAAAAATTGTTTGGCATAATGAGAGAAAGAGAAAGAAAAAGAGAGAAAGACACACACACACACACACACGCACACACACACACACACACAGATATACAGACAGAATATTCTTCAAATAAAACGTTTTATCTGCATTTTCCTGAATGTTTTGTTCGTATTTCATGTGACAGCATAAAATATCAACGAAATATAAACAATGAGTGCACGATGAAAATCACGAAGTGTTATCAAACACGTTGAGCAGCGAAAACAAATATGTATTGCATTGTTAACGGTCTTATATTGAACATATGGTTAAGAAATGAGATTTTTGCATCTTAATTATTCTGTGATGTTGAGAACGCCTTGAGAACATTCCAAGATGCCATTTTTATTCATTGCGATGTTCATGGTGTAAGGCAAACGAATGTGATAAGGCGAACGAAGATTTTGATAACATTCAGGGGGGAGGGGGGATTATGTTGATTATAGACTCAGGATGATGATGATGATGATGATGATGATGATGATGATGGAAAAAGGAAAAAGCTGGTCAAGTTACAATTATTTTGATGATGATAACGATGATGGCGGTAAAACTGATATTGAGGATGAATATTACAGGAATCTACAAAGGGATGGTGGTAACTGTAATGATGTTGTTGGCAAAAATCTGGATGAAACTTGCGTAGATGCGATAGCAAATGATGATGATGATGATGTTAAACCAATGGTGCTAATGATTATGCTTGTAGAATCTAAGGAAGTGATGATTGTATAAACTGGATAATTATAAAAAATGATTTAAAAAATGAACGCTGTCTTTTCTGCGGATCACTGAATTCCTCGCAAATGCTGTTCATCGATTTGGTTATGATGATTAAAATGATGATGTCGTTGAAGATAATCATTGAAATGGTGACATACGTCTGAAATAATGATTTGGTGATGAACAGCTTAGCAGATGATGACAACACAACTGCTGATAATCGTGACATGAAGATCGCCCTTGTGATCTTAGAGGTCTGAATGAAAATGAAAATAATGATCCTGCCTAAATATCAATGGTGCTCAAGACCTTGTGTGGATCCGACTCGTACAAAGCTGGTAATAGGCCCAGTCCAGATACGTAGCCCCTCTCAAATATTTTAGTAATCAGTGTTAAATACAAATTATTCATGTATGGGCATAGACTTGTTCTGTACATGATTTACTCACAAGAACTGAACAGAAGAAAACGACCGAAACTATTATGTACAATAATAGTTGAAGACTGTAATAAGAAGCAGTATTAACATGCTTACTCTGTATTTGGAATCTATCTATATTAATCTTTCACGAATCTTCTTTCAAATTATAGTATTTGGTGCTAGAGTACCTCATCGACTCCTTTAAGATTATCAATATTCTCGGCCACAAGGTCAATCTCCGCACTCACCATGGGGGGCAGAACAGGCCAACTCAAAATCTTAGGCCCACCTGTGCCCCTCCGTTTTAGTCTAGTCTGGATATCAATGACTCTTGAATGACAATTAAGACTTGATGTATTAGACACTGTGGACTTCTGAGACGACTTCATAACGATTTGCATGCGGAAGCGTTATCAAAACGTTTGCAAACAGGACACAACCGGTCGGACTGAGTGAATTTCTGACAACCTTGTTCGATCTTAAAGCTTCTGACGAGACCAAATTATGACAGTAATATCTTTTCTCTACAGAACAATTACACCGGACAATGTTTATATTCACACTCATATACATATTGATGTTCAAAGCAAATTCATCAATGCTACCCTTGATAAGCATGCAGGTCTGGGGTTTATTTGTAACCAGGGGACATCTATGAATCTAAACACTTTTCCTTTTGCCTCCCTTGAGAGGAACTTATGATAATGAAGCAGAAATATGGTGGTTATTCTTGGCATTAAGGAAACTTTTGGGCTTTTTTCTTTTCACTGAAAAAATGTGTATATTTGTCCTTGTGTCTTAGCAGAAGTGATTCGAGGTCACTAGAGAGAAAACACTTGGCAACGCTTATAGAAAATGACAAACTTACCTCAACCAATCAGGAAGCTAATGTAAAATAAAGAAATAACAGCATTGTTCTAATTAATATTCATAAGTACTCGCTATGAAAGCTGAGATCTTATGACGTTCGTGCTGATGCAAGTTTGTTATTCACTAAAGCACCCGACATCGTCTAAATTTGTATTTAGATAAAGTGACTTGCTTTACTAAAGTTGGATAACAATATTGTCTATTATTGACCAAATAAAGTTGGGATTATCGAACAGACGCAAAGAATAGAAATTAAGAATAATATAAAAAGGTTTCTCTCACCATTTTAGAAATCCTGGAAAAATTACAGACCTTTCATCATAGAATATGACTTTTTAGAAATTAATTTGATCTATCATTGGATGACCAGGTATCTTTGTTTTTGTTTTTTTCATCCATCTGACTCTCTATTGGCTTGTCTATCTGTTTTTCTGTCTTAATATTTATGGTTGTTTCTATAATGGTTTGAAAGTTGTCAAATTTAGTATAGTATTAATTGCAAAGAATAATGCAAATAAATCATTGTTTGGAACAGTTCGTCTTATATCTCTAAAATTATATATATTTTCCCAAGAATAATGTACACTTTTTCGATAGATTCATTGTTTGACAAAATTCTGATTATTGCATGATTAATCATTCCCTTGCTTCGTGGAAGATGCACAATAATTTCAGAATATTCTGTCTCTTTCCAGTCTTCTTGAAAATATTACACCCTTTCCTTTGGCTAATTTCAAACAAATCGTCGTTGCTTTCAGATGGTTTGATTAGGAACAGTACTTGTCCGAATCGATTGTTGCCTCTTCAAAAAATCATAATAAAGGACTCCCTTCCAATTTCACCATACATACACTATCACCTGTTCAAAATGAAGACTGGGTTTTGGAAACTGGGCGGTGGTTATTTTTTTATATGCCCGACGATTTCTTGTGTTCGAAATGGTTGTAAAGTATCCACCTTTCTACACCAGTCAAAATTTATTTCAAAGTCAGGACATCATTACGAGGAAATATCAAAGCGGATAAAATGATTGCGCTGGTGCAATATATTGACACAAAAATGCACACTGTCACAATGCAGTGAAAAGCACTCTTTTTGAATTAAGTCAAAACTAATGTCATAAAGTCTGATGTCATCTATCGACAAATGCTGAACGAACTTTTTGCTCAACCTAATACTTTCGATTCCTAATATTGAAGGAATTACATTCGGCAAGTATACAATGAAAACAGATCCCACAAACTGGCTGAAGTGAAGAGTAAAAGCACAAGAATATCATGAAATGCTGAATAAAAGTACCACCCGTTAAAGTTTTCTCACCATTCCATTTCCAACGAAAATTTTTGTATCGCAGACCGTTGTCAACAAAATTTTCAAAAATTAAATTGCTCTTCTTTTTTTAAACAATAATTAAACAAGGATTTGAAAATTGGTCGGTAAAAAACCTTCAGTTTTTATGGGATGTTCAAGGGATCAAAAATCTCTGCCTTGCTGCAGCTGTTGGATTCTTTGGTGGAGATTTGCCATTGAAATGGTATTTCTGAATTCAATGTCTGCATAAAAGGTTGTCCATTGACAAGAACCAGAAAAAATATCATTAAATTTCAATTCTATCAGCTTCTACTGATTAAAAAGGAAGCTTCAATAGAAGTGGCATAAAATCCCGTACATTAGATGTGATATTATTATTATTATTATTATTATTATTATTATTATTATTATTATTATTATTATTATTATTATTATCACCACCACCAATTTCACATCAGTTGTCCAATGGTTACTGGAGGTTGAGTGACAGTAAGTTTCCCAAAGTTTCCAGTCCTCCTCTCCACACTTTCATAGTCCACAGGAGTGCTGTGGTTAACAGATTCACACCATTTGCCCGGTGGTTATCGCTGAAGGTCAAGTGACAGTAAGTCTCCTTCGGTCTTCGGCCCTCCTCTCATCTCACCTCTCCCTCACCTATCATAGCAGTGCTCTGGTCCATACCTCTGCTACTATTTGGGTATTTTTCCCCTCCTCCTCAGTTAGGCCACTGCTCGGGTCGTAGATCTTATATTTCAAGCACTTTCCTCAGTATTCGTGCAGTTCCCAGCAGTGCTGAGGTCTGCACAGTCTCAATCTTCCCCTTTATCCCTAGTTCCCCCAATCCCACTTTCATGTCTTTGGTACAGTTCCTAGTGCACCTCTTGATACGGGTACTACCCAGACTTTCATGTTCCACACCTTCAGTTCTCTTGCCAGATCCTAGTATTTTTCCCGTTTTTCACTCTCTTTCCTCTTTGTTCTATGGTCTGCAGGTATGGCCAGCTCTATTATTTGGCAGGTTTCACTCTTCTTGTCCACTATTATCATTTTCACATCAGTTGCCCGGTGGTCGTTGCTGGAGACCGAGGGACAGCAAGTTTCTTCTAGTCTCCATCCCTCCTATCAACACTTCTGCAGTACTGTGATATGCAATTTCACACCAGTTGCCTGTGGTTATCCCTGAAGGTTGTGACTATAAGTCTCCCTAGGCCTCAAACCCTCCCCTCATATTGTCCCAACATGTCACAGCCACACTCTGGTTTGTACTGTCTCCACCATGACTTTTTCATCCTGGCTGTTAGATCATTACTGACAACTGGAGGTCGTAGACCCTATATTTCCTGTTCTCTCCTCTGTATTCCTGCAGACCCCAGTAATGTTGTGGTCTGCATAGTCTCAATCCGTTCTCCTATCATCAGGTCCCCAATCTCGTTTTCAGTGTCATTGATATGCTTCTAGGCACTTACTATTATGGCCCTTTTCTCTCTGTTTGTGGAATTAAGAATTTAGGTAAAAGATTTCCATGTTTTACACCTTCTCCAGCTCCTTTGAAAAGTCCTTCCCCAGCTATTTTACTCTCTTTCATATCCACTCTGTTATCTGCAGGCACAGCAACGTCTTTTAATTGGCAAGTTCTTTTCCCCTTGTCTTGATTCTCCAGCATAGTTTGCATAGTTCCCAGCGTACAACTGTTGCTACCCTTTCGTGTCTTTTTTTGTATTGCTTCTGGGCTAGTCTGCCACATTTACTGATTATATTGTTTGCAGTCTCGTCCGTTTCTCTACAGGGGCGATATCTGCTGTTTGTTTGGGTCTTGTCGATCTTTGCCTTTACAGGGATTTGCCTGATAAGGGATTCTGCTTCTCTCTTGATGTTTCCTTTGCGTAGCCATGTCCATAGTCTTTCGTCTGTGTTATTTTGTATCAGTCTTTTGAATTCTCCCTCTAGCTGTTTCTGTTACTATTCCTCAGCTTTTGTTGTTTGTTGCACTGCTTCGGACGTTTTTATGCACTACTTACTTGCGTATACTTTAAAATTCTTTTTCTTCTTTTTTTAACAGTTTTCTATGCTGATGAATCCTCTGTCATTGGTTGATTGGAGCTCTCCCATTGTTCATCCAAGGAATGGACCTGTATATCTTCCTACCAATACTTCCCATGTGTTCATTCCTTTTATCAGAATTCAGCTACTTATCTCGGTCTCTAATATTTTTTTCATCCTCCTAAGGTATTCTTTTTTAAATTTTTTTTTCATTTTTTCCCATTTTTATCGCGTCACATTCGAGAACTCCCAGGTATTTATATCAGTCCTAATGGCCAATGCTCCGATAGTTTGTTAATGTCCGCTAATTCAATTCCTTTTGCTGTCGTCAGCCTTCTTATTACTAACAGTGTGCAATTTCCTATTTTATTCTGATCGATGTATTCTTTTAATTTGTTGAACAATATTTCGACTTCTTCCCTGCATTTCGCAAATAACTTCATGTCGCCCATGAACTTGCAATCTCACCAACGGACTCGAACAATCAAAACAAAAAAAATTTTCCACTTGTGGTATGTATTTTAATTCTTTTACCTAAATTCTTAATTCCACAAACAAAGAGAAAAGGGTATTTAATACAATACCAATCACAATCAGTGACCTTCCAGGTTGGCAAAGGCCATGGATCGAAGGAAAATGTTGCTTTCCCCTCTTTTTCTGGTTCTTATCCTTATTATCTGGTGCTTGGTTTTCCCTTACGTTATGAACATATCTAGAAAAAAAACATTATTCTACTGTTTCGGATGACTGCTTCTCTATTCAACGATGGACGCTGGAAGACTGATGATGATGATGATGATGGTGGTGGTGGTGATGATGATGTCTGGAAAATGGTTTTGTTTGTTTTTTTTACTGCCAGAAGATGTTGGTCACATGACAGTTTCTGATTTGTAATATTTTTTAGTCTCTTCGTTGTCTGCTCGTAAAACAACATCCATAATTTGGTCAAACTCATTCCTGCTTGCTCAAAACGTATTTTTTCTTTGCTTGGACTGCGTAGTCAGTCACTATTGCAAAGTGGACATCTCAAACGAGACACAGAATCTTTCTTGTACCCCATAACAAATACACATAGATCAATAAAATTAAGGAAAAAATTGACAAAATACAAAAAACTGTAAATATAGTCTTTGAGGAGAAGGGGCGTAAAGGACATCATAAGTGAATGCACCTGGCGTGAAAAGAATTCAAACAAAATGGCACGACTGGGTAGGAAGAGCAATACATGGGGAATAGTGCAAACGACTAGGATTCAACATTGAAGACAACTGGTAGAAGCAGTTGGTTTCGTCTTCATCTTCTTCTCTATCTTGTTTTGCTTCTTATATCTTCTTCTTTGTATAAGTAGTAATAAAAGAAGTAGTAGTGATAGTAATAGTTGGTGATGATGATTGAATAACAGCGTCTCCTTTCCTACCATTTGTCACTTTTATTAATATCTCTAGACTAAATACCCATCGTAACGGATGGGCTTAATGGCTATCCCCAAAATAAGAATAAATATAGTCGGATTGAAATCAGATAGTGTTTAAATCAATTTGTTTTTAAAGTTGATTTAATTCCACTCTTGACGTTGTTAGAAAAACTTTAAAAAAACGGATATGGAAAAGGGTGTTCGACTAAGATAAAAATTGGAGTTCGGAAAAGGGCGAGGGGGCTAATGTAAAAAAGGAATTATCATTTTTAAAAAAGGTCAAAGGGGGCTGATAGTTAAAAAGGGGTGTCAATGTTAGATAAGAGCCAGGGTTAATTTCTAAAAAGAAGGGGCTGATGATTAAAGAAGATAAAATTTTCAAAATGAGAGGTATAATGTTGACAATTATAACAATGAAAGGCCTTGGCGCTCTAGCACACCACGAGAGGTTTAGGCTAAAAACCCAGCTCTTTTGAATGATAGTTTCGGCGAACTGGTAATCGTTTACCAAAGATTTAAAAATACACCACGTTTTTCGTTAATGTATGGCTCTCGTGTTATTTTTCGTTTTCTTTGACAGAACAAACATATCACCTCTTCAACCTTTAAAGAAAATCACTTTTCTAAAAAGCACCTCGTTATTGGAACTTAGAAGCGTGACATTTGAATTCTGTTTAGTTTTTCTTTGCAGAACACATCATTAGAGTTTTCAAATATGTTTTAAATTTGAATTTCGACTGACAATGATATATAATATATTGTATTTGCATTTTCACATCAGATGTCGTCTGGTTATAGGTGGACTATCAAATTTCCCGATATTGAAAATTGACTCTCATTTATATTTATAGAAGTTTGCTTCAATTTAAAGAACAGTAAAAGAATTAAAAAGCTCTTAGAGAGCTCATACATATACCAACGCCATTGTCAGTGATTGTGCTTAGGTCCATTCTAAAATCCAATCACCTTTCTCATGACCCTTTGGCGTCCTTTCCACAAAATTAATTTTGAAATTAATGGAAAACTTTTGGAGGTAGCGTGCGGACAGACATGGTATTTCGGCTATATATCGTGATTTAGACCTATCACTACAAGTTAGGTTACGTAATTGTGCATCCGACTCAAAATCTACTTATTTCTCTGCATGGCCTATTGCCCGCCCCTCCACAAAGTTTCATTGAATTTCACTGAGTACTTAGGGAGATATTGTGTGGGCAGACAAAAAGACAGACAGGTAGGCGGTCGAACTTGATCAGATACATAAACCTCTGAAACTTCATTGGTCGAGGTAAAAATAGACATAGGAATCAGATACTTGGATTAAATTCCGATTATTCTCGATATGAAATTAATAGCTTTTAGTATATGTATTTTACAAATTCTACTTTACATCCATGTACTTGTTAAATATGTACGTATATCGTAATGTATTCGTACCTCGTTGCATGTTTATACCTGTATGTTTTATGGTGTAAGAAGCTTGTCGGTTGTGCATGTAAATGTGTTAGAATTCGATCATTGATTTGTACTTTCACCTAAACGAAAGCGACCCAAAACTTTCTTGCAAATTCACAAAATAGACGAAATGCCGAAACAGATTCCCGTGTCATCCATTACCTGCCAGCAGGCATCTCTTTCTGAGGCCAAAGCCATTGTCCATGTCAGAAACAATAAGAGGATTTCACTTCACGCTCACTCGGTTCATGATATCATGGCCAATACACCCTTGAATACGTTGGACAACCAGAAACGTTTCTTTTGGAGTGCTTCCTGTAAAGTTCTCTGGTTGATTCGAGCACTTTATTTGAAAGCATCTTTTTACTTCTTCACCGTCTTTTTAAAAGGCCTGTCTTCTTTTGAAATCTCAAACACGTATACTCAAAATGATCTTAATCTTGTTAAATTATGTCACTCCTAGGGATGTGCGACCTGAGATTTTGTACATGTATGTGTAGAACTGAAAACTTGGAGAATTGTACAACTGTAGTGTTGATTTAACGAAGCTTTATTTTGGAGAAAATCGCAACACTTGAATTGCATAAAATTGTTCTCTTGCATAGTGACGAAGCACAACGATAGAAGGGTATTATAATCTATCTTATTATCTATCTGAGAAATAGCGATTCATATCAACGGAACTTGACTGAAAGATTTGATGAATAAGTATCCACTTGTGAATGAAAGAGTCTTGAGCTTTTCACTGTTCGTCGTTTTTGTTGAGTGTGATCTGAATAAGTCATGAACAAATAAAAGTTTATTATCTTTTAAGAACGCTTTTTATAACCTAGTCCCTTCATGGATAGAATACATTTTGTGAATCAACTCTGCAACAAAATGATTTATACTTACTTCAAGTCAATTTATCTTCTTTAAAAACACTGGATAAAAGGAAGCAAACGCTCTAAAGATTGATAATCAGAATTGATTCTATTTACCATTATAATTTACACTTGCTCCACTTGTCCGATCAACAGTTGCCCTCTCACATCTCTCCTGGGGGTACGGAATCATGAATTATTGCTTTACAAAATTGTTTTACTTATCCATTGATGAGAAATGTTACACTGAATACATGACAAAACCTTTGAAAATTCATTTTAGCTTTATTCACGTCTTGTTATCCTTCAACTTGAAGAGGGTCAACGATTTCAATAAACTAACTAATGGCATAGGTCTACGATTAAAATTGGAAAGACACAGTCGTCCTGTTATTCTTTATAATGCTGGGCACACTCATATTTTGTCAAACCAAAGGAAAATATCATTGGTGCTGAAGGTCAGTTGGACTCTTCGGTTTCTCTGATCAGGATGCAAACCATCTAATTGGCGTTACGGGGAACTCATGCTCACAATGTTGGAGGGAAATCCACTAGACGCATCGTCAGCAATTGGCTGATCAAGCGAAAAACGTCGGAAAAATAAATGACTATCGAAGATAAAACTCCAAGAATTCCACAAGAATATTGAAGAAGAAGAAGATCGTAGCAAATCCTCAAAGAAATACTCCCACATAGCTAACATGAAAAATGGCGAAATAGAAAGAAAAGCCAAAACCCTACCAAAATAAAAGGCATATACAGGAGAGGGACGTCGTCACCCCTAAGAAAAAGCCCTGATACACACCCTAAAATAAGTTATATGAGAATAGAAGTCATTGCACCCTTCAAGGCAAGGATTGAAAAGAAAAGATTCAACTGATCATCTCAACAGCCTCTTACAGCATATTGGAATTATCAACATAACGGAGCTCAACAACCTTATATACTCTCGTGCAAAAATGGTAACATCTTTACGACACAAGAGAAAAACTCAGACAAGAGAAGCAAGAAACCTGCATTGTCCGGATGACAGCTTGCTACCATTGATCCTCAGTGAAAGCCACTGATCACAGCTGGTGTGAAAACCAAAATGATGATACTGCTCCACTTCATTTTGCACAAATATAACGGGAAAACTTGTAAGGATGATACCGATGTGTATGGATAATCCCAATTTTTTACCCCAAACAAAAAGGAATTGGGAACCCAATAAGAAAGTTCATCCAAGACATCGAAATAGAATAAGGAATGTGCAATACTGGTTATAAAGGAAGGGAAAGAGAAGCGACAGGGGTATTAGAATTACACAACCAGGAAATTATCAGAACGCTGAAAGAGAAATAATATAAGTGTCTGGAAGCGGAAACGGTCAAGCAGAACGAAATGAAGGGAACATTTGCCAAAATACACCTCAGAAAACAAGAAACATATCAAAAACCCAATTCTACGGGTGGAAATTGATCAAAAGAATAAGTATCTGGGCGGTCTTTAATGTGGAATATCAGGACCTTTCTTGAACTGGGCAACGCATATGAAATATAAAACAAGAACCTAGTGCTAAACGTTATACTTGAAAATGAACTGGGGTTCGCAGGCACCCATTGGCATTGGGAATTGCACTGACTCTTGGGCAGGACACTTGAAGAGAGGAACTGAATTGTTATTAATGGCAGCCAAGAACAATGCTATAATAAAGAATAGTATAGAGGTCAAGATAGATGCAGGTGAATAATAGAAACAGAATATTCAGAGATAAATATGAGATGATCAACGACATGATAGATGAATCCACCAAATTAACAAAGAAAAATTACAAAAATAGACATGATATGATAGGGAAAATGTTACACAAAGCAGAAACTGTCTGATAGAATAGAAAACCCACATACATCTAAGAAAGAAATTCGAGCAGATCACCTAATCCAGTTTAGCAGACCAGATCTAATTTTCGTAAACAAGGAGATAAAAACGTGACGCTGTTCCAGTAGACCACAGATTGAAATGAAAAGAAATGAAATCCTGGATAAGTATAAGGACTTCGCAAAGGAACTGAAGAAATCATGTAACATCAAGCTGATAGTAGTGCTCATCATAGTCGGGGCACCAGGGACAATCCCGAAAAGAATAGTGAAAAAACCTGTAAGGACTATAGATCCAAGGAAAGATCGAGACCGTTCAGACCGCACAACTACTAGCTACAATACTGAGAGAAGTATTTGGTTATTGGGAAGATTAGCTATCACTTGAACCCCAGTGAAAACCATTATATACTAATGGTAAAAACTCAGCAATTATATTATTAATACATGTAACTGCTACCATCTCTATTTCCCATGTCATGCTGTAGGATAACGCAGTGAAGGGAGTAGAAAGAGAGAGACGGAGACATAAAAGGTGACTGCTGATTGTTAGAAACAATAAGTCAATAGGCGGATAGGAAGAGAGAGAGAGAAAGAAGGCGCAGTAGAATCTCTATATTAATATCGTTGTTATTACCTTCATGCGCAAGGTATGCATCATGGGAAAAAGCATTTTAATTTGAATTTAGATTTCTTTGCGTTTTACCTCCTTCCTCCCCTTCTCTCCAACCAGTCACTATTGTACACCACACCTACCGACCACCAGCACTGCAACCCCTGAACCACCTGAAGTAAAAAGTTGGGAAGGGATAGGCAAAGTAAAACTATTCATGTCAATTCAGATACTATCTGGAGAGAAAGGGTATATTTCGTTTTAGGTCCTCGTATATAACTTCCGTCTGGCGTAACAAAATACGGATGAATTAAAAGCATGCAGTCAGTTTGTTAAAAAATATTTATTAATCTAAAAATCAATTTAACTAATTATATATTAAATTTGATGATTATTGATTTATTGTTTGATCTTGGAAATTTAATGACGGGACCCGTAAGTTTTTACGGGTTGTTTGTTTAAAATAATAATAATAATAATAATAATAATAATAATAATAATAATAATAATAATAATAATAATAATAATAATGATGATGATGATGATGATGATGGTGGATATCTCTCAGAATATTATTTGTGCTTGTATATGAAGGGAAGCAGGGGATAAATACTTATTGTTTTAAAATGCTGATCCATTTAAGATGAAAATGTTGGTCTGAATAAATTAGTGAACTTGGATTTCAGATCAATTTCAGGTTTAGCTTCTTGTGACATTAGTATTTCCAGGCAGTGATTTGCAAGTTAGCATTTCCATTCTCTAGTTCAGTACATAACCATTGTTTTAGCACATTTTCGCCACTGAACTTTCTTGTCATATTCTTGTTTGTTTAATGCATCCGTTCCACGATTCAACCATTTCTGTGTACTCTAATTTCACTCTCATAAACAACCAATGCAATTACTTGGCAAGGAAATCATCCAATTAGACTATCGATTTTGTAACGCGAATCCAGAGGCCAAATGTCCTGACTACATCTAGAATTTATTCTACAAAAGAACAGTTTATATCCAGAATGTTTAATTCTATTGCAAAGATCTCACGTTACTACATCTTGACAACGAAGTTAGAAAAAAGCCATTGATTTTTCAGTCAAGGCACAAAAGGGATTTGCAACCAGTTAACAGAAACCATTCAATGTTTTCCTTATCTTTATAAGTCTGGGTTATTTGGCGAATCCAATCTCATCAGCCAAAAACAATTACTTGCATTCTTTATTGTTCTTTCAACAGATTTGGTAGAGTCTGTATTCAGGTTCATAGAAATGTAAAGTGGGAAAATAAGGTAACTATTCGATAAATCATTTAATTCTGAAAGATTTGGGGAAAATTGCGAGCTAGTCTTATTGTTGATTCTTTGATTTTTTCAGAAGACATACTTGGAAATATTATCATTCGGCATGTTTGATGGAGAACTTCCCCACTTCCTTCCTTCCTTCCTTCCTATTTTCGTTGTTTAATATGACTGGGACCAACCAACCAACTGAACGACCAAAAACTGTATTTTAGTGATGTACGGACACATTTATTAATATGCTATCAAATCTGTAATTACATACACGATGATGTATCAATAATACGTGGCCTGAAATATAATTATCAGCCGAATTTTCATCTGAAATTTCCACTATACAATGTTCGATCTTGTAATTACAATTTACTACTGAATTAAATGCATTGAAAACGATGGATATTATGTATAAGAATAGATAATTGTTGAATGAAATTAATGCTATTTCATCATTAGGCAACGGACCTACTGATGTAAATTAATAGCATTCAACTCATTTCTCTAGAAATGACGTATATACTTCTATTGTGTTATAACATCTTCCTACACTCCAAATCTACCGAGTAAATAAAAAGATGCAGCGCCTTATTTTGCGAGATGGACCGGTTTGCTTTGGAATATTAGCTTCTGGCTTCCGAACTATCGGTACAGGGATTCAAACAATCGATACTTCGATCAGATCTGCGATAACATGTTTTCTGATTCGCAACATTTAGCCAGTGTCTTCGGATTCGCAACATTCAACAATATAATGTGGTTTCAGTTTCGCAATATTTAGCCTATGTTTTCAGATTCACAACATTTAACCTGTGTCTTCCGATTCGCAACATTCACACTGTATTTTCGGATTCGCAACATTCAATATCTAACCTGTGTCATTAGATCAGCATTTTCAAAATGATTTCAAACAAAATCTGATCTTGCTATTAAATATATTCAGAAATCGGAATGTATTCTTGCCTGTTCTTCCCCGTTTTTCTTCTATTGAAGAGAAACGACTTATATTATTCTTTCATTGCAGTAAAAGCGTCAAAAGAAATTGTTATGCGATATACAATTAATGTCCAATTCATTAGATATTCCCTCAATATGTTTTACATTTTATATTATAATAAAATTAACCGCAAAATTAAAATCAAGCAGTAAAACTTATTGATAATAACGGAGAAAATTTTACTTGCAAAAACCTTGATACACCCCCTACTCACTCACACACACACGCACATACACACACACACACACACACACACACAGATAGGAAGGTATTTATTGAGTCTAGGATACATCTGCAATAATGTTATATCCAGCGGGAGCTATGGACCACAAAAAAAATGATATATGCAAATGTATGCGAGTGTTTTGAATATTTACACAGCATATATCAAGCATATTTCAAGCATCTATATATAACTAAAATTCTCATTCTACTTATTTGCTGATTTATTTATTAATTTGCAAATGAGTCAAATAAAATTCGATGCGATTGGGCCTTTAGATTAAGTGTTCATTTGGGTCACATCAGATTGCACTTTAATCTCAAGGGGTGACCCAACTGGTCACAGGACAATCCAGTATTTCGTCAAATATAACAAACTGACCAATACCGATTTCTTAACGTGGTTTTATTTTCTGTCTGAAACTATTTACTCTAAAACTTATCTATTGGAAGACGTTTGGAACATAATTGCCCCGTGGCTATGGCCACATATTCAGCTCATATTGAGATCTGTGCCTGGCACAAATGGCTCTCTTTAGTCGATCATTAGAAATAATCTTATTTTTACCAAGTCATTTAAGTCCTATTCAATTGAAAAATCGAAATAAACTTGCTCCCTCCTTTTCAATCCAATACAAACATGGCGAGCTACTCCTTAAATATCACTATATCAGTAATGTAACAAATAAACAGGTAGATAGAACAAGGTAGATAAAACTATACCGATGTGTATTTAAATAGGTATATCAATATAAGAAAAGATTTTCATTTGATTTCTCATAACATTTCCTTATTCTGTTCCAAATACTTTCTTCTTCATACGAAAACTTTGTAGTGCTGAATATTTACTGCGTAAGTGTTTTATTCCTATTTGCTAATTTTTCCAATGGCACAAAGTCGGTGTCGTCTTTTCCTTCCTTCTCTCTTCAGTCAGTCTATGTCTTCGAATGAAGCACTAAAATCTCAATTCATCTCACTTTAATATTGCGGTGGAAATCTTCAAACCTCATCAATGCCTCAAATCTCGATAGCCAGAGATATTAGTGTTGCAAAGTAGAAAGCTGGCACGTTGCCCGACGAATTTGTTTAAAATGATTTCCTCAAGAGAAGAGTAAAAGTCATTGACAGCCGGAGCGAGGACTGCGAATTTCTTTCGGATTTTTGGCCAACGTACAAATTATTATTATTTCGGCTCATGGAAGCAAAAGTGTGTTTGGTGTGTGCATCTTTCCTACAAGCGACTCTTTGGTATTTAGCGAAATGAACGGAAAAAAATGGTGTCTTCGTTTAAAAGTTTGTACTTTCCTCAAAATTCTTACCTTGCGATTACTTTTCTTTTTTTTTTCCTTTTGCAATATGTTGTTTGCAACTTTATGAAATTGATAAGATTAAAGCTTGAAGAAGTGAAATGCATCCATCTATATTGGTGAGAGAAATGTCATACAAGCATGAGAAAATTCTGTTTTGCGCAAAAGAAATTCGTTCTATTTTTGACAGCAATTGCATTAAAAGCCTCACATCTTGCAGAGGTCATTAGAGAATCCCAACATTTAGAATAAGAACATTCCTTGACGAACAAAACCAGATCTAATTGCATATGGTGACCAAAAACAAAAAATACGAGGAACAAAATTTTATTTCATTTCAAATTTATTTGTTATGATGTTCCATGTTGTATCCGGGTACTTTTTATATCTGTGTATATTTTGGGGGGTTTCCCATCATAAATTTTCGGGACAAAGATGGCTGCAGATTTCTCGATAGGGACAGTGGACAGTGTTCAAACCCATACGTAAATACAGGGAATTGGAATGCTGAAAGTATCTGTCTTTATGTCGATGCAACACAATCTTTTTTGCTCCGGTCTTGCACCAGACCAAGGAAAGCTTAATAGTTATCTATTGCATGCAAAAGTTCCCAGCAGAAGACATGCATAAAAAAGTGCTGGTAACTTTTGTACCCACCGAATATATAAATGTTACATTCTATTAAACGATCAGCTCAATTGTACATCAACATTCGTAGCAAGTGCAGCTTCCTTAGATCAAATGTTATCTCGAAATGTATGTACATCAAAACTCTTATCCATGCAAATATGCACTAATTCCTTTACCTAGAGAGAAATCTGGCTCTGATTTAGCTACGGTTGGACAAAAGAATAAATTACCATGTCACAGACAGATATGAGAAGTTTTGTGTCCGTAGAGAAACGGATAGACAAATGCAAGAGAATATATATATATACCGGGTGGGTGAAAAAAATTCTCTGTTGGAAGCTAATAATGACTTTATCATTTACTGCTCGATTGTAGTCAAACTAGCTTTACTTGGGTCCATAGAATTATATAATTTGTCTTCTGTGTTAAGATTTAACATAGACACCAGCATTATCCTGTAATTTCTCTCTGGCTTTGATAGACCTTTGCAGGAAGTTTAGAGGTATAACATGTTTAATGCGCTTCTCTGGTTGAGCCAGAATCCTACAGACCATACATTTCAAAAAGTAAATGTCTTTCTGATCGAGAGATAACTTATATAAACAACGACATCAAAAATGAAGAAACTAACACACACAGAGAAAATAAAAAAACTCTAAATTCAATATGAAACATGAACTTAGAGGGAGAGGCCAAAAAATTTCCAAGTATCTTAGAAGAGCACACTACAAATCTAACAAATTGATGAAGAAACTTTCACTGAAAAAGACAAAGACACTGCCGCCAATTTTGAGCTTTTTGCGCATAGTGTAGAATGTGTTTTTTTTCGACAGCGCAAAAATGCAACATTAAGCACTATCTTTAGCCAACTTTTAGGTATTCTCAAGTAATTTTAGGCAAATCTAGCCATATTATCCTTAAAATATCCATAGAAAGGTTATCAGTGTCTTTTTTAGTGCCTTTTGACATTTTTACTCTCTCTCTCGACGTCGATTTAGGTTAGCAACACTAGACTATGATCACCTCGATTAACTGAAAAGCTGTGAAGACAGGAGAAAAAAACAATTCTATTGTTGAAAGACAGAAACAGAGAAATTCAATGATTTAATGAAGTTGTTGAACTACAATGGAATGGAGTTAACATATGACTACAGAAAATATGTTCGAAGGTAAATTACGCATTAATAAATTTGATTTCCACAAAAATATCGCAAGGACAAAAAGTACCAAACTGAGATGAGAATGAATCAACAAATTAACATTTTACAGAGGGATGCAAACATATTGAAAATTCAATGACAAAATGGGAATGAGCAGATACAGGACAATTATATAACAATTAGCAGTACTTTCCAGTCTTGAAGAATAAAATTTAAAAAAATCAAGCTAAAAAAATTCCAATAAAGAATGAAATGTTACAGTCATTTAAGCATAAGATGTTTCAAAACAAGAAGAGTAAATTTATCGGAAATGAAAAGTTAACAGGAAAATAGAAGTTCTTGATAAAAACCAAACTTTTCTGGAGAAGATTATGAAAATATGGTCGAGAATAAAGTTGGTTATCGAGTCTAAGAAAATTGAGCTGCCTCATTCAAAGGCTGGATATAACTCAACGGTGCATATTTTGTTAGGAAACCTAGCGAACCAACTTGCTAACTGGAAAGCACCATGGAATACATGGATTTGGGTTTGAAATATTTATATAAATACATTAAATAATCACTAAACAACTGCCAAAGCGACTGATAAAATAAAGGATCCTAGATTGGATACAGAAACAATAATGCTACTCTGATACCAAGTAAGAATCAGTGGTAAGCAATTACAGGTCAATAACATGCATCTCCGGTATGGGAAATTTTAATCGGACGACTTGCTGAGTAAGTTTAATATCCATTTGAAAACCGAGGATTTCTAATCTGGAAGCATAAAAGATACGAAAGGGAACTATAGGAGCAATGATCAATAATGTTATCGTAAAAGAAAATAAATCTGTCAATGTATATCGACGTTCAGGTAGATCATATAGTGGAACTAAAAGAGTCTGAAAAGATTGAAGGACCTAAAAGATAACAAGACAAAAACAGTGGAACACGGAGGTTACGACTGAAAGCCTTTTACAAAGCCTAAATGGGAATAACTTTAAATAAACCGAAACTACTCGAACAGTAACATAATTGCAATCGTCAAGAATAGAAAAGTAAGTACAATACAAATGCTACTAATCTCAAATTTTATAAAATATCATTTTTATTCGCTGTAGGATTTGTTATCGTTACTGCATCGTCGTTTTTTCTATCTATTATTTTTAATAATGTTCTTCATATAATCGTCTCCTTATTTGATAGATCAGCTGTTTCTGTCTCGTAAAAGCTATCGAATTAATGAAGAAATTGATTCTTCTATTTTTGCTTTGAGATGACGTCAGTGTTTTGGCTAAGCGGATTTCTTTAAAAGCTAAGCTACAATCGTGCGTGAATGCATAAAAATCTAGTATGTACGTGTGTTCTTATGTATCTGATATAGAAATTAAAATACACTGCAAATCACAAAAATTACACATCAAAGTCTGTTTATTGCAAGTTATTGGAACTGACAAGTCATACATACATAGAAAGATTAAATGAGTTATATATCTCAGGTAAATACATTTATACATGTAAATACATGCCAATAAAACTCCATGTAGACTTTTAGGTAAGACAAATTCGTGGTTGTGACCCATACTCAGATTACAGTAGACCTGAATTGTCTGTAGTAATTGAATCAATTTATTTAAAACAATTGAAAGCATTTTGATAAAATGAAATCGGATATGAATCCTGAGCGGCAATCATTAATTCATAACTTTAAAAATATTCATATACTGATAGCTAAATACAGGACGATGCCAGGTGAAATATTTTGGGTATATAAAAAAAACCAACTTTCTATCATGTTAAAGGAAGTTTCCTTTCACTTTTGATTCCTCATTTTGGCAAACAGCTTCCTTTCACTTCTGATCCCTCACCTCAAAGGAGTGAAAACATATTAAAACCCGTACTTTCTCTCAAAAACTCATTCTTTGTCTTTTGAGATATATATGAGGTAAGAAATTAAAAAAGCAGGGGAAAAGTATCCCTTCATTTATAATCCTTTAATGATTAAGTACAATCTATTGCATGACGGACAAAAACACAGACAGACAACTCTCATTGATATCTTCATAGGATATTTACTTTTTATTCATGCTTGTGTTTGCATAAACACACACACACACACACACACACACACACACACACACACACACATATGCTCCTCTATTCAGGGTTGAGCACTTTTTAAGTGAGGTAACTAATCCACTGTGAGCTTATGAAATGCTCTTCCATAGGAATTGAGCACTCTGGTGGATGAGGGATTTCTGTGAAATTTAAAATATATCACTTGAATCCAGCCTTACTGCCTGTCCAGTTCCGTAGTCCAGAGGTGGGATATCGGCCTACGAGTCCGAAGTGAAGGTTTCAATTCTGCCTTGCGGTACTGGATGGGATACTGGAAAGTCTATAGCCACACTGAAAAGATATAATACATTGAAACAGCTGTCTGCGGATGACACAATAATATATATATATATATATATATATGTGTGTGTGTGTGTGTGTGTGTGTTTATATTTACACTGTTATCCATGACTGAGTACTCACATACCACTTTTTTAAGAGACTTGATTTTCCTCTAAACCAAACATTGTATTATCATCATGAGACGAGTAGTTGAACGTTTCTGGGGTTAATTTTTATTTCCAGTTTCAAAAGTGAATAGTGGAAACCCTAAAGTCATTGATGCAATAATACAACAAGGTTTTGACCCCGTAAATGGCAGGGTACTACAGTACCTACAGTATCTATCGACACAGCAGCTCCTCCATCAGGCTACATAAAGACTTTGTGCCCTTCCAATAAGAAAGAAGAGTCAAGCAAAGTGGTGGGGGCTGACCCAAATTCTTCACAGCCTTCCTTGAGGTGATCTTTCGAAACCTAGACTGATAACACAAAGGAATCAGAATAGACAGTATATTCCTATGTAACCTCAGAATTCCAGACAACAGTTCTCTTTCAAATAATGCTTAACTAAATGAAGCAAACATGAAGGTTGGCCTCCACAAGAACTTGAGCAAAACGAATTGTATGTACAACGAACATGTTGAGGACAATGTCATGGTGTATAACATCAGAAATGCAGAATTTGAGAAAGTAGACTACAACATCTACCTAGGACAACGAATATCCATGGAATCCTCAAAAGAAGAAGAAATCAAGCAAAAAATTTCAGTAGGTTGGCAAGCTTCCGGTGGAGTAGCTAGACAATCCCAATAATCCTAAAAAGAAAGGTATACTAACAATGCATCCTATTGATAGTCACCTATGGAGCTGAAACATGGAACCTAACCAAGAAACTGACCCGCTGACTGAGAAGCATACTACTTGCACATGAGAGAATCATGCTCAATCTCGTATGGACATATCATGAAACACAATATATTACAGAAAATACAGGAGTCCGAGATATCATGGAAACAATTAGAAAACTCAACTGGTAATGGGCTGGAAATGTTGCAAGAATGTCAGACAACCGCTGGACATCATGACTCACAATGTGGACTCCCAGAGATCATATGCAAAATTGTGGCAGACAGAAAGTAAGATGTTGCAACGAGCTACATAAATTGAGAAAGTACTGCTTGCGCAATACCCATGATCGAGAGATCTGACGAATCTTGAGGAAAGTCAGTATCAAATGACCGACGCTAAAATGATGATGATGATGATGATGATGATGATGATGATGATGATGATGATGATCATCATCATCATCATCATCATCATCATCATCATCATCATAATGAATTAAAACGTCAAAAATCTTCCATTTCTACTCCTGCAGAATGACGATTTGGGTTCATTTCTTGCAGGTCAGAGTTCTTCAACGGGAGCTCCAAGAATTTAGAGTTGTACAAGAATTGGCTTTTTCAAAGAAACATTCTTATGGATTCTTTCATACAATGCAACTAAGTCTCCGTGAAATGATGAATAATTCATTGTGATACAAGATAATGTTTGATTCTTTTGAAGTCGGTTGACACTACTCAGTTTTTCTTGTGCTCTCTTTCTTAATTAAATGTTTTGTCCCAGAACAGGGGAGATGATTGATATCAATAAGGTTTGTACTGACGACCTTTGACAACAAGGAGGAGGGGTCTAGTAGGCATCGTTCATAGAATTCTCGCCTCTAATACAATCCTTCAAATTACAGATTTCAGTTCTTCTTGTTTACAACCAGAAATACTGATTTATCTTCCACACGGGAAATCATCAGGATGTACCGAGCAAGTTTGGTGAATTCTATGTGGGATCTTAAACTCAATATCTCGCAGATGTGAGAATATTGCAAGTCGTGGATTAAAATATGACAGAAGGAACACGTGAGGAAATCACGTAACTTGCAGAAAGATGTTAACAAGTGAGTTGTAGTTGCAAGTTGGTGAGTTTGGTAGTCAGAATATTGATGGGTTGGTTTTGTAAAAAGATTTTTTATTTAAGCAATTTCAAGTACACATTCTTCAAAAGTTCATGGAACCCCTGAATCCCTGTTATATAGATATGCTTAAGATCCAGAAAAAAATCCTCCAATCATTTTTTCACGACCAATTAAATACGACTATTCATCACTTTTCTGAACCTCAAGTCTCAGTCCTGACTTATACACATGAATTAATGGCTAAACACCTGAGATTTTGTTGATTCTTCAGATTCAGACTGACTATAATATACTGGTATGATATGTAAATTGTCCTTAGTCCGGATTAATTAAATCCATCAAACTGTGTTCTAACCACTGATATTAGAAACCGTCAACCAAAACTGTCACCAGTATTTTCAACAGAGGTTTCTTCAGTTTTAAAGCTGGTCTGGCTATGTATGCATCACGCCTACAGGCTGCACCAAGAAGCCAGAAGGCTGAAAATATTGCCATTTACTTCTTATTGTGTCTTGAAAACATTTAACCCTCCTTACATACTTTACAGTGTTAAGTTCAATTTGCAAGTTTAAGCTAAATCTACTGTAGTTTGAGTCCGTGCTCGTCTTTGGAAATTCAGACATTTTCATTAATCGTGACAAAAGGTGAAATAAGTAAGTTTTTCATTGATCACCTTTTTTTTTTCATGCTTTCTGATTGATCACCCCTAGCATCGCTTACTACCAAAAGATGTTGGTCACATGATGGTTTCTACCCAGTGACCAAACAGTCTCGTCTACTTTAATGTTCGTCTCTATTTGCAACTGAAGCAAAAGGATAAAATTTGACTTTAATTTTGCTGAGTCATACATTGATTTACGAAGCAAATGCTGCGATTGGAAATGACTTTGATGATAAGAATACAACTCTCAAAAAGGCTGGGCAAATTCAGTTTATACATATAAACACATATATACCCATGTGCAAATATATATATATATATATATATATATATATATATATATGTATATGTATATATTGCAAATATTCTTGGTATGACTGTCGTTGATTCGATTGCTAATTACCAGATGTCAAAGTCCAGTATCTCTTTTCCCATAAAATTCATCTACATAAAATTATGATTTGTGACAGGAATTTAGAAAAAAGTTTTCTTCGGCTTATGGAAGCTAATTAAGTTAACATAAACACACACACACACACACACACACACACACATACACACACACACATACACACACACACACACACACACACACAAATACACACGCAAACACACACACTCGGGTATATATTTGTAAGCCTGCTTAATTAATTTAAAGCGTGATTGCAAAGAGTGTATGTGGATGTTGATAAATCATTGCCAAATTCAGGCATTGAATGTAGAATGTTATAAACCTTTACAAATCTCCAAACACCAAACTGTCACTCCTCCTTTCTGTCATGCTTACAAGAAAAGATAAGTGTTTCCTTTTACCAATCTTTGTTTGAGTGCGTACACAACGAAATGTTTTATGAAAATATACCTGCATATCTCAGACCGATCAACATGTATGAATGAAAATCAAATATAAATACTGAACACCTACTTAGGCCTGTGAACGGACATACATTCACTGTTATACTTATATATGTACACCAGTATGTATGTAGTCGTTTATCGATGCTTGTAAATAGACTATTCATAACGAATGCTTACACCTTTATAAGATTAGTTTTATAACAGTGCATTCATGTGTTTGCATATGAAATTTACAAATGTAATTTTATGTGCAGGCGAATTATGAATATTCAACTACGCATTTGACAAATGTGAATAAAAGTGTGTCAACGCATACATGCAGAAATGCGTGGGTATTTAATGAAATATAAACCGATAAATAATGTTTGTGGACAGTTATGAGCATTTTCATGGTGTATCTTAATCATATAAGTACTTCACTACTAATCTTTTCTATGTTATTCACTTTGAGGAATTAAGTTTTAGCATCAGATATATAAAGCTAAACTTATAGAGAAAGTAGGAAAGAAAACTAAAGGATTTTATATTGCAAATCTTATTTCTGGCTTCTTTGCCTTCGTTCAATAGATCACGTTTCTTCTTACTATTCATCTGTCCTAAGACAAAGCTGTAATAATTATATCATTGTCTTTCAAATGCTTAAATGTTTGTCTTTTATTGCATTTATTCCATAGGACTAAGCAAAAGGATATTTATATATATATATATATATATATATATATATATATATATATATATATATATATATATATATATATATATATATATATATATACCCACCCATAGAATATATACAGTACTGTCAAAATTATGGGGCACTTCAAAGAAAATTCTTATATCATTTTCAAACCCTATTCAAACTATAAAGATGTAATATGTTCTTATGTATTTGGGATTCTGGATCCATCCTAGTATTTTCTATAAGGAGAATTTAAACCATTGTTGACCTCATGTGACATCAGGCTCACTTCAAGCAAACTTAACCTCATCATACCTCAGGATTGTGGCTGATCACTTATGAACTAACATGTCATTTTAAGACTCCCAGTTTCATCCCATGTGTTCATTTAGCCCCATTTATAGTTGCAGGTTAGAGTAACAGGTTTCAAATCAATCATGTTACACTTGTATTTGTGCTTATGAAGCCTGCTTATCCAATATTATCAACATGGAGTCTGAAAAAGATTTGAACCAAGACAAAAGTATCCAAGCGGAAGTTTATCTCCTTTGAAGTTTATCCTGTGTAGGTTACGATAAAATTGCAAAAATATCAAGGAGAAATGTATTCAATATCGAGAAGAAACTAAAAATGGTGGATATTTGTATCCTCAACATATTGGAAAATGTGGGCGGAAGTGTGTCTCTGTTCAAAGACAAGACAGAATGTTAGTTAATCTGGGGTGAAGTTATCCTTTTACACAAATTTGACCTTTAGAGGTCACCGAACGTCAAAACGACCTATCTTATGTTTATCCCGGGGGAAGTCCCCTTTGTAAATAAATTTGTACTCTATGATGCACTCGTTTCCGTTACATTAGAAAATATCAAAATTAACTTCACCTTAAATTGATCTCCAGAGGTCATCAGAAGTCATCGCCACCGATCCAATGTTCATCATGGGATCAAGTTAACCCTCATGTACAAACTGCTGGTAGGATGCAATCGCTCAGGGGTCTATATATTATATCCATATACGTGTTAATTGTCGTGACATTTTGATAGTAAACATATTTAGTCCTGCACTGGAGTTAGCTGGGTAGCAAATTGAAAAGCCCACCACGCAAATGGATAAGGAAAATGAACGTCTTGCGAGATTCGAACCTGTGCTCATGAGGAAGCAATCTTAACTTTCCTCTACCAACTGAGCAAACAACATTAATATTAACAAAGTACGACTCAAAAGAAGAAATTCAACCGTGAAACACGATCTAATCCTTAAACCCTTTCGAAGTATTTAATGTTTTAATTCGAACAATTGAATCTATGACAAATCTTTCGGGGCACACACGTCTATGTTCATCAAATCTTACAACATAATCGTCTTCACTTTCCTAGAGAATATAATTAATTTTTGTAATGACTTGAACCAACGTATAAATTCTTAACAACCTCAAAAATCCTTGTGAATCAACTGCAATAAACAGAGCACATCATCTGGCCATAACTAGATGCAGATATTTTCAAACTAATTGTAGTTGTGAATGAGAAATGGTTTGTAGGACTTTGATGAAGACAACGTAAGTTTACACGTGAGTGAAATCTTTCAGCAAGTAAACGAGAATTTTTTCCGTTCCTTTTGTTTATCTTTTATAAAATATTTTAGTTTCTCTTTGACGATTACAGCTGTTACTATCTCAGCATATAATAGTTCGGTGTGTTGACACAAGTTATCAATATATACATTTCAGGGTAATTATTTTTCACGCTGACGACCATAAAGTCAGGATTTTCTGATAGTTTGCTGAAAAAAAATCCTACAAAATAATCGCAAATAATATTTTATTTATCCTTATATAATGATGTGAATACGATAAAATATTTTAATGGTCAGAACATTTTCTTTTTAAAAATGTTGAATACCGGTGATCAAATCGTCAATTGAGTGTTATTATCTCAGCAAGATGTTGTAGCATAATTATGTGCCGGAATTACCTTCCAACTGTGTGGCATAATCTTTTCCGAATATGCAAATATGTATTTTTCATCTTAAACGTATCCAGTAAGAACCAGTTTTCGTCTGAATTTCCAATTTAGAGGTACTACTTCGACTCACAGTACAATCTTTCATTACTACATCATACTTTACTGCTATTTCTCTAATCTTGGCCTGATGTGTACCAATGTATTATCATATTTTAATGGAGTAAGGAATTTATCTGCTGCGTAAGACAAATACATAGTGCATGACAAATCTTAACACTCAGGAAAATTTCAAATTAAATCGCTAACAATTCCATTAATTGATTACTCTAATCTTTCCAATAAATCACGTGAATTTGGCCTGGTCATAAGTTATACACATGGTAACCTAAAAAATGCCTTTGAAAATCCTTTTTTCATTTAGGTCGGAGAAATCAATTGGTCAATTAACAAGTTCTTCAAGGTTTTAAACTCTTAGCTAATTTCATTGTTTTATTGTGTTTCTGTGGAAGAATCTTTGTTATATCACTATCAGTATTCATCACTTGAAAGATCTGATCTGGTACGCTTTGAAGGGAACTCTGATGCTATTCATCCGGCACTTCATTCCAAGCTGCTAAGATCGCATTTTTTGAGTTCCTACACTGGGTTATTAAATTGTCCTTCACCTCCAAAAAGCTTTTTTGACAACCACCTCCCTATATTATCGATGATGTTGAAATCATTGCTGTTGGTTGACCAAAAATGTTTATTCTTTGCTCTTGAAAAATTCGTTACTTGACTCTTCCAGCATGGACAGGATCGTTATTCTAATGAAATATGAACCATTAGCCGTCTATCCGAACACCTTTAGCAACTAAATTCGAATTTTCTTGTATATTGACGTATCCTGCTGAATTTAGCCATCTGTCAATGATCTGGAGAATTATGTTCCTACAACACCCCACACCATGATCTCTTCATCTCCACTAGCATAAATCAAAAAAGTCTCCCTTGGTAATCGCTTGTACTGCTAATAATAGTCGAGATCATCTGGGCCCTCAAGGTTGGATTTCTTCTTGTCTATGGAGATGATACTCTACCATTCCTCATCTAATATCAAATGAAGTCTTTCTAGTCTGCATTGTTCGTGGTTCATTTTCAGTTCTGGACGCTGCATTTTTCTTTGCTCATCTGATAGTCTCTTTGGGAATTTGAACGCCTACTTTTGCCTTCAGACGAGCCATGAGATGATTAAGGATTTGCTGCGTTGCTCTGATAATGACCCTTTCAATGATCGTACATCTTCTTGGCTTTCGTATCTCTATTCTTGGCTCCAGAATTCTCTGAATCACGCGAAAAAAATTCATGTATCTGACTGATTAATTTGCTCAGCTATTGCATGTTGTCATATCCCCGAATATCAAAGTTTCACCATCAAATCCGAAAGATATGGTCTCTTTTTCCATTTTGTGTAGACCTTGCACCATTTTTAACACCATCAGAATCGAACAATTGAAATCTGAAGCCTTCCTATCACACCAATTGTCAACGTGTTTAAGATTTAGTTGCTATGGAAATTTTCAATGAATAAAATTTCGTTAGATTTACTCAACTCGTAGTCATTGTTCAACTTTTTACTCTTTGAGTGTCGGTGAATAACCAGCTAAGAAAATCACAAAGAGTAATGAATTCATTTCAGATAAGTAATAAAATTGATCGAAATTTTTACTTGAGTATAAAACTTGCACTGAATAAGAATCTGATGAAAACTTAAAACTCAAGTGAAAATTTTAACCAATTGTGCTGTATCACGAGAGATTTTGAGAACCACTGTTGCAAGCCAAAAATTCATAGATATACAAAATTATGAACTTTTAATTCAAGAAACACCGTGTCCTAAAATACCCTCCATTTTCCAAAACTGTTGAAGAAAATCGTGTTTTGTGTTCGCCATTAGCTGCCTCATCGCGTTCTCCTTCATCTCGCCCAGAGCCTAAAATATTCTCCCTTTGAACAATGAAAACCAGGTCCTATACAGCCATATCTCTGACTGTAGGGGGTTCGACTGGTCCATCTGGATGATGTATAGGTGTCTCACTGCTGATTGAATTGCCCTATGAGTGGGTGTCTATCCACACATGCAAAGCAATGAATTTTTACCAATTTAGATCAAGGTTGCGCAACCGGTTCTCGGTACTTTCCAGACAAACCTCGTGTGAAAAGAGATGGGTAGTCATTTGGATGAGGTATATTCGTATTCCACATAAATGTCGATTATCTGCATCCGATTTCGAATGTTGAGTTTTGAGATTGGCAGGCCGACCCTACCCGAAAGGTTTGTGCAACAAAATCTTCCCTCCTACCAATTCATACTGATTTGGCCCTGTGTCAAATTAGGCTTAGTGTACGTAAATAAGGAGCTTGTCTAGAAGTTACAGTACATATAAATATTTCGTCTTACTTTTACATGAGTACATACGGTTATTTTCCTTCCTGTTATGAGAGATGATTGTATTTACATGAATCTCATAATGGCTTATTGATTCATCTCACATGTATTGATATGTGTGTACGTATGCGCACCTGAGCATTGGCATGTGCATTCAAAGACAGGCGAACAGATTTGGAGAGCGAAAAATGGCATTGGAGATATCTTGAAAAGTTTCAAAATAGATGGATGGATAGATACGAACAGATATGAATTGATAGATAGATAGATAGATAGATAGATAGATAGATATGAACATAGAATGGATTATACATATATATATATATATATATATATATATATATATATATATATATATATATATATAGAGAGAGAGAGAGAGAGAGAGAGAGAGAGATACAGAGATAGATACAGAGATCGGCAGATATGAAAAAAAATTTAAGTGTTAGAAATGTCACCGTTTTTATGACGTTGCCAATCTCTTTGCTGAATACGCATCAATCTTATTTTGAAGCGATTACTGTCATTATTCTAAGTAGTAAAATCGGATTGCTGTTTGTAAAACCCAAAGTATCTGCCTTCTCTTTTTCTTAAGAAAATGATAAAATTACATAGATGCCATGTTATTTCCCATTGATGTTGAAGTCTTTCAATAAGATTCAACATCGATTATTAAATAACAATACTACTGATGCTTCGGGTCCTTATTTCTCTCTCTATGTCCAAACTGAGACATTGCTAACCCCAGTCAGTGAAGTCCGATGAAGTTCGAGAGACCGGGGCTAGTCGTGCTTTAATCTTTGTTTCCGCTACTTTTTCCGCCACCGTTAGCCTCGTTTTCATCCGGAAAAAAATAAGCCATTTTTCTACTACATTTGAGTCATATGTGTCATAAGCACAAAAGGTTTTGCATGAAAAACATGTTTTCACTAGGGTAACTTTTTCTCATAGACAAACGAATGCCCAGCTTATGCTGTAATGTGGGGTTGAGGATAGTGTCGTCTATGTTTATGAGAAGTGGCAATGAACATTATATATCATACGTTCCAAGCAGCTTCTGTTAGAACCTTTTCTTGGAATAGAATGTAAATAAAAACCGTGTACATGGGACTGGTTCGTACATTGTAAGCTAGCTTAATTAGTTCGATGTAATTGTACACTATTGAGGTAGAATAAAAACAGAAATCCTCCGAAATAACAAAACAAACTTCAAAAGTCATCAGCGTTGTCATTCTTTTCTTTTTGGTCATTTTTCATCTTCCACCTTATTACAATGTATCATTGAGGTCATCCCACATATGATTCTACTTGTCCAATCCGGATGCCATTATACTCCTAAAATCTTATTTTCTGTTCGAATTCATTCTTTTGTCTGTCTACCCAGGCAATGTACACATAAACGCATACATACTCATTCACATACCACGCACACAGACAAAAATACGCACACGCTCAGAAAGCAATAATCTGGAAAATAGTTTTCAAATGTTAATCCTTAGTGTCAAAGTTAATTAAATTGAATCAAAATCCAATTGAGATAGTTGTACTCACCGAAAAAAATGAAATAAAATGATGACGATGACGATGATGATGATGATGATGCACATGAACAAAAAGTATATGATGTTTGACACCAAACATCAAAAGGAAGAGAGGAAGACACTAATTATTTCTATGACCTACCCCTTCTAGATGCTTGGTTTTAGCAGTCGCTCCCAAACAAGCAAATATTCAACACCTTGTTTACATGATTAATTATTCGATGTTTACCTAACCCTGATTACTAAAAGCAAGCAATGTTTCGAACGCTCTGGAGAAGTAAGCTTCTTATGGTCATGGAAGATAATGATGGTCAACTGAACTTCTGATTGGACTTAAGAGGTGTACTGGGGGGGGGGAATAGAGGCACTGACAAAATACGGTGCTTGAGGGTTAAATGACTGACTCTGAATCTCTGCATATATCGGGTAAATTGTCAAACAGAACCATATTAAATTTACCTTTTTAAAAAAATGCCTCCCTCTCTTGGTTTAAAGAAAAAAAAAACAAGTTTTCATGTTATTATATTACCGTTCTTATTTGACTCAATTCTTTAATCTTCCTACGAGTTTTCATTCATTCATGCTTCTTTTTTCTTTAACCAGAATCCAAATTCCTCCAATCAATTTTAATTTTCTGTGTTTCTGTCTTGGTTTCTTTTGTTATTTTCAACTGGGTCGAATACCATCTTCCTTCTTTGAACTGATCTTTACTTGGTCCGATTCGATGATACTAATCGTCACTTGTGGTACTGATCTTAACTTGCTTATATCAAATGATACAGGTCTTAACCTGGTTACATTGAGTGGTATTGGCTTTCATTAGGGGACTTTGGTGGTACTAATTTTCATTACATCTTTTACCAAGTCTTCTATTCCTTTTATTCTTTTCAACCTTTCTTATCTTTCTTATTTTGTCACTCAATCTTCATGCAGTGATTCATATTTTTTTTTCATCTAAACAGCTTTCCTTCTCTGCATAAAACTCCTCTTTCATCCACGCCCAATACCATGTTTGTTTCCCGATTGATAAAATCATACATTTGGCTCCCCCCACCTCCTCCCAATTGCTTTTCATTATTTCTTCATTGGTTTTCTTTCTTTTATTGTTTATTTAATTTATTTGATTTTTTTTCGGGTCTTACTTCATTTTATCCTTTCTTTTCGCTTTTTTCTCGGTTTTTCATCATTTTAATAAATTCATTTACTTTTCCTTCTTCCTTCAATTTTTTGCGTCAATTCTTGATCGCTCTTAACAATGCTAAAATTCAAATCACGTCTTTGCATTTCATTTGATATTTTATTGTGAAATTCATTTAGTCTGAACATTTTTGAAACACTCTTTACTTGGCTGTCTTTGTAAATACTTACATATAGCGCCTATCAACCAAGGGCTTTTTCCGTGAATCAAATCTGAATCGTGTCTTTATATCTCTATTTCTCTCTCTCTCTCTCTCTCTCTCTCTCTCTATATATATATATATATATATATATATATATATATATATATATATATATATAGTCAGTAAGATATATATTATATCAATTGAAAAACAAAATTCCCTTCCAAAATCTCAGTATTCTTCTTCATAAAACTCCCTCATTCAAACATTATCCGTACAACCTTACTTGGTCGTCTGTTTTCCTACGAAAATAACATATAAGGAAGGAAAACACACACTCACACATGCACACCCACTGCACGCACACACACATACGCAGACATATATATATATATATATATATATATATATATATATATATATATATATATATATATATATATATATATATATATATATTGATAACAGTGGTCTCGTTATTAATTAATCCCCATCCCTCGCCCCGAGTGATGACGTGTTTTCACAGATCTAAACGTCAGCAAAATTTTTTTTTTCTAAACCAATATTTGCTGATTACATAGAGACTTCCGTAATACCAATAATAACTGTCTGCTAACCTCTTTGTTACCTTTCTTCATAAGTATATTTCTTTATGGACTCAGCACAGACAATCACAAATTTATGATTCCGCACGATTAAAACATGTCAACAATAATAAAACACTGAAACAAGCTTTTGAATACATTCGATAAATGTTACCTGAAATAAATACCTAATTATGATCTAATGCGTATAAATTTGATTTATTTTGAAATATACATCCATTAAAAAAACTCAGATGATTTGGATTTTGATTGACTGCTGCTTCTTAGCTTGTATTTCAGTCTATCCATCTATCTATCTATCTATCTATCTATCTATCTATCTATCTATCTATCTATCTATCTATCTATCTATCTCCATGGTGATTCAAGAATTGCTCGATTACTCTCTAATAGCTGACACGTTCATCTACAATAATGTCAGTTACAGTAAAACGCCAGTGGACGTCAAAAAATTATCTTTTTGGAGTTGATATTAATGTTGGTGGACTTAATTTTTGTGATTTGATGTTCGGTAAAATTATTCCTTTTGTTCCCAATGGATTTTTTTCAGTTTCCCCAAAAGAAAAGCAGTTAATGTGGCGCAAAAATGAGGCTCTTATCATGACAAAATTACAAAATCTAGACCTTATAAAAATATAGACAAGAAAAACGAAGATTATATTTTCAAATCAGCAGCGTATTTGATCGGTTCTTGATCGGTGATTGACCTATTGGGAAAATGAATGATCTACTTGCTGTGTATTCTACCTTCTATCTCTGCCCCTCCCCCTTATACTTGGATGAAGAAGATTTCTTCTATAGATGGTCTGTACAAATAACTACTCTATTTTTGAAGGTTCTGTCAGTATTAATCAGACTTTTTCGTTGTCAAAAACCAAAGCAAAATTGATCTCCTTATTCAAATTTCAATACACAATTCAGATTACTACGAAAAGATTTCCCTTTGTTACATAAGATTGCCGATTTATTTTACCATTTTTTTCGAAAATAAATTGCATATTTGTCATTGATTTTTTTATGCAGTTAAATTTGTATTTTGCTCTATTAATACAACTCTGGGGCACAAGTATGCTTCAACTCTTTTACAATGGCATTTAAAACTAACCATCACTCTACGACAGGTGTCTTTTTGAAAGATTCACCCCTTACAATCAACTGAAGATTTAAAAATTCAATATTTTTTATTGAATGTTTTTCCTTTTTTTTTTCTCTCAGATTCATTCAGAGAGACTTTGGAAATTTCACTGTGGAAAAACATTTTAGAAATAAGGAAGCAAACTCGAAGAATTTTATTTTGATTCAAGTGATCAATTATTCTCACATAAAAATTATACTACTCCGAATTCACCACTATGAAGTTGCCCCTAAGAATTGTTGATTAATGGTTTTCATGACGTGTTCAGCAACTGGAGTCCAACATTCAACCCACACTTCAGGAATTATTTAATAGGAATCCTCTCTAAAAATAGAATGTCTATTAAAAGACGTTCTAACCCATTAGGAGTGTCTCATATGTTATCACAACGCCTACGAAAACACTTTACGCCTGATCCCATTCAAGGTGCAATTAATACAGAATATGGAGTAAATAGCTTGTCTGCATCGTTTAAATTTTCCATTTCACGTTCAATAGTCGGCCAATGAAGAGAATGTATTTGTTCACAAAATGGCGATGATGATCTTTTTAACCCGAATGGATTTGTTGAAAGTTAAACTACAACTTTCAAGAAACGACTCTGATAACCCAAGTAAGGGCTTTACATTTAAAAAAATGAAAATTACAATGCAGTCTCGGTCATTAGTAAACAATATTGAGCTCTTATGGAAAGTTTAGTCAACTTAATCAAAACAAAGACAAAACACAACGACTTTTTCGATCAAAAGTTAGAACGATTTTTTACAAACAAAAGTAAATTTACCCAATTAGGAAATTCGTCCACACACACACACACACACACATACACACATACAAAGCACGCACGCACACACATGAGATGACTTCTTAGAAAAGAAACTACTTGATTTGTTTCAGTGGAAGAGTCCATTGTTTCAATCGGTGGAGACCAGATAATTCCAAAATATCCATGCAAAATTGTCAGTGTTGACACATGGAGTTGTGTTTTTTAATAATGTGTTTGTAACATTGAACTTTCTCTCTGAATCAAGTTTTAAATATTTTACAAATACAAATAACAAAAACAACTAATAATACTAATTAATACGTTCTAATAATAGTTATCTGATATAAATGTAGTAATAATAAATCTATATTGATATTAATGTGATGAACATAATTATTTGAATATAAAATATTTGTTATGAAGACGTAATTTCTTTTCTCTGTCAATTATAAATTACAAGGCCTCCATTAAAAATGTATCATACGTACCACCTGTACCAATCGAGCTAGAGGGCTGGGACTTATTATGCCGACAAAACGAGTATTTCTTTTTAAATACCCAGATTTTAGTGTGTAAGTGTATTAGAAGGTTTCAATTTGCAGAGTAAGTTCATGCTAAATTGGTCCCCTGTTTGTGCCAGCATTCATGCTTGTGTTTTTTTTATTTTTGTTTTTTGGGTTTTTTCTTTATTCAGACCCTCTCGGTGATCACTGTCCAACAAAAAGCAAGAGAACTTATTTATCCATTGATCATTTCTTTTTCAATTTTTTTTATCGATACACTCACGGCATGCTGCCAAAAAACATTTGTTGCATGACGATTTCTATCGAATGTTTAATCAGATCTGTTTCTTTTGAAAATTCGATTGATACCTGATGAAGGCCGTAGAGTACAATGGCCGAAGCATTGTATGAAAAACAACCAAGATGAGGATAGTCCGAATGATAATAGAAAAAAAACTAATAGCTTTTGTTAAGGATGTTTTTGTGTCTCGTCCTCTCGTCAAATTTGGCTTAAAATTGCTTGTCATAATTCAAAAAATTGCATTATTAACTTCCAAAGCATTAAACAATTCATTCCCTCTAAGAAATGGAAATTACGCAAAATATCCGAATGGGTTGGATATTGAGTAAACACTGTAACATGTTTGAATTCGATCTCTTTCAAACAAATAGTACGATATCAAATATTTATCTTTTTATAGTGCATGGTAGTTAGCCACAACGACCCGTAATGAACAAAAACGACACGTTTCACACGCTACAACGGCATTACGTCATATGCATTTCAAGGAGAGAACTCAACCCGCTTCTTCGGCTCGCAGCTCAACCAATCTCTCCACCATGGATTGGAAGGCACTCCTTCGAAAAGCATACACATGATGACATGACTCCCTAGCCACACAAAATTCGAAAAATCAATGCAGCTTCACTTGCCATCGATCAACGAAACACATCAGCCGATCGACAGCTCACATTGCGATCATTAATCAAACCAACGGTTCACTCATCGGGAGGCATCTCTAGACGTGGACGAATAAACCCAGAGTGCTTACAACTTAGACAACCATCACCAAATTCTTCTGCCACAATTCATTCTCAAACACTGAACAATCCTCGTGTGCTACACACTCAATCAATCACCGTCATCATTTCCGATTCAAACCAACATGACTCAAACTGCATATCAAAACGTCGGAACATAAACTCAACTGCGACAGATGGTAATCCGAAACACGAGTTATACACCAAAGATATTTAGCAACGCCAACCTATCACTCACTCATCACATAATTCGAAAAGAAATTATCAATTTTTATTGATTTTTTAACGGAATATCTCGCTTAGATGATTGAATTCTTCTTGGCAACATTTCTCCAAAATAATCATCTAATAGTGTAGTATGATTTTCTTCGGTAACCCAAAGTCTGGAATGAACATTCGGGACTTTTTACATCTAAGGAATATTCCATATCAAAGTAACGAACCCGTTAATAAGAACAATTTCCTTCTTTTCCACAAATAAGAACTTCTAATTGTATCGATTTAATCTTTGCACTTTCTGATAAATATCTTTTGTTAAGTTCAATAGTATCTGCACTTTTATTCACTTTGCATGCACTTATGAATAATTAATCTCTTATGCATCCACTTTCACAACGAGATGTGTGCCGTCACATTGAATGGAAAGAAAATCTTCTTTCCCATGCAAATTAAGTAATACCCTTTCTATATCACCGACCAGCAGCTGTGGGCTACAAGAATCAGACCTCATATATTTCATAGCCTGAATTGTTATTTCCCTTTCACAGCTGAATGAATTGACTTAGTTTGAAATGTTAACGTTGAGGAGTTGAGTTTCAGATATTACCAATGGAGTCAGATAATAATTAACCTGGTGAATTTTATAGTCATGTTACACTTTTTAATGTTTTTATATACATTTTATACTATAAAACTTATGTGGGTTTGTTATCTTGCTCGTTTATGTCTTATACACTCTTAAAAAGCTACACATTAGGAATTTCAAATTTGCCTATAACAATATATATAAGAATTAACATAGGATAGGTGGTGCTGACCTCAGAGACCATAACAGGTCAATTCAGAATTTTTAAAAAAACTTCTTCTCCCGCTCTAATTCACTAGTTTCTATTTAAAGATTCATTTATTTTTATGAAAAAAAAAAAAGGCCAGTGGTTAGATTCACACGAAATGGAATCGATTGAGCGAGTCCATACATCGACGGAGAAAAAATCAAAAACTATTTTTTTTTTCATTTTATGAGCTTTCAATATATCAGACCTTCAAACATTTATCAGTTATGGAGAAACTGAAAGATATTTGAGGGGCTTCTATTTATGGAGTTACTATAATGCTTACTTTCCGTTCATTGTGAAATTCTCTCTATCTCTGTCTCTCTCTCTCTATCTGTCTCTGTCTTTGTCTCTGTCTCTCTCTCTGTCTCTCTCTCTCTCTCTCTCTCTCTGTGCTTATGCCAGTTTGACGGTTTTTCCTTTAGGAATCTGACTTCAACCTGGAAATAAAACGTTTTCTCGCTGGGCACTATTTAATTCTGATGGTTAACTCGAAGGTCCAAACCAATGCCAAAAGTGAGCAGATGAATTTTCTGCTTTGGGAAAAATATATTTTTGAATAAAAGCCTTTAAAAGAGGCAAGCTAGTTTCGACATTCCACCACAAAGCAGACACCCAAAGAAGGTCGGGCAAAACGTTGTGGGAAATAAACAACAAAGACGAGGAAAGTAGTCGGACTAAAATTACGGATGCAAGCGATTTTTATTGTTTCATGAATCTCTGTAATGAAAAGTGATATTTCTACTCTTTCTTCGTCTCTTAGGTCCATTCTGTAGGTCGGTTTTAAAAGGTCAAGTACTTTTAAGTCCCGTTAATAACGAAACAACAGTGTCTAGAAATGGAAAGAAAAATTATACTTCATGAAATTCCTTTTGTTCATTTCTATAGAGATGCATCAATATTCATTTCAGTGCTTTGTGGTTACTTTTCCTTTGGAATTGTGACAGACAATAATAGAAAGAGGTACTGCTGTCAGGTATCGTGTTTTATTCATCATCGGCCATCTTACAAACATTTCATTATGTGGAACTTAAAGCCAATGGGAATGTGTAAATAATAGAATGGTTGTACTGGCTCGAGCGAAATTCGGACGTCTGGGAATATGAATAAATCATTCTTTATAGCATTCTCATGTTTGTCCCTTTTAGGCTAATGATAGAAATATAAGAATGAATGATAAAACATAACTCATTGCAGATGTGTATAAGTTTAAACCAACTTTCTCAAAATGGGCAATGATAAATCACATAAATTATTTAATGACAGGTTCTGCAGTTGAGCATGTAATCAGGTATTTGCTTAAAATAACTAATTCAAATTCTTATTCTATTATAAATACATGAACTCACGCACACATGCACGTACGCAGATATACACATACACGATCCATATATATATATACACATATGCAATACAAATCAGGAATACAATATAATATCATATAGTACAATATCCGACGTGCGATGGGTTTATTTCATAAATTGCTCGATACATTCAATATTGAACCTCAGAGAGGAAACATACCACAAAGAGCTGATATTTAACAACATATTGATAAAGAAAATAACTAGAATGTATTTTGCTAATCTATAATTTAAAACTACCAACGGGCACAGTATTTCCGTTAAATAAATCTAATAAAATCATAACAAGTAATAACCAACCATTAGACAAAGGAAAAGAGAAAAGTGAAGAAAAGATATATTAATTGAATAAGACGAAGATCATACAACCTTGGAAAATAGACACCCCCACCAAAAAATGCCCTAAATAGGGATATAAAATAAACCAGACCATTCGCCTGAAGAAGCCCAAAAGGACAGAAACTTGAACGTGTTCGTGAAATGAATCCTTTATTTCATCATATATATATATGTACATAGAAGATTCAGTTCTCATATGTCTTAGAGAAGACTCCGTGTTTCATACTAGTGGTGCAATTGTCAGACCGTCTTCTACTCCGAGACGGCCTTATGATTGCACCACTGAAGTCACTGTGAAAAACTTTAATCTCTATGTACACTTACTTATATTTGCTCTTTCCCCGATATCGATCGCTCTTCATGTATAGATAACTGAACCCTCTAAAAAATGATAACTATATATATATATATATATATATATATATATATATATATATATATATATATATATCGTTTTTCACAAACAAGATTAAACTATATTAGGAGTTCAGGAAGGTGTGTATATCTTTTGAGATCCAATGTCTTTTTTAAATATATTGAAACATCGAATCCATTGCCCTAATTTATTAATGTTCGAATAATCAATGATATTTAAATGATCCGAATCATTGTTCTGAAATCACAGCTTTTGAGTTTACTTAGACATTACACAAAATTATTTGGGACCGAGCTCAGTTCGCCTTTGGCTATGATTTTACGTACATTGCACGGGACAACCTACTCCAAGGAAATTTGCATTTCTATAGATCACAGCGTTATCTAATTAACAACCACAATAACTTAAACAAAATTCAATTAATATAATTCTATAGGCAAAAATGGTTCCCTTCTATTTACAATGAAAAGGTTTTACAGCTCCCAGAGCAATTCCTAATGATGCTGGCCTTGGATAATGAACATAAGTCATTTAAAATGTTATTTATCATCAACAAAAAGCATTAAGACGATTTGTCATTTATCTTATTTCACTAACAGGACAGAATCTCGACGAATATAACTCTGTTCCCAAGAATATTTGTAGATATGTTAGAGCTAGCATGCAAGTATATCTAAGAATGTATCTGTATCTGATTTAATACTAATATATTTATAATTACCACAGATATCCTATTTTGATGCTCTTTTTTGCTGGCAATAGTATTATTTTTATATGATTCAGCGTTATTAATCAAAGGAAGATTTCGATTTTTAGTTCAGAAGTGTGATCCATGAAGCACTTTGAAGCTATCATATCTGAAATTCCTGTGATATGCAGTCACCAAATTAATGTTTTTTTTTTTCTATAGCAATTCAACTCAACACTTTTTAAGCGAGTTCCCTACCAAATGTCGAGAACCTAAAAAGGCGTTGTTGTAATTCATGATGTAATGAATATTGAATTCGCTCCTGTCTACTTCAATCAGTCAAATTTTGTTCCCGTAGAATACGCCGTATCAAAATAATCGATATCTCCAACTTAAGTAAATTCCATTGCCTGTCATTTTAGAAGGATTTAGCAAAAAATAAAACTGGTATTTTGTTTTCCCCTACGTCTGCAAATAAATGACATTTTTTTCGAGGGAAAAGCTTGTGTGATACATGGAAAACTCAAAAGTGTGGATGAAATCAATCACCTTTTTAAAAACTATTTTTGTGAGATGCCTAGAACAGACCAAAATAGTGAAATCACTTCAGAAATAACAATACATCCAATAGACTCTCAACCACAAACAGGATTAATGTTTCAAGCGTCGTAACTATCTCATACATCAAGCACCATTTTTTTAGGCTTATTACCTACAACGCTCAATATAGATACTATAGCTAAATAAAGATTATTTTCTAGCAGATCAACGCCAAAAACGTCCATATGCGTCGAATTACAGCAACAAACTTTGCTCAACTTCATCTGTATTTTTGCTTCAATTCACAAGGAAATTCGTGTGGGAATGAATAGTTTTACTTTGATGATGCAGATAAAAATGGCAGGTTGTTTTTCTCAGCCGACATACGTGAAACCAGACTGCTAGCATGTGGACATTGTTGGTGTCTTTTGCTGCCTGTGACTAACAGAATAATGATCTATCTCAAAAGAAAGATGTCCAGAAAATATTTTTGATAACACAGAAGTACAATAAAAGAATCAGTAACAAAAGTAGTGTCTCGTGTTATTTGAATAATCATCATTCTTACTTTCGTACTCATAGGATTATCATTACATCCCAACCTCATTCACAAAATTCATCAAGATCAACGCCTTTTCCATTATGTTGGCATGATGCACACATTTATGAGGACATGTATACATGTATATGTATTTGTTTACACATAAACGAAAGAACATCAAAAACTCCATGATAATTAGAGAAAATTTGTTCCACAAAATAAATATTCATCTGTCAACAAATTGTTTTCTTGCCCATGTGCTTAATTCAGAAGTGATGATGAATCACATGTATCAAATATTATACAGTGAAGATTTGATATTAAATCAATGTAAGGCCGATGACTTTTGATTCAATCAAGAAAAAATATATATAGAGAGACGAGCTTCATCACTAACTCTAAACCTAAGCCTAACCCTAAACCTGGCCTTAACAAAAACCTTGACCTTATACCTATCCCTATTCCTACCCCTATATCTAATCCAAACCCTAAGCCTAACTCTTACCTTAACCCTAACTGCAACCCTAACCCTAACCCTAGACCTAAACCTAACACTAACACTAACGCTAAAACTAAAACAAACCCTAACCCTGACCCTAGACCCAAACCTAACCTTAGCCATAGCCCTAACCCTAGCTCTAGCCCCAGCCCTAGCCCCAGCCGTAATCCTAACCCTAACCTAATCCTAACCCTAACCCTAACCCCGACCTTAACCCAACCTTGACCCTAACCCTCACCCTAATTGTAACCCTAACCCTAACCCTAACCTTAACCCTAACCTTATCCCTAAACTTAACCCTAACTTTAACGCTAACCCAAACCCTTACCTAACCCTAACCCTTACCCTAAACCTAAACCTAACCCTAACCGTAGCTATTATCCTAGCCCTAACCGTAGTCTTAACCTTAACCTTAACCGTAACCGTAGGCCTAACCCTAACCTTACCTCTAACCCTACTGCTACCCTTAACCCTAGCCCATAGCGCTAAAGCTAGCCCTAGCCCTAGCCCTAGCCTTAACCCTAGCCCTAGCCTTAACCCTAGCCCTAGTCCCATCCCCGGCTCTGGCCCTAACCGTAACCGTAACCTTAACCTTAACCCTAACCCTAACTCCAACTCTAACCCTTAATTTTCAACCCTCACCCATAATCTAACCCTAGCCCTAACCTTAACCTTAACCCTATCTGTAAGCTTAACCCTAACCCTGACACCAACCAAAACCACAAACTCAACCTTAACCGTAACTTTTACCCTAACTTTAACCTTAACCCTAACCCTAACCCGTAATCTCAGACCTAAAACTAAACTAAATCTTTAACCTAATCCTAGCCTCAACGTTCACCCCGACTAAAACCCTATCCCTAACCCTAACGGTAACCCCAACCCTAATCGTAAACTTAACCCCTACTTTAACCTTAATCTTAACCTTAATCCTAGCTCTATCCCTAACCCAATCTTCAACCCAAGCCTTAACCTTAACTGTAACCCTAACCTTAGCCCTAACCCTAACCCTAACCCTTACCATAACCATAACCCTGACACTAACACTAACTCTAACCTTAACCCAAACCCTAACCCTAGCCATAGCACTAGCCTTAGCCCTAGCCCTAGCCCTAACATTCGCCGTAGCCTTAACCCTAACCCTAACCCTAACCGAAACCTAACCTTATCCCTAACCCTAACCTTAACTCTGACCCTAACCTCAACCCTAACCTTGACCCTAACTTAAACCCCAACCCATACCCCTACCCTAACCCTAACCCTAACCTTAAACCTAACCCTAACCCTAGCTATTATCCTAGCCCTAACTGTAGCCTTAACCGTAACCTTAACAGTAACTGTAACCGTAAGCATAACCATAACCTTAAACCTAACCCTAAACCTTAATCCTAGCCTTAACATTCACTTCGACCCGAACCTTATCCCTAACCCTAACTCTTATCCCAACCCTAACGCTAACCCTAACCCCAATCGTAAACTTAACCCTTACTTTAACCTTAACCTTAACCCTAATCCTTAATCTATCCCTAACCCAATCTTCAACCCAAGCCTCAAACTTAACCGTAACCCTAACCTTAGCCCTAACCCTAACCCTAACCCTTACGATAACCCTAACCCTGACACTAACACTAACCTTAACCTTAACCCTAACACTAGCTGTAGCACTAGCCCTAGCCCTAGCCCTAACTTCGCTGTAGGCTTAACCCTAACCCCAACCCTAACCCTAACCCCAACCTTACCTTATCCCTAATGCAAACCTTAACTTTAACCCTAACCTTAACCCAAACCTCGACCTCAGCCCCAACCTCAGCTTCAACCCAAACCCAAACCTTAATCCTAACATCAACACTTACCCTTATCTTAACCTTATCCCTAAACCTAACATTAACCCTAGCCTAAACCCAAACTTTATCCCCAACCTTAATGTTAACCCTCACCCTAAACCTACCCCTAACGTTAGCCCTCATGCTAACCCTCACCTTAATCCCAACCGTAACCTTAACCCTAACGTCTGCCCAAAACCTAACCCTAACCCTAACTTTAACCCAAACCTCAACCTTTAGCTCAACCTTAACCTTAGCCTCAACCCTCATCCTAAACCTAACTTAACCTCAACCCTAACCCTAATTTTAACCTTTACTCTAACCTTAAGCCTAACCTTTACTTAACCCAAACCTTAAATTAACTTAAATTAATTTAAATTTAACCCTAACCCTAACCCTAACCTCCACTTGTCTTATTCGTCATTTTAATCTGGATTGATTTTATTTCTGTGCAATTCATTATTCTCTTCCATGTATGAATCCCACGCCTGCTCTCTTTCCACCAATGAACATGAACACAAAGTCTTTTCTCATATAAATCTATTGGCATTATCATTACCCGTACGGTTAGAAATAATTGTTCTTGTAGCTTTAACTGTAGTGTCAGAATGACATGATTTCATTGTGACGATTATTTGAAACCGTCACCTAAAAACGTCATCAAAACTTCCAACCTAGGTTTAGTCCGTTTTCAAGTCGGTTGGTCGACTATATATGAAGTGTCATGCAAACAGGTCGTACAGATTGAACTAGAGAGCTTCGATACAAACCTTTAAACCTTATTCTCTCTATAAAAACACCACCATAATATGAGGTTTTGAGGGGGAGTTCAATTTGCGATAAAGGCTTGTGCTAAATCAACTATCAGCATTCACACTTGCTTTCCGAATTAACCTTTTTAGTGATCACTGCCCAACAAAAGGTGAGAGAAGTATCTTATTCATTGATCCCCTTCTTTTCAGTTTTTTTTTTCTGATTACCCTCAACACTACATTTTGTCAAACGACATTGGTTACTTGATGGTATCTATGCAGAGACTAACCAGGCCCATTTCTATTATTATTGTTTTTATCATTATCGGCACACGGATAATAGCTTTGAGGGTTGAATTAGTTTAATGAATATGTATCGTGAGGCCTTTTCGTTACCTTGCCTCCATTGTTGATGCCAAGGGATGATCACTTGTTATGATTGGAACTTGACTTTTCAGTCTATTCTAGCAACATAAAATTAAATAAAAAGATCCACTTCATTTCTCAAAGTCTGCTCTTATTGAAATAATCAAAATCAAACTCCATTCGAAGATATGTTGTGAGATATCCTGAAATGAGACTCTGTTGGATCGCGTCAGTTCTCGGGAAATGAATGTTGTTCTTGTGTACAATACATCAGTCTCTTTTAGTCGTAACCCTATGCCTTCGTATATAAATATTTGGTGAATTCATATCTAGAGTTTCAGCTTTACACGTTACGACGATACAAATACCCTTAACAATAGATGTATTCCTTTGCATGCTATATCAAACACGTACGCACACACACACACACACACACACACACACACACACACACAAGCAGGGTATACACCAACACACATACCACATACACATGCAAACACATCATACACGACTACAAAGATATATAGATATACAAATGATGTAATTTTCTTCTAATAAAACGGTATTAATTGCACTTTTGACAATTCCATTCCATATTCTTTTTCTACTCGAAACTAAAATCATTTTTCCTTATACAGAAATTGTTTATGAAAACAAGCATCAAATTCTTTATTAGATTTAGCAAAACTCTGCGTCAAAGACTCACTGTCATAAAGTACATCTCCGACACTTAAGGAATACTTTACATGTTAAGGTCATTCTCCTTAATGGGTTTGAGCCTTTGTATCAGAAACGAATCATCTATACAGACTTTGTGTATCAATATTCTCTGCTTATGCCCTCACTAAAGGATTGAGGCACACACGGGCAATTGTTAGTGAGGTCCATTTCCGGCTTGCCAGGCCTGTCGTAGCTTCGTTCTGCATACGCCCCAATGTTCACCCATGACCTGGCTCGACGTGGCTTATGAAGTGATCTCTCAATCCTTGTCCTCGTGCTGAGTTCCAAGCAGCAAGGCATTGAGTGCCATTTTTAAAGTCTTTGGTATGACAGCGGGGTGAGCATTATACCACTGGGCCATGGTGATCTGTGTATAGACTTTATTATCTCAAAATATACGCTTTAATATTATTACACCACACGGCACCATTTCTGTTCCTAGGTAGTATGTGTTATTTCATGTCATGTGTTAAAACTATAGAAACTAGTTACTATTCCCTTTAACATTTAGTTTTGTGACCAGGAAAGCTATATTTTGAAATTTGCCTACATCCGATTAATTAACACTCAAATTTGCATATCGTAATTCAATTGGAAAAGATACTTTTTTCCAAAAAGCATTTGAATCTAATTTATTTATATATTCGCACAAATGTTGAACAAAAGTGATCGCAAAAGATTTATAAGTAGTTTTTCGAGATTTACAATTGTATTATATCCAAAATAGTACAAGAAAATACAAAAACGGTACATGACGTAAGTTAATTATTCATAAGATGGCATACCATGACATAAGATATAACTTGATATAACATGATATTACATGACATACCACGACATTAGATGACAAAACATAGCACAACGTGACATAACATGATATAAGATGGCATGATGTTATTAAAAGATTATATAACATGATAATATAAAGATAAAAAAATCGTTTTCGATAACATTGTGCTGCATGATATCTGTTCCTGGGTAGTAAGTATGATTTTCTGTAGATGATATAGGTATCAAATGCGGTTTCGCTAATTTCCCTAATCATTTTGCCCTTGGGACAGTCTTCAAATACGTTCCCCAAGATGCTTGAGGCAAAGTAGACAAATTATAAAATATCAATGTGCTGATTACAAAGTTTAAAGCCATTTTCTATACCTTATAGACATAATCTACCAGAAAATAATGCGTTTTACACAGGGAAGAGAGTAAAAAGAGTTGGATAATGTCATTTACGTAAAGGTACAAACATATACACAATCATGCATATTTGCACACACGCACATATATATATGCACACACACACACACACACACACACACATATATATATATATATATATATATATATATATATATATATAATGTGTACTGTAAAGAGTGGGACAGACTCGGGAGTAAAGTGTTTAGAGGTAAGGTTTATTAATCCTTAGATGTAAATTGTCCAGGCATGTTTGGGGATTCTTCCCATCTTCAGTGCTGTGTGACTATGTGTTGAAAGTTCCCATGTGGAACCAGAGTCCACTATCGGGAGCTATGCATTGTGGGTAAATTGTGTTGTAAGGGCTGCTGGAGGCCTCCTGCTGAGTGGGAGAATGTCCAATTAGGTATCAGGTCTTTGGTTAAGCAGCAGCAGTTGGTCTTGGGGAGGGCAGAGTGTGACAGGGTAGGAGTTAGATATTTTTGTATCTTAGGGATAGTTTAAATGGAAGGGTGGTAAGGTCAAGGAGTTACATAAGTATCAACCTCATAAGTTATAAAAAATGTGTTCGTTATGATTTGGACAAGAGGTATAACTGGCTAAGGAGAATTTTTCCTATGGGTTTGGGAGACTTTGAAGCTTCCATTATTGAATGTGTCTTAGATGTAGGTGTGAGGATATTATTGGTAGTAGTTTTGTACATTAGGGTTCAGTGTGATGAGGGCTGTTCACTTTAGTGTTTAATCCATTACGATATAGGCTTTTAAGTTTGTTGATCCACATATCTTCATGTTTCTCTAGAATTTTAGTTATGTCAATTGGAGTAGTTTTTTTCCATTTTTTCTATGATGGTGAAGCTAGCGTCCGTGGCAAAACTGTGGCCAGGTGTGCGAAAGTGTAGTTCTACGGGAAGTGGGCTACGATTGTCTTGTGACTTAATCTTATGTCTATAGTTTTTGAGTCTAATATTAAATTGCCACTTGGACTTGCCTATGTATTCTAATTTACATCTATTGCACTCTAGAAGGTATATAATGTTCTTACTACGGCAGTTGGTGTTGTGATATATGAGGTAACTCTCTTTCGTGGTAGTGCTTGTGAATGCGATAGTGTACTTGAGGTGGTTGCAACATAGACTATTTCTTATGTCGCAAGGTTTGCAGAATTTAGTGGTTCTAGGTGTATTTTTGTGTACGACTTTATTGTTAATGATATTGTTACTACTAATTATGTCTCTGATGTTTTGGGGCCTGCGGTAAGCGATGACACATGGGTCTGTGAATGTTTCTCTTAGATCTGTTTTAATCGTTAGGATGTTCCATCTCTTATTGATGATGTGTGCTAAGGGTGGGAGTGTGTTGTTGAAGGTGGTCATAAGTGGTATGCGGTTAGGTTTGTTATTGTGGGAAAGTATAAGGGTTTCATCCCTGGGTATTCTAGTTGCTTTTTTTATTTAGTTTTTAGTGTCATCAAGTGGATAACCTCGTTGGGTGAAGTATTGTATTAGGTTATGTTTGTGTCTGTTAAGTTCACTATTTGTAGAGCAGATTCTTCTAATTATAAGGGTTTGTGAAAATGGTAGGCTTCTTTTTAGGTGTTGGGGATGGAATAATTTAGAGTGGAGGTAATTGTGGGTGTCCGTGGGTTTAGTATAGAGGGTAGTTTGGAGGTTTCTGTTGTTATCTATGTATATGCAGGTGTCTAGGAAGGCTATGGAGTCAGTGGATGTCATAAAGTCAAACTTAGTAGTGTCATGTGTAGAGTTTATATGTATACACATAATACACTTTAACTAAAAAAATTGATTAGACTGACCGATAAATATGATCAACTCAATTTAGGTTATTTTCTATATCATTAGAGATTAGGTTTGATTTGCACCCACTTCGACAAACAATTTACTGTGTAGTTTATTATTATATTTCCATTTCTACATTACTGTTGCCCTCTATAAGTTGTGGAATATATTATAACAAAGAAGATTTTCGTGGCTTCTTCATTCCTTATATGCCTTACGTCTCTATCCAGACGGAAATACAACGCGCATATAAGAGAATCGTGCTCAGCATAAAAAGAAGAGATCAGAAGGCAGCACATTAGATAAGCAGGCAAACAGGAGTCAAAGATAATGTAAACACCATTAGAAAGCGGGCCATGTAGCAGGGATTTCAGACAACTGCTGAACAATATGATTCACAGCATGGATTCCTCGAGATAATCAGCAAGATTATGGGTGGCAGTGATAATAAAATAGTGTGATGATTTTGGCACTGAAGTGATCAGGAACGAGTGTACTGGTGAATCTTGGGGAGGTATACGTCGAAAAAAGGAACCTCAGAGTGCTGACGATGATGAATTAAAAAAAGAAGGGGATGTAAAAAAAAGTGAGTTCCTGCTTTTCCAATTCAGAATCACTATTTTCTGGTGATATTTTATGATGCCAACGTAAATATGATATGCTCGTAAAATCTGTGGCACCCATAGTTTCATAGGAGTTACATCAAGTAATGACCACTGAATAAAATTAGAAATAATTTGTTTCTAGTTGTTTTACCAATTGTGACATCGGAAGTGCAAACAATTCATGATCTTAACGGTTGGACTTAATTTCATCAATTTCGACTTATTTCATGTTAAATCCTAATCCATGTTATACTTTTGAGAGATTTTGTATTATTAGACAGCCATATAACAACTTATGTTTAAAAGATTAGGTTCTCCTATTTGCACATCATAGAACTAAAATACGATCCAATTTACATTTCTAATATGGAATAAATCTTATATTTAGCATAATATGAGGGGAACAAAATTCAGATATTTCACAGCTCTCTTCCAATGCTGCTAAACTGACAACAGAACAAACGTGTATTTCCTATTGCTCGGGTCGGGCAGACAGTACTGCACGCTCCCGGGGACCACGTGCACACATGGCGACACATAAATATCAGAATTAAACTCTCAGGCGTCAAAGATAAAGTCATAACTTTTTCCCGTTTCCTCTTCATCCGAAATTATAACCATCGTGCTTACGTCGATACAACATTCATGAAGCGTTTAGGGATAGACGATGAATATATTCATTGGTACCAGGTGTAAGTTAAGACAAGCTGTGCATCGAAGTCTCCCAATGGCCACATACACACACGCACGCACGCATGCACACACATAAACAGACACACACACACAAACACACACACATCGTTTCATCCCATCTCTCCTTTGTGATGCCTTCACTGGTTTTATGTTTGGTCCGTAGTTAGCTGTGTCCGTGTAAATTCTATGTCCACTCAGGTTCCATTACATCATCATTAGATGCTATAAAAGTCGAGCAAATTGCAGTCATTTCGCCGTACATTTATTAATCTATTTATATGTTTGTGTTCGATGTATATGTGTGGATATGAATTCCCATGGAGGCGCTCTACGTATACAAATGCATAGGCGTCAGTTATCTCGGATAAATGGCGAATTAAACCAAGGCAGGTTTTCGAGAGAGGGGACTTCAAATTGATTGACCATATTTTGGTCATGATGCGAAATGAAAAAATCTTGAAAGGTTTCTAATAAACTTCGTATTATTCAGCCTACTTGCCATTAATGATAGACGATATTAAGCATTAACGCATAGATATTATTAGCTTGACATAAAAGGCTACGTCTTCAGTGAAAATTGCTATTACCAATATTATCTAAAGTGTCCTAAGCAGCAATATCAAGGCATTCTTCACCATCTCTTCCGGAAGAACAAAGAAAATTTTTCTCTTCAGAATGCTATGAAAAGACGTAGTCGGAACGGACAGGAAGACTGCTTTCAAAATTTTGCAAATTCTTTGAGAAACACTATACAGCTACATTCGCGTGTGCATATACGCACACGAGAGGGAAACTTGTGTGTACGCTAAACTTTTCACATTATGCGTGTAGAATTAGATATTATATGACAAAAATGTGAACTTCTCGGTAAAGGTTGGTTGGTTGTGAATGGATGGATGCATATTTGGTAGGTAAACCTATGTTTTCGTTGATGAGCTCATCCCGTGTCTCTAAAATATCCTTCAAATGTCTGTATGAGTATTCTTTGAAAGAAACTCAACATATGTACATGTAGACACAGACTTTTATGTAATCAGTCTGTGTTTTCCCACTTCCTAATGGGAGTGGCAAAATGCACGCTGATTACATGAATGTCAGTATTTGCATATGTAAATGTTGGTATTCGTGAGTTGCCAATAAAACCTGAATATATTATTGTCATTCAGGGATTACACAGTGATAGATGTTTCTAAAAGGCATATAATTGAGTAGGTATATATGTATGTATTGCATTGGCCAAAAAGTTCCTTCGGTTCATTAGGTATAAATAAAAAAACTAAGTTCTTATTTTCGACTTTAACTTAATTGGACAACATTTTTACCATTTTTCTTCCATAATCTCCTACCATCTTCCAGGCAACTTTATCAAGCCATCCTCCCTGAACTTTTCAGTTCCATAAAGAAAAAATTGTTCGAACTGCCTTTCGATTTCTTCTAAGGAAGTTTTTTTTTTGTTGTTGTTTATTTCATTAAGATAATTCTATAAAAACCGAGGCTACAATATCTGCTTAATACAGCTTTGGGAGAAAACTTCCAAGTCAATCTATTACAATTTTTGCCTGGTCACAAAAGGATATTCATACATTTTTTTTTAAAGAATTACAGAATTTCATTAAAATTTCAATATTTCATCAAAAATACATCAGCATTCTACCGAAAAATCATGTGTAATGCGTTTTACATGTTAAAAGCAGAATCCAGCCAGTGACACATGCGTCCTTAATTCCTGCCCACTGACAATCCCTTTCTTCCTGATTTTCAATGCACTTCTATTGTAAAATTCATAGTAATGCGTTTATTTTATAATATTCTCCTCACCTTTGACTCCTAAAGGGAATAAATGTTACTCTTGACTTTTGACCCCAACTTTCAATTTAAAAAAAGTCACCAGAATACGAGGGCAGGTAAAAAAAAACAATTAAAAAATATCTTATCATTATTTGAGTCCAGGGAAGAAAAACATAACCCACAAGATAAGAATAAGTTGTCTTTGGACGTCACCACGTATTATTACATCATGGAATAGGTCAGAAATAGGAATATCCTAAATCTTCCTCGCCCCCTCTCTCTCTCTTCCTCTCTCTCTCTCTCTCTCACTCTCTCTCATTTCTTTTACAGTTGTGATGTGAAATAAAGTGAATTTGGCATTCATACACCATGCAACGTTCGTCGCAAGTGAAAAGCAATTGTAGAATGAAGGCGTAAATCCCTGTTTATTTCATCGTAAATCACGAGTGATTATCACTATAACTCCACTAAAACCTTCCAATTTGAGCGAAAAAGAAAAGGTCATTAAATTCAAAGCTACGAGAAGAAGATAATGTAGCTTTCTCTACTTGTAAAAAAAATTAAAAAATCCAAGTGATTGATCTGACAATGAAGTCCATATTTAAAATCCTTAAATCCATTAGCTTCTTTCAGATCTCAATTCTAATAAATCAGATTTGTGGCCAATGCTTTTTCGAAATCGAATGTTCTTGGAATATAATGACTTCAGCCTAAAAAAAAATAGAGCAGAAATGGTTGTAAACAACAATAATGCAGACAACGATTGGGAGGGAATCAAGGATCTAGGAAATTAGTGGAAGTGGGTTTATAACATTGATTCAGTTGAGTTGTAGAGAGATTAGCCAGAAGAATTGGCATCTAAAATTGACCAGCAATTTCGATGAAAATCTTCTTTTAAAGTTGAGTGAAATAGGATCCAAATGGTTGTTTACATTTTTGTTTCCTCAACTGTAGACAACAAACAATCGTGGAAAATTGTTTGTGACAGGAGGATTGTTATCTTGGTGGAACATGAGAGAGTGTTTGCTACTATAGTTCTGTTATGCATAACGAGGGGAATTAAGTAACGGCTAAAAGTAGATAGGCCACACTTCAACACCATTTGTTATCAGTACCTGACAATTGGAACAAAATCGATTAATCAACTTTAGTGTGACAGTTCGTTAAATTTGAAATCGGAATAATAGCTATTAACAAAATAGCACTGATTCCTCAAAGAGTCTGAAATTGTATAGTTAGAATAAAGAAGACACAATCTTTTGTTCAATGCTAAAATGTGAGGTAGTAATCAAAACTGTAAATGAGAATAATATCTTTACATGAATAAGCACATCACTACAATTATTATTCATAAAATGGTAATAATCATGATATATATATATATATATATATATATATATATATATATATATACTGAGCTCTACTCTAACTCAACTCGATGTTTGATGTTGAATGTATCGAGCACTTTATGAAATAAAACCATCATTCATAACATTATATATAAATATATATATGTGTGTGTATGTGTGTGTATGTGTGTGTGTGTGTATTGTGGATGTAAAGTGGGAAGTGATCCGACAGAGTTTAGATGAAAATATGAAAATAACTATTGAAAAGTGAACCATTACAATATTTTTCTCTGTAAAAAATGGCTGGCCCCATCGAAATGCATATATATATATATATATATATATATATATATATATATATATAGAGAGAGAGAGAGAGAGAGAGAGAGAAAGAAAGAGAGAGAGAGATTACGCCGAATCGGTGAAATAACTTAATTTGTGAAATTTACTAATTTTTTGTAAAAAAAAAGTTGATCTCACTTTGATTACATAAACTTTTGATCGTAAAGAATAGTTGTTTCGATCAGATAAACATTCAATCAAATTATAACTTTGTCATTGAATTTTTGTAAGAAAAGTCAAAAGTGCCTTGTTATTGTTTTTCAAGTTCGATTTCACAAATTCCTGATCGTAAAACAATAGTTTATTTATATCCTTGTTTTGATGAAATGAACTTTTGATCGTATTAGAACTTCGTATATACCTATTTTTATATACATATATTTAATTATATATATATGTGTTTGTGTGTGTGTGTATGTGTGTGTTGACAGCACGGAACAGCTTTCCCCTGGCACCTTTCATCTATCATCAGAAACTCTTTATTAGTTCGAAAAAAGTAATTGAGAAGATACTTTTTAAAACATGCAAAAATAATTTGGAGTTCTTTTCAAGTAAGTATCTCAAAGAGAATAAAGCACAGAACTTCTATTTTTACCTTTGTTTTAATTTCAGGAATCACACAGATACGCGCAACCAATCAGTTTTTAAAGTCATTTTTCTTCCATATACGAAAGTTGATCGATTGGTCCTTAGCCCGACAGGTAGTTATTGAGTAAATTCGATGCAATATTTTCACTGTATTATTTTCGATATGAGTTTTCAATATTCACCAGTGATGTAAGCAGAAGCTTATGTTGGAAATAAATATTGGTTCCGTAGAATAAATGCTTTTCCTTCATCAGTCTACGGACTTATTGATGTACATACGTGTGTATATATGGATGTGTGTGCACGTACGGGGGTATGTATGAGTCTGAGTGTATCCTGATAATTTTAAAACTACGAAGCAAATGAAGGTGGCAAATAGCAAGAAGAGAATTATACCAATAATCAATATTGATCCGTGCTTCGTTTCCTAATGTTATATTTTCAGAGAAATTAATATTTTTTTAAATTTCTTTTCTCAGAATATCATCACTAACTTCTATTAGAAACCGTAGACCATAATTGTCACCAAGACTGTCAGCATAGGTGTCTTTCAGTTCTCAAGTCGGTCTGGCTGGCTGGCTATGTATGTATTCATCCATGTATCATACGCACGGGCCACACCATTAGAGATTGGGAGTTGAAAATATTAGCTTTCACTCCTTATTATGTCTGGAATAAATCGTTTTTGTTTTTTTTTTTCTTCCAATTCCGCCACAATCCTTTTTAGATGAGGAGTTCAGTATACAATGTTAATGCTAAACAGATCCCTTATTTTGTTTTCGAAAATTCAGACGATATTCGCAATCACTGGAAGGTGAGTGAAGTAAATTATTCCTTGATCACCCCAAACACGACATGCTATCAAAAAACGTTGGTTTCCTGACGATTTCTATCCAGACAAGTATTAATTATTTTATTTTCCTTTCCCCTGAAATATTTTCTTGCAGCCTTCTGTTGGTTTTCTTGTGGGAGCGAACTACCGGACAGGTTTGATCCATCACAAATTTGAAAGTCGGCTTCAACAAACACGGAAAATAATGATATTTACATTTGTCATCCTGGTTTGAAGAATGACAGGAGTTAGGGTAGGGACATTGTGGGGAAAGCAGCAGATATGCGTTGCTTAATCACTACAGACCTTTAATTAAAGATCTGTCAACCGGGTGTCTCATATACGTCGTCTTCAATATACAAGTAAAATGTCTGGTTAGTCACTCAATAGAAAGCTCCACATGACCGATGCAATTTGACAGCATACTCAGGATCAAACGAAAATTGGAAAAAGAGATGAGCATCGAAGAAGATACTGCCCTCGCCTTTTGTTGGTCACTGATCACTAAAAATGTCTGTATTTTCAACAAATAAAAAATAAAAAAATAAACGAGCGTGGAAGCCGCTAAACTGAAATTAAGGTACGAATTTAGCATATGCTCACATAGTAAATTGAAAAAAAAAACGGCATGATAAGGAGTAGATGTTTGAATTTTCAGCTCTTTGGCTCCATTGTTACGACTTGTGATAGATATATAACCAGCCAGCCAGCCAGATCAACTTGAAATAGTTTCTAATATTACGCTTGAAGCTCGTTCCAAGCATCAAGGGGTTTCTTTCAAATACTTTGTTTTACCTCTTCTTCCTTTTTTCCTTTTTCTTTCTCTCACTTTCATTTCAGTTGAAGATATTCATCAGGCTACAGACTTATTGATCCAGCCTCGTTCTCATATTGGTATATGTGAGGTTTACTCTTTCAAATCATTCATCTTATTTACCTATCCATTGGGTGAATGTTGAGAAATGCTACAATTGGCCATTTCTTAAAGGGTCGCAGTGTTATAAAACCAAATGCATTCAATGCCACCAAGTGACTTCACCTTTGTAACATCACTTCCGGATTCTTCTTTTTCCGTTCTGTGTGGTTCCAAGAGGATTGACCGAAACTTTGTATCCTTGTTGATATGGAGTTCGAAAAAATTCATGGTAGATTAATGTGGTTGGGGTGGAGAATTAGGTTTTAAAGTTGAATTGGTTGATGCTTAAGAGACTTCTCTTGATATTTGACAGTTACCAATGACAGGAATCTCGGAATGGGGTAAAGGAAGAGTTGACCGGGTATGGAGCTACACGACAGACCATTGATAGATGGTCATGATAAAGGGTCTGCACAGGATACAGTAGGGTGCAAAATGAGCTGATGACATGTGAAAGAGTTAGGGCTGGTCATTTGGGCGAAATGAATTTTCAAATATCACGTAAAACTTTTCCCTAAGTAAAACTTTCATTCGCCGTTTAGAATTTTTAATGACATTTAGTTGGAAAAAAGGTTACAGAGAAGACAACTGTTCAATTCATTTCGTGCTGTACTGTATTTCTCACGGCTACGAGACTAAGGGCACACACACACACATATATATATATATATATATATATATATATATATATATATATAGAGAGAGAGAGAGAGAGAGAGAGAGAGAGAGGGGGGGGCTGATAGATAGATGGCAATAGATACATAAATGAAATTAGACTTGGATATCTATCTATCTATCTATGTATCTATGTATCTCTCTCTCTCTCTCTCTCTCTATATATATATATATATATATATATATATCTATATATATATATATATATATCTATATATATATATATATATATATATATATATATATATATATATATATATATATATAGTCAGATAAATAGGATTCAAGGATTTTAGTGACATTATTGTTTTGCTCTATCCTTTCAATAAAAGTGAACTTTGTAGCAGTGATATATATATATATATATATATATATATATATATATATATATATATATATATATATATATATATATATATATACATACATACATACATACATACATAAAGATAGATAGATATATAGATATATAGTAAAAAAAGGGGGGGCATATGAACGCAAGGTTTCCCATACACATCCATCATTTTGAAACAGATTCCTGTTTTATTGTTCTGAAACGCCGGAAGGAAAAAAAACAATTTATCTCCTCGGATTCCACCTTGGCATACAGCAATAATTTCAGGATAATTAGAAAAAGAATGCTGACCGATAAGAATGTTCTTATAGAAATATCAAGGCCAAGTGAATCTGAAAATGTCGAGCACTAGACAAATTTCAGATTAGATATTACTTTTTAAGATGTTGAACTTTTTGATTAAGTCGATAAACGAGTTTCAACAAGTGTTATAATATAATAATTTTCAACAATATTTCAAGTTTCACGGCTCCTACCAATAATTTGGCACAAATTTCTCCAAATCTGAGGGGGGTTTTTACTAACTTTTTGAGTCTTTAGGATTGTAATTCTGACGTTAAAAGTGTGACACCTGCACGTGTCTATCTATCTATCTATCTATCTATCTATCTATCTATCTATCTATCTGTATATCTATCTATCTACCTATCTATCTATCGATCAAATTTTATTCCTATCTATCTATCTATCTATCTATCTATCTATCTATCTATCTATCTATCTATCTATCTATTTAAATACATAACTCATCATGTTCCTACCTCTCTATGCATTGTTGAAATCGTTAATTGAAAATCGCTGGCTTTATTTTCTGATCTGAACCCACAAGTACTCTTCAACACAAATACTTCTCAACACTAGAACATCTCAACACTAATACTTCTCAACACTTATTGCAAACAGACTGTTACGACAAGTACTTGAATAACTGCAAGGAGGTAGGTATACTTGTAGTTTTTCTTCAAGTGAGAAATGCTAACGCTAATGATAATGTTTTTTTCCAGAAGAATTCATAGAGTTTATAATGGTTGAATAGTTGGGATTATAGCTGAAACAAGGACCTTCACCAATAGATTAGCTCTCGAACTAAGAACTATGCAACGTTCACAGGAGAAAATCTTGCTAAACACCACGTGGAGAGATCACAAGACGTCAGAATAAAACAGAAAGCAAACAAGGATCAAAGATATTCAAAAACAGAATATTAGAAAGGCCAGGATTAACCATATTATGAATCAGAACGGGATCGTTTGTGAAATCGACACCAGCAAAAAGTAAGATGCTGACATAATATAGACGAAATCAGAGGATATTGGTACCGCGACGCTCAGGTGATCTGGGCAAGATCTATGTCCACCGATGGACTTTTAAAGCCGCTCGTGCTGGTGATTATTATCATTATTTGCATTTTCACACCAGTTGCCTGGTGGTTACCGCTGGAGTTTGAGTGACAGCAAGTCCCTTCGAGTCTCTAGCCCTACTCTCAACGTATGGGCCTGAGTGCAACTACAATTACTGGTATTACCTTGTCTTCCATGTTCCACACCTTATTCAGCTCTCTTACTTAGAGGTGTGCAGACACTGCTACGTCTATTATTTGGTAGGTTCTCCTCTTCTTGTCCACGATTACTATGTCCGGTCTTCTTGCTTTGATTGGGTGGTTGCTTTGTGTCGGTACCACTTTTCTGCATCGTTAAATCCCATCCATTTACCCAGTTCCCAGTGTATCACTGTTGCTACTATATCGTGCCTATGTTTATGCACTTATGTGGTTTTCGGTGTCATCCCTTTACCCACACGGGCAGCATTTGCTGTTTGTCTGTCAATTTTTGTTTTGATATAGTTTTGCCTGATACATTTGTCTTGGGCTGCCATAATGAGTGATTCTGTTTCTCTCTTCAGGTTTCCTTTTCGTAGCCATGTGCTTGTTCTCTCGTCTACAACATCCTGTATCTGTATTTTTTTCTCCGTATAGTTTCTTCTGATTTCATTTTCTTTCATTGTTTGTGCTGCCCTATCGTTTTCTACTTTTCGTTGTTCGTTGCGCTGCATCAGACGCTCATTATAATGTATACATACTTTTTGCACATACTTTTCTACGCTGATGAGTCCTCTGCCGCCTTATTTTCTCTTCACGTACAGTCTATCTGTGTCATCTCTGGGATGTAAGGCCTTGTGCATTGCCACAAGCTTACTTGTTCGTCGATCCATTGACTGGAGTTCTTCCTTTGTCCATCCACGGAATAATCCTGAGTATCTTACTATTGATACAGTGAATGTGTTGATTCCTTTTATCAGGTTTGTGCTGTTTAGTTTGGTCTCTAATATTTTCCCTATCCTTCAAAGGTATTCTCTTCTTATTTTCTCCTTCATTTCTTCCCATTTTATCGTGTCACATCCTAGAACTCCCTGGTATTTGCATCGGTCTTGGGTGATCAATGCTCTAATCTTTTTGCTGTCCAGGAGTTCGATTCCTTCTGCTGCTGCTGCAAGCCTTCCTTTTTGCATTACCATAATTGCTCATTTTTCTGATCCGAACTCCATCCCTATGTCATCACTTTATTCTATAACTTTGTTGAACAACGTTTCGAGCTCTTCCCTGTTCCTTGCAAATAGTTTCACGTCGTCTATGTACATTTCCCCTTTGCTTTTGAGAATTGGTATCCTTTGTTGTTTTTCAGAATTCTGTTCAGTTCACCTAGTTCTCATAGGCCACAGTAATACTGTGGTTTACAGTTTCACACCGGTTGCCCAGTGGTCATTGCTAAAGGCTGAGTGACAATAAGTCTCCTCAGGTCTTCAGCCCACGTCTCATCTCTCCCTCGCCAATCATGCCAGTGCAGTGTTTCACATCTTTGCTCTCATTTTCCTTCCTCTGTTAGGCCACTGCTAACATTTAGTGTTGCAGTCCTTATATTTCTTGCACTTTCCTCGGTATCCGTGCGGTTCGTAGCAGTGCTGTGGTCTGTACAGTCTCAATCCTTCCTTTTATCCCGAGCTCCTCCATTCTCGTCCTCAGTGTCTTTGGGACAGCTCCCAGTGCGCCTACTATGACTGGCACTACGACTGTTCAAATTTCAATTATGATGATGATGATGATGATGATTATTATTATTATTATTATTATTATTATTATTATTGTTGACTTTCGATTCATTCATTTTATTTGTTACGGCAGACTGCTGGTGAAAGTGTTTTAGATTTCATATAAGGTTCAAAATTGGCAATGCTTTTTCATTGTCTTAACAAAAATATTTCAAAACCAGAATGATGCCTTTTATACTCTAGCAATCCCTGTAATTGTGAAATATGAATTAGACGTCTCTTTTTGAGCTAATGAATGAGAATCAAGATTGCTAAACTTTAGTTGAAAGCAATATCATGTAGCAACAGGAAAATATCTGTAACCAAATAATACCAAATATTCTTTTACCAAAAGATAAGTTTTCAAATATGCTGCTCTCAATAGGTTGATTGTTAAATCGAGTAAATAAATAAATAATAAAGAAGAGGAGGAGTGACTAATGTCAAAGTAAGTCCTTCAGATGCTAATGTTCAACTTGCTGAACTTGTATTCTATATGACCTTAGCCATAAACGTAGAGCCCTTCCCTTCTCATCGAATATTCTTCTGTATCAGCATTCTTAACTGAAGCATCTTTCTGTAAGCAAAGCAGTGCAGTGCCTGGTCCGTTTTGTTTAATTGCTATTCAACAAAACCAATGTGAGCTTTTGCATCTTCTTCTTTCATTGAAGTCAATGAAGATGTTTGTCTTTTTGGGATCGTTAATTCGCAAACCGTTATTCATTTGCACCCAGTAAATCTTCACATCACATAAGCGACTGTTTCATCAGTCTAGCATATACTTATAGTCATATTTTTAGACTGCTTACAGACATTTATACAAAAGCAATATATGAAAATTAATGTTTAATTTTATAATTCGTTGTATCTTTGTTCTGTTCGATTTTTGTCATATCCTAATACTTTTAATGGATTGGTCAATATGTAAGAGAATAACATAGCTAATAAAAGAATTAGAAGGTTGTAAAAATATGAGAGCGTCAGTTGTAACATAAAAATGATTACATCATAGAGACTAATGAAATCATTTTAGTTGAGCTCAGACTTGAAAAAAACAACCTATAATTAGAATATTTGAATAATTGAAATATAAATTACTCAATAGAATTGATCTAGGGTCCGTAAAATCAATCCATACATAAATAATACTGTTATATTTCACAGTTTTTACGTTTTTACAGTTTTTACGCTTGTATATACATAAATAGTCAAAGGTATTTTCATACCCTACTTTCTCTTATAGGCATTGATATTTAATCAACAGGTAACTTTTTTTTGTTGTGTAAATAAGGATTTGTGTAAATTCGACTTCTTTTTAAGACATTCCAATGTAATCAGTCAATCTAACCAATCCTTGCCTCTCTCTTAACTTACAATTTTTGTTGTATGACTTTTTACAGTGAAAATTTGATGTACGATTTTAGTTATGTGAATTGAACAGTAAAAAGGTGATCTTAATGGAACAAAACCTACTATTTCTGTTTGACCTTTGAAGGTGAAATGGTGATCTTCTTGGAACATAATTTACCATTGCTGTGGTCTGACGTTTTACAGTGTACGGTGAACTCCTTTGAAGAAAATCTACCATTTCTATTGTCCGACTGATCAAAGTGGAAAAATGATTCCCTTTGAAAAAAAATCTACCATTTCTATCGTCTGAGCTTTTACGAGGAAGATCTTTCGCGCTGAACTGTTCTACTGGGAGCTCAACTATTGCTTTGTCTGACATCTTGGATTCCTGAGTTAACTCACTCTTTTTAAATTTTAGAATGTTTTAGTAGAAGACAGCTTATTGGTGGTCAAGTGGTCAACGCTTCGGAACATTGGATCAGTGAAATAATTTGTGTTCACTTCACACTGATGTGCCTTGGGAAGACATGAATCCATCTTCCCACACACAACTATGAGAAAATAGTGCAGTGAGAACTGAGTGGAACCACTTCAGACTTTTTAACACTCCAGGATTTTATCATTTTCATCGTGCTCATTTGTTCATATTAAACGTTTGTTTGTATGCCGCGCATATGTCAAACTCGTTTGTTGCCATCAAAACAGAAAAGGTTGATCCCTATTTCATCTGAACACAATTGAGAATGAGAATGAAAATTCAACGTTTTGAAACAGCTTAATGTGCGCAGATGAAAAGAAATCAACCTGTTTGTGTCTGATTGCATCCAATGAGTTTAGCATCACCACGAAAAAGTGTACGAGGAAAAGTATCCGGTATCAACAGACAAGCGCTGTGGAGGAAAAGTCATGGTCTATGATTGTATGGGGTCTAAGTAAGCTGTATTCCATCGACGGGAGTATGAATTCTGGAGGTTAAATCATTAGATGAAAGAAAACTATTTGTCTTCACGCAGATGTTTCAGACGAGCAGCTGCATTTCAGTACTACAATAATCCAAAACACTAAGTTCAAAGAATAAGCAAAAGGTAAAAGGATTCGATTGGCCTCGCATGTGACCAGATTCAATCTAATTTAGCTCTTGTAAAATATAAGTAGAAAGATGATGACTATCAAACAATATGGTTTTGGAGGGATGCATACCGTTGGGGTGACTGTTTGTGCAAATCTAGCGAAGTCAATGGAGTCAAAACTGTAAGCAGGACTGAAAAATAACAACTGTAAAACCAGATATTGATATCAATGAATCTTTTTCGTATTGGGGGTACGTATTTTTGGACAACTCCTTATTAATATTCTTGGTTACAGAGTTACAATAGAGCTCGGTAATATATAACACCAACTCATTTGATTGCACAATACTCCATTAGAAATGATTAAATCCTTGTATGTTTGCTTTCAAAGAAAATTAACTTTTTATTAAATCAATTGGAATGTGTGTACTTATTGGCGACACTGTTCACTTTGTTTTCTCAGTAGTACAAGAATATAAAGAAACTGTACGGGTTCCTTGAATTATGCCACAATTTTATACGCTCACCCATACATATACATACATGCACATGCACATACACACACACACACACACACACACATACACACACGCATACACACACACATATATATATATATATATATATATATATATATATATATATATATATTCCTTGGAACGTAAAACTTACTACGTCAACTGAAAGGATATTGAACGAAGTTTAGTCAAATTGCAAAGGGATTGTGGATTCTGTTTTATGAGATTATCCATTCAGCGAAGAGGTTTTTTCTACCGTACTTTTGGCTATTTGCCTCACCAAACAAGTATGCCGTGCCTCTCATATATCATTCTTCTACTGAACGTTGTAGCAAGGACGAGTCACTTCTAAAAATGAAAATCAATTTTTGGCCAGCTCACGTGCCCATTCTCCAGCAGTGGCCTTTGATTCGATTCATAACGAGGCAGTCACATATCCTGCGTCCCCCCCTCTCTCTCTCTCTGTTTCTCTCTGTCTCTGTCTCTGTCTCTCTCTCTCTCTTACCCAAACTACAACCATCGGCCTTCACAAAGCCTTTAGTCTTTTTAACCCCGGCTTTACCACACCCTAAAATCTCGGTTGAAATTTTCCAAGCCATGAAACGTGGACTTGGATATTGGTGAAGAAAAAAAGGGACTGACAAAGCAGAAAATAAAGTAGAGGGTAGGATAGAAGTGCACGTTGCGCAGTATTCTACTTGATTTTCTCTCATGGCTGACAACAACGTCGGCCATGATGGAACGAGGATCATTCGTACGCTGGACATTTTCAATCCCAGGAATAATAATAATAATAATAATAATAATAATAATAGCAACAAAAAAATTCTTTTTAAAAATAAAAGAAAATGTTCAACGAAGGACTTATCTCATGGTGGTTTAGTTTTGCGTTACAGAAGTATTTTCATCTCAACTGTTGAGTAAAAATAAGAGATAAGCTTTTCCTGATCTTCCTGCACATCGTGTTTACGAGAGAGGGATTTTTGGCATAAGCCAACGTGTTCATAAACAGAAACATATGAGCATAAGAATATTTTATCCTACATACATCTAGATAAGACCGTTCATACACCGATAAAAATATATAACCATTCATTTAATATAAAGCATTAATATGAAACAAGTACGGTTGGTCACACAATAGAATCTATCATATAGCCAACATCTTTTGGTAGCAAGCTGTGTTACCGGTGATCAATTAAGACATTAGGAAAGGGATGATCAATAAATGAATTACTTGTCTCGCCTTTTGCTGAGCAGTGATCATAAAAAGTTCTTCAAAAATCTTCAAAAAACGGCGGACACAAATTTAGTGATAAACTTAACATAAACCTGGATTGGAAATTGAACCCATCACAAAAAACCTACTTTGGTGGGAAGGGGGAACAAGAAAACCTTTATTTTAGACATAAGGAGTGAATGTTTATATTAACAGCCCTATAGCTCCATTGGTGCCGCCTGTACGCATGATACATACATATACATATGATGACAGTTTTGGCAATAGTTCTGGCAGACGGTTTCTAATATGACTTTGTATACATTCATGCTCATATTAAGACGTATATATCGTAATGTACGATAGATGCGAAGCTGACATATGAAAAAACTGCTAGGGGTCATAACTATGTATATATGCAAATATATACATTCGGGCTGTCGATCTATCTTTTAGTAAACTCTTGCTTGTGTCTATTGACATTTAATGGGGAACGAGAATGAAAATTCATAGCATTGGAAAATATGGATATTAATCTCCATCTGAAGAGGAAAAAGTACAGCGATGATATGTGTACAATATATATTGTAAAGCATATATATATATATATATATATATATATATATATATGCAAATATACAGAGAAAGAGAGTTAGGGAAACAATGTAAAATTCATACATGGTATACGATCAGAAATCTGTGTACATACAGATATATACGCAGAAAACTTTGATGTATCTATACTTTAGATTATAGTAGGCTGACATAAGCTAAGTAGATATTTATTTTATGGTACTCTTAAGAACAGATATATCCTACCATAGATAAATATATCAGAAGTGCGTACATACACTCATACACACACATTCATGGCAGCTTTGTATTAAAATCCCAGTTTCACCAAAACAACTGGATTCATTTGGATCATTTGCATACACATTCTTTTGCAACTATATATATATATATATATATATATATATATATATATATATATATATATATCCTTGATTTTTATTTAAATGCGCACTATAAACAAGAAGATCCCATCAGTCCTAAAAAGAGGAGTATACAACCAATGCATCCTCTCGATAGTCTCATATAGAGCTGAAACATGGGACCTAATCAAGAGATTGACCTGCAGACTGAGAAGCATGCAACGTGCACATGAGAGAATCATGCTCAACCTCACATAGAGTTATCACAAGCTAGCACAATATATCAGGGAAACCGGAGACATCATAAAATTTATTAGAAAACTCAAATGGCAATGGACTGGATATGCTGTAAGAATGGCAGACAACCGCTGAACATCATGACTCACAACATGGATCCCCAGAGATCACATGCGTAACTAAAAACGGCGGAATTCAAAGTGAAGAGACGAACTAGACAAGTTTAAAAAGTATTAGCTCTGCGACACCCACGACAGAGAAGTGTGGTGAATCCTGGGGAATGTCGTTAAAAGACCGATGGTGATGATTATTGAACTCAATATTCTGAAAACAACAGTATATATATATATATATATATATATATATATATATATATATATATATATATATATATATGTGTGTGTGTGTGTGTGTGTGTGTGTGTGTGTGTGTGTATTAGGTCATTACCGTTGTACTCAATATGTTTCTTTGCTATGGGCATTTTGTCAAGTGATTCGATGTTTGAATTGCATTTTCGTATGTATAATAAGCCAAAATAGGTTTAAAGACTTTTATTTAATCATTTTATTTTTATCTATTTTTTTCTGTTTGCATTTTTTTTTTTGTTCATTCATTCCAACATGCAAACACATCAATATATATATATATATATATATATATATATATATATATATATATGTGTGTGTGTGTGTGTGTGTGTGTGTGTATGTGTGTGTATATGTGTGTGTGTCGCATATCTATCAAATTGTTATAATTTTGAATGACTGAAATCGTTCATTATTTGGGTTGAGTTGATATCCATGAATGAATATAATATAAAATACGAAAAGATAAAAGTAGAAATATAACATGCTATCATACAAATTCTTTCTCCTTCTCTCCCTCTCTCTCTCTCTCTCTCTCTCTCTCACACACACACACACACACACACTATTTTTGTGGCTGTCACTCAGATGGCCCATTATAAAGCTCCAAGATCCAGAAAATAAATTTTCTCCGTCTCCCTTTTCTTTTTCTTCTCTTTCTATCCATTCATTTCTCTTGCCCCTTTCTTTCACTTCTGACTATCAATCATGCAGCATATCACGGAGCCTTCAGAGCCAAAGTGTCACTTATTTCTCGCTACCAGCAACATCAAACTGACAACACTCAAGATGGAATTGCACTAAAAACAGAAACAAAGGTTTCTACGTATTCCAGAAATCCCAACCACCACCAGTTCTGCATTCAAAACAACAGGAATAACAATTGAAGACATGTCCATTAAATTCATCTCTTCTTATCCTACGATGATGATAGAAACACAAATAACAATTATAATGAACAAGCATTGTATCATCACTACAACTTCTACAATAATACTTCTTTTTAAAGCAAAATTTCTTGGTGCAGATTATAGAAATACAGATAGTCACGCGTTGCAACATCTTTAGCGGAACTCAATTTAGTTAGAAGAGCAAAGCATATAAATAAGTATAACTTTAAAAGAAGATGTTTGTAAAATCAAGCGGGGTATATATGTTATAATGAAACTCGTCAGGAAATGTATGTCCGTTCAGTGTTTATAGGATTGCATCTAGCCATACAAGCATACATGCAAAGAAGAAATGGTAAGCGTTAAGATAGAATTTCTGTCTGTAAAAAAAGTTTATATAATATCAATTGCTTCAGTGAATTCTTCTTGAAATCAAAGCACGACGAAAGGTCATCTACTGCTGTAACGTGTTCATCCAGCTCGTTAACATTGGTGAGCAGCGTCAATGATCTTCTAAGCATGTCTTTCCAAGGAAAGTCATGTTAATGTCCGTCCTGTCCGTTTCAGTTTCACACCATCTACACACTCTTCTATTACTCCATCTCATATCACTGGCCTTTTTAATTACTTGCTGAGTTGTATTTCATTGAATATTGGATACATTGGAATATTGAATGACGCCAGCAGAAGAACTGAAGACTTTCGTGATTCCAGGTTAAATTCGTTGGCAGAATCACCTCGTTTCAGTTACTTTTGATGAGGATGGGATTTATATCTTTATAATAATGATAGTTTTTCTGTGTGTATGTATGTTACAGTAACCCGACAAAAAGGCACATGGTAGGAACTATATTAGTCCAACATCATCAGAATGCTCCAACTATCAAAATAAAACAAATCAAGGTGATTTTCACTCTTACATTATGATTTTAGTTGCGAAGTTCAATTTACTACGGAATTAAAATGTAGATCTTGACTGATTTTATGGTCAGGGATATGATGTAAAATAAGAATATTATCGAGTCATCAGAGAGCATGTGACATTTTATTAAGGAATACAAATGGATAAACTGGAAAAAAGTAAAAAGTTTGTAACATTCAATCCAACAAATATTAATGATTCTTCTTTGCATATACTTAGAAAAAAACGGATATGTTTCGGCTTCATAGAACCAGAATCATCTCATAACATTTTCGGAAGTTGTTTTCTCACCTATTCTTATAATACTTTTTTTTAAAGTTGTTATTTTACCTGACCTCATAGTATGATAATACTTTTTTGAAAGTTGGTTTTCAATTAGGTAAGAACAAATTAACATTTTAAATCCCAGATAAGTTTAACTCAGTTTGGTTTGACATACAACACAGAATCCTGTCTATTAAAGGGTTGTGTGGAAATCAAATCTTTCATTGTAGAGGTGATGTACAAATTCCGCTGCTTCTAGGTTTCCAGTTGTTAGTTGACCAAACAGTGCTCTAAGGTTTTGATCATAGAAGATCCAAGGTATCATTTATTAATCACAATCTTTTATAATACTCTATATCTGTTAAACCACCTTTGACCTTTTGATAGACGTACTTAATTATTATTTTGTACTTTAAAAAATGTTTTAAGGTGGGCCCATAAATTCATATTTATTTGAAATCATCACATAACTAAAAATAATGTGTGTTATATCATTATTTTACATTTTAAGCGTAAAATGAAATCAATCAGAAACAACATGAAAATGTTTGAAGCACGCAATTCAATCCATTGGATGATTCGTCGAACTGAATAATGAGTCCAGAAAGTTCTTCCTAGGCTGTTTGGTAAACTTGAAAAATAGGTTTAAAAAATAAGGCGAAAACTTCAATCGCACAAGGGGACTAAAAGTGTTTTTATTAAATTAGGTGGAGCAACAGCCCCCTGCTCCCAATCTAGGTACAACAGTGTGTATGCAGTAGACAATTACAAAATTTAGCAAATTTGACTCGAAACCATAAGGAAAAACCAGAGAGGACTAAACTTCCAAAACTTATTTAGATTAGTATTTCAGTCATCTTTTTAGAGAAGCGTTCATCTAACGATATGAGCCTTTATGCAATTTTTTCTGTTCATTTATTTGTTTGTGCTCAAATAGAATTATCTCATTGGTTAATTTATCTTCCCTTCATGACATGATCATAAAGATTGCATCCTAGACACTCTTAAGAATTCATATTTGATCACACATTTAAATAGCTTCAGATGAGTTGAAGCTTTTAAAACAACTTGAAATTAAGATACTTGAATTATTGAAAATAAATAATCTAATAAAATAACTTTTGTCTCCTTCGTGCCGATCTATACATAAATAACCCCGTCATTTTGGACAGATGTGTTCCAGTAAACTAATATTTTATTAAAGGTGTCTCAAAAGTAACAGCCGATCTGCAGCTATCTGCTGTTCAGTGGTCAGGCAACCAGTAAACATGATCTAAAACGGAATAAATATTCCATCGCTACATTGTATTATTTTATTGTTAGGCTCAATGAATTACCAAAATAGCATTGTATCACGTAATGTAAAAAATTCATGGAGACTTTAACGTAGGTAAGTTCCAAATCGGGCGTTACTTTTAGGATAATGTATATCAAACATTTTTTCACTAAATTTATGAAAGCACGTCTGATAAGTCACTAAACAGAAATGTTAAAAGGGTGTGATCAATGAATGAGTTATCTCGCCTTTTGTTTGGTGGTGATCACCAAAGAGTTTGCTAATTGACACCCCCCCACACACACACATAAGCTAAAAACCCTTTGGGAGTATCTTTGAAAGACAAAAATCTTTTTTCCGAACATAGCAAGGAGTAAATGTTAAAAGTTCTAGTTCTCAAGTTCCATTGGCGAGGCTTGAATGCGTGTTACATACATACATATATTGCAAGCCCAGCTAACTTAAAAACTGAAGAAACCTGTGTGAAACTATTTTCTTAGAGTCAGTCAAACGCCCAATCCCTAGGCTGGGTGAGACTCTTTCTGTTATTTCCCCACCACCTGCTTTCATTGGAGTGATGCTTTCACCTTAAATGATATCGTTGTATAATGCATAATGTACTTCATGTAACATATAATCCGAAATACTCTCGTTGTACACTCAATTAAACCATTTTTAGTCTTGGGGCCCCTCCATTCTGGGCCCCTAGGCTTAAGCCAACTCGATTTTATAGTTAATCCACCACTGGTTAGAGTAAGAAAATGTGTATTCTCCAAAGACAAGTAAAAGATTGTAAGAATAATTGGGAGAGACGTGACATTTTAGTAGGGCGTGCGGAGAGCCACCTCTCGGCACTGACTCGTCTCTGACCTGGCCAACTTCTTTCTTCTGATTTTAATATGATTTTGTGCTACACGAATCACCCATTTGATAGTAGCATTAACTGCACTAATACCAAACGAAGCCAATGGTGCACAATCAGAAAGTGAGGGAATTAAATGGAGTCGGAAATTCCACTTACATCGTGTTGTTTTGAAAGCAGTTGTTTGCGTTTGCTGACGAAAGATTATCAGTCAGTAGCGTTCTGTTGGAAATGGCTTTCATCATCTTACATAGCTCTACATCAAAGGTCACTAAAATGGTCGATATCGACCGTGGGGCCTATAGGGCTATCTAAGGGGTTGATCAATGATTGGGGTCAAAAAGGGGTTGATAAAAGCCAGGAGTAGTCTATTGACCTTTTGGGTCAATAGCTGACACTCGTATAAGAAATAATAATACATAAAATCGGACTTGCTGATTTATGTATAATTGTTTTTTTATTGGCTATCTGATGTCCTGAAACATACTTTTTGATACAACTGCCCCGCAAAGAGACAGCTAGAAGTTGCTGTTTCAATATCCAAAATCGCACTCGAAAGAAGGGTGTGGCATGCAGTTTTCTCCGTTAATACAAATGGAAACTACACAATGACATGATTATTAATTATCTATCTATTTTCGTAAAAGCCTGGGAGCAGGGCAGCAAAATTGGTACTTTTGGCATTCGTTGGTATGTTTGGTACCTCGCCCGAAATAATTGGTACGTTTTACATCTTTTGACCAACTATCTTGTTTATTTTGTATCTCACTATTTATTCATTGATATTTTCCCACTTTTTGTTCGATCAGAAAGTGGAATGGCAAGAATTAACGTCCAGCATCCTATTTTTTCGTTAGTGTAAATTTTCTATTGACGGAATCAATTACCTAGTTTCAAGTGTGTGGGATTCATACAATGTATGACAGCTGTTGTCATGATATCAAATATAGAAACGACAATGTCTCTTTGATTTTAATTATAATCCACTTCATTTTGATTTTTTTGCTTGCTATGATAATCCAGCTCGAAGACATCATTAAAGCGATTCAAGCTTTGAGCGAAATATTCCATTCTTATAGTCTCTCTATGTTTTTCTATTGAATTTTTCTAAGTAATTTTTGTCAAATTCCAGTCCAAGTTTGAATTGACCTTATTTTACCCCGTAAGAAGAACAATCCTCATCAAATTTAAGGGAACTCTCTCTCTCTCTCTCTCTCTCACAGCACCCTTGCCAATTTAGCAAAACTGACAAGTTTATAAATTTGTTCATTATATATATATATATATATATATATATATATATATATATATATATATATATAATGTGTACTTTAGAGAGTGAGAGAGACTCGGGAGTTTTTGGTGGTAAGGTTTATTAATCCTTATATATCAATAGTCCATACATGTTTCGGGATTCTTCCCATCATCAGCGGTGTGTGCTGTGTGAGTGTGTATTAAAATGTACCATGTGAAACCAGAGTCCACTGCCAGGGGCTATGCATTGTGGGTAAGTTTTGTTGTCAGGGCTACTAGAAGCCTCCTACTGAAGCAGCAACTATTATATCATATATATATATATATATATATATATATATATATATATATATATATATATATATATATGTACATATGATATAATAGTCGCTGTAATTGTCCTCAGTTGGCCTGCGACAGCCAGACTCATCACTACAGTAATATATATATATATATATATATATATATATATATATATATATATATATATATATATATATGTGTGTGTGTGTGTGTGTGTGTGTGTGTGTGTATCTGCAGTTACTAAACTTATTAAGGGTCTGATACAAGGCCATAGTAGTTGAGCACCCATCGTTGATTTGGATCACCACACAAGCAAATTTGGCTGCATGATGAGTTTGTTAATCATCACTCTGTAGTAGGCACCGAGTGTGTGTTTATTAGTTTACGTTTGTATGCATATAGCTGTGCTATGTGCGTATAGATATTTAAACAGGTTTCCAGTTGGCAGTCTTTTACCTTTCAGGAACTAGTGACCTCAAGAAAAGATCAACACTGATGCAGCATTTTGTTTTTGTTGCCATCGCTGCTGGTCTGGAAGCCGTTGCAACTGTTGCTACGAGTACAAAGCATGGGTTCTTCTCACAACGTCACCCAGAAATTGCGAATCAAGCCCGTCATTACTGATCTTCTTTGAACTGTAAAACCAGAGATCATCGAGCAAATAATTGAGTCATTATTCTAGGAACTAGATTCATCTGTTGAAACATTCTGATCCCCTCAAACCTTTATGAAGATGCAAGGAAATTCTGCTGCTATTTTTCTCTAGTTTTGGCTCAGACCCAACCACAATATTCGATATCATGAACATGTTTCTTTTTGTGATAGGATTATACCCATTCCTATCACGTATATCAAACTTGAATGTTAATATCAATTATTCTAATTTGATTCTCTAACAACGTCTTTTGTGTATTTTCTTGATTCTTTTCACTTGTTTGTTGCAATCATCGCATAATAATTTAACATTCAACTCAATAATCGGCTTAAATAACGGTTGGCTGTTTTATGTTTTGCAGGATCAATATCATCCTTTGCATTAAAAAACAAATATTTCATTTTATTTGCATTCCCTGAATTATCGATGTTATTATCAAATTGAAACAATCTTAATTCATAGACTGAGCTCAAAAACGGGGAGGTCGTTTTTATTGGCTTCAAAATTTAATCAATTAATCAATATTGTTAGAAAATACAAATCCATATGAAGAAGAAGGTTCTTTTACTATTTAAGACCCTGTCCACAATTTTTGGCACGAAAATAAACTTGAAAGAAAAAACAACGGAAAATTTGGCTGAGCCGCTTGATCAGAAAAGATTCTTAGAAAAAAAAGATTTCCTTAATTCTACTTCGGTTTGATATCATAATAATCTCAAAGGGCAAGAAGACAATCCCATGAGCTTCTGACTATCTTATGGCAAATTTAATGATTTTACAGGAATTTTTTCATTTTATCCCATCAGACTCTAAAGAAAATCAAATGCTAGAAATTTTCAAAATTTTGATTGTATTTTCACCCTTTTTAAATGCAAAAACTTTGTTGGGCACACATGATTCAAAAACGTTCTTCTCGTCAGAGCTGTGTACACACGTTTCCTTTTTTTACACATAAATACATATGAGAATATGATGGTCTAAATAGTGAATGTATTTTGTTTTTGTCATATCTTAGCATAAGCTGGCGTAAAGCCAGAGTAAAGAGTAAGTTCAAGTAATCATTTGTTTTCTTAAAAATCTCTAGGAAAAGCTATTGCATCTTAAAGAATATTGTCAGTAAACTCATATATTACTAAAACATTGTGTCCATCTGAATTGACTTTTCCTTAATATCACCTAAAGGATAGTGTGTACGCCAATAGATAAGCTAGTAGTAATTGGAACTGCAGTCAGAGACATTGTCAGCAGTAATAGAAAATTCTGCTCAAATAAAATGGGTCTTTTCGAAGCTGTAGACGGTGATCAATTAAATAATTTTCCATACTGTATTTTTTAAAATTACGAATTTCAAGACATGAAATTAAAAATAAATATCATCATATTTTTACTCCATTCCCTTACTTTTGGAACACACTTGCTGCAAAGGTGAATAAAGACAAATGCTTTATGAAGTCTTTACAGTTAAAACATCTTTTGTATTGGTCATTTGAGTTTAGCAGAGGATCGAATACATTACATTCTCTAATCGACAATCGATAACTTGTACATATACGTGTGTCCACCCGCATGTCTAGTTGAGTGCGTAAGTACGTGTTTATTTTTGCGTGTAAGGAACTCAACTGAAACTAATGATTTGCAAAACGAGGCATTTGTATTTTCCCAGTCTCTAAGATAACCTTTCTAGTGTGAAATAGCTCCATATCCCAATGTAGGTGAGCAGAAGAGGAGAAACAGCTTCATTCCAAGCATTTGGCACATGTGTTGCTTCTGGTTTTTATCATGACCAACCATTTCGGTCAATATATATATTTGTGTATATTTTTGTGGGGGTCGATTTGAACTCACGGTGCCTTTCGAAACTACATTATTCGCTACCTGTATTTGTACATTTACTTTTGACAATTGGGAAGTTCTCGACTAATTTCATTTCATTTTTACTGTTGGTGTGTCGCGTAAGTCAATATATTTTAGAGCGAGCAGTCATACGGGAGTTTGAGAGCAACTGTTTTGATGTATTACTTTCATATATGCGGTCATTTTGGACGGCATGGGTACACTAGTATAAAACAATCGTACCAATGGCAACACGCGACAATAAGAAGGTTCTTCGCTTAAGCAGAGTCTTTCTTTGTCTTCTTGCAGATTTCTTTGCCGCTCAAGTAATTTTATCAGATTCTTTAGTTTTGAGTGACAGTTTCAATGAAATCAAAATTCATACCTCTTCTCTCTGACACACTATTTTTTCCCAACATGGCATTACTGGATACAAGAGTCGTTGAAAAATCTTCGTTTGTGTTCTTATTTATCGTTAGCATTATCATGACAGTTGCTGTCAGTATTGAAACGAGGCTGCCTGATCGTTTTTCTTCTCCTTTTTTAGTTTCTCTTTGTTTGTTTTTTCAGCTCAGTTTATATCTCACAAAATATTGTTATCAAATATTGACAGCACATCAAATATATAAATGATAATTATGGTACGTTTATCTGCGTTTGTGTCCCTGTTCGTAAAAATATAAGCTCAATAAGCCAACGGGTTTGCTTTATGGAAATATCACGTTAATTTACTAAAAGATTCTATAAAGTCTCCCCTCTCTCCGTCTTTACATCTCTTTCTCTTTCGCTCTCTCTCTCTCTCTAGCTATCTATCTATCTATCTATCTCTATCTCTCTCTCTCTCTCTATATATATATATATACATATATATATATATATATATATATATATATATATATATATATATATATATATATATATATATATATATATATATGCGAGAGATAATTAGAAAGTGAGGAAAAGCCACAATAGTTGAATATCATTTAATATTCAATAATTAAGATATTTTGTAAAAAAAAAGGTTTGCGTTAATAGTTGTATTCCTCTATTATTTAACAATGCATATATATATATATATATATATATACATATATATATATATATATATATATATAGAGAGAGAGAGAGAGAGAGAGACATACAGATAGACAGACAGAGACAGAGACAGAATACCGTACTTGTCAGCGGATTTCGATCTACAGAAACAATATTCTGCCTACATAGATGATTTTCTGTTTATCAATTTTCCTAAATAAAGGGTTTCTTGCCTATTTTTGGCAAACCTGCGATTTATAAAAGCAACGCTTGCATACAATATATTATTATTTAAGCATTTTATGACATTGTGTCCATTGGTGGGAAATGAAGAAAAGGAAAGCATAAATTTCCAAGGTCTCATGCAATTTATTAAAAAAATTTACGAATTCTCACGGTAGGGAAATTGATTAAGGGCGTAAATTTGTGGGGTCTAAAATCTTGAAGTTGACAAAAGCATCCCCCTCTCTCTCTCTCTCTCTCTCTCTCTCTCTCTCTCTCTCTCTAAGAGAATAATGGAGCTGCGAATTGTGTAACGGTAAACGATGTGAAAAATGTAATCTATAAGCCGAATTCAAAACTCGGCCGACATTCTTATTGTTCACTTTGAACAAATGCCCTTTGGAAAATCATGAATCCATTTCTTCTCCCTTGCCATTCAGCACCTTCCTAATAAATCATCAAGACCATACAATCGTAAGGAAGGAGTTGGGAGGGGCCTTTGTCCAGTAATGGACCTGGAATGACTGATGATGATGATGATGATGATGATGATGATGATGATGATGATGATGATGATGATGATGATGATGATGATGATGATGGAAGAATCAGGACATTGGTTGGAGTCAGCAATTATTGATATTTACTGAATTTGCCTTGGGAAAGCGCACGACCACTAGAGTGGGACAACCAGAGGTGATCACAAATACCATACAGGACTGATGCTTTGCCAGACTATCTTGCTCAATGTTGCTCCACGGTGAGGCACACCGGTATCTACAGTTATTACCAGTGTATCACTCAGGCATTTCTGCCTTTCATTCGTGAAGCAGAATCGACCTTGGTAAATACCCTGATCATCAAATGCCTTCGAGTGTTCGCCCTTACTCAGTGTTATTTATGGAAACAATCCTGGCTGTAACAGGGTCAAGCTTCACTCCTATTATTAATTCTTTGCGTATTTATAACACCTTTTTTTTTTCGTTTAAAAAATATGCATCCCTTGACAAGTCAGTTTGCCTCACTCGAGCGTGATTTCAAAAAGTGCTACTTTTATTTATCTGTTTGCTCCAACGAAACGGGTCCGACAAATAATCAAGACTTTATTCTCTTAAATTAGGTGAGGGTTATTGCTGTTATTGTTGTTACTATGGGAAAACAAAGTCAACTCCAGCGTCTGATTCGTACTGGAATTTGACCAAAGGACTTTCCAGTAAGTATCGTAAAATTTGTTCCATTTGTTCATTTTTTTAATGATTCAGGTGATTTTCCTTCATAACATATTCCATGATATTAATTTCCTTTGAGCTCCTCTCAAACTGTCAACTATTTTTAGACTGTGTTGATCATCCCTACTTATTGACTAAAACTAAAATCATCGTTTGCCTCAACAGAAAATAATTTACAACTATGTTGCAAAACTTGATTTTACAAAGTTCACCTTACCCTGACCCTGGGGAACAACAGCTGGGCACCTGAGGAGGATCAAATTGTTAGCGAATAGTCCAGCGAAAATAACACTGACCAATGTTCCATACCAAGCGCTCATTATAAACTTTCTGAATTAGAAACAATTTTGTTTTAAATTGGCCGATTAGCCGGAAACAGCCATTTCTCTATCACTGTATCTGAAAAGAGAGAGAATGTTGATCAAAGGAGGAACAATCTCCGTCTGAGAAATATTTTTAGAAGGAGATTAATGGTAAGATTATTTTTGATCTACCCTAATTATTAAAAGATGATATCAGCTGTGACAGCAATGTAATTTTCTTGGCAAATGTTCTTAGATTTGACCTCTCCGATAGAAAATTCGTTGATTGTTGTTACTAGAAATAGGTTAACTGTAACAATGAACTCAATGTTCCTCGTTTTCTATATATTCTTCTCATTGCACCTCTGTGTGTTTGTATGTGTGTGATGAGGACAAAATCGATTCGGCTTGTAGTACTAAAGGAGTGCTTTTGTGGCGAAGCAGAAGCAACAAGAGAAATAGAATCGGCGAACCGAGTTCAAACTCCCTCTGAAATCTCCGTTCACTTCGCTCTAATATGCTTGGGAGAGGCATGAAACCATGTATTGTTCCATTTCACGTATTTGTCCCAACTTCGATGTCTAGCCGAGACAGAAAAAACTTGTGATACGTAGAACCCGGTAAGGGTCGGCTGATGTCGTAGCCAGCGTAAGGGCACTATTTATTATAATCATTGTTGTAGCACTAACTCCATTTTTATTCTTAATGCGCAATGAGTGATGAGAGTCATTCTGGCCCCATTGGGAATGTATTTGTCTGAGTTCTCACCAGGTCTTGAGACGATGACTCATTCTTAATTCCCTAATGCTTAAAACGTGTAACTCTTCTCTATACGGATCTTCCATTACACAAATATATTCATTATGCAGATAAATACATAAGTTCTTCTATTCTGCTTGGTAGATGTCAAATTATTTCAAAAGTTTTTTCCCTGTGCACCGTGGCCATCATGCAGAATTTTTATATACAAATAGAAAAGAAAAACGAAGAAATAATTTTAAGACCGTGAAATTTGAGATAAATTCATAGAGACTTGGTATAAGTAGATTTTTTGTAGACTTTTTCTTTTTTTGAAAGGAAAACGTGGTGAAAACAAATGCGTGCATTTCGACAAATCATCATTTGGAATCAAAGCCCGAATGAGGAGACGATATGTAAGGATTCAAAATGGCACAGAAGCGGTGAGGAAAATCAGCAGCAGCAGCCTTTTAAAGTCCGTTACTAGACATGGACCTTCCCCAAGATCCACCAGTTCTCTAGTTTCCCAGCCTCACACAGCCAATATTTATGAACTTGTTTAAAGATATTTTATTTTTTGCTCATCAAAATTATGATTACGGGTGGCATATACCTTGTAAGTCAAAATATCCAACGGTTGGATGATCTCTATACTTGATGTTGGACATGGTTTTCTCCAGATCGCTTAGCATAGTTTTTAGTTTGGGTGCCAATCCTCAGTGAAGTTCTATGTTTGAGCTCTTAAGGTGATTATAAGCGAGAACGCATTTGTAGACCCTTAAAAAAAGAAAAGAAGTAATGGGATCTTCTTTTTCTTAATGGTCGAGCTTGCTCTGCCAAAAGCTTGCTACAAAAAAAAAATTATGATAGAATAGAAGCCAAAAAAACAATTATAAATATATCAATATGAACTAAGAAAACAATTATGTTGGCACCAATATCTACCTTCAAAGTAAAAGCAAGTAGAGAATATTAAAGTAACAATTATACCAATTTATTGAACGACTCGAACCGCCTTAAATTGCCTTTTGATAAAAATGGAACTTGTAGAGATTTTTATTTAAGTAAAGATCTATCCTTATGTCTACAGACATGCAAGATATGGAGAAAAAAGCTTTGTATCACAAACCTCTGCAAGACTCCACAAACCTCAATGTGATTAATGATGATAATACTAATAATTAGATGAGGCGGGAAGAAATATTCATAAAGAAAAAGTGGAAGATAATAGGATGATGGAAAGAGCCTCGATGAAGATAAAACAAATATTTCTGATCACGTTGACATTAAAAATTATAAATTGTAGTAGTAGACATACAGGCTTATAGTTAAGTGAATAGAACGTTAAAACATCAACCTTAATAAATATTTTGATTGTTATATCATCATGTATTATCATTATGACTAGAGGTATATTTTACTGACTAAAGAAATCGCGACCGTTACAAGAAATTACGAGATTTCTGAACAGTGGAGAATCTATGGAGCTACACACACAATGGAAATATTCTTAGTCATTAGACTCTTCATCAAATCTTACTTCTATCACCAGAAAAGAATAATTTGACCATGATGTTTTTTCAATGATTTAAAAGAAAAGTTCTTATATTGTCATTTGTTTCTCATAAATTTATTTGTAAACTCGCGATAGTTTGTTGTATTCTTTCAGGCAAGTGAAGTAAACGCAAACGAATCGAACGTTTATTTTTTTTCCAATTTTTTGTTTTTTTCTGCACGTGTCACTATCACGTCTCACTCTAAAAGTCATTTCAACGAAAGAAAAAAATTACTTTATATCATTTTTTTAAAACTCTGGTTAATAATAGAAGGAGATGTGAAAGTGAAGCGTGCAAAATAACTCTAAAAAATGAACGTTTGCTCGTTCAAATAAACCATCTCAACAGAATGAAAAAAAGGTTCTTGTACGTAAGGAGATGGTAAGAGCATTCGGCCAGCAGCCGACTTATAACAGCTGATGATAATGTTATGGCTTGGTTCCATTGGCGAAGACCAGAGTTCATATTACATAAAAGTGTGGGAATATGAAAGTAAGCGAAAATATGTAAAATTAAGAGACAAAAATCCTGAGGTATTTCCATAGTGGATTCAATGATTGCCGTTCAAAATGTCTATCCACATGACTTGATAAGAATTACTCGTCAAGGAAATGCATTTGTTTTTTTTGTCTGGCAGGCGACAAGCTGATTTCATTCTTCACTTCTTCCTATCATTCTTCTTCCATTTGGTTTCGGCTCTTTCCTTCGCCGATTTATCGACAACTGACTTTGATTTCATTCTTTTCTTTCTTTCTTTTTGAAACTATCAAACAAAGCTGACAACAAAGATGTCAAAATAGGTTGCTTCAGTTTTCAAGTTGGTTTGGCTGGCTGGCTATGTATTTATCATGGATACAGGCCGTACCAAAGGAGCTAGAGGGCTGGCATTTTTCAACATTTACTCCCTGCTATATCAACACAAAACACTTTTTTGATTGTTCCATAAAAGACTGATGATTATGATGATGTTGCAATAAGATTTTGATTGATTTAATTTGCAATGTAAGTTAATGCTAAATTGATCCCTAGTTTGTGTCAAGCTTGCTCTTAGAAAAGTCAGACTTTTTCTTAGGGATCACTGCTTAATGAAGGGTGAGTGAAGTAAGTTATTCATTGATAACCTCTTTTTCAACGTGTTGTCAAAAGACGTTGATCACATGACGGTTTATATTGAGTGACTAACCACATTTATCTTTCTTTCTTTCTTTCTTTCTTTCTTCCTTTCTTTCTTTCTTCCTTTCTTTCTTTCTTTTTCCACTCTTTGTTCCTATCTTTTTCTCTTCTCCCCTCCCCCCACTTCATAATCAGGGGTTGTATTCCATTCTGTTATCTCTGCTCATCCTGTGTGAAATCGTCAACCCAAATTTCAACCAAAACTATCAAATACGTTTCACCAGTTTTCAGGTTAGTCCAGCTGGTTAGCTATATATTTATGTATGTATATATGTATCATTAATGGAAATGGGCTGGCCATTTTGCAAGAATTGAAGACAACCGATGGACATCACGTCTCACAACATGGATCCCCAGAGATCATATAAGAAACCGAGGCCGACAGAACACGAGATGGAAAGATGAACTTGACAGAATCACGACGGAACACGAGATGGAGAGATGACGAATTCAGGAAATACTGGCTCCGCGATGCCCATGATAGGGAATTGTGGCGAATCCTGGGGAAGGTCTATGTCCAACGACGGACGTTAAAAGACTGATAATGATGATGGTGATGGTGATGATGGTGATGATGATGGTGATGGTGATGATGATGATGATGATGATGTAGTATTATTGTATGTATGTAAGTATGTATGTATGTATGTACCTACATACGTACAGACCACACCAATGGAGCTAGAGGGCTGAGTATTTAAACATTTACTCTTCAGTGATAGTTTATTTCCAATGAAAACTTTTTTTTGTTTTTTTAAAAGCTTTTAGGTGGGGGTTCATTTTGCAATGTAAGTTTATAACAAATTGCTTCCTCGTTTGTACCTGCTTGTTTTTAAGAAAAATCTGACATAAACCCTAAAAAATGAGAGAGGTAACATTAATCACCCCTTCTTCCAATTTTCTGATTACCCCCCCCCCTGCCACCACCAATACGACATGCTGCTAAAAGATATTTGCTATGTGATGGTTTCTATTGTTTTCTGTATTTTTATTTAACTACTTCCTTCTTCATTCCTCTGCCCTTTCTCTTCTTTCTGACATTTTTTTTCATTATTTCCCTTCTTCAATTCCTTTCTTCACCAATACTTTCTTTCCCACCTTTCTATTTCTGTATGGACCTTTCTCCTTCTTTCCCCTTTTTTAAAAATATTATTTCATTCATTTTCTCTTTCCTTTCTTCCTACATTTAACTTCATTTACTTATCTCTTATTGATGCCTCTCTTTCGTTCAGCCATAATTCTTCCTCAATAAATTCTTCTGTTTATTCTGTTTTTCGTCTTAAAAATTCTATGAATTTCTCCCGTCTTTCCTTCTCTTTTACCCAATTTCCTTTTCTCTATTTCTCATTCTATTTCTTTTTTCTTTGTTTTCATTTATTCCTGCATTTTCTTATGTTCAATTATTTCTCTGTCTTTTCCTTCTTCCTTTCACTCTCTTTTATTCCGTATCTTTTCTCTCCTTTCCTTCCTTTCTTTTCTCTCTCATTGTCTTTCTTTCGCTTTCCTTAATTCTATTTGCTTTCTTTCTCTCCTTCTTTCTTTCTTTCTTTCTTTATGTATTTATCTATTTATTTCTGTCTTTCTTTCTTCCCTAGTTTTATCTATCTTATTTATGTTTCTTCGTTTGTATTATTTTTTCCCCTAATTCTATTCCTCTTTCTTTTCTTTCCTTCCTTTTTCCCTTAATTCTATTTCTTTTCTTCATTTTGGTTCCTTTGTTTCTCCCTTTGTTACACTCTTTCTTTTTCCTTAATCCTCTTTCTTCTTCTTTTGTCCACCTGCCTCTTGATCCTTCTTTCTTTCTATCTCATATTTCTACATCTTTCTTTCTCTATTCTATCTAATCATTTTCTCTTCTCCAATTTCGCTTTCCCTCCCTTTTTCTTCCTCTTCTCTTTTTAATCCACTCTTAAACCTTCACTTATTTAGATCGACAATATAAGCGTTTCTTTCTTTGAATTATTAGCAATCCAAACCATTATTTACTCCCACTTCATTCCCCACCGCTGAAAATCTTGCGTCACAGCCTTCGAGTTGAGCAGTCGCCGCTTAATATGGTCGGTTATTGAAGTCAAACGTATTGGCTCACGGACATTTGACTGCAGCTTCCTCTTACGCTTGAAGAAATTGACAAAATCACAATAAGAAAGAGAAATAGACAAATGAGCAGAACAGAAGAAAATGAAACTAATGTAACGGTCCGTTGAAGCTTACAATCATTTCGAACACGTCGTTTTTCGAAAGAAATCGAGATCCAAGAAAACAATTCCATTCCGGTGTTCAGATCAAACCAACTGCTCAAGTCCATCCGGAAATAAAACTATTTTCTCATTCAGAAACTACTTGATATTCGTGTGTGTTAACGAGGCCTTCTTAGGACACATCCTGCTGCGTTTCTGGTGAATTTCCATGTTCAGGGTGATCAAAGTTATTCCTTCAAACAATTGTTGCGAACGTTCATCTACTGTGTATATATATAACGTCTCGAAAACCATTGTTAGTATGGAGTGTGATCTTCATTGTGTGCAAAAGTAAAATGAGTTTCGGCAATCAATATTAGCCTTCTCATAAATAAGCGTATTATTGTGAAGTTTTAACGTATTGTTGTTTTTTCTTCCAAGTAATTCTTCTTGCTACTTGCTCGTTTTGACAATTGGCCCTTGTCTTTCCCTCGTTAGAAATGAAAGATTCGCTTCTTTTGAAAAAACATCGACCAAAACAGTCTTCAAAACTTTCAATATAGGTTTCTTCCGTTTTAAAAGCGAGACAGCTGGCTGGCCATGTATGTAACACACGTACAGACCTACCAGAGGAGCTAGAGGGCTGACATTTTTTACATTTACGTCTTATTGTTGCAAGAATGAAAGACAACCGATGGACATCACGTCTCACAACATGGATCTCCAGAGATCAGATAAGAAACCGAGGCCGACAGAACACGAGATGGAGAGATGAACTTGACAGAATCAGGAAATACTGGCTTGGCAATGCCCACGATAGGGAATTGTGGGGTATCCTGGTGAAGGTCTATGTCCAACGACGGACGTTAAAAGACTGATGATGATGATGATGATGATGATGTGTTCTAAAATACCTTTTTGTTTTTGACCCACACATCTCTCATGTTGTAAAATAAAAATTTAGTGAAGGTTCAATTTGCAGTCTACAATCCAGCTTAATTGATCTTCACATTGTGTCAACATTCAACCTTGTTTTTCGAGAATCCTACCTTTCTTAGTGACCACTGCCCAGATAAAAGGTGAGAGATGTCACATGTTCATTGATCATCCCCTTTTACATTTTTTTATCCATCACACCCAACATGGTATGCTGGACAAATATGTTGGTCAGATGACGGTTTCTTTTTTATCCTCTCCTATTTCTAAATTTTTTCACCACCTTTCTTTATCAATCATACTCCTACCGTATCCATCCGCTGCCATTCTTTCTTTGCTTATTTCATTTAGTTGACACTTTCCTTTTCTCTCATTCTTTCATTTAGCCTATCATCTTCTCCATCTTTCTCCTCCCTCTCTCTCTCTCACACACACACTCTCTCTCTCTCTCTCACTCTCTCTCGTTCTCTTTTCTTTCCTTTACTTCTTGATTTTATCTATATTTATTCATTTTTTTTTCATTTTTAGTTTCCCTTTTTTTATTCATTTTTTTTATAATCTTTTAAATCTTCACTCCTTCCTTTTTCTTTTCCTCTTTTCACAATCTCTTCAGCCTACAACGTGTATCTGGGTTTTTCTTTCTACTTCATCTTTATTTTCTACTTCCCTCTATTCTCATTTGCCTAGCTCTTTTCCCTCTTCTGAATTTTAGCTCCTGCTTTCTTTCCTCATTTTCCATTCAGTCTCTTTCTTCTTTTTCTACTTTTTCTCCCGAATTATTCTTTCGTGATTTTCTTTTATCTCTTTTCTTCCATTTTCTCTTCCCAATCTTTTCTCTTTCACCTTCTCTCTCTCTTTCTTCCATTCCTTATCTTTCTTCCTCAACAATGGCAGCGCTAGGGTCCTGCTGCACCACCTGCATTTTTTCTTTTTTTAGATTTTTTTTATTATCCTTTTAGATTTGATAGATCCTCGCATATATTGTACCCCAAAGCTTCAGTGCCCCAAAGCTCCTGTGCCCCAAAGCTCTGGTGCCCCAAAGCTCCGGTGCCCCCAATCTGCAGTTGCGAGTTCTGTGGGTGCCACGCACCATCCTCTCTTCTGTTTACAAGTCTTCTCCGTCTTTTTCTTTTCTTTTCCTCTTCTTTATAACTCTTTTCTTTCTCTGTCCTTTTTTTCTTCACAGTTTAGAGTTACAGCTGGATGATGTATGCATTTGATGAATTGCAAAATAGTGAGGTCCGTGACAGTCTCTAAGGAGAAAACAATATCACCGTACAAGTTTCTTTCTGTGAGCGTAAATATAATGTTCCCGGGGAAATATATTCCTTACAGCATGCTGCGTGCATAAAACAACCGAATGCAGTCTAGGGAAGACAAGGCAGAATGACTAACATTATTGAAGAGACTATTGAGAGATTAAGTCTTTTCGTTTAATTTACAAAATGCATGACTACTAAAATCTCATGGACCCCAGGACATCATTCATGAAATTTTTCATGGATATTTATTTTGAATGTTTTTTTAGAAATCAACTTCTTTTTAGATATTGATGTTAAGGTCATAAATTTTTGTCTGATTTTTTTCGTTAGACTTTTAAAGCCATAAGACGGAAGTTCTTTCATACTGACTGAACTAAAGAGACATTTTCAAAATGGGTCGGTGCTGTACTTGTGAGTAATTGATTTAGAATTATATATTACTCCTAGCAAAAATTATGGAATGGAGGATGTTTACCCAACTTTTGTTAGATCATAGCAAATAAATAAATCAGTCATACTTTTTCAACATCAAGTTGAAAAAAAAATTATGGGATCATCTTTTTATTTACTTTTCTTGAAAAGGTACCTGCACAAGTCTAAATATGTAAATCCATCATTATCATCAGTCTTTTATCGTCCGTTGTTGGACATAGACCTTCTCCAGGATTCACCAGACCTCTTTTTCCTGGGCGCAGTGGAGCCACTTTCTGATTTTGTCTAGTTCATTTTTCCATCTTGTTTTCTGCCTGCTTCGGTTACACATATGATCTCTCAGGATCCATGTTGTGAATCATGATGTCCATTGGTTGTCTGCCATTCTTACAACAAGACCGGCCAATTTCATCTGAGATTTCTTGTGGATGTCTCTGACACCTGTTTTTCCCCTAATATATTATGTAGTCTTGTGGTCTCACCATGTTAGGTTGAGCATGATTCTTTCATTTGCACGTTGCATGCCACTCAGTTTTGGGGTCAATCTTTTGCTTAGGCTCCATGTTTCCGCTCCATAAGTAACTATCGCTAGGATACATTGGTTGTATACCCTTTCTTTAAGACTAGTGGGATTTTCTTGTTTTTGAAAGCCGAGATTCCTCTACCAAAACCTGGCCAGCCTAGTGTGATTCTGGAATCTTCTGGAATCTTCAGACTGTTTTCAAAAGAGGTGTCTATTTACTTTTGTCATGACTGTATATATTTGTGTAAGTATACATACAGAAATACGGTGTATAACACCATAGCAAATACGTCTACGAAACATAAGAAATTTACCACATATGCACAATATAACTTGGACGGACTAAATAGAATTTGATTAAGATGAGCGTGCTTTTAATTTTTGAGTCAAAGCTTGACAATGGTCCACATACTCAGGATAGATTTTAATTACCATGCTTGTCAAGGATGACAATCGGAATATGTTCCATTTACGTATACTTTTTCATTAACCCGCAACTCCTCAATTATTAATCATGCAGCAAATATTCCTCTGTAGCCGATGGTGTTTGCTGCGATATATTTGTTTCAATCTCTGTTATTAAAAGAGATTTTGTCCTCTGAAAAATAACATGAAGACACTTGCTTTATTCACAAAAGCAACACGCTAAATAAAATTCTTTTGATATATTATTTCATATAACAATCTTGTTTTGATTTGATTTTATCTAGTATACATATGCCATGATTTATTTGCATTTTTTCCTGATTTTTGTAATCCTTCCAGTACTATTTTGTCAAGAATTACACTGTAGTTTACTTCATCCTTTAGTTACAACAAGGAAAGTTAGTCAAATTGAGCAATGTCCACTCGCTTTCGTGAATTTCTATGATTAGGCTAAATACCCACCCGTTATTGAAAAAGAGGAAATAATTGAATAAGGTAATAGACAACTTGGTGGAAACCATTTAGTGTTTAATTCAGTTTGTTTTTCAATAGTGATATTTGTGACTTTTAATCTTTTTTTAGGTTCCCAGGGACAATGTGCACGTATGTACTCTTGATAGAAATTAAAAGTTATTTCCCCTTACACATATTCCTTTTCGATGAACAATACTGGAGTACCCACTATTTTAGATGATAACTGGATATTGTTAGGATTAATGTTATGGTGAGTGGTTTCTGCGGTAAACTGTCATACATGCAGAGAGGCTGACAGAACATTTGGCAAAAAATGATGATAGAAAAAGGATATTGCTTCAATACGATTCGTTCATAGATTTAGATTTCAGCTTGCAACTTATCAGTTTTGCCCGTTTTATACAATTATTTCAGCAGTTTTTTTCTGAAAACAATAAATTCGCTCAGTTTTCCAGTGGACACTAACGAAAAATACTAACGAAATTTATGTTATAGACAAGTTGCAACTAATTCGACCCAAAAAATAAACATTTGCAGCGATTGAAGTGGTGACTGTAATTATCTATGGTTTTCTTGTCGTTATTTTTGAGTTGCTCGCAATATTTTAAAATTTGCTCACTATCATTTTAAAGTTTTATCGATTTATATCACTGACTGACGTAGATTTTACAAATATGAAGACAGAAATTTAGTAAATGTATGCAGTTTTTCAAAGCATACAGACCGGCAAAATAAATACCCTCTTCAGAAACAATTCGGGTGTCATTGGAAATGCCCAATAATTTCCAGTTTAGAAAGTTATCCGATTGTACTGAATTACTAAGTAAGATAAATACATGACTTGAACAAGCATCTTTGTGCAAACTTGATTTAATATATTCAGAGAGATAATGAGGAAAATAAATGCAGAAGTTTCTGTCTATTCAGATTAGTTGTTTTATTTTGCATTTTCGATATATTTTCAAATTTGCACCGACCGCTCTCTTTCTGTTTTCTCATTTTTCAGTCCGTGCCGAATTTTCCATTCCTTTCATTTGGATAGCGGCCATCTTTTGTTTTATTTCATTAATATTACATACATTTACAGTTGGAGTCGCAAGTTTATGTGCACTTTAGTCAAATAAATTAAAACCCAGTTTTTCAGAATTCCTGACATTTAATCCTGGAGAAGATTTCCTGTTTTGGGTCAGTTAGGATCAATACTTTATTATATATATATATAAACATACATATATATATATATATATATATATATATATATATATATATATATATATATATATATATATATATATGTGTGTGTGTGTGTGTGTGTGTGTGTGTGTGTGTGTGTGAAACAAGCATCTCTGTATACACTTCATAACATATATTCAGATAGATAAATAGATATGGACAGACTGAGATAGATGGATAAATGAGTCAGTTAATTTGATAGCGAAAGAGAGCTATGGTAAAAAAAAAGAATAGAGGTTAAGAAAGAAGTTCTCCCAATTACACTTGAGAAAAATGGATGCTGCCTATTCTGAATATTTGTTTTATTTTGCATTTTTGATATATTTTCGAATATGCACCGACTACTCTCTTTCTATTTTCTTATTTTTCAGTTCGTGCCGAATTTTCCATTTCTTGAACTTGGACAGCGGCCATCTTTTTGTTTTAATGGCTGCCATATAAGGAATGTGAGAAGCTGGTGACTGAGGCGGAATAACAAGAGAAACAGCAGAATTCTTTCGATGTTACAATAAATGAAGAGATTTAATGAAGGAAAGAGAAATGTCCTCTTCAGAAACAATCGGGTGTTATTTGAATGGCCATTACATAGTTTTCAGTTTAGGAAGTTATCCGATTGTACTAAATTGTTGAATAAGATAATTAAGTGACTTAAACAAGCATCTTTGCACACACTTAATTAAATATATTCAGATAGATAGATAAATAGATAAGAACAGATTGATATAGATAGATGTATATAGCAGAAGTTAACAACAAAAAAATATATGCTTATCAACGCAGCATATACATTTAGTATTCATATGAGCGAACACTCAATAGAAGTGACCCGGAAAACGAGTCACATCTGTTATTATACGAATTGATCCTTCGATACGTTTTGGATTACCTACGTAAATGAGACGTATGTTTAAAAAAATTGAATGAATTGTAGGATAAAATGATATTTATACACAATACATTATAATAATACCCTATACAAAATAACACATTACATGTTGTATGACATAAACTACATATCAAAATCATAGCTAAAAGGAGGTGGTGTAGGATCAACACAGCTAGGGAGCCATGTTAATAAAACTTTTGTTCTTCAAATCCCCGAAAAGGTTTCATAGTAAACAACTGACGATCCCAACAAGGAAAAAATGCACATAGTACTATGATATCAGAGTTTGTGAGAAACGTTAAAACACTGAAGAAAACTTTTAAAGTTACATAAACAGATATTGGGAAATAAGTGACTGAAATGATACAGAAAATCTTTGAAAAAAGGCGTTTTTTTAATGAACAAGTAGATAAACACATGTGAATACGTTTAACTCTTCCAAGTTAGGAGGTAAATAAGTCCATGTCCTCATCCTTTTTGAAATTTTCTTCTTCCCTCTTCTAAGTCACATTTTATTCAACGATTGTCACCTCTTTCTTTCACTGTTAATGATGAATCAGATGGTGAAAAAGTTGACCAAATTTATTTTATCAATCATTTTCCTTCAACAACCTTTAATGGATGTACAAAGAAAAAACGTTTTCCAAGACATGATAAAGAGTATGTTGTTCAAATTTTCAGCCCCCTAGCTCCTTTGGTAAAGCATTCCGTATGCTTTCCTTTTCCCGGTTTAACACCAAGATCTCTGTCCCTTATAAGAAACCCTGAACTTGAACGGTCACTAAAAGTGTCAACAAAGGTTTCTTCACTTTTTAAGCTGGTTTGGCTGACTGACTGGCTATTTATCACGTGCACAAGCTGCATCAACGAAGTTAATGGGCTGAAAGTTTAAATATTTACTCCTTAAAGAAACATTTTATTCTTGAAAAATCCCCTCAATGCATTAATAGTGGGGGTTCATTTGCGATGTAAGATTATGCTAAATTGATTCCTTAGTTTATGTCTGCTCGCATTCACACTTGCTTTCTGGAAATTCGGTATCTTTTCGTGAACGGTGCTCAACAAAAGTAAGAGAAGTGACTAATTCACTGGTCACAGCTTTTCCAAACTTCTTTGATTAATCACGACGAAAGAATGTTAGTCACGTAATGTTTTCTGTTGAGTCACTGACCAGATCGATTATGTAATTTATTTGAAGTGAACACATCGGCCAATATAGAAATATGTGTCCCAGACAATATTAAATGAATACTATCACCGTTTGAACAATAATGATTGCTTCGCTTGGTTTACTTTCAATTTTGCTTCTTCAAAATGAAGAACGTTGTGTGTATATTACAGATACTCATACATGTCAAAACTAGGATTTCGATGAATTCTTTAGAATACAAATGCATACGATGATTTAGCAATATCAAACTTGACCATTTTAGTAGGCAACATTTCACAACAGATGATTTCGCCATAGGTGTGATATAGTGATGATTCCAAATCACTTGTTTGTATTTGCATCTTGGGGCATGGTACCTAGTCACGTGAGTGACATAGATAGAATTCATCCCTCTTCCGGCTAGTTTGGAATAAGGGCTATCCTGTTCATAAACTGGTTGCCAAAAACGGCTATGGGGCCCAATCAGCCATTTACCCGTGGCAAGAGAGTGAAGACTAAGGACATATGTAAGAAAGGAAACAAACTGGTTTTTATGCCGTCAACCGTTCCGTCATTTGGCTACACCAATTTTTGCCATCTCGAAAAAAAAACACATGAACCTTTTCTGTTCGTTAAATGGGAACATTTTTATGTAGTATAAACAGACCTTTTTCTCTAAGAATCTATTAAAAATCAATAGAATTTGAAAGATATCTAATAGTTTGGTTGATGCATATAGAAACAATGATACCTTATTGCCTGTTTGATACATATGGAAAAAACTCATACATAATCGCTTGATTGATGCAGATAAACAAAAAGGTGCTTAGACATTTGGTTCATGGACTGTAAAAAAGGGAGATTCGGATTAAAGCTTAAAGATTCTTACCTTTCAATCTACTTACCCATTCACTTGGCTGTTGCATATAGATGATATGATTCTTAATTACTTGGTTGATGAATATAAGCATAATGATTCCCAATGGCTTGGTTGATGCATATAGACACCATGATTTCTAATGGCTTAGTTGATGCAGAAAAACACAATGAATCCTAAACGCTTGGTTGATGCATATAGAAACAAGGATTTCTAATCGCTAGATTTAGGCATATAGACAAAATTATTTCTAATCGCTTGGTTTATGCATGAATACACAAGGATTCCTAATTGCTAAGTTGATGCAAATGAACACAATGAATCCTAGATTGCTTGTTTGAATCATATAAATACAGTGATCCCTAATCGCTTGGTAAAGCAAATAAACAATGATTCTTAAAAGTTTGGTTAATGTTGATAGACACAATGTTGCTTAATCCCTTGGTAAATATACGTAGATACAATGATACCTAATCCTTTGGTAAGTGTCGTTAAACTCAATTATGCCTAATCATTTGGTGAATACAGATAGACACAATGTTGCCTAATCCCTTGGTAAATGTAGATAGACCCAATGATGCCTTGGTAAATATAAATTTTCTGATATAACATAGTCGATTGACATAGATCTTTATTCTTTCAACTTAATATTCCATTGTTGCAGTGCAATACTGTTGTGGCTATTAACAATATTTTCAGCAACATATTTAGGCATCAGATTTTCTTCAATATTCTTTTTTTACGATTCCCGTTTCCTTTATTTTGAAGATTCTGCAAAGATCATAATTTTGATAGAACTGGGGTTGACCAAAGATGTTTGATCAGCTGAAAAAGTTAAATAATATGAAGATTAGATATATTGTAAGTTGCAATTTCATGTCATTGTAATTGAAAATCTTATGAAGGAATGTCGTTTGAGCATACAGCATAATCGTTGTTGCTGACAGATTTCATTTGATTCATCAAAAAAAGGTTCCTATGTTGAACATACCAGTGTGCAATATCACAGTTAACAAAACAAACACACGACTATGACAGAAAATAAAAACGTAAATCTAACTTACTGGCGTACACGCACACGCATACTCACATACACACACACACACACACACACACACTCACACATACACGCACACACACACACACACACACACACACACATATATATATATATATATATATATATATATATATATATATATATATATATATATATGTGTGTATATATATATATATATATATGTGTGTGTGTATAATTGCAAAACTTCGTCGCCGGAAATAAACGAATATTTCAATAGTTTACATTTAAAATTACTACTTTGATAAAGCCGGAAGGCAAAACATGTTTGTATAATGACTTCAATTCAAGTACAACTATTTCGTCATTCTCAACTTGATACACCCAAGCACACACACTCACACATCAACACAAACATTTGAATTTATATTCATGTCATCTTTAATTAGTATTTATACGAAGTAAAATTGTTCATTTTTAAGTTGTACCTGTTTTATTTGTGATACATTCTCTTAATGGTTGAGGAGAATTAGGAAAATCGTATCTTAATATCTACCCTAAGAATCTTACACGAACGTGTGAACATAAAGGAATGCAATCAACGTTCTAAAATTTCGATGTCAAAATCGACGATGGATTTTTTGTCTATAAATTGTTTGATAAAAGTGACTCGATTCCATTCCATATCGAGCGAATAGCATTTAAAACAATTGGTATTCCATTTTATATATTTCATAGGACTATACCACCAGAATCGTACGAGCTACACTTACATTTATTGATTTTATACCAAACACTGTTTCTTTAGTCGTAAGAATGGTTAATCAAAGTGGCAAAATTAGTAAAATCTTCAGACAATTTTACAAAGCAATGGCTAGTTAACCTGATCCCTTTAAAACTTTGACCATGATGAAATAATAATGAACATTAAAGAATATGCTGACGAGAGTATTAAAAAATAGATGAATAATGTATATCAAATTAATTTGTATTAATGTAAGGGGAATTAGGTAACTAAAAGAGATGAATTTAGTCTTTGTCGTTATGAAAGATCATTGTATTGACTGGAATCAGGGAAAGGGGAAAACATTTGGCTCTGGTTCATTTGACTAATAAGTAGTTGGGTGGGATGGGAGTTTGAACATGCCAAGTAACAAATTGTCTAATTACATTAATGATGTGTTACTACTTGCTACAATGTGGTTTGGTTTGTTTCAACTGTGTGATATAAGGCTAATTCATTTGAAGATTTAAAGGAAAAAATAAATTGATTGAAGTGAGATGGTACACGGCATGGAAAAATAAACTTTAAGATTAGTTAAAAAAAACTGTCAAATTCTTCGGTTGAATATATCGGCAGAAAACTTTGGTGTAGTATAACATAAGCTATATATTAAAATCATATCTGAAAGGGATGTTGTGTTTGATCGAAACTTCTTGGGTGCCATGTTGTAAACCACTGATGATCGAAACAAGAGAAAATTTACACACAGTACCTTGATATCAAAGTATATATATATATATACATATATATATATATATTTATATATATATATATATATATATATATATATATATATATATATATCAAAGTATATGTAAAATAAAAAGAAAATACTGAAGGAAATTGCATTAACTTTATTAATAGATATTGAGAAATACGTGATTGAAGTGACACAAAACAATTTTTGAAAAAGGTTTTCTTAATGTGTTTAATGTTTAAAGCTGTATAACTTTCTAGACTATATATATATATATATATATATATATATATATATATATATATATACATATATATATATATATATATATATATATGTGCGTGCTTTTGCGTTTGTTGTAGGGATGTGAAGTGATCCGACCGAATGTTATTAAAATGTTACATCACGAAAGCATTTATTATTACGTGGGTATGTTCCTATGCATTTCGATCGTTACCAACCACACTTTTCACAGAACTTGCAGCGGTTGCAGAGACAACTGTATGTTGTTCACATGTTTGAGATTTAAGGAATAAAATGGACATATTCCTGAGTTGAGGGTGGTTTCATAAGAGTTTGACTATTTATATATGTGTACTTGAGTATCAGGTTGGTCTGATATTTAAAAAAAAAGGCCGGTGAAAGGTGGGGCCAGGATGGAAATGGTCAGTATTCTGGAAATTTTGAGTTTTTTTTTTTTTTTGTTTTTATTTTGTTTTTTTTTCTCTTTCTTTTTTTCTGGAGTGGTGAGGTTGTGTCGAGCATTTAATAAGATTGGCAACCATCGAAATGCTCATGTGATAAAACTCTTCGAGATGTAACATCTGTTTTTGTCTTATATTTCTCTTCAACTTTCAATTTTCATTTTACCATATTTATATAATTAAAATCCATGTATGCATGAATATGTATATGCATATGGGTTGGGAGTGTCAGGTCACGTTGGGTAGCTTTCCTTCTTTATTCCAGTTCTGTTATCCCAGCACATCCAAAAAAACTTGCAAATGGCAGTTGAAATGGCAAATATTGCTCCAAGTAATTGATAAAGAATTCTGCAAGCGAGGAACGTCCTTCACTGGATTTTATTTTCCAAGGCACACGAAAGGATTGTTTCAAAGGCTCCTGTATGCCACTTGAGAATATATCATCGTCATTACACAATTGGATTTCGTTACGAACAAAAGCAATTATTCTGGCCCTGGCAACGAGCTATTAGCACGTTGTGATGCATGGGAATGATTTTCGATGGCCGTTGGGTTGCTATTTGCAGAAGTCTATCCAAGTTACTTGAATTTAGCTTATAGATTTGACCTGGTACGTAGCTACTACTGGGGCTACCGAGCCCATAAATGAACCCGTCCAGGCAGCAAGGAAAGGAAAATACAGACGATAAAAATGAGAAAGAAGGAAAGAGGAGGGAGGAAGAAAGGGAAGAAATGGATGAAAGTGTAAGACAAAGAAAACGTGAAATAATTATTCAATGTAAATTAATTTGATCATTTGTTTGTTTGGTATTGAAATTTTCGTTTCTTTAAGTTCAATTCGATTTTTCGAAATATCACCAAGGCTGTCGTAACCCACTCTTTTTATCATCTTTGATATTTTGCCAAACATTATTTTGTCCTTGTTCAGGGAACAGACACTAGAGGGAAAAAACGCTGAGCTCGTATAAAAGTTGATTTTATCGCTGGAATACTTGTACCGTGAGTAACAAAAAAGATGGAAGATTTATCTGATATAACAACTATTTCTGTACACCCTATAGAGCTAGAGATATTTTAGAAAATAATTAACAAAACAAAAATCAACTAGGATTAGAACTTTTACCTTTATTTTACACCAAGATTTTAAAATTGCAAAAAAATCAAATTATTATTCGATTTCAATAACATTTTCAATACTTATTTAATGAAGAATGACTTTTAAGAAAAAAAAAAGAAATGTTCATACCTAATTTTAGGGAAAAATGTTTTTTTCATATGATGATTTAGAATTCCCCCTTCACATACACATTTGTTCAATAGGTGATTAATATTTCTTATAATTGTTGACCATTCATGAAAATAGGTATTGAAACCAGGTCCATGGAGAAATAAATTCTGTTGTATACTTTTTAATAAAAAATAATGATATAACGATAAAATCTGCTTTGGAAGTATTTTTATACATATTTTTGTCTCTGTGGATTGTGTACGGGTGATCATAAGTAGTCGTCACTGGCGTATTCCCATAATTCTGTAGGACAAGAAACGTGAAAGTACCCTCTCCCCCCCCTCTCTCTCTCTCTCTCTCTCTCTCTCTCTCTCTCTCTCTCTCTCTCTCTCAGCAGTTTAAGAAGAAATGATTATCTCACACTTTCTATATAATATGCCAAGCAGTCAATACTCCAGTCATATCCTGTTTCTAGTACAAGTACGAAAACGAAGCTCCAATCGTCACTGGTATCCATGAATTGAGTATTCAGAACAAGATGAACACATGACTTAAAATTGCTTTTAAAAACTTTGCCCGTCTGCAATTAATTGGAAATGTGAGCATCATATGGTTTATGAGGTGAAATGGCTCAATCGTAATCACGAGGTGAGATAAGGAATCGGCCATCGGCTTAATAGATTCTCCATATGTTAAACAAAAATAGAAAAACGATATTTTTTTAAGGAAAATCATCAAAACTTTCCATATTCAGTAAAATATCGTTGTTGAAATCACTGACGCGAATATAACAGGGGACCTTTTTGGAATTAATCAGTTTGTAATGCACAGCAGTTGAAAAAGGTCATGCTCAACGACGTCGATGGTTCTAACCTGACATACATGTTATTGCTGATCAAGTTTCTCTTCGCATCTCTCAGTGAGCACAAAAAGCTGAAAAACTCCAATTGCTGATGAAACCTGTGACATTTCTGAGCGAGAACAAGTTTCTATTTGCTTGCAATTTATGTTGGATGGAATTGTCGATGGAAGGTTCTTTGGGGTTTTTTTTATCATACCGATCGCTTCTACACCACGGAAAGCCTTTACGAGGTTGTCTTACAATGTTTTAGTGAAGCATGAATTTGATTTCGTGGGTTTAGCATTCGATGGTGCATTTGCTATTCTCATTGACATTATCTTTCGCAATGCGTCCCTCCACGGCCAATTACTCTTAACACACGTCTTTCGGGTTATGAAGGGGAACCATATATATATATATATATATATATATATATATATATATATATATATATATATATATAGTTTCTGAAATGAGATACAAATATGAAGGTAAATTTCAAGATATTTTGGTTGTTCAGCATCATGTTGTCATGCTTATTGAAGAGGGAAGTGCAATTGAGTTAAGGCTGAGTGCAAAATCTTCATGGGTTCGGAATTTTCAAATGAAGAAAATCCTGAAACTCTTATAAGCTTCATGAATGTTTTTTCTCCAATACCATGGACAACATCCTCTGCCGAGCAAAGTTTCTGCTGTGTACGATAAATTCTCTCTTATATGCAGTCTATTTTACCTGCAGAAAGACTTTAAAACTGGACCATTATCTACTGTCATCGCAATATCTCTCAATCCAAAGAAGTGTTGCATAGTGATTTTGACATTATTGTAGATTCTTTTGGTAAACATAGTAAACATTGTGAAAGGGAAATTATCTTTTCATAAGATCATTAAATGGTTCTTCAATTTTTATTGTGTTGACATTGATGCAATAATTCTCCTTCAAGTAGGGAGGGTAGTAGATGTAGGTGGTAAATAATTGGGAAGCTCCCCACTAACTCTACGAAGATTAATCCATTCTGACAAGGAAAATGTGTGATTGTTATTTCTCTATTTGTTTTTTGTTTTTCTATAGAATTCAACCACTCCCTCTCTTACATTTTTCGGCATGTCTTAGGAAAAGTTGTGATTTCCATGAAAATTGGAAATTAGAAACGAAAAAATTACACTTGCTCAAATTTGAAAATGAAAAATGTAATAATGTTTTCTAAGATCCACTTTCATCAGGAATTTGATTATGATCTTGAAAATACTTTAAAATGTGGCAGGTTTTTAGGGCTTTGAATGAGCATTTTCTGGATTGATTTTTTCTCATTCTATTTCATGAATATACATTGATAAAGCCTGGGCGACTTTTTTTCTGTTCTAGGTGTTCTATAAACCTCAGTTACGGCGCTGTCAACGTGATATGGTTCAAGCTTTAGCTTCACGGTTCTTCTTGAGAACCTTTGATGATATACAGACACGGAAGAAGCTTGAATTATATAAATAAAAGGAATTTCGTATTTTTTAATATACCACCTTAAAATGAAGATAAAATGAATACCCATCCATGCACACATATATGTAGACAATTAGAAATTAGCCTTTCAGACTAACAATTCCGGACAATAAAACGAAAGCGAAGTCATCGTCATTTTTTATATCAATTCTATCAACCAAATTCATTTTCTCAAGAAAGAAACCTAGTTAGTCTACATGTAAATGAAACATACTAAAATATTCTTCCGAATCATTCGAAATTTCTTCCGATTTTATATTGAATAACAATCAAAACTCGCATAAAGCATATATATATATTTGTGTACTTATTACCATGGGCGTCTACTGGGGGTGCAAGCGGGCACTCCTCCCCCGCTCAGGCCTTTCCACTGCGGGAAAGGGTTAGAAAGTTGGAATCCTGTAGTCAATAATGGGTAATGGTGCAGTATGATTTTCTTATGTAACCCCAACTTAATGTTCCATTATAATAAAATTGTATCATTATTCACTGGTGCCTGCCCTATCGTGCCATCCTGGGGTCAGTGCACCTCTAATATCGGTAAAGTGCGCCATCTGACATCTGGAGCTTAAAGTGAGTCGTACTTATACCTTTTTGCACCCTCAGATATATGCTTTTGCCCCCCACCACAACTGTGAAAGTGGCAGCAGGCGCCCATGTTCATTATATATATATTGATTGATGTGTATAAAAGCGAATATAATCTTTGGTCATTGAGAAATACGCGTGGGCTTTCAATTGCTCAAGTTTGTCTAATGTTTGAAAATCCATCATAAATTTACTGATATTTTTCATATGTTATGATTTACATATATTTACAGAAACACGTGATCTGCTGTTTTCCTCATGAGTCAACATGTTAGGATCAATAAACCTGATCCGAGCAGAGGAAGAAAATTGTTGACCAGACCAAATATTCTTGGATAGCAAAAATCGACTTTTAAAAACGAATAATTTGTGCTTTTAATCTCTGCAAATGCAGCAAAGATTAATCCGAAACAATTGTTTCAACAAAAAAAATACCAAACCACATAAAATGTTCCAGACAGGAAAAGTTTGTCTAAAATCTAGAGAATAATCTTCCTGAAAAAGTAATTTAAATTGAAAATTAAGAGGAGACAAATAGGCCACAACAAATTAGCATACTTGAAATGGCAGCTATATATCATTTAAAGGTCACTTTTGAAAAATTATCTCCTACTTTTTCTTATTCCAAATGAACTTCATCATTCCCAACACTGTTATTTTTTTTCTTTTGGCCACAGCATTTTCAATTTTCTCCATTTACTGGCGATCTTGGAAAATTATAAAACCAACTAAAACTTTTATAATTTTCTGCAAAATGGCTCGAGGTAATTTTTAGAATAGAAGTCATCATTTCAACTTTTTGAAGAACTCTTTTGTCACGGAGGAAAATATCATTCTCAGACAGTTTTGCAATGATCATCAAAAGAAAAAAGGTACCTAAACTGATTGACATATTCTAGCTGTTTTATTGAATTTAATTATCTTCTCTAATCAATCCCCAGTGAAAATTCTTTTTTTTTTCTTTGCCTCAGAAAGCTACTACTTAAATGAGACAAGATTGAAACAAAAATCTGACATTTATAAGATGTTTGTTTAATTCGGCAAGTAGTTTTCGGGCAAATGCAGTACTATTTTCTCCTTGGAAAGCAACACAATGACTTTGATGACGGTTTAAGTATGGTTGAATAAGCAGTTCCGGTTAGTCATTCATTAAAAATCGTCATGAGACCAACAGTAAGTGTTGAGGGTGATCTATTGGAAAAATAGAAAATTGGGTGATCATTGAACGAGTTTTTCTAGATATGATAAAGAGTAAATGTTGGAATTTTCAGTCCTCCATCTCTATCGGTGTGATCTGTATGCATGATATATATATATACATATATAGCCAGCCAGCTGCACCCACTTGAAAACTAAAGAAACAGATTTGGTTAATGGTTTCTAATAAAATGCAAGTGAATATGTGTGCGTGCATGCGTGCATCCGAGTGTGTATGCATGCTTGTGTGTTTGTGTGTGTATGTGCTTGTGTGTGTGCATGAATGTGTGTATAAGTGTGAGTGTGTGTAAAGTAATGAGTATTATTTTATGTCTGAAGTATTTTCATACAACATCATCAAAGAAATATCACTGATTAGAATATTGAGGAAAATTGAACAACCGTAACCATCAAAGTTGGCAAAGGGTTCTATCCTTTTTTATATGGGCATGGGTTTGTTGATATGTTTGTGCGTTCCAGCGCTTCTGACCATAACGTTTTGTCAGCAGATTTGATAATTGGCATCAGTACTCCACTGGACCCCTTCTAAATATGTAATATAATATCATTTTTTAAAGAAAAAGGTCTCTCTAGCCATTTCCAGGGTTTATTTTGATGGGTTTATCAATAACATCTAGTTTCTGGAGAATCTAAATATTGTTTTTACTCCATTTCAGATGTTTTCTGTCTAAAACTCAACTGATGTCATAAATAGAATTTATTCTTAACATATTTATTCTTCGATGAAATATTTTTACTCCCAATTTTTTGGTTATGGTTGTCCAATTATTGACTGAAATTAGCGATATTGCATTACGAAAATATTCTCGTAAGACAAGCAATTGATGTAAAGCGTTTGTTTTGAAATGAATTACTATATCTGTTTCTTTTTTTCATATTTAAAATAAAAATCTACAATGTAATCTGGAATCTTGGAAAACGTCGTCACCTTTTCCTTGCGATGATTTTATTGCCCCAGTCACGTGGTATTGGTTATATACCTCTGTTACTCTCACCAGTCGTTACACAACATGAATTCGATGCGGCTCATTGGATCAAACTGGTTGATCTTGGGAGGTCTGCCAATAAACCTTTTTCATTCGCTGGCAACACAACATTTCAAAAATCTTGAAAAAATACTAACTGTACATCAGAGACAACAAGATCAAATAAGCAACGACGCAACTTTACTGGAACATGGAGCTGGTGCTAAATTTGTCGGTTTATGTTTCAGGGTGGCGAACTGCTAACCAAACAATCCGTTAATCTTTCTGGACTTGCGAGATTTGCTAACAAATAGATTGGGAACTAGAGTTTGGGACTGTTCAGTTTGATTATATTCAGGATTAGCCACACATTAAACATTTTCCGCCAAAGAACAATGGAAATTCGTGATTCAAAAATGCTTCAACTTATTTGATTAAAAGCTGAAATTAAAACTTTTCCAAGTCGCAGGTTGGTTGGGCTATTTACTACTGAATTCCACTACGTATTTAGATCAATACAATTGAAGTAAATAAAAAGTATCTCGTTCCTCAGAATTGAGTCGTTTCTATCCGACTCTTGTACACTTCCATTCACCAAAAAAGTATCTTAAATGAAAAAAGACGTATGCCATGTTTTACATTATCTTTAAATGAATTATCGTAACAGTTTTCTGTGATAGGCTCATTTATTTCTCAGTAATTATTGTGATGTACTTTGATTTTACCCACCTAGGGGCATTTTAAAGTAAATGTTTGGAAGGGAACAGACTTTATGATGTGTAGTCATGGAGAATAAATATAAAATATGTATAATAATAAGTGAAATTCTGACAGTGAGATAATTTGTTATCACTCTTTCTTTAGGCTACAGAAACATCTCTTGGCGGGGATGGGAATTAAAAAATTGGGGATATGGATGAGAAAAAACTCGGGGGGAGTCAAAATATTTGGGGGGAGTGGGCAGAATATTAATTCCCTCTACCTTCTCTCTCTATAACGAAAGACACATCTTCTCTCTCAAGTGAAAAGATAAATATCCCCTCCCCTCTCTCTCTCTCTCTCTCTATATATATATATATATAAATATATGTATATATATATATATATATATATACATATATACATATATATATATATATATATATATATATATATATATATATATATATATATATATATATATATTTATCTTTCTCTCGTAAAACTCTATCTCTATCATGAAAAAAAGACTGTCAGTCAATCTGTCTATCCGTCTATCCGATTCTCTGTTTCTCTCTGTCTCTCTCTGTCTATCTCTCTCTCACACACACACACACACACACATACACTCTTAAACATTTATAAAATATGAGTTCATCTCATGATTGATTTTTATCGAAAACTCTAAATCCAAACGCCTTCATACGTGACACTGTAATGTCCCGCGCACGGACAAACATTTACATATATCAGCATTGTACAAGGTCTAAGTATCGTGGTATCTCAACACACAGGCACGCACACACACACACACACACACACACACACACACACACACACACAACACACACACACACGGAGATCTCTCAATTTATATTGAGTTGTCACCCACACATTGCACTTTCATTTTGTAGTACATTCTTCATGTGCGTATGTACACACATACACACACAAGCACAAACATAGATATACATGTATATATTGCGCTTAAATTCAATTTTAAACACAGACAGGCCTATGGGCAAATAAGCACACACACACACACACACACATATGAATATATATAAAACAGACTATTGAACCAGCGAACATCTATATGCGTGTTTGAGTATAAGTTTTCTTACGTATGTGAGATCGTACCTTTGAATGAATATGTCTCAGTTCAAATTTGTGGAGTAGGTAAAGAGATTAGCTAATAGGTTTACAGCGATGTCGGTTGGTCGCGGTTAATCGTATTTCCTATGTTCATCGGAAAAGCATTGGACTGACAGAAAGAACATTCGATATTCACAAGATAATCTTTTAATGCAGTCAGTTACCAGGTGCATCCAATCGCCCACTTATATCTCAAAACAAAGGTAGGACTTAATACGGAAATACAAGAGAAAAAAGGTCTGCGGTTCAAATGGATTGTAAAATACAAAGTAGAAATGTCAAAGTGATATCTTTTGTCTTGATAAAATACACGGGAATAAAAAGTGACCAGAATGGAGGTTTAATGCAACGCTTATATCACGAAACTGAAAGATTCTGATAGAAAGAGAAAGAAATGATATTTCTAAGAAAGCGTCAATAATATCTACAAAATAACCTAAAAATTACAGAATTATGACAGAAGTCAGATCTTAAGGTGGTTATTATAATGATTTATTCATGTTTTAGATGTAATGTTTTTTAAACATTTTATTCGATGTAGAAGTACATTATCTGTTTTCTAATAATACGTTTCGTTACATGTAGTTTTAATCTATTCGAAATGACGAAGAAACTTTCTCTTATGAATATTAAGAGCTCAATGAAAGTCCAAATTATTTCAACAATTAATGTGAATTCTGTCATTTGCAATATTTTCATTGACTTTAATAAAATGGTCGGGATTTTTCATAGATATGTATGCGTCAATAGTTTCTTTTTTAAATACTGATTTTAATACATTCTGCTGATTTTGTGTGGAAACATTGATTTATTGAGTGCCTTGGAAATTATATAAAATAACAGGGTTTACTTGGATAGAAGTAGAGATGTTGAACGGATAATTGATGTAATGTATGTGTATATTTTTTTAAACATTGGATTAAATCCTTTTCAAGAATTTTCTTTCTTGGTTTGCGATGGAGGTGTGTAGCGGAACACATGTTTACTAATCGAACAAAGGAAGATAGGACCATTGCTTTTAGTGGAAATTGATCGTGGGGTCGACTGGCTAATTGCAATCTCCTTTACGAAGAGTTTTGATTCGTCTATCCAACAGTGTGCAGATTAAAAGTAGTTCTCGACCCTCATTAGTGGACTCTTCAAACAAAGACACCCTGAGCCCACAGCATCAGCAGCAAGGAAAATTGAATTATACAGTGGCAGTCGGAGAAAGACACTGATAGCATCCACACCACCCTCGCCAGCAACCACCTAGTGAATTTGGAGCGGACTAGATGGAGTGGGGGATTAGTGTCTATATGGGATGAAAAACTAAACGACCAACTATGAACGGTAGTAGAGTTTTAGATACACGATGCTAATCCTTGGAATTTGTTGTGGAAATTTTCTTTTCAACATTTCTACTTCTGTCAAATTCGAACCTTTCGTTTCCCTCATCAAATTTCTGCTTGGGTTTTGTTATCACATTTTTTCCATCTTCATTTTTCTAAGGTCGTCCTTGTGTCTTCAACGAGCTGCTTGATTCACAATGACTTTTCCTCGGTCTTGCACGTGTGTCATGATGCAAATAACTTTTCCTTGGATATTTGTGTCACATGCAAATGAGTTTTACACGTTGTTATATAATGGGGGCTAAGATTATTCTCAACACCAGCCGTTAATGCTTAATCTCCTATTCATAATACCAGCGATTCGGGTGCAGGGATTTTTCTTTCTGAAAATGTATGTATATGCATATATAAATTTGTCAGTATACATAATTAAGCATTGATTGAATAAAATAAGCAAAATCTTTACTATTTCCTCGAAGCTTTTATCGGCAGAGAAAGATACAAAAACTTCAACCAGAAGTTTTTTATTCATATGCCGAGTTTCATGGCAAGCAGGGTATCAGTCCTGTTATGCAGTCCTCAAAAGAGTCACTAAATTCAATACAACTATTACGAAAGAATAATTCGATACTTGAAAATTGAAGAAATGAAAGTAAAATAAAGAATTGATAAATTCCACTTCTTCTCCAACCTCTTCTATTCTCACTGAAGACGGTTACTGCAACTTTCGTATTGTATATATAATAAATAATTTAGCACTTATGAAGACTTGACAGTTTAGCTCAGTCGGTAAGACGGCTGACCACCAATTTTGTTGTGAGTTCAAATCACGGCATAGTTTTAAGTGACGGGATAGACAATCACTGAGGGTATACACTCCTAAATTTGGAGAGGATTGTTCTTCTTGTTACAGGGAAAAATCAAATCATCTCCAACTTGAGGTTGCTGATGAAAGGCGGGAAAATGAAAAGAAATCTGCAGAAGTGGAACAGGCGTTGCAATGTAGGCAACGATTCAGAACTAAAAGGGCGATGGGGTTGATGCTTATATTCAACTATTTTTTATGGGAGTGGCATTTTTGTACTGGACATTCTGAGAAGAAGAAGCGGGTAGAAGAATTCCAATAGGATGCTGTATCGTGACGCAAGGAACTCATCTCAGATCGGATAAAGGGGAGAATTGCATTTATTACAGCCATAGATGAGGTTGAAAAAGAGCAGACTTTATCCTGAGAGTTTTAGTCTCTATCTTAAGGAATGGCGGGGTTGATGAAAATAGTGACCTCAGACTAAACTAAAAGAAATTAGATGTACAACAATTTTCTAGCTTGAAATGTATAGCAGAGAGAGAGAGAGAGGGAGCGAAAAAACGATAATACTTTTACATACTATATATGTGTGTGTGTGTGTGTGTGTGTGTGTTCCTCGAATGCAAGAGTATTCAAGTATATGTGCAGATATTTAGAAAACATTGTCGTTAACGGGACCACAAGTATGAGTCTCCCAGTTAGGATCGAACTCATCATCAGTGGCTTGCAAGATAATCATCTGTGGGATGTGTGTGTGCACGTGCGTGAACGGGAATCTTGTATAAATTTTCTATACGTAGGTGAAGTTAATGAAAGTAACCCCTAGCTGCACCCAAATAGAATCTTATATTTGTAGAATAGAATGAGGCCGATGTCGATTCTAGTCACCCCCAAAGGATTGTATGCAAAAATTGCAATTTCTTTTCTCCTCCCGTTTCGATGGCAAACATTGTAAGACGCCAAATCCTTGATAATAAATGACCGTCTGAACGGGCAATCCATCAAAATTAGCGTGAAATGGAAAATGCTTTATTTACTTATTTCTTGAATCTTTCTTCCAAAAACCGTAATAAGCTAATATTCTGGGAAGTAGATTCCTCGATTTCTGGCAACCAAAAAACTTTTAGGATGGTAAACAAAAGCGAAATGAAGTTAACGACGAAAATGATGAATTCCTATTTATTTTCATTATTTCATGATCATATACACAATAGATACTGAATATATACTACACTTAGCTCAGTGGTACAATCGGTTGACTAGAGGCAAAAATATGTAAGGTTCACTATCAGATGAATGTAAATGACTGGGTTATTATTATGAAGAGGCACTAAGGTGTCTGAAGTTATTTTATGAGATAATTAAAATTGTAAATTCAAGTATCCTAATTTTTTCAAGTTTCAACTCATCTTAAGCTAGTGTTTCTCTGAATATTTGAGATGAGGTTTATTATTATTTCTATCATTATTCGGACTGTCTGTATGAAAAATAACCAAGATGAGGATAGTCCGAATAATAATAGAAATAAAACCTCTTAAGCTGTTTTAATGTGTGATCTGACAAGTAGTCATAAGCGTTTCTCTAAGGAATTTTCACCGTTATGTCATAATACGAAGGTAAATTAACCAATCAGAGCTTCCCATCTGAGCCCTAACACACAAATAGAGAAGAAGAACATGCTCATTATATGTATAGGTTACGAGCTATACTTAATCTATTTTTTGCTTTTATCACAATCCAGGGTGGTGCACTCTTTGATCACGGGGTGTGAGAAATGAATTCAAGTCTCATAGGAAGCTATTTTTTTTTTTTTGCAACTTTATGTTTCCCAGTCGAAGAGTATATCGACCTAGCGTGTTGAAAAGGACAAATAAAAGGATGTAATTAAAAAAAAAAGAAATAAAATCGTGGTAATAATGAAGATTGTATCGACCCTGAGTGTTGGGATATAAAAGACGCCAATAATAAGATGTAACAAAAACCATCATCATCATCAACCTGTTGCGTCCGTCGTTGGACATGGATCTTCCCAAAGATCCACCAGACCATTGCTATTTGAGTTTTCCAACAATTTTTCATTGATGTTTCGGACTCCTGTCTTTTCTCTGATATACTTTGCTATCTTATGATCTTTCCATGAGCATGATTCTCTCATGTGTACGTTGCATAGTTCTCAGTTAAAGGGTCTAAATTTTGGTTAGGTTCCATGTTTCCACTCCCTAAGTGACTATCGGTGGGAAACATTGGTTGTATTCTCTTCTTTTTATAACTAGTGGGATTTTCTTGTTCGTGAAAATCTAGCTTGCTCTACTGAAAACCTGCCCACCTAGTGTGGTTCTTTGCTTTATTTTTCTTTTTTTTGGTGACTTTATGGAGACTCATTGTCCTAGGTAGGTGCAGTTGTCTACTTTCTTAAGTTCTGCATTTTTGATCCGTTGTGTCTTTGTCCCCTTCATGTTTGTTGTATATGACATTGATTTTGCAGAAATTCATGGGGACGACAACTTTCTTGCTTGCTTCATTTAGTTCGTCAACCATTATTTAGAGATCGTGAAGGTCCTTAGCAGAGAGGACGATGTCGTCAGCAAATCTGAGGTTACTTTGTTATTCGCCTTCTATCCTGATTCCTTTGTGTTCCCACTGTAAGTTCCGGAAGATCATCAGGCTGTAAGTTTGCATGAGCTTCTGTCATTTTGTCCCACTCCTTTTTCTAGTTGGAATGGTTCAGTCTTTATGTAGCCTGATGAAGGAACTGCTGTGTCGTTAGATACGTTGCAATACTCTGACATACGAAGTATCGATTCAGATTGTTGTGATAAAAAGCACGAATAATAATATGGAATGAAATGGAAATAAAACACACCAAAACAGTCGATAATTGAACAACCGTACCGTCAAAATTTGAAGTCAGATAAATTCCATCGAAGAATAAGTATGGTCAGGATAAATTCTGTTTATGAGATCACTGGCGTTTTCCACTGGAAAACATCTAAAATATAGTTAAAAAAAAACATCTAGAAATATCTCATCATTTAAAAACCTGTCCGAATAAGGCTTCCAAAAACTCAACGTAGCTTTTATTCCAAAAATGAAAATATGTTTTTAAAAGGAGTGTATTGGAATACGGATGCCGATTTTCACACAAAACGGTACGACCAGGAGCGCTGGAACACACAAACACATTAACAAACACAAAAGTCTTCCACACTCTTTTATACAAACTATGAGAATGAGCACGTGCACTATTTCTATATCTTTCCGTGTTTATCTAAAATATATATATATATATATATATATATATGATAATTGTTCGGGCATTTCATTGGGAAACATATTTCGTCCGGCACCGGCGTTATCTGAGTAACAAATCAATCAGCCGATATATAATCCGGTAGAAATAGTTATACATTTTATTATATTTTTTTAAACTGTATCTGAGATATTACTACACGTTGGATGTATCATTTGGCCTAAATAATGTAAATAGAATGAAATATCAAAGAAAATAACCCCATCGGTCGAAGTTTCGATTCCTGAAGATTTCTTTTAATTGTGTATTCTGTTGGACATTTATAATCATTTCTATCGTATTATACATCCATTTCTTAATAAATAATTGTCCATGTTAAAAAAAAACAAACAAACAAATAGAGCAGATATAGACTGTGAATGGACAAAATGAGATTTTGGAATTAAAGCTGTAATTTCACCTATGTACTAGCGGCGGCTGTTTAGCTCAATGGAACGAGCAACGCTACGTTGAAGCCGTTGCCCTATCAGTCGCAGGTTCAATTTCTGTAACTGCCCCATTTTATTTAATTGTTTATTTTATTTACGTTGTATAGGCCAATGATAGGCCGGGAGATAATTTCAAGTGGACTTTCAATAAAAATATAACGCAATTATGATATATATGTGTATGTATATTACTCAAATTCCCCCAAAAAATGTCATCGAGAAAAACATCCCTCGTCATTCCTACACATTGACCCATCCAATGCATTCGGAAGACTCAAACCAACTCCCTGACCTGAAAGTAAGCTTTCCATCAACTCATACACTCACACTACCAAAAAACCAGGAAACCCTTCAACCACTAAACATGGTAGGGGGTAAGAAAACATAATACCATCCCTAATTAGAATTTTAAGAGACTCGATAGACAATTACTGCACATCATTAGAATCAAGGAAGACCCAGAAGGTAAAGTGATTAACCTGAGTGAATTTAGATTCACTAGACGTATCTTTAAACTCCTTAATTTGGGCCTAAATTTCTGCCCCCACTCTGACACTTCAACAAGAACATCCTTAACAAGGACCTCCATGACTTCTGTAGAAGAATTAAATTTAAAGCCCACTTTGACGATATCCTAGAGTCAAAGACCCCAACAAATCTGTCACCCCTAAGAACATAGACACTATTGTTCAAAAATTTTAACTAGTAATCAGAGAAGACATTAACGCCTATGTGAGCAACTGCAATAATCAATTCTTACCACACGATAACTTCACCACGATAGAACGAAAGTCCCTAAACAAGTTTGAAAACAATAGAGATTTAGTAATTACTAGAGCAGATAAGCAGGAAGCTATACTCATTTGGGGTTTGGATGAATACCTCTTAAAAGCGAACACATAACTAAAAAACACACAATCTTACGAAGAACATCCTAATGATCCCCTCAACGAATACCAAAACATAATAATCCATTCCTTAATAGAGTTTTACAATAACAACATGATAGATAAAAGAATACATGATATACCTAAACCGAGTATTTCTCTGAATTTTTGTGATGAGGTATCATCATTATTTCTATTATCATTCGGACTATCCTCATCAAACAACCAAGATGAGGATAGTCCGAATAATTATAGAAATAATACCTAAACCCACTCCTACAAAAACTGTTAGGTTACACCTACTTCCCAAAATTCACAAACAAAATGACGCAGGTAGACCAGTCATCTCTTCTATTAACTGCCACACAACCAAAGTATCTAAATATGTAGATCACCACATTCAACCCTTAGCAACGCAAGTTAAATCCAACATAGGACACACTACAGACCTTTTAAACAAAATCAAGCGCATCAAAGCAATCCCAGACAAAGCACTTCTAGTCGCTATGGACGTCAAATCTTTATACTCTAGCATTAAACACAACGAAGGCATTCTAGTCTTTAAAGAAGCCCTCAACAATAGAACTACTTAAGAGCTTAGATTTGAAACAATTACCACCTTTATGTAACCCTTCCTCCTGATGAAAGGCTGTGCCATGGGCACAGTTGCTAACATCTTTATGGGCTAATTCGAACATACCCACATACACCCGGAGATATACAATGATTGCATCTTCTATGATGGATATATAGATGACATTTTTTAAAACACAGGAGATGAAGCCAAACTAGAGAATTTCTTTGAACATGTAAATTTTGCACACGATTCGATAAATTTGATTATGTGATAACTACTGACTCCATAGCTTTCATAGACACCTGCATATATGTAGATAGTAATCGAAACCTCCAAACTACACTCTATACTAAATCTACAGACACTCACAATTACCTTCACTCTAAATCAGCCCACCTTAACACCGGTAAAAAGACTATCATTTTCACAAGCACTTAGAATTAGAAGAATTTGCTCTACAGATAGTGAATTCAGCAGACACAACCATAACTTACTACAACATTTCACTTAATGAGGATATTCATTAGAGGATACAAATAACTAAATACAAAAGGCTACTATAATACTTGAAGAAGAAACCCTTACACTCTCTAACAATTATAAACCAAACTGCATACCACTTATAACCACCTTCTACAATACACTCCCTCACTTGGCACATATTATCAATAAGAGATAAAATATCCTCACACTTGAAAACAGATCTCAAGTGTCGAGTGTCATTGCCTACTGCAGACCCCTTAACATCAAAAATATTATTAGCAGCTACACTATAATAAACAATTGAGTTTCACATAACAACGTCCCTAAAACTACGAAATTCTGTCAACTGTGCGATAAAAGATACATATAGTAACCACTTTGGGTGCACTAACACCTTCACCAGCTCCACCACTAACGAGAGTTTCTACATATATCACAGCACTAATGGTCGTAGCCAAATATCATGTACATCCTAGAATGTAATAGATGCAATTTATAATACATCGGCAAGTCTGAGTGGCAGTTCAGCAGAAGACCTAATAACTATAGACACAGAATTAAATGATAAAATCAGCCAAGTCCACTACCCATAGAACAACACTTCAACACCCCTGAAAACACTTTCACCACAGACACTAGCTTCATAATCTTTAAAAAAATAGAAAAAAATACTTCCACTGACATAACTAAAATTCTAGAGAGACATAAGACATGAGGATCAACAAAACTTTATCCCCTAATGGACTCAACACCAAACTTAACAACCCTAACTACACAGATCTTTAAATCATTATCTTCCCAATAATAACAACCTCGCATCCACACTCTACCCTCACAGTTACTTAGTCTCATACCTACTAGAACCTTTGTATGGTATTTCATTTGTACAAATCAGAGCCAATAAACTTTCAATGACCTGTAAGGATTATACACATGGAAATCCTTGACCTCATCACCCCACCATCTATTCTGTCCCCAACCTACCCACACAATTCAATACTAAACCACTGTCCTTCAACCCTGACACCCTATGGCCTCTCCAAGACCCACTACTGCTGCTACTACCACATCTTGCGACTGACAAACTCAGACTTAATCACAGACTGAACTATGTCCCACACTTCAGGATGACCCTAAAAGATTGGATTCCAATTTCTGCTTCCAAAGCGAAGCATCTGATGGTAAACTTATTTTCTACAGAAAACTTTTAACCACTGAATGGTACACACACACACACACACACACACACACACACACACACACACACACAACGCATGCTACTGAAGATGGGAATACCCAATGAAACATGTTTAGCTTACCAATTAATACATTTATGGATTACCTAATGAATAAACAAAGTTTCCATACACTTTTAATCCTGAGTCCGTCTCACTTCCCATTCTTCACGTTATATATATATATATATATATATATATATATATATATATATAAGTTGGTGATAGGACAGGTGAGACTTTTTAAAATAGATTTTTCAACTTGCTGAAAAATAAACCTTTTCCAACCAATCCCAACTATCAAAATTTTCAGAGCCATCTCCACCCCGTCTGAGGCTGATGTTTCTTACTAGTGACATTAGAATAAAAGGAATATCCCATATTGATTATTTTGCTCTCATTTCCTGATCAGTTGTTATCAATCTATACGAATCGGCCGATTCCATTATGGAAAAAAGTCAATCAGGGACGTGGCAATTTAAACAAAAGTTCAAAGCTCATTTACACACATTTTGAAATGGAATAGAATACCCCTCCCCTCAAAGATTTTAAAATCCCAAACTCTCAAGGAAGGAATTCCCCCTGGCTGAGAACCACCACTCTCTGATAAAACGGCCGATGTCCGGATGACACAGGTACGCTAATATATATATATATATATATATATATATATATATATATATATATATATATATATATATATATATATATATATATGCCTGCTCAGTAAAAGAGTTGAAAAGTAGATATTTGAATATGTAAATATTTAGCCCCATTTCTTTCGTTGCTCAGTGCATGGACAATACGACCGGATTGTATTCAAGTGATCATCGATTAAAATTGTCTTCAGCAAACATATACACCTGTTCAAATGAATTTCTCTATTTGAACTGAAAAGTCGTTTTGTGAGAAGTGTAAGCCATGAGTAAAGTGATGCATTAGATGAGAAGGCGGTGTCTATTAAGGGTTGTCATCCAAATGGAAGAAAATGAGTAAACATATTGATGTATTTATGTTTATTTACGTAATTCTGAGTAAATAAATAGGGAAGAATGTTATGAGATCTCTTCAAAATGCTCAAAAATCACTTCTTAATTCTTGGCTTTAGAATGAGATAATTTATATATATATACATATATATATATGTGTGTGTGTGTGTGTAATACAAATCAGGAATGCAATATGATATGATTATAATACAATATTCGACGTATGATGAAATCATTTCATAAAGTGCTCTATACATTCAACATTGAATATTAAGTTGATTTAGAATAGAGCTTAATACTCTCAGAGAGGAAACATACCACAAAGTTAATGAAGGATCAACAAGATACAGATAACGAGAATGTCTACACCACACACTCTTAATTTATATTTTATAACTACCAAGAGGCTGGGCGTACCCACTAAATAAAACAAAAAACATAACAAGTAATGACCAACCACTAAACAAAAACATGTTCAAAAAAAGATCCTACCGCCTAGGAAAATAGGCACACGCTCCTAAAAAATATCCTAAATAGGAATCTTGAATAAACTAAATCATTTGCCAAACGAAGCCCAATCAGGGCAGGAATATAAACGCATTCGTATAGCAAATTCTTACTCCATTATATATACATTCTGTCGAATTGAATACCCATTTTTTGATAATATAATTTGTCGGCATCAAAAACAAATCAGTACAGACAAGATGAGAGGAGAGAGTATGAAACAGTTATTTAGACCTTCACCATTCTGTAGGGCTAATTAGCTCAATGGTTAGGAGCGATGCTATCTCGAAATAGCTACCTTATCCGTCGCAGGTTCGTGTGTGTGAGGGCGTGTGTTATTAGGAAAGACTTATTTTAAAAATCTTTCTTAATTAACTTCCAAAACATATCCTCTAGTTAGAGGAATTGCATTCAAATAGAACTTCAATCATTAGTCTGCACACATAAACAAGCGCTTAAAATCAAATTGAAAGTTTTTCAACATTTTGAGATATTTCCCAAGCTTTGACTTTTGACTTAACTTCAACAACACGAGAAAAAAGACATTCATAATTTTCAAACGCAATCATCAAGCATAATTGGGTCGACTACTAAAAAGTGTTCGGATCAAATGTAGATTCAAGTTAAAAACGCACTTATTCAGATTATGTTTAGTAATATAAACAACTTCGAAATCGAACTAAACGTCTTTCAACAAGATGTCAACGATGACACTTAAAAAGCATAATTATACAATCGCTGAGAGTGGAAAGTGTTTTATGTTGCTTATAAAGTACAATACTATTTATGATTGATATTTTTTAATCGTCTTTTTAAAACCTTTAACATTAATTATTGTTCAAACAAACTTTTTAAAATGTTCTCCTTATCCCTGATATATTTTTGTAAGTAGTAAAACAATAAATACACAAACACTATTCGAAAAAATTCATTATCATCATTATCTATTCGTTGATTTTATTCATTGTGAATTACTGGATATAGACGAAACATTCCAACAACTCTGGAGTTATAAATCATCTAAGCAGCCTTCAAGAAAGCTGTCAAGCATTTTGTTCTGTTTCTCCATGAAATAATTTGTAAAATACAAATGTAATAAAAATGATAATCGGCTGCTCAAAAATAGCCGTGGGTAAGATTATCGTCGATGCCGAAATACACTCTTACCAACCCTGCCTTAGATAATCAGTTATATGTTCACGGGAAACATCAAGGAAGCTCCAAAACGGAACATTATTCTAGATTTAAAAAGCTTTACCTCCTAATCTGCCACTTTGATCTAAATGCATTTTCTGCTTAATGTTTGATGGAATAAGACAAATCTGCAAATGTATTATTTCTGAATCATTCTATTATTCCAATTTCCCAAACTGAAAATAAATGATTGGAGCATCATTTAGATTCTCTCTCTCTCTCTCTCTCTCTCTCTCTCTCTCTCTCTCTCTCTCTCTCTCTCCCTATATATATATATATATATATATATATATATATATATATATATTTGCGTGTGTTTGAGTGTGTGAATCTAGGGGGAAGATTTCAAGTGTTCTAAAGAACTTGGGTTTCATACATATTTTTCAATCATCTGAGCTTTGTGTCGCCATGTGTGTGTTTGTTTTATGGACATGTCGAAAATCTTTATTGTCACGTGGGCATGTTTCGAAGCGTTTCAACGGGTGACAGCTTTTTTTGTGAATTCTCAGTCAAGTTTTCTTCTTCCATAAATATCTGAGTGGTTCTGAGTTGGTTTCTAGTCAGTTTTGTTAGCTTCCATGTCTTGCATCCGTATATCATAGCTGGTATTATGCATCCATTGTATAATTTACACTTTAAGCATATTGGCAAGGTGTTTTTAGCGTGTCTAATTATATTAACTGCTTCCAACCAATCGTTATGCGTCGTTTTATTTTGCTTTATACTATTTCTCTAAAAATCTATATCTGACCGAGGTAAATGTGTGCTTAACCTCTTCTGAAACCCTCTATTCTCATGGTCTTCAAGGAACTTTGTTTTTGAACCTTACTTTTGTTTTTGATCTATTCATCTTTAATTCATTTTATTCACTTTCCTTATTTAGATCACTAAGCATATTTTGTAATTCATCTGATGTTTCTTATGTCATCGCAACGTCATCAGCGAATCTCAAATGATTCAAATATTCTCCGTCTATCTTCATTCACATTTTCCCACCGTCAGTTTTTCGAAAGGTGCTTTCAAAACTTGCAGCAGTTCTGGTGATATTGAATTCCCTTGTCTCACCTATGCTACTATCTTTATCTTGTTTTAATCTTTGTGAAGCTCAACAGAACAAAGTGATAAACAGAAGAACAAGGGAAGAAAAAAAAGGAGGAAAACATGAAATAGATTGAAAAGGCGTTCAGAGAAGAGAAGAATTCAAAACACATGAATCATACTGGCATACAAAGGGTGCTTGCGCAAGAGGACAGAAAAAGCGAAATTACTAAATGTAGGGACAAGATGTTAATAAAAACTGAAGAATGTTATGAAAACGTACGCTTCAAAAATAAAATTTCCACGAACTGGTACTCTGATAGACACTAGTAATGTCCCATACACAACAGAAGATGATATAGTGTTTGCTCTCCAGATTATGAAACGTAGAAAAGTCCCAGTCGAGGATGGCATAACAATCGACTTTTTGTACGTGAGGTCTTTAGCAAAGGACGAGCACAACTATTCACACAGTGCATGTAGAAAAGGAAGGGAGTTCAAAACTTCTGTCTTGGAATAATGACCCTGCTCCACAAGGGGGGGAGTGACTAATAAGCAGCTATTGCCCTATGACCTAACATATATTTAAACTATTCACAAAAATACTTACAGACTAACCACAGTGAATTGTATGACTGAAAGACATCAGAATATATCTTTGTTTGGCCTTTGTTGATTATGAAAAAGCATTTAAGTAACGGTAGTCTCCAACTCAATATATGTGTTTGTATGTGTGTGTGTGTTTGTGTGCGCACGTGCCTGTGCGTGTGTGTGTGTGTGTGTGTGTGTGTGTGTGTGTGTGCAGGGAGATAGAGAGAGAATAGAAAAATATAAAATATTAAAAAACTTGCAAAGAAAGTGATAAATGATTTAACATTCTGTGCAAGCGAAAAGTCAGTTTTATGACTGTTACAACAGTCACGCGAATATTCATACTACACACTCTTTCCATTTCAGCAAATAAATCCACATCGTTGGGAAAAGCAAGACTTTTATAAACCTATATGTACGTATGTTTATGTGAATTCGTCTGTGAATTCGTGCGAGCCTGCGAACATGTGTTCGTGAGAACAGAATGAGATTTCTATGTTTATACACTACGTCTGAACTTATAGGAATGAAAGTAAAATCTCATATATACAGTGTGGTAAATAAGTATTCCCCACTCCTTCATTAATAACGTTTATTTAGAATTCAACTGTATTTCTATCTGTACAAGTTGACTAACCGGCAACCAGGGATATTTAGAAGCTATCATAGCAAACAAAGACTTACTTTTAATGTAATTTATCAAACGGATTGATTTCTTTCTTTCATATTTTCATCGGTTAAAGTCTTTCAATTATTTCATCATATTAGTAATCGTCTTGGAAGCTTGTATGCAAAATATCAAATAGAATCTGATAATTAGGAGTATAGCTGATTTTTTGATAATCTATATTTATGAATGAGGTTGAATATCTGCTTGCCTCATTGTATGTGTTTGAGTGTGTGAGTGAGAGAGAGAGAACGAGAGAGAGGGAGAGCGTGTGCATGTGTTCGTGTGCATTGTTTCAGAAGGATTCATGTTTGAAAGAATAATCGACGAACAAGTCGTTCTTTCATTTGGGCAGACCATTATTGATTGGACTGTTTTTGTAATAAATACAGGACTGTCAGGAAAATGCCATAACTCCTTTTTATGGATGGAGGGACTGTAGAAAGTAGTAGCGACCTCTCAGAAAACTCTCTATTATTCTTGATATCTGTTGGAAGAGGATGAAGGAATCGGATAATAAATTTATTGCAATTTGGGGTCAATAAGACGTAGCAATTATTCGGTGACTTTTTTATAAGGCGAAAATTTCCATCATCTCCTGTCTTCAAAAAAGCTGGAAATAGATAGATAGATAGAGAGAGAGAGGGATAGATAGATAGATAGATAGATAGGTCCACATACCAATATGTAAGGATATAAATACATGTTTGATAAACAAGTAGATAGATTCATACATACATACGTATAGAATGGTGTATCCATAAATTGTGGGTGTAAAAAACTAAAATAGGAATGTGATATCCATATGTCGTATAAATGGATAACCGTGGTCTGTGCGTGTATCAGTAATTATCTAAAATATATGAAATCATATTTTTTTTTTAAATTAATTTATCTAAAATTATCCAAAAGAAAACCCAGCACAAGATTTTGGCATTGTTGGTCCTCGATGACGAAAGAGACACAAAAGAAAACGTTTTGAAAAAACGAAAATGGCGCTCAGTGGTGTTCACATGCAATATCTCTATATTGTAGCCCCAGAAATGTGACAAGGAGCGCCTGGAGACACGGCTAACCAGATGAGTAAAAGGAAGAATATATAGCCAACTTGGCTAGTTGGTCGGGCGGGCCATTTATGGGTCTATAGTGATTCGATTGAGAAAGAAAGGCAAGAAAGAAAGGCGAGAAAAGATGAAGGAAAAAGGTAAAGAAAGAAAGAAAGAAAGAAAGAAAGAAAGAAAGAAAGAAAGAAAGAAGCGAGCAAGTAAGGAATGGTTGAAAAAGTTGGTTGTATACATTTGAAATGCGTAAATATAGATTTGATTTTAGCAAAATTTGCATCACACTTTCATATTGCTGAATAAAAATGTCCGAATTATTTTCATAAAAGGGAATCAGTGGAAAAATAGGAAAATAATAAAATGATTTTCATTTCGTGTGTGTGGTTGTGTGTGTGTGTGTGTGTGAACACGGAACTCATGGAATTGTATAATTTAAATACTGCAAAAAAACATTACAAATTGAAAAAATGAAGGACTATACGGAGATAAGGGCCTTATCATGTTACAAAAAACAAAAACCGATAAAATTAGAAAAGAATTTTAAAATAGAAAGTAAAACTCAATTAAAAGAAGCGAACTTCTCCGACATATGCCTAAACCCCAACAATAACTCCTACAAACCTTTAAAAAGAAAATGACAGAACAATTTATATCTATGCAGGTTCAAACTATCCATCGAATATTAACAAACTATACAGGAGAATAACTTGGTTCAACCCATCATGCAATTCAAACATAGAAAGAAAAATTGGTGAAACATTTCTAAACCCACTGACGAAACACTTCCCAAAATGATACACATTACAAGAAATATTCAACAAAAATAATCCTTAAAATAAGCTATTCATGTATATAGACATATCAGACGTAGTTTTAAAAAACACATCAAAATCATGAATAAACAAATCAAAAACAAATAATTGGAACTGCAGAAACACTAATGAATGCCCAACAGTACAAACAATAGCACCCAGAACAATATGATTTACAAAGCTCCATTGAAGAAGTGAACGATGACAAATTTTACACAGGAACCTCAAACAATAGTTTCAAAATAAGGTTCAATGACCACATAAAAATCATTCAACATTAAAAGATACCAAAACGACAGAGCCTTATCCAAATACGTATGGAAGCTAATGAAATACCCATGATAAGATAGGAGTTTTAAAAATCAACAACACCATGAAAAAATAATAAAAAATGGCTATGATGTCCAGAAAAAAATTCACAGAATTCACAAAAGAAAAATAATTACTAAACAATAAAACAAACTTGTAGTAAATGGTAGACACTTAAGACTGCTTAAACTGGGGGGAAAACGAGAAAATATACAACCTATTTAAAATCAGTTTGACAATAATACACTAAAATGATTTAAAGCACTATATAAGACATATTCCCAAAACAAATCACGTGATTGCCATCATCATCATCATCAGCCTTTTAGCGTCCGTCGTTGGACATAGACTCACCAGACCTCTCTATCATGGGTGTTGCAGAGCTGGTACTTTCTGAATTTATCTAGCTCATCAAGCCATCTTACTTTCTCTCGGCCACTATTCTGCATATGATCACTGATATTCATGCACCATGTCCAGCCCATTGCCACTAAAGTTTTTTTTATAGATTAAGTAATAACTTGAACTCCTGTCTTTTCTCTAATATGCTATATTATGATCTCTCTGTGTTATCATGTCGAAAGATCATCTCAAGGCTGTGATGAGTTTAGTTGAGCTGGTATAACCTTGTCTCACTCCTTTTTCTAGTTGAATGTGCACGTTGCATGGTTCTCAGTTTGAGGATCCATCTTTTTATTAGGTTCCATTTTTCTGCTCCATAGATGACTATCAGAGAGACGCATTGGTTGTATACCCCTCTTCTCGCGACTAGTGGGTTTTTCTCTTTCTTGAAATTCGAGCTTGCTCTTCCAAAAGCTTGCCAACCAAATGTGATTTTTCGTTTGATTTTTTCTTCTTTTCAGGATTTCATGGAGACTTTTGTCCTAGGTAGATGTAGTAGTCTACTTTCTTCAGCCCTGAATTTTCGATTTTGATCGTTGTGTCTTTGTCCTCAACCTGTTTGTAGTACATGACATTCATTTTGCTGAAGTTCATGTGGAGTCGAACTTTTTTTATTTAGTTCGTCTTACATTATTTGGAGATCATGAAGGTCCTTAGTAAATCTGAAGTTACTTATGTATTCGCCGTCTATTCCGATTCCTTTATGCTCCCAGTCTAGGTTCTTGAAAATCATCTCAAGGCATGTTGTGATGATTATAGGTGGGCTGGTATTACCTTGTCCCAATCCTTTTTCTAATTGAAAGGGTTCAGAGTCTTTATTACTTCTTGTTGTACTATTGCGTCAATGATTTCAGGGATTTCGGCTGAGTCGACTTCTCTTTAAAGTCAACAAATGCTACAGTGAGCGGCATTTTATATTCTGCTGCTTCCTCTTTTAATTGATTTACAGGATTGAGATAGTCGATGGTTGAATTGCTTTCTCTAAAGCCAGCGTTTTCCCGTGTTTGGTTTGAGTGCCAAACGCTCGCAACATGAAAAGAACAATTAATAACAAAACGTAAATTTTCGAATTTTCAAAAGAACGAAACGCTGTAAAAGAAACGGTATAAAACCATTCGGTCCAATTCATAAGTACAATAAAGTACGAAAAAGATCTGATTCGGGATTATGCCTAATTTTTTTTTCATTTATTGATATTAATAGCGCTATTTCTATTAATATTGACCACTGTATTTTTAAAGACAACGACAATTCTTCCATACATATATATGTACATCAATAAGTCAGTAACCTAATGAAGAACAATGAATATTTATTCATCTTCTTTGTCTATGCATTTAACCCGGCCCCTCTCCATTCGTCACATTAATTGATCATTATGTACTGAAAATTCCAGATTAAAATTCGGCTAGTAAGTATATGTCAGGCTTCGGACTTGATTGATTCACCCACGCAGTTTTATCTAAATTGGTATAGTGTGTATGTTTGTGTTTGTGTGCGTGTGCACGCCAGCATGTGTGTGATTTTTGTTATTATTCGAGATGAATGTGTATACTTTCATGTAAATATATTTTAATAGTTCCTTTAAAGCTCGTTTTGAATGAAACAATAATCACTACTGGTACCAGAAGTCAGTGTTTGAGCCCGGTAAAAGCCAGTATATCTTCCTACCAGGATTTCCCACCACTTGGCTTTGTGCCATACTGAGTAAATATCATTAATATTACGTTTGTTCACCACAACTTACACATATACATACACACGCATACTTTATGACGTCATCAGCATTCATTCTGCTCTCTAACTTGCCTTTTCAGCATCTCGATTTCTCTCGCTGTATATTTTCAACCCTGACTCTAATTATACTTGATCTTTATACAGAAGCGAGAGACAGGAATATTCGAAAAATCTATGAGAGCCAAACAGGAACATAATTGGTCTCTCGGCAAGCTGGAATATCGATACCAACTTGCTCTGGGGCAGCTGCTACTAAAGCTTTGGGTAAGTGGGGGAATTGAATTTAATGTCGTCATCTCCCTTATCATTCTCTTCAGCATGAATAATAAAATAATGTTCCATACTTAGAGCATTGGAATACAGATTACAAATTTTACGATTGGATTCATTGTTTGGTAACAAAATGCCTATCACCCTTTTCTAAAAACAGCTCTGTATCAAATGTCAGCCTGCAGAGGCTTATAAATGTTAGATCACGTGTAACTTTATCTTAACAAAGATTAGTTCACTGATAGTTCTTGAACACTTTGATGGGTGATCCCCCTGTTGTTGTGTCAGGGAACCAACAAAGCCTGGTGGTATCTTGAAGTTCTGCTAGTTGATCTTGGTTAGTGGTAATAGGTCCTTTGCTCCAAAACATATCTTGACCAAGAGTCATCTGATGGAGGTTTGTTTGAACGCAGTACAACCATAACGCGATGTATTTCAGAACAATGGGTTGAAATTCGGATTGTCATTCGTTCTACGGATCAAGGAACTGCGTTATGGTTTGGTTAACCACAAGAGGGAAGTCATCTATGAATGACAGTGATGAACCTCAATGGTAAGTTGCACGACAAATAGTTACAGTCCAGGTAGACAAACTAAGCAAATCATCTATGTTTAACAGGTTAATCACATGAGTCGCCAGTCGATTGACATGAAGCGACCAAATTAAGGCTCAGGTAATCACAAGAAATAAGTCACCTATGAAAGGCGGTGATAAAGGTAAAGGGAATTTGAGCGACACCCCTTTACAGTTCTGGTAACTACAAGGAGCAAGTCATCTATGATTGACATTAGTAAACGTAAATCGTCAGTCGACCGATATATACCAATTGAGTCACAGTTCAGGTAAGCAAAAGAAGCAAATCCTCTATGAGTGACAGTGATAAACGTGGATGGTCGGTTATGCGACACACAGCGATTGAGTTCAGGTAAGCAATATAGGAAATTCAACAAAGAGTGACAGTAATGAAGGTAAATGGTAAGTCGCACGACAAATAGCGATTGAGTAGACAAACGAAGTAAGTCATCATTGTGTGACAGTGATAAATGTAAGTGGTCAGTCGAGCGACACCTAGTCATCGAGACACAGTTCAGGTAATTAAACGAATTAAGTCATTTATTAGTGACAAAGATAAACGTAAGTGGTCTGTCAAGAGACACATAGTGACTATGTTACGGTTCGTGTACTTAAAAGATGTACGCTATCACCTTGTGTGATCAAAGATCCAATGACACAATAACAAAACTCGGACACTCAGGATTACACCAATAAAATTACAGCCGATGACAACAACCAGCAACACACAATAAACTGGTGATATAACATACTTCCAACTCTGAAACGAGACCAAATTAACCAAAAGGCCGGATTATACTAAACTAATTCATCTACGTATAAAAAATCACTAACATATTTAGATTTCCAGTATTTTTTTTTAGAAAAAAACTCTAGAGTGGAAGATTTCGTTGTTTCAAATGATAGGAAGGAGATATTTTATCAGCGAAATTGCTACTTTTTAGTGGAAAAGTCAATTTTTCGGGCAGAGAAACGGTAATGGTTACATTGTTTTTTTTTATATATATAAGTAAATAAATAGAATTATATGTAACTGCTCAAAATCTGTCTACTTTCGAGCGCCGGAGGTAAGTGATTAGTGAAATGAAATCTCATTTGAATTTATCAAGTGATTTATAAAGCACAAGGATCTTACACTAATTTTATTTATCTGTCCAATAATCGATTATGCTAGCAATATTTATCTTTTTGTGGAGAAAATTAGGGCTGAGAACTTGATCAATTTATTGATATTGTGTGAAATGTCGCTATAAATCAAATATTTATCTGGAAAGTAAATCCTAAAGTGGCCAATGAACTCATCAGAGAATAGAGCAATTGTTGCAATAATATAGAACCTTAACGACTACATCGTCTAAAAAGTGTCAAAAGATATTGCATTGTTACTCAATCAATGTTTCCTGATTTACAACACCATTTTCCTAGTGATAGTTTTGAAGATGTGTGTTCATTTTTACTTCGTTCATTCGTGCTCAAAAATCAAGCTAGATTCTTAATCAATTGAGAAAATATTACAAAATCCTTTTTTACCTCCGCTTCTAAACCCGATCTCATTCTTTTCATTTGTCTCTCTTCACTGTTGTTATCTCCTCTCACTCCTCCTCCTTTCCTTCCTGTTCGCGGTCAATTATTTTTTTCCACTTCTTAGTATAGCCATAACGTTTTGAAAAATAATTTTGCAGTTGAATTCTTCTTATAAAATATCACAAACATTAAATTGTTGCGCATTTTTTGTTTATTTTCAACCAGAATGAACACAGATTTTTTTACACATTTGCAAAAAAAATTAAGGAAAGTTAATCCATGATTAGTATCCAATATTCATCTCCCTTGACAAATATTGCAGACAGAAATACAAACATATACTAGACGTATTATATAAGAAGTTTATGAGAAGTACTTGCTTTCTCTTTTCTGACAAATAAATGAAAAATGAAACGTGCACAAGCGCACACTAACATACTAAGTGAATACTCATCAATGGAGAAAATTGAGGTTAAAGATTCGAAAGCATCCAATGACCTTTGTTGATTTGATTCGGATAAGTTTGGACACCAATCTATGCGAAAAATTCTTTTGGTCGTTTTTTTATTTTATGAGTTTTCAAATCATAAAATGTGACATTTAAAAAAAATCTTATAAGTATATAAGTAGAAATATTTATCAATTCAAAGACAAATTACTTTACTAATTGGATAACTTAATTGGCTTTTTCCATCAAGATAACCGTAAATAATTGAAACCATTTGTGAGTGTTTATCAACTGTTGACGAATAGTCTTACATTAGCTTTCTATTGGGGTAGGAAGGGAGACAAGTATTATAGACAAACAGAAGGCTCTTTATTAAACAATGAGCTTGTGATTTTTCGCTTTCATTTCAATTAACAACACCAAAATATAGTTGTCTTAATTGATTGTTTCCTACCTAGAATAGTTCCTACACACACAGGCATAATGGCATCAAAGATGCTCTGAATTGCATCGTCTTTATGTGATATAGTCAAAGAGCAGATCCCCTGTGATAAAATGATTATGAATATTGGATAATCATTTCACATTAACAGTTGATAATACTCAACATAGAACAAAATTTCATTGCACTGAAAGATACAGCAAGTCACAATTTTTTATTATTTTCATACAGTTTTAGACAGTATTGAAAGTCAAAAATGTTACTTTTTTACCGCCACAATGATAGCAGAGTCATTTGGGAGTCTTGCGTTAATCAGTAATTTCACTCTATAAAATAGTCTCTTGTAACGAGTGCTAGCGTCTCGAAATAAGAGTCTGATTCTGTTTCAGCAATGCTTTACACTTGGATTAATGTCTCTATTCTCCGGGGTCAGCTAATCGCAAGGAGTGACTCTGACTTGGAAGACAGGGTGGAACTTGTTGAACCAGAAAACTTGCACTCTATCCTTGAATCAGGAAAGTTCAAAGCGGTGAGAAAGATGCAGCTTCATTTCGCTTGTACGAGTTGAGCAACCGATCGATTGTTCGGATGAACAGGAAGAAATAATACCGACTGGCTGTTGGCCGATCGCACACACAGACATATTTCTTCGGCTCCTATAACACAAGAACTTCGACCGCCCAATTTGATTCCTAAGAACAGAATTTTGCCTCACACTGTTCTAAAGGGGGGGGGGACTGCCATCAGACATGGGGGAGGGATGCAAGTAGTTACAGGAAAGGCCAATAAACTGGTATATGTGCATTCTCAGATCACCACTTTACATATTTCCCGAGACCTTTTTTTTACCTCAGATAATGAAGTTAGAGGCGGTATATATAATACAATGTAATATCTCCAAAAATTCTCAATGGATTTCAATTAATTGGGCGGGGTTAGTCGGCTATGGACTAAGGAAATTGATTATTTAAGGGTGGGCTAGGGAATTCTTCACAGTTACCTCCCAATCATCGTTTTCGTTTATCCATTTCTGGAATGATAAGCTATGCAGTAAGGAAGAATTAGTTAAGTTTGTGGCAGATCCAGGATTTTTTTATATTGAGTGATATGATATCTTTTCTTTTTTTTCATTCATGTGCTCAGTTGTGTTGTCCACACAGAAGTTTTTAAAGTTTCTCAACAAATTCTGATAAAATTTCATGTAAAAGTGGGCCATGGACTAAAGAAGAATTGATTGAATTTCGGTGCAGATCCAGGAACTTTCACAGTTACCTCCCTTGAACTGTTGTTATATGAACTGCTTTTCAGTTTTCAGAGACGATAGCACTAACCGGGGTGTACGCTCTATGGATGCTTTTTTGTGCAGCAGTTCGTATCTGCATCGTGTAAAAAGTCCTTTCCTGTTGTTCCATCTTGCACTTACAATGTCTGTGCAAATGCGTGTCAGGCAAACTTTACAAATCACTCGGAAGGATCACCGGATAGGTAATTAATAGAAACAATAAAAACGAATTAATTCCTTTTATTTTCAGTAATAGTTGAAATATCTGCAAAATTGTTATTAACGATAAAGGAATAGATCGCTGCATTTATAAAATGAAGGAAATAGTAGCAAAGAAATAGTTTCTTTGTTGAAAGTAAATTCATAAATACATGAATATGTAAGTGTGTACGTTTTAAACGGGCTTTCTGTCAATAAGCAGATGGAATTAATGTATGTGTGTGTGTGTGTGTGTGTGTGTGTGTGTGTGTGCTTACTTTGATGCAAACGGGCTCAATAGATAACACCAAAAATATTGTAGCCTTAATAATTATTTTCCCTGGCTGATGCCATTCATCTTATCTCTTGCAGTCTCTTTCAATTGGGCGCCATTAATTTTTTTTTTTTTTTTTTTTTTGGCTTCCATTTTGGTTTCAGACATTTTTTTCAATTTATCTCTTCATATTACGTGTGCCTTTTTTGTTTCGAAAATATTTGCCCAACAATTATCGAAGCGAATTTATCTCTTCTTCAATAATTGAATAAAAAAGAGAGATGAACATTTAAAAACCTACCTTCGTATTTTATCAAATATCAAAACAAATGATAACTAACGAAGGGCTAAATTTTGCAGCATCGAAAACGTAAACAAGACAGCACGCACGTACACACAATATAATATATATATATATATATATATATATATATATATATATATATGCAAACAAGCAGCCACATACAATAAACATATATGATTACAAATGCATTATATTACTTTGGAAATCTATTTGAAATGATCTTTCTTTATTGCAGGGTGAATGTATCATCTAGCCTAGACAGCGTAAAAAGAAGAAAGAATTAGATAAAATGGGTCTGCTACAGAAATCGAACCTGCGACCGATAGGGTAGTTGCTTCAACGTAGCGTTCCTCTGATCATTTAGCTAAATAGCCGCTGATAACTCAAAGGCTTAAATCATTGCTTTACCGACAGATTCTCATTTTATTCTTACATTGTCTATATATGTTCGATTTATTTCTCAACGCAGACAATGATATTATTAAGAAATGGATATATGATCCGTCAGAAATGATAATAAAGTAATATTACGCATTTGTAATCATTTCTGTCGGATCGTATTTCCATTTCTCAATATATATATATATATATATATATATATATATATATATATATATATATATATATATATATATATATATATATATATATATATATCTTCACAGTGGCTAATGGTAAAAGTTTGTTTTGTAAATAGAAACTTCGAAATGGAAAATTAACACAACGAATCGTTTTCCCTTCTATATTACCCTTTGCTAGGATTAGTTTTGCTCGTTAAATATCTATGTATCTATATCTACATGTACATTTATCTGAAGTGCCCCCAAATCAGAGAAAGCTACTTAATAAAGAGTAACTCCTCGTGTTGTTGGGTGTGGCTGTACAGAATTTAGTGATATTTGCCACATGTTCCATACATGCTAAACTGGTTTTAAATCTGGGGCCAACAGTGTACCAAGTGTTCCTCAAACCAATTTCATGTCACCCGTGCACGGTGAGGAATTGTGCTATCTTGAATGAATAAAACCACCAGTGAGGAACCTTGCAAGCATAAAGGGGTACAAATGATCTGCATCAAGATCCGTGTATGTTACATTTGTCAATAAAGATTCCAGTTTAACTATTGGTCCTTACGAACTCTAACGTTCCATATCATTACAGAGCCACCATCAGCTTGTACAACATCATACTGACAGGCTGTCTCCTCACACAAGAAACTCGACCATCTGCTGCCCGAAAGAGCTGGAAAATTGTCAGACTAGGCGACACTGTACCAGTCTTCTATTGTCCAGGAACCGATGCCATGGTGTCAATAATCATACCCTTTTTGACCAACAACTAAGAAACCTTATGGAATGCAGTGAATACTGTACATTTTGTTGACTGATGGATTGAAATTGATATATAATGCAACAGAAATAATCTCATTATTTTATTTTGAATACACGGTGAATGTATCATTTCGTCAAAATGCTGTTTAGGCCAAATGATAAATTGATAAATAGAGTTTCAAAATAATACAACGCATTCATAATTATTCTGCTGGATTATATATCCATTTCTTGATAATATAATTGTCTGCATTTAGAAACAATAGTCTAGACATAGATTGAGAATGAACAAGATGAGAACCTGTGGGCTGTTTAGCTCAATGGAAAGAGCGACACTGCGTTAAGACGACTACCTTTCTTTAATTGTTTATTCTATCTACGCTGTCTAGACCGAATGATGCATTCAATGTGTATTAACGGAACGGGATCATTCTGAATAGAGTTTCAAAATAACACACACACACACACACACACACACACACACACACACACACACACACACACACACACACACACGTATGTATTTGTTGACGCATAATTATTAAAGTAATTGATTTATTATATAAAATTTATTAAAGATTTATGTTTTTCTGGTACATTTCTACGTTAATACTAAAATGCAGATAATGAAATAAGAAAACATTAACCAGACTAGAAGAGGAATTTTATTGGCAACAAATAGAATCCACCTCATCTAAAGAATGGATCTCTCAACTGTATCCAAGATGACCCTCGAGCGTGCATGTCTGTTTTCATTCCCGTGAGTATTTGGATGTATTTTAGATTATATCATTGATAATTGCCAATATTTATATCAATACGTAGGCGTGTGTACAAATATGAGAGTGAGAGAAATATACCAAATATTATTTCCTATATATGAACCTATAAGCAGATATTGATAACTTTATCCTTTGTTGCTTTGTGCAAATGCTTTGTCGAGATACAAAAGAGAGCCTCAATTCTTTTTGTGAAGAATATATTTTATTTCGTTGACGAAACCTTCATTATTTTACGTGTCGAAAAAAAATAGCAATTCCAAAAAATAGAGAGAAAAGAAGAGACCGGGTGGCTTGAGTGAGTAAAGGAGTGGATCTGTTTGTTAAACGTTTAAGCAGCTCCCCGCATCTCTTGATAGTGATATGTTTAACTGTTCTTAGCCACTCGTCACGGCTAATTTAACTTTCCTGATTGAGCCATAATGGCCACTCGAGGTCCCTTTGGTCGCGCTTGAACACCGTCTGCTCTGGATCCTTCCTTCAATATTTATTTATACCGAATAACTTCCGTTTTTCTTTTTTTATCATTTTTCTCTTCCACCCATCTGTACGGAAATTTTCACGCTATGAATTAATTTTGAGTGATTCAATCGCTCTCCACTTGTCAAAAACAAGAAAAAAAATTATTTTTCTAGATCTTCGCCATAGGATGCGTTTTAGAACGTCCAAATATAAGCTGACTAGTATCAGAGTTACATAAAGCAGGGTCAAGTGTTTTGAGCCCAGTTTTCGTTGACCTGGAAAATCCCACTGTATTCACTTAAATGTTGTTTAATGCCCCCCCATATATATATATATATATATATATATATATATATATATATATATATATATATATATATATATATATATATATATATATATATATATATATGTTATTTGTTATTTGAAACTGTGTTAGAACCGACATCCAGATTTCTTACGATTAATATACCAGGCCCAGGCAGTGTAAATAGGATAAATGATTCAAGAAATGATTTGCTACGTTAAACAGGAGGTAGCTTAAACGCGTCTCCGGTCTTACCGTCTGTGCTAAGCATCCAGCTGATGAATTAGGGCCTGAATAACTCATCATCATCATCATCATCAGTCTTTTAACGTCCGTCGTTGGACATGGACATTCTCCAGGATCCGCCACAATTCTCTATCATAGGCGTCGTGGAGCCAGTATTTTCTGAATTTGTCTATTTCATCTCTTCATCTTGTATTCTGTCAACCTCGGTTTCGCATGTGATCTCTGGGAATCCATATTGTGAGTCATGATGTCCATTGGTTGTATTTCATTCTTGCAACATGGCCAGCCCATTGCCATTTAAGTTTTTTGGGGGATTTTTTTAATGTTTATACCCAACTCTCGTCTCATTCATTCACTGCCCATGCCTGCTCATTGTTTCTTAACATAGATAACAATATTGTAAAGAAATTGATTTATAATTCAACAGAATTATTCGTGGTTATGAAATGGGGTATGAAACAGTTGTATTGGTATATTCATCGGCATACCCACAGTGTATAAACGGGATGACGGTTCAAATAGTTTTTCAAATAAAAGTAATGCATTTATAATAATTGGTCAGTCGGATTACATATCCATTTCTTTATTTATATATATATATATATATATATATATATATATATATATATTTCATTGCATATTAATACCCACCCTCGTGTGTATATATATATATATATATATATATATATATATATATATATATATATATATATATATATATATATATATATATACACATACATACATGAAGAGATTTACTCTAAAAAAAAACTTTAAAATTTGAGAAAATGAAAAGATAGAAATGTACTAAACACCCTAGTACAGTTTACAAAAAACGAAAAAATGTAAAACCGTTGAAAATAAAAAAGGAAATAATGAAAATTAAGAACTCGGAAAATAACTCTTGATAGAATTTAAACCCAAAAAAAATAAATTATAAACTTCGCTCGAAAACGACAAAGAAAAACTTTAAAGCAGATCAAAATGAAATAAAATTAAACAATGAAATAACAAAACTTGACATAACTAGAACAAACGAAAAACAAAGAATAATAAAAGTTTTTTTTTAATAATGTATTCAATTTGTGGTATATTTTCGACCTTTACAAAATGCTGTCTATGTCTAACTAGATGATTTGTGTAGAGTGCTTTCGTGAAATAAACCGATCGCACATCATATGTTTATATTTTAGTATATATATATTTGTGTGTGTGTGTGTGGAAACGAAGGGAAACTGTTTAATTATTGTAGTAATCAGTTAGTATATATTATGAAAATGTGATATTTTTCTGCGTGATTCTCTTTTAACATTGAACACTTCCATTTTTTCTAATGAAAATATATTCTTCACATCATTTGAAACAATGGACTTATCCAAATAGTACTGAATTCAAATCCTTACTTTTGGCGCATAATTAGTATCTACAGAGAAACAGAGAAAACCATGTTGATCTTCTCTGTAGGGTTCAATTCTGTAGCTTACAACATATCCACTTTTTCTCATGGTGTGATAGAGCGTATTACTTAGGCGATCACGAACCCGTTCAAAATTATTATTTAAGCCATCTGGATGGGTGTTCAGAAAATTCCGATGGCTTTGAGTTGTAAAATTGGAATATCATACAAAAGTTTCTTTAGTTAGGGGCTCTGTGTGATTGTTTGAAGTTCTCAATGTTGGATATACATAAAAAGCGTTCGATGTGGATGGGAGATTGTGGATGTCAGAAATGAGAGTATATGCATATTAAGGTATGTTCGGGCCTGGGTAGAAGTATAGTTTAGAGATTACAGAGTTCGTGAGTATAAAGTAATTAGGAGTGAAAGGATTTGGGTGTTAGAGATCGGTCTGGTTACCGTTGTTAAATTTAGCGTTGAGTCCGTTAAGGGAGAGAGTTTTAAATTTGCTATGTCGTGTGGATCCAGAATGTTCATCGTGTCGGGAGGGTTTTTTTTCATTTTTTCTATGATTGTAAATCTTGCGTCGGTGCCGAAATTGTGGCCGGGGGTGCGGAAGTGTAATTCCACTGGAGGTAGGTTGGTATGATTGGGTGATTTAATCATATATATATATATATATATATATATATATATATATATATATATATATATATATATATATATATATATATATATATATATATATATATTTTAAAAGACAATAGGGAGAATGAATTGTATTGGTGTTGTATTGGATGTTTTGATGACTATTTTCTCCCGTTGTCAAACGTCAAATGTGAAAAATGCAAAAATACGCCAATAACATTCGGAGAGGTTATCATGATTATTGTTCTCAATTTTTGTCCCTTATTGGAGGAAAAGGGAATTGTTGATGGCAGACTTCAACTGAGTTATGTACAGGAAATGAAAATGAGAAAGGTTTTTGTCAGAACGTCTGTCTTATTGAGAAAAAATTGTACGTTTGTATGCAGAGTATACAGATGAGGGATGTTATGTATTGTGATTCATGTGTTGTATTTTTTATGTATGGGTTTGTTATAGGTGAGTTATTGAAAGAGAGAGTGTGTCTTCATTGGTATTTTGCTGTGTGAATATGTGTGAGCTTAGTGTAGATTTCAGAAGTGTGTGGGTAGAACATATATATATATATATATATATATATATATATATATATATATATATATATATATATATATATATATATATGATTACAAAGTGTACTGGTCGTAAATTTTTTGATTTTTCTCCTTAGCTATTGAGGAAGACAATGTGTCTACATTGGTATTTTGTTGTGTGAATATATATATGGGTAAACCAAGATTTCAGAAGTGTGTATGCAGTATTTTTTTATTTCATACTTACCCACCTCTATTGAATTTCTTGTGTGCTTGGTGTTTTTGTGGTAAGGTCGTTCTGTGTCGATATTATTTTTGCAATATGTTTAGATAGATTGTTGAAATCGAGGCGTTCTTTGATAGCATTATCTCTGGTAATAACTGTTGCTTTTATGATATGATGTGTCGTTTTTTGTTTTATATTTCTGTTTTTTGGATCGAAAATGTGATCCGTTTTCGGATAATAACGACCACCGCTCCATTCCAAAATTTGTATTGCATCATTTTTACATTAGGCGTTTCCCGAAACATCTTACAGGAATAAATACAATCCAGTTTCCCTAATTTCAAGTTTGCATATTGTCTATTAAATCCACCATATATATGGAGAAATTGTTCGTTCAAATTCTCTGCAATCTTTTTCTCTCAATATTCACACACAATTATTTGGACAAAAGCAGCACTTTTTTCATGAAGGATCATGCTGCTGAAACATGGAGAATAAAATGAAAGAAACGTAGAATGCTATTCTCACTTCCCATCCAGTCTTATGATAAGGGCTCGATTGAAAACGTCTAAGACGTCTTGGATTATGGAATAATAAGGAATCTAAAGAATTCATCTCCTCGTCTAAACATTGATTATGAGACAGACATTGTTACATTTTACTTTATGTGTCGAGGAAATTAAGATTTGTTGGCCAAGCATTGAATGAAAGCTTATTGCATTCATTGCAATGCGTAGCCAATGAGTGAAGGTAAGTTGCTTCAAAAGAATGCAATTTTCAATGTGTAAGCAATGAGTAAAGTTAAGTTGCGTTCAAAAGAATGCAACTCACAATGAGTAAGCGATGAGTGAAGGTATGTAACATTCAAAAGAAAGCTACTTCCAATAAGTATGCAATAACCGAAGGTAAGTTACATTAAAATAAATGCAACTTACTTTCATTCATTTCTCAGCCACCAAATCTTGATCTCCACGACATGTGACAAGTTACTTCGATCCACACAATCAGATTCACTACTATGACTGCGTGACAGACATTTTTTGTCAACCAGTATGAACAATAAACATATCGTTGCTGTGAGGGTGGATGAAAGATTTACTTCGTACCCAAGCTAATTTCGTCTCTATTCTCTACAAAACCTTCTATACATACATGAATATGTAGATGAATGGATGAATGGATGAAGAAATGTATTCATGTAAGTGCAAAGAAGGAGTCTGTACGTATATGATATAAATCATACAGCTTTTTCCCATTAAATGCTATTTGATCAATGTTGACTTGTTAGACGTGCTCCTTCCTCTCTCTCTCTCGATGCTTCTCATCTTCTTTCCCATATCTGACTCATCGTGACATATGAACGATTTATTTTAGTTTTAGCCCTCGGCCACTATTCAATGATTTATGTGTTTTATACACAAATGCACCTTCCAAATTGCTTCTTCTCCAGAGGCATAAATAGTCTTGAACAATTTGTATCTAAATGTTGCGCCACATTTACCACGGCACCCAAAGATATCTGGATGCTGTAACATGATACGGTCATTATTACTGAGCAATATTTTATGCTTCGTATTATTTAATAAAGGATGACAATATATCCATCAAAAATCTTCGAAGTATATTGAACAACCGTAGTCATCAAAGATGGCGATGGGTTTTATTCTTTTTATATGTACTTTCGTTTGATTGATAGTTTGTTTGTTTCTTCGAAGTATATTGAACAACCGTAGTCATCAAAGATGGCGATGGGTTTTATCCTTTTTATATGTACTTTCGTTTGAATGATAGTTTGTTTGTTTGTTTGTGTATTCCAGTGCTCCTGTCAATACCGTTCTGTCTACAGAGTTGAAATTTGGCATCAGTATTCCCCTGGACCCTTTCTAAAATGTTTTTTTTCGTTACGAATAGAATTTATTCTGGCCATATTCATTCTTCGATGGAAGTTTTTGACATGACCTTCATTTATTGATTCTGATGACGAGTTTACGTTGTATTTGAATTCTCTCATGACACTTTACACTGCAGAATAAAATTAATTGTATCAATTAAAATTTACATTTTACTTTGAATTTGCATGAGTGAGCCTCGCTTGCCACACACAAAGCTGCTAAAGATGTTGAATATCCTTCAAAATATTCGTTCGCAGAGACAAACCATGATGTTGATTAGAACAAAGGTAGTTAATTTTTTCAGAAACTTATTTGATATATAAATTTTCAAAAAGATAATTTTCATTCCTCAGCTTTTTTATTTACATACAAGAAAACATCTACTATAACCATCACTATAACTGTCAACATAGATTTCTTCAGTTTTCAAGGTAGTCCATCTGTCTGACTGAATGTGTATGTATTAGGCGTACAGACCACCCAAATAAAGCTAGACAGCAGAAAATTCTAACATTCATTCCTTACTATTTCTACAAAAAACTTTATTGCTACTGATGCAGTACGAAGTCCCAAGAGTATTACTTTTAAATGTGTATACGTCCAGAGTTTAATGTAGAAAACAAAATAGAACTTGAAATATTCCCGGTATGAACAAAATATTTGCAAAAATATTGAAATATCATCTCAAGCGTGCCTCCAATTAGACCTGTCTTTCGCAGGCTTGAACCTGCTCAATCTAATGGTTTCATTGATAATTATACTTGTTGCTTATTTTCTCAAAAGCCGATGTCTGCAAAAGTCATAAGCCAAAGGACAGCAAAAAAGCAAGAGTGGGACAGAATCTCCATGAAATCCTAAAAAGAAGAAGAAATCAAGCTTAGAATTACCCTAGAATGGTTAGCCTCCGGCAGAGTAAGCTCAACCCTCAAGAATAAGATCTCATTAGTCCTAAAAAGAGAAGTATGCAACCAATGCATCCTTCCGATTGTCACCTATGGAGCTGAAACATGGAATCTAACCATGAGACTGGCCCTCAAACTGAGAACCATGCAACGTGCATATGGAGAATTATACTCAACTTCATATGGAGAGATCATAAGACAGCACAATATATTAAGGGAAAAACAGGAGTCCGAGACATCACATAGCCATCGGAAAACTCAAATGATAATGGGCTGATTATGTTGCAAGAATGTCAGACAACCAATGGTATCACAACGTTGATCCCCAGAGATCGCGTGCGAAACCAAAGCCGGCAAAATATGAGATGAAGAGACGAACTAGAAATGTTGAGGAAGCACTGGTTCCTCGACGCCCATGATAGAAAGGTCTGGCAAATTCTGGGAAAGGTCCATGTCTAACGACGGACGATAAAACAAATAATGATGATAATGATGATTTGCTGAAAGTTTTGTTTTGGCGGATTAGAGCTGTTGATTCTAATGGTCGATATGAAGCTAACGTTATAGGGATATATTAATGTTTACCGTTTTTTCGGGAACTGCTGATTTAAACAACTTCGAAACCAACATATCTGGCGAATATCAACTTCATACGATGGCAAGTTTCCGAGTAATCGAGGTGCTCTCACACACTAATTGATAGTTCTCCAATTATAGTAGTATATTTGTGTCATAGTGTGTGCATTCGTATGTGTCTTATGTGTGTGATTTTCTCATATCTTCTCATATGTTTGCCGATTTCCAATGTATATGCTTTTTCTGAAGTTTGGTTTTACAGAGATGGAGACTAAATCAGAAAGAGAATTCTTTCCATTTGAAAGGCAGTTTCTTTTTAAATCCAACATTTTCGTTTCATTTGTACTCATAGTGCTTTGCCGGGATTAGAAATAGTGCTTATACCACGAGACAAAACAACAAAATCAAAACAAAACAAGTTCAGTCCAGTTTGTTGTTGCTCATCAAATACTTTTTTCAATTCATGCCAAATCATTGCTGGCCACACACAGACAGAATCGATAGAAAAACTCTGGTGGAATGTAGAATAAGTAAATCAATATAGATACGCCTACTTACCCATTCGATCGGTCAATACTTATCTAATTTGATCTAATTTAATATAATTACGTTTCTACTCATTTCATTGGCCGATAATCCTTTAAAAACTCTAAGTCATTGCTTATTATATTAATATCAATCTTCATACCAGAATGAAATCGAATTAAATAGTAACCCACGTTGATACGTATAAATGTAAGTAAATAGTGTCTTTGTGCTGACTACAGCTTTGGCCGTTTCTGCGTAGGCTCCACATATCACATTATAACTTGCCTTGCCCTTTGGTGAGAAGTGAAATAGACTCAAAGGCGACAAGCACCCGAAGTGGCGTCACTCATTTCACCCTGCAATGCGTATAGAAATACAAAATATTCGAGTGAGAGGAGAGAAGGCGCCAGTAATTCTGTTGAATCTTGAAAAAAGTTAATGCAATAATCTGGATCTCTTCTTGTTTCTTAGTAAACAGATAGAAAAGGGAAAAAAATAATTAACATTTTTCCAGCTATATTTATTTGACGAGTTGAGCCACTGAGGTGAGGTGGTGTTGAAAATAATTAGATTTCCGGTAGTGTATGTAGATTAAGACTTACCTTCAAGAAGAGAAAAAGTCATCTTCTTATAAGGAATTTTGTCTCCCAAAAGTCAGTATTCTTTTATGTTATTATACTTCGTCTATTTTACGATGTCTTTTTGATATATGCAGTGAGAGCAAAATGTATCCGATACATTTTTAAAAGTTTCTTTTCACATACTTACACAACTTTAAAATGTATTTTTCAATCTTCACTCCAAATTATGTAAATCTCAAAGATGTGAAAATTGACTTTGTCAAATGAAACAGATACTTTTTGCACTCACTGTACATATCTTCGTGCATATATATATATATATATATATATATATATATATATATATATATATATATATATACCATTTAGATTTTGGGGTCTGGTCATTTAAAAAGTACTGCCCAAGTGTAAAAGTTGGTGAGTGCTCATGAAATGAGCCGTTTTAATGGAATTTTATTCATTGAAAATTTGCATTGCAACTGTATTTTGAACTTTTTGACAATTGAAGTGATATAAAGAGTTCAAAATTGAATTTAGAGAATTTTGTTGTCGAGTTTTCATGCGAAGTCTTCATAGTATGGGAAGGAAAATAAAGCTATCTGATTTCGAACATGGTAGGATTTTTTAACTTTGGAATCAGGGACAATCACAACGTGCAATAATTTAAAAAAGAGCATCAAAGTCAGATAGTTGTGAAAAAATATTTGTGTAATCAAGATAATTATGGCGCCAAAAACAATATATATATATATATATATATATATATATATATATATATATATATATATATATATATATATATATATATATTATAATTATATATATTTATATATATATATCAGAAAAAGTAAAAAGTAAGGAAAAGCCAGACTTTTTGAAAATTATTGTTTTAATAAGATCCAATAACTCTAATCGATTAAATTAACAATTTCCAATAAGTGCAGTTTTTTTTTCTATTTTTTCTGAAATTTATCGGAAATTTTTTTGAATTCGAGTAAATGTATATGAATATATATGTATGTGGGTGTGTGCGTCTGTGTGTGTGTGTGTGTGTGTCTTAATTTAGTAGTAGACCGGAAAGTATTTGGACATTTGAAAAAGATTGAATATATTTTACTCTACCTAAACATATTCTGTCATATGCTTCTGCTGATTGTTTTGTTGAAAGCTGTGACCATCCCTTCGCTTCAACAATTAGAAGTAAGTAACCCTTTAACACGTATCAATACTACGCCTCATTCTTGGTTTCTTCAATCAAATAAAGTGCCCCTGTGCTATTTAAAGAAAAACATCCACTCGCCATTGTAGTCTCACTTCTGTGCTTTGGCTCTACTATGAGTCTGGTGCTCCGTGGATTGCAAATGCAACCATCTTTTCTGACCAGATGAGTTGTGCTTAAAATGTTTGATGTTAGTTTCGTATGATCAGAGAAAATTCTTTCAAAAATTATTTGATTTCACTTACTGTGCATTTGTCTTTCTGTATCTCTTCAGCGCAAATAAAACTGTTGAGCAATGAAGCCTAGTTCATCTCTCAGAGCTTTTTTGGTAACCAATATTCCACTTGCTTTTGAATCTTCTTGAAACTCCTTTCGGTCACTGAATTTTGTATGTTTGTTCAAAGATTTTATACGTTGCAAAACTTCGAAAAATAGTTCGGTTCGTTTTTGTTGACTTCATATTCCAAAACGTTCTTTCAATTTATTCATTTCAGACAACATAAAATCGAATAAAATCTTTTTTATCTATCCATTAAAAAATTCGTATGGAACCAATTTTAGAGAAACATCTTTAGACGTGTCAACACATCTCTATTGTGCGATTTTCGGTCGGTTGGACCAGATACCTAGAACAACAGAGAGGGGAAAGAAGGGAGTGGTGTGATGTCATTGAAAGTGATGATGTCACTTAAAGGTATGATGTCAAGAAATCTCTTTGGATCCATTGATGACGTATCAAGCGTTTGCTTTTTGCAGTGTTGCCAAATATCATTTGCTATCAATCGCGAAAACTGTCTGTAAAATGGCTAAAATCGGCTAAACTTTTCAATTTCTAGATAACTTCATAGCTACAAATGTTATATATAGTCATTCAAAGCTCATTCATCAAATGAAATAAGCATACAATAAGATTCCAGAACATACCACTGATAAAAATTATACACTTACTTTAATTTAACTTAATAATTGTTATTTTCATTGCCAGATTTTCGTGTAAATCAACGTCATTTTCTTCTTCAAAACGCAAAACAATTGTTGATTTCTTGTCAAAGGTTTGTCAAACATTGATTCAGCTTCTGTACGTAGGAAATTAACGAGTGACAGAATAATCATCAACTGAAACCAAACAAGAAGCGCGAGGGAAAAAGTAAGAATGTCCATTTTGACGTCTAAACGATAGAGTGGGCGAACGTTATTACTCTGCATCATCAACTATTATTACAATTACACAATCTGTCAAATGGCTATAATTCATTATCTGCTACGCATCTCCCCTTCGATCATTGATCTGTGTTGATTGTTTAAATACGCCCACTATTTTTAGTTGCTTTTTCTTAACCAGAAACAGAATCCAACATCGCTGTTGAGCAATCATTTAAGTGCAGGGTATCTCAACAGTGGCTATCCATTTTCTTTTTAGAAAACGTCAACCAAAACTGTCAACACAAGGTTTCTTCAGTTTTCAAGTTGGTCTAGCTTACGTATCACGCCTAAAGGCAGCACCAATGGAGCTAGGGACTGAAACTTTCAATATTTAATCTTTATTATGATTGTTTTTTTTAAATTCTCACCTAAGTAAGTTTTTAGCGGGGTTGAATTTGCGATGTAAGTTTGTGTTAAATTGATCTCTTTGTGTCATGCCTGTTTTTTTTTTCGTTATTCAAACTTTTTAGTGATCACTAGCCAACAAAAGACGAGAAAAGTAACATATTCATTGATCATCCTTTTTGCCAATTTTAATTGATCACTCACCCCAATACGGCATGCTCCCAAAATATGTTGGTCAAGTGACAATTTCTATTGAGGGACTAATCAGAATGGCTTCTCTTTCATTTTTTTAGATTTCTGTTCCTTCTTAGTGGAATAGATATCAATCGATTGCTCTAAGTCTGAGAAATTCTTTGACACTTCAGCTTTACATCTATCTATTATGAGAACGACACTAACCTTAGACCCAAGGTTCAAAATCAGAGTCCGGCAAGGGTTAAGGTTAGCAATTTCTTCTCGGGTGTCTACATCAACAGCAAAGTTTATGCAGCAAGATCAAGTGACCTTTATGAAGTGGAGTCAAGAATCAAAGATTGCTATGCGTACATTCAGCACGAAATGCTAGATAATGACAGAAATGTCTGTGTCAATAGCTGGATCGGTTCAAGTTCTCTGAAGAAGTTGGTTTCAATGTAGAAGGCTACCAGTGAAGTATTCCTTATTTGAACTTAGCAAAATTGAAATAACGTAATTCTCAAGTATTCGATTTTACCGATGGGTTTGATGGTTTGGAATTTTTTTCTCAAAAACAGATTTGGTCATTTAATCAGTCTACCATGTGACCAACATCTTTTGGCAGCATGCTATGCAGGGAGTTAACAACTCGAAAGATTGGAGAAAGGGTGTATCAATGAATAAGTTGCTTTTCTTGCTTTTAGTTAAGCAGTGATCATTTAAAAAGTGAATGCTACACCAAGGGATCAATTCAGTATGAAATTACATTGCAAATTTAACCCCCTACTAAAAACGTATTTAGAGGGGGAATTTAAAAAAAAGAAAAGAACGTTTTTTTTAGATTTGATAAAGAGCATATGTTAAAATTCCCAGCCCTGATACTCCGTGGGTGCAGTCTGTACGTGTGATACATACATACATACCCAGTTACACCAACTTGTAAATTGAACACACTTATGTTGACTGTTTGTAATCGGTGAAGAGTGACTTTTGAGACGCCCTGTATTTATGATCCAACAATGTTCCACCGGTGGCCATTTTGTTTTCTAATGATTTCTAATCTCCAAATTTTAGAATGTTACAATTGCAATCTCAATAAACACAAATCATTTCTCAATTGCTGATAGAAATTTCAATTCTTGCCCATGAAATAGACTCATTATGATTTTAAATCGAGAAAATTGATGATATTTTTCTGAAATTATTTTCTTTGAAAAGAAATAGAAATAAAGCTTTAAATTTCTTTTATTGTTTAAATGGAAGGACATTATTCAGTGTTTGAATTATTTCTGATATTATGTGTGTGTGTAAGCCAGTATTCATGTGTGTGTGTGTGTGTTTTTGTGCATGTCTGCGTCTATGCGTAGATAGATAAATGACCAAAAAGAAGATTTTAAAAAAAAGCACAAATTGAGTCTTTATTCATTTATTTTCGTTTTAATCATCAGATTTGATACGCATCTAAGTGCGAAGAAATTCACATGCGTATATTCAAAACAATGCAAATTTTTGCTGATAGAACAATGGCTAGAGAGGAATTGGACAAAAAGACGTTGCAGTTGATAAAATTCACATGCAGAAGGTCGGAGAATAGACTAGTCGAAACATTGTGACAAAAACTACTTGAATTACGAGTTACCATTTATACTTGATGCTTTCGCACAAAAAAAAAACGATTAGATTTAGTATCACTTGCGGAGGATCCCAAAACATATTGAATTTCTTTTTTCAGATCTTCGAATTGTCGGCATCGATGAAAGTTGAATTTATTTCGAGTTGGTGAATAATTTTAAATAGAATATCATAAGAACGATTATGATTATGATTAATGATCGCTCCTTGTCAGAAAAGTTCTTAAATCCCAAACATGAAACTTATGGATAAGGTATGCAAGTATGTGAAAAATATATCAAAGAGGTGAATGCCCCTGCTCTACATGCTGCAGCTGACCCTCGGGTGATATATAAAAACTGCTAGCCTCCAAAGGGGTTACAACACAAAAATTGATCGAACAGGAGACACCATCACCTTGTCAATGTACTGAATCTACAGGTCGGAGTTGCATTGCAACCTTTGGGCCAGACGGAATACCAAAACTGGCGACCGAATTTTCCTCAGATAGAGCGACAGGGTTGGTACAAAGTCAGTTCCCAGAGATTCTGAACACTCAGGGACTGTAGGACGATCACTCATCATAGACTGGCCAATAACATTTCATCCCCTTCAAGTCTTTTGACCAGGCTGGCTGATAAAGCCAGATACCTCGCTCTGTCGCTTTTATCAGGAAGATCAGCTACAAAGAAGAAAAAGAATTTATTGTTTGTTTTAATACCGAAACTTTCGAATAAATACACTACAGAGACAAGCCCATTAGTTCATTTATATTTTTATCAAAAAAATTATTACATATACATTCTCATAATGTTAGTGATTTCAGTTCTCGGCATTGATAAATATAGATTCCACGGAGAGAAGTAATTATAAGATAGCAATCTCTTGTCTCAATGGTTTCTCTAGTTAATCACAAACCTGCCATTAAATACCCCAACTTTATTATACAGCGACCTCAAGATGTCGGTTGTAAATAGCAACGTACATGGAAGTTTTAACGTGAAGTAGAATAATCCGCTAGTCTGCCTGGCATAAAGAAATGTATATAATGGAAATCTTATTAAACCGTCCCATTTGCAAATATCAATGAAATAAGGTTAAATATATATTTCCTGGAAACTTAGATACTTATACAATTTAGATGTTTCAGATTTTACAAGCACAGAAATATGTTCGTTATCAGAGTATATGTTCCTTGAATTTGTGTGAATAACTTCTGAAGTTCATACTTTTTCAATTTATCAGCATAGAGTATCTTATCTATAACTTATGATTTAAGCTAGGAATTAAAGTCAGTGCAGCTCACTAATATCTTGACCGCTAGGCTATTATTCACCCTGATTTATTTGGGTTTTTATTAGTATACTGTGGATTTCGTAAGTTCAAAACATAGCTTTGTTCAACTTTTGGTGTTCTAAAGATTAATTCGTTTAATGCTGAATGTTTTTATTAATCGCATATTATATAATAGATTTTTATTGTTACAACAAAAACCACTTAAGATTTTTTTTCTTTTGTTCCCAGTGAATTCTTGCAATTCCTTCGAAGAACTATATGAGAAAGTCTTATGAAGCTATTAACTGTAGATCCAATGATCACAATTACACTTGAATTACACTTGGCCAAAATTAGGCATTCTATGACTTACCCTTATCAAACAATAAAACTTAGATTTACTGATCACAATCACACTTGAACTTTCCTAATCATGCATAAAGTCGAATAGTCACTCTACTTTCACTTTCGTTATTCTATGAAGGAGCCATAAATGAATGAAGGAGGGAAATCCTATACATGCCATTCTTTGACAAGTTTTGGAAAGGTTGGAATATATTTGCCTCAGTCAGCATTCAGCCAAATACAACGTTTTGTTGATTTTCCCAATTCGGTGAATTGCAAAATATGAGAATTATGATAATAGAGTTGAGCAGAAAATTGTTATTTTTCAGTGACATTTTTTTCTGAGAGAACATTGTATTCTACAAAATTCTAAAGAATTATTTCATTTTTTTCATTCAACGTGTTTAATTTATAAATAGATATGGCACTATTGTAAAATAATGATATTGATTTTTCTTCATTTTGTCATTAAATCAAATAAATTCGTGTTCAATTACTAGATTTTAAAGATGCCTCATTGAATTTCAATTTGCTATCTAATTCAAAATGAATGATGCAGAAAATATAACAGTATGCATAATATTAAGAAGTAAACAAATGCGATTATGTTTGCTGACAAATATCCTTATATTCAAAGTCCTATTTTTTGACTGAGATACAATTAAATACGAATAATTACGATGAACTGCATCGATTATGTTACCAAATGACAAAATAGCATGTGGCAGATGAAAATATGTGTTCTTGAGGAAGATAACAACCGAAGTCTTTCTGATACGAAGAGTAGTGACTAATGTATGTACAACCAGGACTCGTGGAAATTAATTTAAACTAACCAGATAAAACGATAAATTTGATATTTGTCCTCCAAAGTTGATACAAAATAAAAAATGTTCCTTCCTAAGTCAACACTCCTTCAATTTTTCTCCCTCCTTCCAACTTTCTCTTTCTCTCCTGTCCTTTTCTTCAACTTATCTTCCTCTGCCCTCTCCTCCAATTATAATAAATTTAGTTAAAAACACCTTCCTTAGTATAAATTTTGTCACTAAAACAAATCATTTATTTTATATGTTACGCAATCCACGCCATTTCATCCATTTATGAGAAATCATTAACCAGACCTGTCACCAAAACTGCCAAGATAGGTTTCTTTAGTTTTAAGTTAGTCTGGCTGGCTGTATCCTACGCACCAATGGAGCTTGACGACTAAAATTTTCGACTTCTACTCTTAATCATGTCTAAAAAATGACGTTGGTTTTTCGTTGTTGTTTTTAAATCCATTTCAGTGTGAGATCCAATTTGCTATGTAATTCATTGTAAAATTGATCCCTTTATTTTCACCAGCAGCATTCACGTTTGTTTTTCAAAAATTCAGACTTGGATATCACTACTCAGAAAAATTAAGCAGCATTTATTCAATTTTTTTCATTAATGCTTTTAGATTTTTAAATTTCAGTTTTAAAATATCTATGCTCCTTCTCTCTTTCTTTCATTTCATTGAAACAGCCGATAGCGTCTCTATGACGTTGCATTATTGCTTCCCCCTCCTTTGGTTGTTTATTATCAAACTGTTGAGTTGACTTTGTTTTTGTACGATTCCAATGTTACATTTCCCAGAAACTTAAAACCATCTAGTACACCAAAACTGGTAACGAATCAAAGAACAGAAATTGGGAGTGTCATACATGACCAGACCAAAAACCACTGACGTCATACACGAATGACGTATGCATAAATTGATGACGAATTCACTCCCACTTCTAAAGCCCAGCTAAGTTCGACTAAGTTTGCAAATCCCATAATCTACTAATAGAGGATTGGAAACGGGACTTGTAGTTTTTGAATAATGCTACATGGAGAATGGAGAAATAAATTCTGTTTTGTTTACATTTGAGATTTCAAAGAGAGGGAGTCTGACCTTAACACAGCCAAACTGGCCATTATATTTGCTCTCACTCTCGCTCTCGCTCTCACTCTCTCTCTCTCTCTCTCTCTCTCTCACTCTCTCTCTCTCTCTCATTGCACCACTTTATGTATGAGTCACAGACGACAGATGCAAGGTATGTCCGTGAAGAAACCGAACTAAACAGCGCCCCAAAGAGATGTTTTAACGTGGTTCTGACAGATATATTATGTTCAATTGACTTTGACTACTTGTATTTTTTTTAAAAACTGCATCACGCGATGTTGATTAGTCTGTTTTTTTAGCTTCACGCGCCTGGGTGAATATGTGCATACAACTCTTTATTTTTTTCTTTCAACGGAGTAGGAACGAATGAATACCAACGTGTCTGTATCGAATGCTTTTTCAGATTAGAAAAATACTTTTGTGAAGATTTTACTAAAATTGCAACGTGCCTATTTTCTGATCCTTACATGATACCATGAGTGGTACCAGCATTTCAAATCGGGAAGAATATTCACAGAAGACGATGCCAAATCAGAACGACCTTCACATAAAAAAATGGCATGATTTTATCGATGACAATCGTCGTCCGACTGTCCATGAAGTCTCCGAAGAGGTAGACTGTAAAAGTCTGTACCACGTGATTTTGAAAGAAAAACTGATGATATGTCATGTTGCCGCAAGATCTGTGCCGCGTCTGCTGACAGATTGTCAACATTTTTAGCGAAATACGAGCCAGCTCTCGTCCCCAGCCACCCTACATTACAGATTCGATCCATGCCGATTTTTTTTATGTCCCCAAGGCTGAAATCCACCCTGAAAAGTTGACGATTGCAGACGATAGATGTGAGAAAATTCACCTGAAGACCTGCACTATCCCTTAAAACCACTCCTAGAATGCCCGCAGAATCGGAAAAAACGGTGGGTACGGTGTATTGACAAAGGGTGGACTTTAAAAGGGACAAGTCCCATTAGGTTGTAGATGAAGCAATGAATGTATTTCCTAAGTTCAGTTTCTTTTAGGACGGTCCTCATAAATGTATTATTAGTCTCCACTTGCATCGACACCGAGAGTGTCACGGGGTTAGTCACACACGGGTTGTTGTTAGTAAGACCTAATTCCGCCTCACTGGGCCTGCTGAAGCTTCGTTCTGCTTACGACATCTGATATTCCCCTAATCGTCGCCCATCTAGGCACCGACTAAACTGAACTTCAGTGATCTTACAAGAACCGGTGTATCCAACGTTATTTGATCGTGACCCCTTAGTTTCGAGGAAAGGTTCCTTAATTTTAGTCTTTGTGATGAGTGCTTAGCAGACTGGCATTGAGTACCATTTCTTACAGTCTTTGGTATGACTAGTGGATTGAACCACGGCCAACCGAACTGGAGACGAATACTCTATAACTTGGCCTCGATGATCGATCAGGAAACTAATAATGACCTGAATTTTCAACCAGAGGAAGGATATCCCTTATTAGGAAGATTGAACGTTAAAATTTCAAGTGGGGGGGGGGGCATCGTTGGCAAACGGTTTTCCTGTTGAGGGGGAGGGGAAGGGGGGAATGGAGAAATTCAACCTTTTCGAAGAGATCGGTTCGTTTTAGAACAGAATGTATTCAATTGACCAAAGAAACAGGTCTGGTGAGTCATTCAATAGAAAACGTAGTATGACTAACATCTTTTGGCCATATGCCTTATTGGGGGCGATCAATTGAAAAACTTGGAAAAGTTCTGATCAATGGATGAGTAGAATCTTTTTGGGTTGCCATCACAAATAAAGTCCGAAAAAAATTAAAAAAGGCACAAACTGGGGAATCAGTTTAGCAAGAACTCACATTGTTTATACATCATTCGATTGGACAGTTGGTGCCCGATAGAATTTGATGATTGAAGAGACAATCGTTTTGAAAACGTGTCCGAGTAACAAAACAAACAGCCGATCACGTAAATAAGTCAAGAAAATTGGCCTTGCGTGGGACTCAAACCCACATCCACCAGGAAACAGTCTGTTCTAACAACGCTTTATGTAAGCAGGAGTTTGGAATAACGCACTTAAACCACCCATTTCTCTACTCTGCCATCGGAGGCAAAATTATCACATAAGCACACATTGCAAATTGAACTCCCCACTGAAAACCTTGGGGGGGGACTTTAAAAATTTTTGTGGGCATGATAAGGAGTGAATATTTGAAATTCTAGCCTTCTAGCTCCTTTTGTGCAATCTGTATGCCTGATAGATCATCAGGCAGCAAGCCGGATCAAATCGAGAAAAAATTAAAAACTATGGTGACAGTTGAGGTCACAGTCTTGGATGACAGTTTCTAATAACAAGACAGAAGTGCAACATGAAAATGTGATAGAAAAATGAAAAGACTATTTTAGACTCAATTAACACTCAAAAGGATAAAGATTCTTAAGCGATGAAATGAAACAAATCTGCCTGAAGTCAAGGTTTTGATAAGAAAATACGCCCTGTTTGAAAAACAAACCGTGAATATCAATTTGGACATGATTATACAACACTAAATATTAATAGAATTTACGACTGTAGAGCATAACGTTTATTTTTTTGTAAAACTCTGCACCAGAGATTTGCAAAATATGTGCCTCGGTACAAAAGTGTGCCACAACTATCTCTCAAGGATGCAGTGTATATGGATTTCGAAAAATGCATGTATGCAGTACGGGTATAACTGTGGTGGATAGACTCCCCCGGATTGGGAAAATAGACCAATAAGTGAATATATATATATATATATATATATATATATATATATATATATATATATATATAGAGAGAGAGAGAGAGAGAGAGAGAGAGAGAGAGAGAGGGAGAGAGAGAGAGACAGACAGACAGACAGACAGACAGACAGAGACAGAGACAGACGGACAGAGACAGACAGACAGAGACAGACAGAGATAAATATGTCACATATTAGGCAGTGTTTGTGGTATGAACAAATGGACAGAAGGATAAGAACCGATAATAATTGAAAAAAAGAAAAAGGTTATCGATGAATTAATTAAGTTATCTTAAAATAATGAAATTGGAAAGTTTGCCGTGAGTATTGTTTAACTGAAATCGAAATGGAAACACGGAAGACCGAGAAAAGTCAATAGAATAATCAATAATTAAAAGAATAATTAAAATAACGAGGAAAATAAACAAATGGAAATTTAGATAAATGGAACACGAGGGAGACGATGGGAAGAAAAAAAATTAATGTCTATGTTATGTTTGCGAGGCTTAATTAAAAATGACATCATAGGTTAATTGACGAGAGCCGTTAAATACAGGCCGAATTGACAGCTTAGGGCAGAATGCCTGTCGATTCGGCCAAACGGGGTCGTACCGGTGGGGCGTAGCACTCCTTTAGATGGTGCCAGGGAGGGAATCACACTGCTATCAAATATCTCTCTCTCTCTCTCTCTCTCTCTCTCTCTCTCCTCTCTCTCTCTCTCTCTCTCTCTCTCTCTCTCTCTCTGCTTAAATGTGAAAATCTGTGACGACTAAGGAAGTTAGATATTTTTCTCTATGAACTTGGCTTCATCTCTCCTCAATGAGCAATTTAATGTCGCCTTTCAGTTAATATTCCGTTCGACGCCCACACCAATTCCAGGTACAGCAACCACAGTGATGACTACATCTACTAAGTTACTCACTGTTCTACACCAACGATTTACGGATGCGTCAGATGATCGAGACCCACAAGGGATCGCCCTTCCCCTTCATCTATCAACAGTTTCAAAAATACACAATGGGTGCAGTCTGGTTATGTACCCATCTCCATTTGCGTAGACTGGAAAATTTTCAACACCCTGACAACGTCTGTCCCGCCCCGGCTATCGAACTGTCAATCTAGTGATTTTTGTCATTTGATCTTGTGGACACATAGCGTAGTGGTTAGAGATTCAGACAGAATTACTGCAAGTAATCTAATGGTTCTAGGTTCAATCGCAGTGTGGGACAATGATAATTCGAAAATACTACTACTGCTAAGAGGGGAGTGCGGTCTATATACCCCCGTCGGTTAAATAAAGGGTTCGGTTCGTTACTTCCCCCACACCTACCAGATGATAGTCCGAATAATAATAGAAATTATAATAATACCTCATCTCAAAAATTCAGAGAAACATTGATCTTGTGAGATCTCAATCTTTTTAGAAACTGATGAAAAGAAAAGGGGTTCCGAGTACGTATATTAGTATGTTGATATCGTTCATTGACCACTGAAATAATTTTACCAGATGCTGATGTCAAACATATATCTCAGTGAGCAGTCGTACAATAAAGATTGACAGCCACTGCTCTGTATTGTTATTTACGAAATTTAGCTCTGTAGGCACAATGTTTAGCTTTATGTAGCACTAATGAGGATCGAACTCAATATACGAACAAATGGTCTGACAGACAAGCTTGTTGACCATTATTCTCAGCCATTTGATAAAACTTTATATCATCCATACATATATAGGTATGAGAGCAAAGTTACTTTACTATAACACGCCTCGAAAAAATCACTACAGGGATACCTTGAGTAATGCAGCTTTGGTTAGTACAGGTTTAAATGTAGTACATTTAAGGTATTGCTTTTAAATTAACGTAACTTTGAATAAACTGAAGAAAAAAAAATTATTAAACCTTGAACAATGTGGTATGGACACTAATCGAGGTGTACGTGTACTTTTGCTCCTAGCAACAAATCTGTAGAAAAACGTTATTTTACTTTCGTTTAATTTATCAGATGAAGTATTCGAAATCTTTGTTGCTACTATTTACCTTCATCTTAATTTTTGTTGCACTTTTTATCGCTACTGAACTAAATTCGAATCTCTCACAGAACTTATTCTTTATTCTGATCCATGAAGTTAATTTATTTATTCACCGCTGAAGGGAAACCAGCCTATGTTTGTTGGTTGGTTTTTGTTGTTGTTGTTTTGTTTTTTTTCGATAAAAAAAAGCAACAACAATTAAGATGAAGTTAAATAGCAAAAAAATGAATATCTTACTGCATGCTTTCGGCGAGCATTCAGGATATCGCCTTAAGAGCCAATTAGCATTGCTCTAATACAAGCTTTCAACAGATATATTTGTTGATGGTATATTTAGCGTCGATAATTCCATTTCTCCTTTTCTATTTTATTCCGACAACCATACCTACCGAAACATATACAATTCATCATGCATTCTTCTACCCGTCACATCAGATGTAGCAATAACACTTCGCAACAAAGTCGTGTGTATATACTTTATTTCTATTCAAATTTTATTGAGCTAGTATCTGGTTAACAATCGCCAATCAATCTCTTGATTATTGAACAAACGTACCCATCAAAGATGGCAAAAAATTCAACCCTTTTAATATGTGCATGTATTTGTTTATTTGTTTGAATGTCATTGTGTTCTAGCACTCCTGGTTGTACTGTTTTGTCGACAGACAAGTCAATATTAGCATCAGTACTTCCCCTACACCCCTACTAAATATGTTTATTTTAATTTTTTGGAAAAAAAGCTTTTGTTACCTTATGGGAGCCTTATTTAGACAGGTTTATAAATAACATCTAGATTCCCCAGAACTTAGATGCTCCTAGATGTTCCAATGGAAAATGCTAGTGAAGTCGTAAAGAGAATGTATTCTGACCAAATCTATTCCTCGATGGAATTTTTTACGTGACTTCAAATTTTGACATGAAGGTTGTCAAATATTGACTGTGATACCAAGTTACCGTTATTTTTAGTCAATTCATTAACCTTTTCTGTCGGCGTATTCTGTATTAACCGTACTCAACCATCTGTATTGTCATTAGTTTGTTATTCAATGTTTGTTAAATATGTCCATGGATTATTTGCATGGTCTTCGTTCCCGTTCGTATGGAATTTCTTTCATTTGACTCACGTGGTCTTGCCTCTTCTAAAAACCAAAATGGCTATCCATTTCCATTCCCGATCTCCATGTACGGTAATATTACAGACAGGTGGCGCCAACTGCGAAAAAATTTCACCACGAGAGATCCAAATAGTTCCTCTTGAACTTCAACATCATTGCCTTCGTACAATTTTGGACATTTCCTCACTACCTATAAGTATTTTAAAAAAGTAAAAAGAATAAAATATTAATATGGTTAACAGAGCAATCCTTATGGTTACCCGTGGTCATTAATGGAACACACACACACGTATATATATATAGTCAAGAAAGCTTTACAGCTTTAAACACTATCAAAAATACCCTAAAATATTTTTAACGATGAAGGATCAAATAAAGCATCCTTGTATACATGGTTGAAACGAAACCATATTCCAGTAGGTACTAACACCTCAGTAGGCGATTCCATTTATATTATTTTGATATAAACCATTAATCTATTCTATTTTCATGCTCACGTGGTGGGCGACTCCATATCTCCATACTTGAGAAAGCATTCAGTGTTAAGGCTAAAAACATTTAGTAAAAAGTGGCACCGGGAAATAAATCTTTCTCGGCATATATGACGGTGGTTCTAAGATATCCGGTGTATACTATTAGGGATTTGTATTTACATTTTCGCAGTTATTTTGAAAGATATGCTTCCATTACTTTCAACTTTCCAACCAGTGCATCTCAACAGACCTACTCTAAACTTAGACGAATATAATTAAATGCTTCTGCTTCGATTTAAACAGTAAAATCTAAATCTGATAAACACTATTCATTTATTCTATTTTTATGCTTTCGTTAACATATTCCTTAATTTTTGTTATTATTTCACTATGGTCAAGCTGATAAGTTTCGGAAAGATAAGGTCGTCTAATCATATCTGTACAGAGTGCATATATTTTTTTCAATTTGTAAAAAATAACAAACAGAAAATAAATAGAAATATATCTAATCTATGGTTGATGTTGAATCACGGTGTTCAGTATTTAACACATTGAATAGTGCTATGATATATTAAAAATAAGAAATACAAGGACATACATCCGGTGAATATTAACATTTCGTGCTTCTCGTAAACACCTGCAAGTATGAAGATATATCATAGGGTGTCAGGAAAAGGGGAGGTAAGTCTGAATGATCGTTCCTATACATATTTAGTAGTAATGTTTAGAACCATTAGGCTTTAGGAAACGTTCAAATCTGATCGGATAACTTTAGAATACGTTATTTATATGCAAATGGGCTGGTCATTTTCATAATCAACAGGAAACAGCTTACAACCAGTTGCAGATGTGTGCGAAAGGCACAAAACGTTAACATTCACCTGGTATATGTCACTGTAATTCTTATACACACACACACATACACACACACACATACACACACACACATATATATATATATATATATATATATATATATATATATATATATATATGAAAATTTATATATATGTGTGTGTGTGTTAGAATTACACTGGCGGACATGCACTGCATGGCCATGGATTTGTTTGATAAGTGTCCAAACCCAAATAATTATAAATAAAGAATCATATAACATCAAAACTTTTAATAATCTAAATATTATCAAGATGAATGCAACTTAGAGACCTTATTTGACTCCTGCTTTTCACCGCCTGCTGTATTTTCGTTTCATATGTTAGAAGTCATATAAGCAGTTTCATTGACACAAATGTTTTTTTCAAAAGTTCATTGATGTTCCTGCAAAAAAGTAATTTATCTAAGTAATTTAATTCACGAGGTGTCAATAATCGTTGAAAACTGCATTAATTAATTTGTTTGAGAGAACTAAAGAAAATAATCATTTTTATACTATAAAATAACGTTTTTCTCACATCTTGCATGCTGCAAAGCGTTTTTCAACTTAGTGCTTCCTTTTAGCCAATGACAATACTAAGAAGCCTTATTTTATCATTTTTATTCTATTTAATATCGCCAAGAGACTTGCAACTCTAAAAGTGCATTACTGAATCGTTGCCGTCAACGGAAGTCAAAGGAAATAATGGATTTGTATTGAGCAGATGTAAATGAATAGAAAAAAATAAATAGGAGAATAGGCTGCCCTACTTTTAATCATTTCATAAATATCTGCTGTACCTCCATTTAAATCCGATTCACAAATGAAAACTTTCAATTCACCTTGAATTTTTTTCACTAGACATTATGAAAGCAAAGATAACTGAGTCTGAAAATTTGTTTACATTTGCAACCTGATTTATTAGTAGAAATTCCTTTGGAGAATTTCACCCCAATTCTCACGAACATTTTGAAAACCTACCCAAAATAAAAGTTTAGGGATGTTTTGAACGAATTTCCCTGTGAGAAGGGTATTTAGTAAAAAAATCTTATGGAAATATGCTTTCAAGTTACCCCTCCCCTCATTTTGAATTTCAAATAACTCAATCAATCCTGGTCATCCCAGCTATTTTATATTTATATGAAGTTAATTCCCGAAAGAAACGAAATCCATTGGAATTTTATTTGGTCCTGGCACATTTTTCTTTTTAAATCGGCTCTAGATCTGAAAAAAAAATGCTCAAAAATTGAAATATTTCCTCTTTAGAAAGTAGTTTTGTTGTTGTTTTATTTATTTAAAGTATAGTAAGTACATTTTGGGTAAAAATAAATATCTGTAAGAATTTTTTAATCGTAAAATTTTTGCTCGGTCCGAATTAGTTACAGAAGTGAGCGAAAATAGCGGCGATGATCGGAAAATGAACGCCTTTTCCATGGAAGCGTTTTGGTAGCCTATCTGCTGTAAGCACAAGAGTTACAGAGATTCCTACGGTAAGCAGTGGTCAAAATAACACCATTAAGTCATCCCTCTCTTTTCTAATCGATGGCCATTTTCGTTTTGTGTTCTGTTAGTCTCAGAAATACTTTTCAAGTATTATTTTTATTGTTCCCATGTCGACAGTAGGATAAGTAATGGATGATAGCATCCAAAATAGTGAATAAAGAATGATAATTCAGGAACAAAATTTTTGCTCGGTCCGAATCAAGTTAGTGTATGGAACGATCATCATCATCATGTTCATCATCATCATCATCATCATCACCGTCATCATCATCATCATCACCATCATCATCATCATCATCATCATCATTATCAGTCTCTTAACGTCTGTCGTTGGACATGGACCTTTCCAAGGATTCGCCATATTTTTCTATCATGGGTGTTGCGGAGCCAGTACTTTCTGAATTTGTCTAGCTCGTCTCTCCATCTAGTACTCTGCCGGCTTCGGTTGCGCACGTGATCTTTGGGGATCTGTATCGTGATTTTTTATGCCTTTCTTGCGACATGGCCAGCCCATTACCATTTGAGATTTTTTAATGGATTCTATGATGTCCCTAACTCCTGTCTTCTCCGGGATGTATTGTGCTGTCTTGTGGTCTCTCCGTGTGAGGCTAAGCATAATTCTTTCGTGTGCACGTTGCATGCTTCCCAAATTGTCATTCTTTATTCATATATATGTGTGTGTGTGTGTGTATGCGTGTGTGTGTGTGTTTGTGTGTGTGTTTTATTAGGTAATGGATATATGATCTGACATAATGATTATAAATTACGTTATATAATACTGAAACTTTTATTTAAAATGGACTCCTGTTATTACACGGCAAATGTATTATTTGGCCTAGACAACATAAATAGAATAAACAATTAAAGGTACTTGCAAGAATCGAATTCACTGCTGATTGGACAGCCCCTTCAACGTAGTATTATTGTTTCCATCGAGCTGAACAGCCACCAGTAATGCAAGGGCCCAAATAACTTTTCTCGCTCTAAATTCTCATCTCTTTTTGTTTATTCACGGTCTATATTTGCTCTATTTTTTTCTTTCAACGCAACAGTTATGTTATTGATAAATGAATATCACCTGAGAGAAAGATTATAAATTTCATTATTACATTATATATATATACATATATATATATATATATATATATATATATATATATATATATATATATATATATCGAATAGCAACCGTAAGCAGCTGTGTGAACCTACTTCAATATCTACTATTGCACTTGAAGTAGCATTTACATAGTTCTAAGTTGACACTTGATAGGCTCATTTCTAAAAGTCACATGCGTCCTCATGTTTATTGCGTACAAATTATTCATATCGACTAACATATATAAATGTATAACATGTATATTTACACATGCACACGAACGCACACACATATATATGTGTGTGTGTAACGCAAAACGGTTCATCTTAACGACTTGTCGCTGTCAACAATCGCAAGGATTGTATGTGCTGTTAAAGAGAATATTTACATAAGCATTTCCCGGCTACCTTAACAACCTCAGTATATCCTGGTGTTCATATGTGCAGGAATAGGGATTGTGAAAACCAACCTGCCGACTAAATTGAGCTCCATTTTCTCTTCAAGGGACCCCAATGGATCTTTTCGCAGTGAATATTTACGCCCGACCGTACGCTCAAACCGCAGCCACACTGGTCATTATACAAGCCGTACATCATTGTTCTTGAACGCTTCTCGTAAAATGCACACGGGCTTTAGACATTTGTAGTTTCACCTCAGAACATCTCAAGAAATGCCTATCAGCCGTGATATCAAATATCAACAACTGACACTCATACGATTGATACTTATGCTTGGGTCGTCTTTTACGGTCGCTTTTTACATAAATGAAAACCTTCTGAATATGAGATCACTGAATTGAATTTGAATATTTAAAGACATTGCTCCTGGTCAGGGAAAAATTATCTGCACAATTATCTCTCTCTCTCTCTCCTTTTCTCCAACTCTTGCTCTCTCTATCCCTCTCTCTTTATTCCCTTCTCTCTCTCCCTCACTCTCTATCTCTAGATTGTTAATGCCTCCATAGTTTTATACAAGTGCGCGTATGTTTGTGTGAGTGTGTCCAGGAATGTGTTTATTCGAGTTAACTTTCATTCATGTGTATATATATGCTCTTATGCATCTGTGCATGTTTATGTGTGTGTACATATGCTCATGCATGTGTGTGTGTCTACATATGTATGCATACACCAAACTCTCACACCATTACATAAAACTCAACCTCTCTCTCTCTCTCTCTCTCTCTCTCTCTCTCTCTCTCTCTCTCTCTCTCTCTCTCTTGTGTACTGAATCCAACATTATGTGTACGTCTATTTATGCAATAGGTTTCATTCGTGATCTCTTCTTATTTTTATTTGTACTGGAGCATGCCTGCTCAAAAGGTACATGTTTGACGTGTCATTAATAGCAAAAATCAAAACAGAAATATCGTCGTTAATTGTAAACCATTAAAACAGATTTTTTTAAATACCGTTACATATCCTAAATATAAATTTAGTTTAATGCCGTTCTCTCTATATCTATCTCCCCCCCCCCCTGCCAATATTTTAAATCTATAAAACCACGCTTCTGAACGCTGGTGACGTATATGTTCGGGCAAAATGAGGATTCGATGAAGAATCCGCGCAGAATCATTACTGCGGTCGATCGATAGCCTGAGATGAATCGTGATGAAAGGCAATTAACAATTGATATATATGAAATAGTAATCAGAATAAATTATAACTCGCTATCATAGTCAATAATTGAACAACTTCAAATTTTGAAG